>JAMXBD010000175.1:0-1200000 GCA_024138025.1 Combretum micranthum
TGTAAAATCAAATATCATAAAACTTCTTAGATTTACAAGAAATATTATAATGGATAGAGATAATAAGTGAAAGTGAATATTTCGTGGTAAAATAACTAGTCAACCCTCTAGGAACTCATGTGTTGAATCAACTTTCCTATAGGGTTTCAAATTATATTTATATCTAACTCTACATCCTATTTGGTTTTATAAGGGTGTCTAATGTAGTGGAAACCTAGTAGAAAAGGGATAAATATTGAAATCTATCCAATCATGAATGACTGCTAGATGATAGTATTCTATTTGCTGGTTGATTTAAGGGAATGCCATACAAATGATAATCAAAATTATAAAATCTAATAGGAATGTGAATTTTGGAGGAAAAAGAAAGGACCATAAGCATAACTATAAATATTATTGTGAAATGGCAAAAACTGAAAATCTAGTCCGAAGGCATATAATTTATAGTAAAACCTTAAAATTTGCCAAAAAAAAAAAAAAAATTCTTACATAAACTAAATAAAACAAGAAGGAAAGTACCATTTATAAAAGATATCTTTGTAAAATCAAATAGCATAAAACTTCTTTGGATTTACAAGAAATATTATAATGAGATAGAGATAATAAGTGAAAGTAAATATTTCACGGTAAAATAACTAGTCAATCCCCTAGGAACTCATTTGTTGAATCAAGTTTCCTATAGGGCTTTAAATTATATTTATATCTAACTCTAAATCCTATAGGGTTTCAAGGGTGTCTAATGTAGTTGAAACATAGTGGAAAAGGGATAAATATTGAAATCTATCCAATCATGAATGATTGCTAGATGATAGTCTTCTATTTGTTTGTTGATTTAAGTGAATGCCATACAAATAAGAATCAAAATTTAAAAATCCAATAAAAATGTGAATTTTGGAGGAAAAAGAAAGGAACATAAGCATAACTCTAAATATTATTGTGAAATTGAAAAAATTGAAAATCCAGTCCTAAGGCATATAATTTGTAGTGAAACCTTAAAATTTGCACAAAAAAAAAAAAATTGGCATAAACTGAATACAACAACAAGAAAAGTACCATTTATAAAAGATATCTATGTAAAATCAAATATCATAAAACTTCTTTGGATTTACAAGAAATATTATAATGAGATAAAGATAATAAGTGAAAGTAAATATTTCACGGTAAAATAACTAGGCAACCCCCTAGGAACTCATGTGTTGAATCAAGTTTCCTATAGGGTTTTTAATTATATTTATATTTAACTCTAAATCCTTGGGTTTCAAGGGTGTCTAATGTAGTGGAAACCTTGTGGAAAAGGGTAAATATTGAAATATATCCAATCATGAATGATTGTTAGATGATAATATTCTATTTGCTTGTTGATTTAAGGGAATGCCATACAAATAAGAACAAAAATTTGAAAATCCTATAAGAATGTGAATTTTGGAGGAAAAAGAAAGGAACATAAGCATAACTCTAAATATTATTGTGAAATGGCAAAAACTGAAAATCTAGTCCTAAGGCATATAATTTATAGTGAAACCTTAAAATTTGCCCCAAAAAAAAAAAAAAAAAATTTGACATAAACTAAATAGAACAACAAGGAAAGTACCATTTATAAAAGATATCTATGTAAAATCAAATATCATAAAACTTCTTTGGATTTACAAGAAATATTATAATGAGATAGAGATAATAAGTGAAAGTAAATATTTCACGGTAAAATAACTAGTCAACCCCCTAGGAACTCATGTGTTGAATCAAGTTTCCTATAGGGTTTTAAATTATATTTATATCTAACTCTAAATCCTATAGGGTTTCAAGGGTGTCTAATGTAGTGGAAACCTAGTGGAAAAGGGATAAATATTGAAATCTATCCAATCATGAATGATTGCTAGATGATAGTCTTCTATTTGCTTGTTGATTTAAGGGAATGCCATACAAATAAGAATCAAAATTTGAAAATCCAATAAGAATGTGAATTTTGGAGGAAAAAGAAAGGAACATAAGCATAACTCTAAATATTATTGTGAAATGACAAAACTGAAAATCTAGTCCTAAGGCATATAATTTATAGTAAACCTTAAATTTACCCAAAAAAAAAAAAAAATCTGACATAAACTAAATAAAACAACAAGAAAAATACCACAAATGGTACTAAAATCCAAAATCTTACTAAAAATTATAACAATTTGAAATATTTTCAAAAATAGTAAAAATGCACTTTTTTAGGCCTAAACAATGGAATTTGGCACCAAAAAAAAAAAAAAAAAAAAAAAAAAGCAAAAATCCAACTTAGCCCATTTTCCATTGAACCAAGTCCTGAAAATATAAAAATTCAAACTTCCAAAAAATCTCTAAAATTACTATACCATCACTAATAAACTTTTTTCCCCATTTTTGTAGAAGAGCCTTTGCAATTTCTTCAATCGCATCAACATCCCATTGTATGGAAAATCTTCGGCATAAATACAATTTGAAATTGTTGGTAGCATCATAACCTAATGCCATTGCTAGTGGCTTCCCAAGTGGAATGATTTGGGTTTAAATCCTTTCCTCCTTTGTTGTAACGTAAAAAAAAAAAATAATATATATATATTTTTAATTCTAAATTATATATGCTCCAATTTTATTTTTTCCTAATTATACTAATTCCCGCTCACAATGTTATTAAGCAACGCCTAAAAAAATAATAAGTAATTAGTAGATAAGGCTGTGTATAAACCACTACACACACATATTGTGCTCCACTATACGTAACTTATTGTAGCTAATGCAATGTAAATCAAACAATCATAATATAAGATTATCATAATCATAATAAGAGTCAATTGGATTTAGGCCCAAGAAAATAATTTTTAAATCACGAACCCATTCACATCTAAACAGAAATCGGTTACGCTAAACTTGAGAAATCAAAATATCTGGTAATCCAATGTTTATGCCTCACTTGGGATCAAAATTTCCCACCACCTTTATTAGTTATACCAAACCCAGTGGATAAAATGATCTCAAGGCTTCTTTTAGTTAAAAAAAGTTTGAAAGACCTCTCAGCTATGCTACATCTAATGGAACATAAGTTTCCAAAATCTCTTGACTATGTATGCCTAGCAGAACAAATGTTTCGAAGTCCTCTTAACTATGTCAACTGAACAAAAATTTCCAAGACCACACAACAGAAACCATAACAAATGCTAAAATAAGAAATAGTGAGGTTTCTAGAAAATATTCAAAAAATAGAAAAAAGTTGTCTATATGGCTTTTTGCAAATAATCTTTTCACACACACACACATATATATATATATATATATATATAACATCATTTAATTTATACATGATTTATTTCAATAATACTAAACTGTCACACAAGCAACAAATAATAATAGTCTCGTACTCATCGTCTACACAAAACTTCAAAATCCAAATCCTATATCATGAAATGATTTAATCATGTATCATGAACAATTTGTTAAAAATTGTATCTCTTGAACTCTATTTCCTTCCATTAAATTTCGATATTTAATTTCATCTTTCGAATTTTTGAAAATGACTAAATTTGCACGCACCAACCAGTTAATTCCCAATCAAATTCTTCACCATCAAAATAAATATGCAACCAAAACACTTCAACCTGGGTAGTTTTCCATATAGGTTGACTTGTGGTGGTTCTTCTCCAAGTTTTCGATCAAGATCCAATCTTTGTAATCTTTACATCTGATCAAAATGTTATCATAGATTTCCCTAAATTCTAAAATATTTACTCATTGTTATCTTAAAACGATATCAAGTTTAAAGAAGGTCCATTTAGACCCAAATAGCGATGTGATAGTTGAAATACATCTTTTTAAAGATCTTGGGATCTAAATGCAAAATTTCATGGATAAAATGGCTAAATGTATATGAAGTGAACAAAAGAGTGTATGTACAATTTACACTCATAATCCTATATGATTACAAAAAATTATATGGAAAGTGAGTTCCATGGGTTGTGATATTTATCTTTAAATTAATTTTGCAACAATTAGCTAATTTCATTTTCAATTTTATTTCTTTTTTACAAAGACTATCTAATAAAATTAAAAGTAAAGCTAATTTTATAAATTAAGAAGGTGGGACACAAAATAGCTTCTCCACATTATAATATATATAAATTTCACTTTATATACATTTTCACGCTTTGTCACTTAAATATAATAGTGTTTAGTTTTTATATTTTCATATGCAAATGTATAATTGCTACTTATATTTATATATTTTTTCCCGTGTGTTCAATCACTACCTTTTTTAACAAGAAAAAAAAAAAAGAAAAGAAAAAATACTGCTTAGCTTTTGTTGTTTATCAGCTGTCGATTAGTCATAGATAATTAATTCAATAAAAATAATATTATCAAAGTGTCTAATTAAGTAAATATAATAAAAATATATATAACTAAAAAATGAAAGAAAAATTCCACTCTTAATTAGCCAGTTGAAATTGTTCTATTCTAAGGGACTAAGCCAAACAGTTGGAAGTCTACATCTCGGAAATTTATACGGTAAGAGTAATGAGAATAGACATTGTCAAACACTTGAAACTGACAACCTTGGCCCTAGTCAAAACTTAGAAAACCTTTGTTATAAACCTGGTCCAAATCTCAAAGCCCGTGTACAATCACATGACATAGACTTTTTCTTCTGTCCCATCCCCTCTATAAATATAAATACGAAATCAAATATATAGCAATCTGTCTAATCTCATTTTTCTCCTAAAGCCATAAAACCAAATAACGAAAAAGACCCTTTTTAAACATCTTTCATTACATAAATCATATAGCAATAGCATCTTCTTGTTTGCGACTCAGAAACTTCACCCAATGGCTACATCGTCCTTACAATTCTCTTGTTCTACTTTGTTGTCTTCTTCAGTGACAAGAACAACTGCTTCTTCTTCTTCTAGGAAGAGCAATATCAGGGCGGCCATCCATTTCTCCAAGCTCCCAAGGCTGCGTATATCAGACCCAACTGTGGAAATCACACGAAAACTGGTAGAAGAGCTTAACACCAGGAATTCTATTGACATATGTGATAAGAGGACTAGTACGAGTAGTTTATCAGTACCCGACTTAGGTAAAACGAGTACTTCTCCGGCCGCAACCATGACCGAGCTATATGCTATCCTAGAGGCAGTAAAGGATAGGATCGAGATGCATGCAAATATAGGTAAGCAAAGAGATAACTGGAACACTCTCCTCCTTAACTCCATCAACATGATGACTTTAACCGCTACAACTATGGTGGGGATTGCCGCTATTGGTGGTGGAGGAGCACCTCTAAAAGTATCTTCCGCTCTTTTATTCTCTGCAGCCACGGGTATGCTCCTTATCATGAACAAGATTCAGCCCTCTCAGTTAGCTGAGGAGCAGCGCAATGCAGTTAGATTATTTAAACAGCTTGAGAATGAGATCGAAACGATGATTTCTCTTCAGGCTGTGAACAAGAAAGATGTTAAGGATATGATGGAGAAGGTTTTGGCACTTGATAGAGCATATCCTCTTCCGCTTGGGGATGCTCGAAAAGTTTCCTAGGAGTTTCGAGCCTGCCGTTTGGTGGCCTTCAACTTCAAAGAAGAATAAACGACAAAGATCATCATTGTCCCTAAGATGTTAAATGGAGTGATGAAGCAGGAAAGAAATGGATGGAGTGAGGAATTAGAAGGTGAAATGAGAGCTATAGTTGATGTTTGAAGAGTAAAGATGAAGAAGACTACATGAGACTTGGTAACATAGCTTTGAAGGTCAATAAGATGTTGGCCATATCAGGTCCCATACTTACAGGTATTGCTGCTTGTGGAGCCCCTTTTGCAGGGTCAAGTGGTGGATCCGGGGCAGTAGCAACGTGGCAATCACAGCCGGTGCCTAGCAGCCGCCGTTAATTCCTTTGAGCATGGTGGACAAGTTGGCATGGTGATTGAAATGTAGGAATTCTGAGGATTTTTTAAGATACTTGAAGAATCAATTGAGTCTACATTGGAAGAGAGAGATTATGACAAAAGGGAAAATGGACAATTGTTTGAGAGGAAGGTTGCTCTCAA
The DNA here is from genome assembly GCA_024138025.1 of Combretum micranthum. Classification (NCBI taxonomy): domain Eukaryota; kingdom Viridiplantae; phylum Streptophyta; class Magnoliopsida; order Myrtales; family Combretaceae; genus Combretum; species Combretum micranthum. The sequence continues at coordinate 6,051 of JAMXBD010000175.1, forward strand.
GTTGGGAGGAGTTTGTCCAACTTAGAGGTCTAGCAAAAAAATCTGTTTATTCTTGTATAGAAGGGATGGAAGTAGATGAATTTGCAGCAAGCTTTTCTAAAATATTTAAAGCTTATTTTCGGTTTTTAGTGCATATAACTTGATTATTTAATTCTTCTAACACGCAATTTTGCACAGACCCTATAATGTACACAACTACGGATTTTCATATAATCAAAATGGTCCAGGTTAATTTTCTTATTTACTCACTTGAAAGTGATTTGTCTTATTATTATCATATTATTATGATAATCTCCAATTTAAATCAAGTTTGGTTCAGGTGAATTTCTTATTTACTCATTTGAAAATGATTTGTCTTCTTATTATTATCATATTATTATGATAATCTCCAATTCAAAACATCAATCTTTAATATAAATGAATTGAAAATTTAACCCCACCATTACTATACTTATGCCATCAGTAAGACTTAGTACCAACACTACTACATCCTTATCACAAAACCATTGTGACAACCATCCATTTACCATCATCAATAAACCATCATCACCACTCCTATTTTCACTATTGGCATCACCATAAACTAGTATTATAATGATAATGATTGTCATGTTGTAGTGTTGGTGGTGGTTTTAACGTAAGAGTAGGGCGGTAGTATTCGGTTATAAGAGTGGTGGTTTAAGTGCTAGGTTGTACTAGTACTTGGGGTTGGGGTAGGGGTTAGGGGTTATTGATGTAGAGTAATAGGTCAATGGTAGCCGGTGATAAATGCAACGATAATGGAATTTTCGTGGTAGTATTGAGGGGTTAATGGTGGTGGATAGCATGTATGCGTAGTGATAGAATTAAGGCTTGTAGTGATGGTATTGATGGTTAGTTGCAAGCAACTATTGTATGAGACTTGTTTACTACATTGACAAATCTAATTGAATTCCCTTTTTGATGATTATCTTAGAAATAGACATTTAATCCAATCTTAATATTCTGTATCTTAAGCTCTTCATCATTTTGATAAGATAATTGGGTAAACTTAACTAGTCTACCAAATTCCTTTTTATACCCTTATGCTTTTACCTTTATGCTTTAGTTGGTAGCAATCATCTCACATCTTGTTATTTATATAAGTAGGGAGATGTTAAGCTAGAAACACATCTCTCTAAACTCCTCCCATGCTATAGGTTCTTCCATAAATTATTGTTCCAACGCCTATTAGTTGTGAGCCCTAGGAGAGAAGTTTTAGATCATATGTCTAAGCCCTAGGAGAGAAATTATGAAGGAAAACACAAGGGACTTCAAGGAGAAATTTGCTTAAGAATCAATTATGGATCACAAGACATCTGCAAAAGGTTTTATCTCTACATCATGATTTCTTTTATTTCTTCTAAAACTATTGTTTTTATTATAAATCTTACGGAGGCATAGATTCTTTATACCCTGCATCTTATGAAACCCTAAACCATGTGAATTGAATTGCTTTTTTATTAATAAAAAGTCCATGTCTTTGTATTTATTCATGTGATTCCATTGTCTTGTGAATGATTTGTGCACAAATTAATTACATGCATGATTCTTATTAGATAGAAAGAGGTTTCTTCTTATAAGATAGATCTTCATGAATAAAGAAATTGCTTATTTCACCTTGAGATAGGGAAATTCCAATTTTCTACTATAAGGGTTTAATTCTTGTTAAATGGATCATGTACTTTCATGCAATCATATGTGATGATTAGTGTGGAAGAGGTCTCTATTATCTCATGTCGGGTTAGGAATTAATTAACTTGAGTAAGTAATTCATTTATGTAATAAGATCTTCCAGTGGAAAGCATGAATAATTCATTAATCAATCCATTATCATAAGAATTTTAAGTTTTATATTGGTCAAGGTGAAGGGTATGTCTTGTGATTGAATTCATCTTTTAAAAGCATACTTCATTGATCTTAGGTCTATTAGATTAGTTGTTTTTGAAGTAAATTCGTAGATTTCTCTTTAAAAATTAGGCTAAATAGTAGAGAACTGGTAATACTACTACTTGTTTTCAAGATCCTTGAGGATAATATCCTAAAATCTATGCTACATGAGATAGGTATACTTACCTAGCTTGGATCATAGATTTCATCGGGTTTATAAAATTAGAATCTGATAAGATCAGTAAGTGTATATCAAGTTTCTTAGCGTTGTTGTCGGGATTTAGCAATGAAATATTAGGAAAAACCTTAGTATCTACTACTTTATTTATTTTTTTTTATTTCCTTTTCGTCTCTTTGTTTCTGAATAGTTCTAATTTGTGATTGTTTGTTTTCGTAGGTACATGATAAGGAGTCTTCCTTCAATATTCTTGATCTAGATCCTGATATCAAGAGGACAACTTGTAGGATTTGAAAGAACATTGTTGCTAATTCTTCTAAGCAATCAACAACTGAAGGAGAACCATTTGAGTTGGAAGCCAAGACATAAGCAAAAATAGAATTATTTGAGGAATTTTTAGATACCAGACCAGAATCATCTAAGTATAGTGAAGAGGAAACAAAAGTCATAGTTGAAGAACATCATAAAACCAATTTGGAATATAGAAGGCCTACACTTGATGGCACCGGTCTAGCCATTGTGAAGCCTCCTATTAAGGCTAATAACGTTGAAATTAAAGGTTCTGTCATTTAACTCTTACAACAATATTGTCAATTTGATAGGCTACCGGATGAAGATTCACATGCATATATTCAATATTTCTTGGAAATTTGTAAAACTTTCAAGAATAATGGAGTTATTGATGATACAGTGTGCTTATGAATATTCCCTTTTTCATTGAGAGGGAAAGCTAAGAATTAGTTGACTTCCTTAGGAGCTGGAGCTATTACTACTTGGGAAGATATGGTCAAGCAATTCTTGGATAATTACTTTTCTCCATGCAAAATTGCCAAGCTAAGGAATGACATTTCTTCCTTTGTTCAAAATGATGCTAAAACTTTATATGATGCATGGTAAAGATAGAAAGAGTTGTTGATGAGATGTCCACATCATCAATTACCACCATGATGCAAGTTCAAACTTTTCATAATGGCCTCAATACAACCACTTGGCAATTAATTGATACCTCAGCAGGTGGTACGTTGAATCCTAAGACCTGAAAGAGTCTTTGAAGCTTTTTGAAGACATGGGCAAGAACAATTATCAATGGAGAAATAATCGAGACAAACAAAGAGCTGTAGGATTGTATGAGGTAGATCTCATGACCACTATTGTTGCTAAGATGGATGTTTGAGTAAGCAAGTTGCTAGCATCAAAGTGCATCAACTCCAATGATCTAATATGGAGATTCATCTAAAGATCATGGTAGTTTCTTTAAGTATCAAGAACATATGGACTACTTGAGCAATCAAAATAGACAACAAAACAATCCTTATAGCAATACATATAATCTGGGTTAGCGGAATCATCCCAATTTTAGCTGTGGCAATATAAACACTCAAAGAGCTAACTATCTAGTTCTAGGATTTTAGATGCCACAACTTTCCCCACCCTAACCCATGCCTTAACTCCCAGCTCTTCCGTAACCAGAAAAGAAATCAAATTTGGAAGATCATATGACTCAATTCATTCAAAGCTCTAAGGCTAGACATCAAAATCAAGAAGCTTCTATCCACTATCTTTAAAACTAGATTGGCCAATTAGCTAAGATGTTGTTTGAAAGGTAATCAGGCTCTCTCCTTAGTAACACAAAGCCTAATCCAAGGGAACAAGCTAATGCCATAACCTTGAGGAGTAAGAAGGAGCTGCAAATTGAGCCTGAAAAGGAGATTGAAAAGGAAGAGAGTCATGCCCCTATGAAGAAGAAAATTGATTCTAAGAAGGAAGAACTTAAAAAAAGACCATCTCTAGCTGTCAAAAAGTATACACCATAAATTCCATATCCATCACACCCTAATCAAACCAAGGACAAGGAACAATTTGGTAAATTTCTTAATCTTTTCAAATGATTGTACATTAATATTCCTTTTGTTGAAGCACTTCTACAGATGCCAAAATATGCTAAGTTCCTTAAAGAGCTTCTATTGAAAAACAGAAGTTAGAGGATGTAGCTATAACAAAAGTTGGAGACAACTGCTCATCAATCATTCAGAAAAAGCTTCCTTGAAAGCTAAAGGATCCAGGTACTTTTACAATCCCCTGTGTATTTGGTGAATTTACTATGGATAAAGCAATGGTTGACTTGGGGGCGAATATTAATTTGATGCCCTATTCTTTCTACAAGAAGTTGGGTCTTGATGAACCTAAACTGACTCGAATGAGTTTGCAACTTGTCGATCGCTCTATGAAAATCCCTAAGGGGATTGTGGAAGATGTTTTGATGAAGGTTGAGAATTTCATATACCTTGTGGATTTTGTGGTCTTAGACATGAATGATGACAAGGGTGTTCCTTTGATTCTTGGTAAACCATTCCTTGCCACAACCGAAGCACTTATTGATGTACAAGGAGGAAATTTAGTACGTAGAGTTGGAGATGAGGAAATGGTTGTAAAGTAGTTAATAACAAGTTTTGAAGATTTTAGATGTAGTTGATCATATAACGAATTACAATATTGACTCTCATTTGAGGATTGTTGATGAAGCACATGATATAAATCAAAACTCAAACCTAAGTGTAAACACAACTTGTAAGTCTTGGTCACCACATAAAGCAGTAATGAGTTTTAGTAAGAGAGTGTTGAAGAGCTTGAATGTGGGTGATCAAGTGAAAAGTGATAGTAATAACAGGTACTTAGGTAATGAGGTTGAACCACCTGATATACACCCCCTAGTTGAAACCAAGTACAAGAATATCTCACAACTCATTTTTCATAGAAGGAAGGGAAAGCTGCAGATCTTGTAGGCTTGAAAACATTAGCCTAACTGAGGGCTATTACATGTGTGCAATGTGGGAGATGGGTTAAGAAAACCGATGGAAATCACCATGACCAATTAGAGTTTAAGGTAGGTAGCTCCAAAAACTTTCGGTTTAACCCTCCTTGATTTTAAAGAAATTTGAAGGATGTTGAGCCAACAATGTTAAAGAAGTGCTCTTCATGGGAGGTAACTCATGTCGAAGTTTTGTAAATTGAGTTCCCTTTGTTTGTCTTAGTTTTTCATTATCCTAGGTCTATTTTTTTTTTTGGTCAAAATTGTCTGTGTTGGGATGTTGTTGCACAATTATGAGAAGATAAGAGTTGTATTTTGACTGTGGGAAGCATAAAATTGTATGATTTAATCTTTAATTGACAGTGGGGTAAGATTTCATCACATTTTTAAGAATTTTGTGCATATTACATGTTAGATTCATGATGGAAGTTGCACATTTTGTTTGTTGCACATTGGGGAATTTGAAACACAATCACTTATTTGAGCATAAAGAATTTCATTTTTAACATTGAACCTGTTGTTTTCAACACTGGCTTCAAGCATAACCGTGCTTGAGACAGTGTATATTGATGAATTTTAAGGATGTTAAAGCAAAATTTTGTGATAAGGAGTCTACCTGGCCCTAAGCATAGTTGAGTAGAAGGAGGGGTAGATGCTCTAGAGAATTCTATTTGTAGCCTGCCTCCGATCCTGCCCAAGTAGATACCTATGATGCCTCACGAGCACTTGGTGCTTGCTTTTATCCTCATCCTGGTCGTTCTGCATGCCAATGCAGTAGGGCGAACACCTCAACTGGCGCTTTAAGGTGCCATCTGATTTTTTCCTGGCCAAGTTGCATGCCCATGCAGCAAGCTGGGTGGAATTTTAAACATACTTAGATGCGTCTTTTACCCCTATCCCAGCCTTAATCATGGCTAGGTAATGGAGGGAAGGGGTGACATTTGTTCAATCTTACATGCTCACTTGCTCTCATTCATTTTTTTCCATCATAAACAAACACCTATACTCCTTTGCATGTGTTTGATTTTAATGCTCTTTGATTTGTTATTATGTTATTGGTCTATACTAATGAGGTCCTTACTTATGGGACGACTCTTATCTTTGCTGATATCATTTGGACCTAATTGTTAGACTTGGGATAGGTTAACTTCTTTCTAGCTTGCTTTTCTACTGTTTTTACTTTGTTGTTTCTATAGGTTTGAAATTTTAACTTGGTGGGTTCACAAGAGTTATAATGATGCAGCCAATCTGTGCTATTAGTAAGGTTAATTCATGAAGATATCTTTGTATAACTCGGGGAAGTTCTTAGTATCCTTTTCCTATCATTTTCCTCACTTCTGCTTGATTGGATAGACATTAAGGACAATGTCTTATACAAGTGTGGGGAAAGGATATGCTAGAAAGACATAAACTTTTAGGGTCTTATTTGAGCTTAATGTTGATATTCACTTGTTAACCAAAATTCCTCGATTTATAAGTTTGCAATTGAGCTTTAATGTTGATATGTTTTTAAAAGAATAGAATTTTGAAATTGTACTCATTTTATTTTTTTATAGAAGTTAGCATTCAATAGATGAAGTATAGTGACTTTGTGTGCCTTACTTACCTATTTTGAACTTAGTTTACTTAGTTAAAGTTTTAGGATGAAATCTACATGGGGCAATTTACTTGCTATTAAATGATTGAATCTAGAGTTGTGGAAGAGGTCAAAGTCCCTAGTTTAATGTTAAATGATTGCGTTTATAAGCTTGTTGGTTAGCATATTTGCTTTTCAAAAACATTGAGAACTCTTCTAACCTCTTGTGAAAGGGGCATGTAAAATCTATCACTTGGTGATTCTACTTTAACAATCTCTTTAAAAAAAAAAAAACCAATTACTATTTGTGCTGAAATGATGATATAAAAGCTTAGTTAATATGGTGGGCTTTAGTCCCTTAGACGAGTGAAGTCCGACCCTGCTATTGACTATACAAACTTATTATACTTAATTGATTAAAGGAAAAAAAAAAATGGCTGAGCTACAAAAAAGTGGGCAAAAAACCATCCAAAGGAAAAGAAAAAGATGGAGGCTAAAATCTCCCCTTCTAAAGGCTTTAAAAAATTTGGAGAGATTTTAATAAAAGAGGAAAAAAATCTAGGGAATGACGGATGCCATGTACTTTCACTTTTGGTTGTTATGTTTAGAGAGGTAGTTGAATAACATATATGCTTTCTAGTAATTAGTGAGATGTTGATATATATGGTTTATTCTATGTTTAATAGGTGAAATTGCAGAAAATTATATATTATTGTTAAGGTTTGACACTGAACTTGGTCAATTTTCTATTTTTGAAAAGGAAAAAGAGCTTTGAAGTAAAATTAATCAAGTTATATCAAATTTAGAGTCCAAGTGAAGAAAATAACAAAGATTTATGAAGAACACTAGGAGATGAAATAAACCGTGTTTTCCTTATGCTTATATTGGATCAAAGTCATTTATTGAAGAATCAAAATCAGAAGGAAGCACGAGGAAATACATTCAATTATGCTTTACCTATGTTTCCCAAGTGAAAGTTATGAAGAATCAATAGAGAGAAACACAACCAAATGCATTGAGTCGTGTTTCCATTGTATTTCATGAAGAATAAGTGATGAAGATTGAAGTCTTGTTTCTGTCGTGTTTATCATATACATGAAAATCAAAATTAGAAAGAAGCATGACAAGATAGGAAGTAGCCATGCTTATCTTGTGCAAATTCAGGTTTATGCACATTGAAGGATTAGAGAGAAGCATGATGCATTAGAGACCCCTGTGTGTCCAACCTTACTGTGCATGAGATAAAAGAGTATGAATGTCCAGTGAGAAGTATGGTTGGATATATTATGCCATCCTTTAGCCGTGTTCTTTCTTGAATGTGATGAATTTAACAGTTATAACTAACCCGTGAGATGCACAACCGAATAGAAATGACCGCGTTAATTCAATGTACTTTTTGAAGACTCGGTCAAACATTTAAAAATATCTAAGGAACTTAAGTTTATCCGAATTTTAGACATTTGACAAATATAAATACATTTATAGGGGTTGAAAAATAGAACACACTTCATTAGATCATTAAATCCTTTACATTAAAACTCTAGTTTAGAAGTCTTCAAGAAACAGAGCATTCAAGAGAGAGGAAATAGTCAAGAAGATCATTCAAGATTGTTCTACTAAGGTGTATTCCTTCCATTATAATACTTAATTGTAAAAGATCTTTAGTGCTTTTGGTACTTTTGTAATGGAGGAGTAGAAACTTATCATTTAAACAACAAGAACCCAAGATATTATTATATGTTTTTGTACTTAATTGCAGCATAATGAAAGTTCATGTTCTTTTTAAGTCTAACTACGAGTTTTATTATTATTTGATAGGTTGATATGTTCGGAATATTGATTCTATATTTGATTTCATGTATGTTGATTGAGAAATTGCATACTTGAATAGATCTAACATAATCATAAAGGCTTGTCTGTCAGAAATAGAATTACGAGTGTCTTTTCATTTTAATTGACTTTTGTAAAGATTCATTGATCAATAATGCAATCCTTAAATTATTAATAATTAGAAGACAGTCTAATAGGTAGATTTAAGATATTAGGGTTTAGTAGTCTTGAAAAGGATGCCATTCCAGAATTGAGAATCTTATGGATTAATTGGACATGAATAATCATTAGAATTATCATTAGAAATTGACTATAGTAATATTGTTGTAGGGAAATTATTGTTTAGATGAGTTGAATAATATTGAACTCTCATAACTTGTTGTTAATATGTCTTGAAGGCATAAAATTAAGAAATAATTATAGCTATATCAATAATAGTTAATTTTCAAATATATTTTAGGGTAGATAATAGAAAGATAAGTCATTACTAATAGATATTTTATCCTTATAGGATGAACCTGTTCTTATCATATATGCTACGAATGATAAGTATACTTGCCTATGAATTGATTGAAAGGAAAGATTAGAGCAATGTATTATTGATTAATCAATTAATTAATCAGATGTGACCATGCCATTTTTGCTTTGTTTACTTTGTATCTCCTTTGTGATTTTGGAAACGGTTATTAAATGGTATGATTAATAGTTTGACTTACTTGGATTAATCTTAAAAGTTTAACTATAGTATGTCGTGTACAAATACAAAAATGATAGGTTTGAGTGGTAGGCATTAATGAGTGACTTTTTATTGATTGAATTAAAGAATGCTATACTTGATGTGAATTTTTTTTATGAGTATAATTGATAATAGATTCTTTTGTCCTTGTTTTGCTTGTTTGAGGACAAGTAAATGATTAAGTATGGGGAAGTTTGACAAGTGTCAAAAGATTCATATTCTTTGTACTTATTTAAACTATATGTTATGCATTTTCTTGTGACTTGTTGAAGAAAAGGATACTTATTTGTGAAATATTCATTTCAGGGTTTAAAGAGGTCTTTGGAAGACTTTATGATGATTCAAGAGAAATCAAGGCAAATTAAACAAGTTTGGATCAGTTTTGCATAAGAAGGAAAGCTTCTGTTTTCAACACTGCCAGTTAGCATGGCCATGCTAAATGGAAGGAAGAACATAACAAGCAACAGAGACAAAATTTGAAGATTTTGTTTTCAGCCTTACCTTGAGCAGGGCCATGCAGCAGGCCGTGCTGGCCTGTATCTCCTAGAAAACAATAAATAGTGTCTTGTTTTCATACTTGAGAAGGTTTAGATCATATTTTCAAAGCCCTAGGAGTGAAATTACGTAGCAAAATACAAAGACCTTCAAGGAGAAATTTGCTTGAGAATCACTTGGAGATCACATGACATCTACGAGGGTTTTATCTTTACGTCTTGATTTCTTTTATCTCTTCTAGATCTATTGTTCTTATTATAAATCTTACGAAGGAGTAGATTCTTCATTCCCTACATCTCATGAAACCCTAAACCATGTGAATTGAATTGCTTTTTGATTAATGAAAAGTTAATGTCTTTGTATCAATTCATGCGATTCCATTGTCTTGGGATTGATTTGTGCACAAATTAATTGCATGTATGATTCTTATTAGATAGGAAGAGGTCACATCTAATGAGATAGATCTTCATGAATTGAGAAATCGTTATTTCACCTAAAGGTAGGGAAATTGCAATTTTTTGCTACAAGGATTTAATTCTTGTTAAAAGGGATAATGTACTTTCATGCAATCTTATGTGATGATAGTGTGGGAGAGGTCTCCACTATCTCATGTAAGGTTAGCAATTAATTAACTCGAGAGATTACTTCATTTACTTAATGAGATCTTGTAGTGCAAAGCATGAATAATTCATTAATCAATCTATTATTATAAGAATTTTAAGGTTTATGGTGGATCAAAGTGAGGTTTATGTCTTGTGATTGAATTTATCTTTTGAAAGCATACTTAATTGATCTTAAGGCACGGCAAATTAGCTGGTTTTACAGTAAATTTGCAGGTTTCTTTTCAAGAATTAGGCTAAATAGTAGAAAACTGATAATACAAGTACTTATTTTTAAGATTCCTAAGGACGACACCCTAAAATCTATGCTACATTAGATAGGTACACTTGCCTAGCTCAAATCGTAGATTTCATTGGGTTTATAAGTTTAGAATTTGATACGATAGGTAAGTACACATCATCAAAAAAAGAAAAAGAATGCACAAGTTTGAAATTTTGTGAACCACTAGATTTAAATTAAGACCTCCATTACTTTGTACAAATGTCAATCCGAAGACTGACTTTTAGTTATAAGTCATCAATTCTGCCCCTATCTAAAGTGATATTAAGCTACTTCAACTAGATGTGCTTTGTTTGACCACATTATGAATATATCTTGAGCTAGTAAAATATTGAGTGCTTAAGTAGGACTGAGGGATAAGATTAGAAGATAAGAAAAGAAAGGTGGTGTTATTTGTAGAGTGAAAGTAGCAAATTGCAAAAGGAAATTTAGTGTGATGCTAAAAAAAACTAGTAAGCAAAGTTAATTATGTAGGTAAGCCAATTTAACCTGAAAAAAAAAAAAAAAAGGAGGGGAAGGGGGTTGAATTGGCCCATGTACTATTCCTACTTTTACAGCTCGCCTGCTTAACTTGCAAGTTAGTCTGCAAATGCAATGTTTAAAAAAGAAGAAAGATTAAAAAAAGTCATAATGCTCACAACTTGTCTACCTTAAAGACAAGCTACAAGTAAAGCTTTGAACAAGATTGAGCTTATTTATTTGGCCTCCAGTTTTATAGTATTATAATGATCTTAGATCATCTCATATATTGTTATAATGGCTTATTAGTTTATAACTTATGTGCTCCTGAGATAGGTGTAACTGATCAAATTCATCATATATAAATTTTTTCCCTGACAAGATTACTCGTTTCAGGTTCAATACTAATAAGTTGTTTTTTGTCTTCACTATGTATTCTGCTATTGTTGTAATATGAACAAAAAAATTGATTAGCGCCCTTTTCATATTGGTAAAACAGATAATAGTAGAGGATATCATAATTGAAGCTTATGTTGATAAAAAGAAAAAAAAAATGCAGAAGTATTAAGTATGGTCAAGGGATAAGAATAGAAGGTGTTGTTTATAGAGTGGAAGTAGCAAATTGGAAAAGGAAATTTAGTGCGTAGATAAAAGTAATTAGCAAGCATAGAAGGTCGACACCAAGTGCAGTATCTAATTTTCTTATCCTAATTCTTTTTCATATATTAACTTAGGGTTGTGTAAATAGAGTTGGTTATGTAGGCCAACCTATTTAACCAACCCCCCCCCCCCCCCCCCCCCCCCCCCCCCCCCCCCCCCTCTCCAAAAAAAAAAAGTGGTGGTCGTGGTGGTGCAGGCCTTTTTAACTTGCCTTGCATAAGAAAAAAAAAAGTAAAGTTATAATTCTCATAACTTGTCTTCTTAAAAGAAAAAACTACAAATAAGAAACTGCAATCTTCTAACTTGTCATTTACAAGAAAAATATCAAATAGAGATATAAAATTTTATTCTATTCTTATGTGTATCTTCTTGTTTTGTTTGTTTTTTATCCTAAAATAGGAAAGTAGCCAATACACATTTCTAGCCTTTATTAATTTTTTTATCCTATAAATAAATAATATTTTTTAATTGTTATTGGAAAACAAAATTTAGTTTTAATAAAATTATACTATAATATTAAATTTTCATATTATGGGGAAAAAAAAAAACAATCAGTAGGTTAGGCCTACAATTCCATCTCAATTTATCATGAAGGGCATATTAGACTAACCTACTTAACTTACGAGATAAAGTAGGGAAAGTTTAGCCTACTTAGAGCTCTAATAATATTTCAACAATGCATTGGTCAAAATATAAAATATAGATTGTAATAAAAGATGATCAAATTCTTACCCTATTAAGATAAGAGTAGATTAAAAATACACTACCTTATATTTACTTTATATGCATTTAATCTCCTTTTTTTTTTCCTTGGTTCAACATAGAAAGGCCATATGTATTACCAAAAAATGGGAAGCATAGTTGCAAAAACAAGACAACCACAAAACAAGCTCCATGTTCATCAACCAGGATCTACATGCGTAGTATAGTTCCTTCCTAATTGCACATCTAAAACAAAGCTAGATTTACCCGATAGTTCTTGTCAATAGGAATTCAACTTATTAAACGAAAGAGTTGAGACAAAGGGAAAAAAACAAAAAACATTGGCTATGTGCCTATAGTATCTCACCATTTGATGTACAATAGAGTTGCTCTCTCTACTTGTTAAGGACAACTTCATCATTATCTTGCTCTAGATTTGTTTGCATAAATTGGTCATGTTGGGAAGAGAAAAAGGGTTTGTATCTTCTCTAGTTTCTAGGGTATGGCTATGATGAGTTAGATTTAGTAATCACATTTGTATTATCCAATTGGCGAGTATTGTGAACACCTCAATAGACTTCGTAGTTAATATTGCATTTGGTACCTAAACTTTATCCAAAATTTTCCAAATGGACAATTAACTACTTAAACTTTAGAATAGAAATTTAATACCTAATTAAAATTTTTGTATTCACTAATACTATCTCAACTAATAAAGTAAACTTTGTTTGTTGAGATGTTGCTTCTTACGAAGTGGAAAGTGACATGTGTCATGTAGCAATTAAAAAAAAAACCTAAACAATTAGACAAGTAAGTAGATAGTCTAACTCCTAATCTGTTAACTTAATTATCTAATTAGACAATGTGCATATTAATTCACTTGCTTCATTGTCTAATATTTTAGTCTTTTATTCACATGTCGCTTCCCCATTCACTAGGAGTGTCATTTCAGTAAATAAAGTTAACTTTATTTGCTAAGGTAATATTATTGAATACAAAACTTTGCTTGGTTATTAGATTGATTATTTTAAAATTCAGCTAGTTAGTTATAAATTTGAGGAAAGTTCAAGTATCAAATGTGATAAAAGCCCAATTTTGTTTCTAAGGGAAATTTGTAGTAACGCGCTTGGCAATTGCCCTTATGGATGAAATATTCCAACCACTTCTCTAAGATCTAAGTCTTCCTTAAAAGTTCTGTCTACATTAATTTTGATCTATCCAGTAGGTGGGGGGGTGGGGGCCAGTATGGGGGAGGTTGCAATCAACATTAATACTTTGGGTTATCCATTTCTAAAAATTCTACTATAACTTTTCTTTTTTATTCCTCACATAACAAAGCAAAATAAATAGTTAAGGGACATTTTGGCTCCTCTTTAACCCTTCAATGGCTTTAGCCTAATGTTCATTTACTTGAGTTAATTACCTAAATGTACTATTGTTTCCTTCATTCATATATCATGAAGAGATATCCAACAAATTCTTCTTCCTTGTTCCATAACACACACTTTGTAATTGCACGTTTAACATCCAAATTTGAGAAGAAAAAAAGGTGTATTTAGACTCCATAATAAGAATAGAATAGTCAAATTACATATTCTTTTTATAAATAATTTGAGGGTCTAAATGCACAAGATTAACGAAAAAAAAAAGATTAAGTAAAGATAAGAGGGTATTTTTGCAATTTAATACTATTTTTCTTTTTCACTATTTTAGGTAGGAAAGATGGTAAATAAAATCAAAAGCTTTAGTAAAAATATATATTATTAAGAATGAAGTAGAACCCAAAGTTTATGGTGGGATGAATAATGTCTGTACAATTAAAGCTTAGAAATTGATGTCAAATTTCAAGAAATGGAAGAGAAGAATCTAAGTGAAAAGCCCCGAAAAAGGACTTAAAAGACCTTTTTTTTCATTTGCTCTTTTTCTTTTTTAAGCATTTATGCGTCTTTTTTCCCCAAACATGTGTACATGTTTTTCTTTTTCCCAAAACATTTGTACGTGTTTAAATATTATCATTTTGCCATTTTATTTTCCTCAGTTTTCTAATCTAAAACTTTTACCAGCTAGATACTTCTATAAAAATTACAAAAGAGGATTTTTCTTCTATTCCGTCAAAAAAGCAACATTCATATCACACAAACATGAAATTGTGGTACTTTGAGTTTAATTGAATGGTATGAACCTCTAAATCAATTTCTAACGTCAAATGTCCAACATTATTTTCTCATAATAAACTTTAGATTATTTTCCTTTTATTTAATTATTTATTATTTTACTGAAACTTTTGTTGTTAGTTGCTACCTTTTCTTTCAAAAATTAAATATCTATATATATATATATAATTGTATATTCAACCGCTTATATTTACTTCATATACACTTATTGCAATCATGTTTGAAATGTACATTTAAACCCTCTAATCTTAAAAAAAAAAAAAAAAAAAAGAAAGAGTGTATTTAGAGGTAGTAGTAAAAATGTACATTTTTTAAGATTTGGGATTTAAAGACAAGATTATGCAGACAAGAAAAGTGTAGATAAAGCAAGTAAAAAGTAATATATTTACAGTTTATCCTTAAGATAATGCGAGAGAAAAAATTAAAAAAATTAAAAGAAAAGCAAGTTTCAAGTTTATAATGGTTATTTTCAAATATATTTTGTAATAATAATTAGCCTTTTCTTTTAATAATTTAGGCTACTTATAATTATAAAACTTAAAGCAAAACAAATTATATAAAAGGGTGAGATGCAAATCTGACAGGGAAAAAAAGGGCGAGATACGACCAAGGCTTCTCCACTTTTTACGCTTTGTCCTTTCATATAATAATGTTTAATTTGGCATTTTGTGTTTAATTACTAAGCATCGTTAGTTGCCTTGCATTGGCAGTCGATAGGTCATTTAATTATTCAACAAAAAAGAGAAGAGGAAATCTAAGTGTCTAATTATATAATATAATAAAAGTAAAAATATAAAAAAGAAAAAGAAGAAAGAAATAAAAATTTCACTCTCGTCCAGCCATTTAAAACTGTTCAATTCTGTGGGACTGAGCCAAACGGTTGAAGTCTACGTTTCAGAAATTTATAAGGTGAGAATATTAATAACAACTAACGTTGTTAAACACTTAAAAACTCGTAAGCCTAGCCCTAGTCAAACCAACTCTATTTTAAACCTGGTCCACAGTCTCAACGCTCCAATAAAATGACTTTTTCTTCCCACACATCTCTATAAATAATATAACCACACAACCAAACCCCAAACCCATATAAGTCTATCTCATTCTCATCTCAATTTTTTCCTAAGACCACAAACCCAATAACCAAAACACTTACAATTTAGACTACATTAATCACATCAATCCAAGTAAAACATCTTATTTCGATACATAAATTTAGTATAATGGCTACATCGTATTTGAAATTCTCTTCTTGCTCGACTGCTTCTTCTTCTTCTTCTTGTTGCTATAGGAAGAGCAATATCAGGGCAGCCATCCAATTTTCTAAGCTTCCAAAACTACTTCTATCAGACCCAAATGCGGATATTACATGAAAATTGGTCGAAGAGCTTAACACCAGGAATTCAATTGATTTTTATAATAACGGGACCAGTAGTTTGTTAGTACAAGATCTTGTCGGGGCAAGGACATCTCTGGCCGCAGCCATGACCGAGCTCTATGCCATCCTAGAGGCAGTAAAGGATAGGATCGAGATGCATGCAACCACTATGGTGGGGATTGCCGCTGCTGGTGATGGAAATGCACCTCTAAAAGTGTCAACCGCTCTTTTATTCACTGCAGCCACGGGGATGCTTCTTATAATGAACAAGATTCAGCCATCTCAAGTAGCAGAAGAACAGCGCAATGCGGTTAGATTGTTTAAACAGCTCGAGATTGAGATCGAAACGATGATTTCCTTCTAGGCTGTCAAGAAGACAGATGTTAAGGATATGATGGTTAAGGTTTTGGCACTTGATAGGGCATATCCACTTCCATTGCTCGGGGTGATGCTCGAGAAGTTTTCGAAGAGTTTCCAGCCAGTCGTGTGGTGGCCTTCAAAGAAGGATAAACGTCAAAGATCATCATTGTCTCGTAGGACGTCAAACGAAGTGATGAAAGAGAAAAGAAATGGATAGAGTGAGGAATTAGAAGTTGAAATGAGAGCTATAGTTGATGTTCTGAAAAGTAAAGACGAAGAAGACTACATGAGATTTGGTAACATCGCATTGAAGGCCAATAAGATTTTGGCCATATCAGGTCCCTTACTTACAGGTATTGCTGCTTGTGGAGCCGCTTTTGCTAGCTCCAAAGGTGGATCGGGAGCAGCTGCAATGGTGGCAATCGCGGCTGGTGCTTTAGCAGCCGCCGTTAATTCCTTTGAGTATGGTGGACAAGTTGGCGTGGTGATTGAAATGTATAGGAATTGTGCGGGTTTTTTTAAGCTACTTGAAGTATCAATCGAGTCCACATTAGAAGAAAGAGATTATGATAAAAGAGAAAATGGAGAGCTGTTTCAAAGGAAGGTTGCTCTCAAGCTAAGGAGGAGTTTGTCTCAACTTAGAGATTTAGCAAGAAAATCGGTTTATTCTTCTACAGAAGGGACTGAAGTAGATGAATTTGCAAGCAAGCTTTTCTAAAATATTCTAAGCTTGTTCTGCAATTTTTAGTACATATAACTTGATTATTTAATTCTTTCTAACAGACTTTTTTTTTTTTTTTTTTTTTGTATAGATATATTATAATGTACACAACTTAGAATTTTTCATATAGCTAAAGTTGCTCATGTGAATTTTCTCTTTTACTCATTTGAAAGTGATTCTCTTCTTATTTTTATTGTATTATTGTGATAAATGCCAATTTAAAACATGAAGTGTTCAAAATGCAAATGAATTGATTTTTTTTTTTTTGTCAAAGAATGAACTGAATTTTACCTAGCATCACTAATACTAGTGCCACTATTATCACCTGCACTAACGCTGCTGCATCTTTATCGAACCATCATCACCATCACTATCTTTACTACTTGCCATCACCATTGAACCACTACCACCAACCTGCATCATAGTGATAATGATTGTTATGTTTTGTGGCGCATATGGTTATCAGACCAGTGATTTTAGTATGCATTAAAGTGTATAGAATTGATAAAATTGTATAAAATCATGCAAAATTGGTAAAATTATGAATGTATTCAATGGTATACCTAAATTCATAATCTTACTTAAAGTTTGGACTTAAACGATTTTGCATCCATTTTAATTAAGAAAAATTTTATGAAATCAAAAACTCATAAAATCTTATAGTTAACTTACAATTTCGACAAAAATGTTATGGTTTTAGTGGTGGTATTGGCATCAATGCGGGGAGGTAGTGTGTAGTGGTGGTGGTGGTGTTAGAATAGTAGTAGTGTTAGTGCTAAGGTTATATTGGTGCTAGAATTAGTTGCAAAAGTAGTGGTGCAATAATAAGTATTATATTGTTATGACATGATGATGGAGGTAATATAAAGGTAAAGGTGGTGTGGTAATAGCATTGACAGTAGTAGGTGAAGTAAAAGGTTAAATGCAACTAGTGATTATGCGATCATAATGGGATATTGGTGATTGTGATGAAGGGTTAACAATAATGGTGATGGTGGTGGATGGCATGTATTGGTTAGTAGCAGTAAGGCTTGCAGTGATGATTATGGTAGCTAGGGTAAACATAGTATGACGTGGTCTGGGTCGACCCCCACTGCAACTAAACCACATATTGTGGTTTGGTTTTTCCTTTATATTTGAACATAACAATATGATTCAATTTGTAATTTTTTCATGCATTATAGAACTACAATCGCATATTAGCTCTATTTTCTAGAATAATCACGAGCCACAATGATATATTGAACTGAAAAAAAAAACCTAGAATATCCTATTCCAATATAAGCTGCAAATTTCAACTCACTATGCTTTCTAATCAATACATTATCAATGATATAAACTAATAAATAACTAAGTGATAAATTTGGACTTATTAGTAAAACAAAGAAAAAAGAAATAGAAAGAGAATGTTTTAAACACTACAGACCAAAACCTAAAATTAACTTATCTACGCACAATCAACAACAATCAAAATATGATATAACCAATTTAATTCCATTCTTATGAATGATATATATATAAGTAAAAAATTAAAAAAATAATTAATTTTTTAAATACAGTGACAAAAAAAAATATGTTTGAGTTGTTTCTTAAAAATGTAAATTAATTTGGTTAAACCAGACCAAACCAAGAACCGTATACTTTTCATTAAACAAAAACATTGTGAAAAAAAACCTAAAATTTGGTGTAGCTCAATCTAATCTGATTCATTGTTTAGTTAAGTATTTTTGCATATCCTTAGTGGAAGAATCATAATACTAGGCGATAGCTGTATTGAAAGTGTAAAAGTAGTGATGGTAATATTGGCAAACTGCGATAATAATAGTATTATGTTACTAATGTTTATGACGAGGTAAAGGTTGATTTTGTGATTATGGTGATATGATGGTAAAGGTGGTCTAAGCTAAAATTATCAAACTTGCAATTTTGCTAAGAATCTATAAAAAGGTCTACAAAATAAAAATATGGAGTTGTAACTCTTTGTATTCTAAGCTTTCCCCTTTTTCTTTCTCACTATCAAATGTCTCCATGTTTCATTTCTAAGATCTATTCAAGTACACAAGCTTCATTAATTACATTAACTTATCTAATTAAGTTCCCTCTTACGAGGTTAGCTCAAAAATAGACATTTAGTTCTATCTTTAGCTTCTCTAACTTAAGCTCCTTATCATTTTGATAAAATTCGGTAGCAAACATGAGTAGCCCACTATGTGTCCTAACTTTTGTTAGTAGTTAATTAATAGAGAGATTATCTAGAATAGCCTATAAATAAAAAGATACTATGTAATGCAGTAGTCAATAATGATACAGTTATGGCACATTCGGTACACAAGAATGAGCCGGAATGAAATCATAATTTCGGCTTCAATTCCCTTTCCCAATATTTGGAAGTGCTTTTAAAAGCTATAATTGCGATTCTTTCAAATCAACGATTTTGACTTCTTCGAGGACTTCAATTCCATATTCTCAAATGCAGAATTGTGGTTCCATTCTATCTATATATGTGGTTTTTTTTTAATTGCATTTTTATCCTACACATATTTATTACCTACATTTAATATGAAAGGTACTTTGAGAAATCTTATTAAATAATCATTTCATTCCATTCTATGAATGTATCCAAACATAAAAATAGATTTTTCATTCCAAACAATTCCAGCGTACCAAACGTAGGGTGTGCAAAAAAACCGATGAAACCGAAAAACCGAATCGAAACCATAAAACCAATCCTAAAAATATGGTTAACCGATCCGTTGGTTTCGGTTTATGATTAAGGTTTTTATTTTTTTTTTTTTTGGTTTTTGGTTTTGGTTTCGATTTGTAACCACAAAAAGCCGATTGTTAATAGTTAACCGTTTCAATATTTATAAGTATATTATATATATAATTTACATATACATATAATTATTTTCTAAATATATATATACACACACATAAGATTTACATATACATACACTTATTTTAAAAAGAAATATATATATATATATACACATATAATTTACCTATTTAATATTCTTTAGATTTTGATTAAGATAATATTATCCTATGTTTGATGGAGTTAATGTGGTAATTGATTTGGTTTGATTTTATTGATAATGATACATCCAAAGGTTTGCTTTTCCCCATTTCCTTAATTTGATTTTCTTTTTTTCTTTAGCTCTTGTAATATATATAATAATTTAAAGAAAAAACCTATTATAAAGGCTAAAAATTAAGGTTTGTTGAAATTTTCAATTTGATTTATTGAAACCATTACGTTAAATGGTTAAAAACTGAAAACCAAATATAACGGTTAACTATTAAGATGGTTAATCATTTATAATAGATCAGTTAAGGATCGAGATATTAAAAAACCGATCTTTACGGTTAGGTTCAAAAAATAGGGACATGGACCCATTAACCGATCCGTGAACACCCCTTACCAAACGTGACATCAATGTTTTTTCAATATCTTTTAATACCTTTTAATTGGATATTTAATAGCCTTCTATTAATGCATTATAATAGGAATTTCTTTTTTTTTTTTAAGTCAAGATTCAAAAGAATATCCTTTGAATATGATTTAATCTCTTTTAATAAAAATTTCTTTTTAGTCATGATTCAAAAGCATATCTTTTTATTATGATTTAATTGCTTCATTAGGAGTTTCTTTTTTTAGTTTCTTCATTTTTTGGCATATTTTAGGCCTTTGATATAAATTGTATGCCTTATAGAAAATATATATATGTATATATAGCAATTATCATATTGTAAATGTTGAATTAAGCCATCTAGATCCTTTTTTTTCCTAAATTTTTGAACTTATTTTTTATTTTCGAATTTGGATGCCAATTATCTACATATTCACAGAATCAATAAATAATTGAAGATCATTTTCTAGTTTTTATGCGCAAATCAATAGAACGTGATTAAACTCTAATTTGTCTGCTGCTTTAGTTGGTATCAGAGTCGCTTTCACTCTTGGATTGTCATGGCACCTCATAAGAAAACTAATCAATGATGTATGGTAGATGAGATCTATAATCATGATTATCTGGATTGGAGAATCATATAAATGATCAAGAGCGGTTAGATGCTACCTTAGAACGTCGATTGGATATGATAGTAAACTATCTTGAAGAGAGGATGGGTGCACTTATGGTAAAGGAAGATGTTTTTGAAGATGGTGGATAACTAATCTTGTATACTTATGTTGATGAAGAGGATGATGCTTTTGAGACCGATGATGAACCACTCTTTTATATTTATGTTGATCAAAATGATGATGTTTTTGAGGCTATTGGTTATAGTAAACCAATTTTTGGCACTGAGTATGCTGAAGAAGATTTAGATATTACTTTTGCTTTGGTAAGTGAAGGTGATAGGGAGATAACAGTACCTAATGTGGTAGTTCTAGTTATGGAGGAGCTAAAGAGACAATATGACGAGTTATTGGATAAAGTTTTTTATTTAGGAGAGTTTAAGTCCTTATGCAGTTCTAGCCCTAGATTCCATATGGCGTATTTGTGCGTTTAATTTCAGGCAATTCTTGCATGAAATAACAAAAATCTGAGGGTGAATTTTATCTAACGTAAAGAGAATAATGCAGTAGTCAATAATAATACGATCAAAGTTTTTCCAATATATTTTAATAGTTTTTAATTGGATATTTAATAGTCTTTTATTAATGCATTATAATAGGATTTTCTTTTTTTTTAAGTCAATATTAAAAAGAATATCTTTTGAAATATGATTTAATGTCTTTTAATAGAATTTTCATTTTTAATCATGATTCAAAAGCATATCTGTTGATTATGATTTAATTTCTTCATTTTTTGGCATATTTTAGGTCTTTGACATAAATTGTATGCCTTATGGAAAAGAAAAAGAAATAACAGTTTTCGTATCAGAAATACAAAATTGAGCCATCTTGCTCTTCTATTACCAAATTTTTGAACTTATTTGTTATTGCATGCCAATTATCTAGGTATTCGCAAAATTGATAGATAATTGAAGATCATTTTTCGACATTCGTGCACAAATAAATAGAACATGATTAAACCTTAATTTACCCGCTGCATCACTATAGATGGTCAAAGTGTTACTTAGAGTGACTACTCTAATGCTTAAGTTAGTGAAGGATATCTAAGAGTGTAAAGAATTAGAGTGAGAGCAAAGATAGTTTAGATGCTTTACTAAGACCACCATTGAGTCCATTTATAGTAGAAAGGACTAACAGTTACTATGAACAATTGTCTTCAGTTCTAATAGTTATTATAAGCATTTCTCTTTAGTGAGACAATCATCCCTAAGAATGTAGGGTATCGTAATTACGTTTTGTGATCTCTAGGAGTGCTAAAAATGGTTATTAGGTTGGTTTTGTTGTGCGGCTTAAGGTTGACCTATTGAGTTAGGCTAAAGGTTGGCATGCAGACTATTTTGTCTTCTTAGAGCTCTTCTAAGCTTTTGAGAGGTTGGACATGGGCCTTGATAGGCATCCTAACAAGGTTACATTGGCCCTAAAGTGCTCATGCCTTAATTGCCTATGAATACCTATCGAATTCTCTTCATATCTTAGATACTTTTATCTTTATGCTTCAACTGCTAGCAATCTTCTTAGATCTTGTTCTTCATATTAGTAGGGACATGTTGATTTAGGACACATTTTTAAACCCATCCCATGCTAAATGTTCTTTCACCAATTATTATTGCGATAACCATTCAATAGTCATGAGCCACATCCTCCAAAAGTAGCAAGGCATATTCTACCATTTTATTGTGGCCATTCTATTGAAGTGATCCACCTTATAGCTTTAATATGATCCTAATTATATATGTTAAATGAGTTTGTAATTTCCTTAAATTAAGTTGACTTGTCTCTATAATATCTTTCATCTAAAGAATTAGTCTGGGAGGCAGAGATAGTAAGGAACAAGTATCTAGAAAAGTGGGATAGAAACTGGTTTATTACTGTTGGATGATTTAGACCCTTTAGCAAGACAGCTCAATTCTGTAATTTTCAAATGATAACTGAATAACTGTTATCTTCTTGCCTTGTGACGTATATTTATAAGCAAGCCTAAAAACCTGCAAAAGCAAAGAAAAATATTTAAAAAAAAAACATTCTGTTGAATGATATTGAATATCATTCAAATAAGAAAAAGACTAAAAAGAAAAATCATCTACTAAAACTTCCTAATAAAACATCAATTGAAAGCTGTTAAATTTCCAATATTGACTGCACCATCACTATCCTCCTTGCAAAAAAATATTGATTGTATCAATAAACATGGTGACCTCATCATTAAATATTTTGACCGCATAAAAAAATTAGGACATTAAATTAAAAGATATTAGAAAAACGGACAAAAAAAACCCTGCTAACTTGACTAAAAAATATCCTATTATAACACATTAATGAAAAAATATTAAATCTCTAATTAAATACTATTAAAAGATATTGAAAGAAAATTAATTGCATTATTATTTACCATCGCATCATTCCCCTTAGGTAAAGCTCTAAGTACGTTGAGACAGCTTGCGAGTTATTGGAATTCAACTTGGCGAAAGGTCAAGTTCAACACACATATAATCAAGTTGAGCTCGAGTTCGAGATACTCAAGTAGCTACCGAGTTCAAGTTCGACTTCGAGTTTTAAAATACTTAGTTCAGAGAGCTCACGAGCTTAATCGAGTATTGAATTAAGTCAAGTTGAGTTTGAATTTATTGTGTATTAAATACTTTTTATAATGAAATCAATATTCAAAAGAATAATTGAGCTTAATTGAATCGCGTTCGAGTTTAGTGAGTAATAAATCTAGTCGAGTTTGACCTTAATAATCAAAGCTCGATTGAGTTCAAAATTTGAGTTTTTTATTTGAGTTGAGTTCGAGCTTAGTATTGTATCAATTCGACTCGACTCGTTTATAGCCCTACCTTTAGGTTGAACGAAATTTGCCTTCGAATTTTTACCATGCCATGTAGGAATCGCTTTAAACTAACCACACAAATATGCCACATGCAATCCTTCTTAGCCGTTAGAAGGGCTACAATTGCATAAAGACTCAGACGCTCCTAAATAAAAATTTTAGCTAATAACACCTTTAACTCCTCCGCAACTGGATTTGCTACCTTAAGCACTACTATCTTTGTGTTAACTTCCTTACCCATTAGAGTGAAAACAACATTGAAATCCTGCATCTCTTCTTCAGCATACTTAGTATCAAAAATTGGTCCCCCACCACAATAGCCTCAAATACAACTTCATTCTCCTCTTTTTCGTTCTCAAAAACTAGGTTTTCATAGGAGTAAAACCAAAGTGTCTTCTTATCCATTTTTATCTCAGTTTCCTAATGCGTTTGATCTTCCTCAACACAAAGTATACCACACCTATGCGACAATTCTTCATAATGCTCTTCTTCATTAAAAAAAGACGAATCATTCTTTGCCTCATCAAAGTTGAAATTCCTTTTTTCTTTTTTTTTTCCTGGTTCCCCATAAGCACACCTATTCTCTTAAAAAGATTATCAACCATTACATCCATCCGATGCTCTTAAGTTGCATCCAACACCTCATCAATCACCTGTTCGGTTCTTCGATCTAGGTCATCAAGATTGTAGATCTCATCCATTGTACATCGTTGATTGACTTGCCTATGTAGTGCCATGACACTCAAAGAGTGAACGCAACTCTGATACCAATTGATGTAATGTATAACATAAGAAAACATCATAATTCCATTGATTCTCAGAATACTGGAAAGCGATCTTCAATTATCTATTGATTTGTGAATACCTAGGCAATTGGTGTCCAAATTTGAATAAACAAAAGCAACAATTTGAAAATTTGGGAAAAAAGAGCAAGATGGCTCCAATTCTATATTTTTGTCAATAACTAATTAACTATTTTAGGCATGCCTAAAAGTTGCCAAAAAGGAAAAAAACTAAAAAACCATCATATCGAATGACATTAAATGTGATTCAAAAAGGAAAAACATCTTAAAATAGCATTAAATGTTATTCAAAAAGGAAAAAGACAAAAAAAAAAATCATCTTATTAGCTTGACAAAAATTCCTATTAAAGACATAAATTGAAAACTATTAAATTTCTAATATTGGCTGCAACATCATTATTACCCTCTTATAAAAAATATTCGTATCAATAAATATATTAGCTGCATCATTAAATATTTGACCACATCAATAGTATATATAAAGTTATAGAGATTCATATATAGTAAAAAGAAGTTTTCAACCTAATACATTCACTTGATAGACGAGGATAGTGTCACTAAGCCACAGCACCATTGGTAAAAGAAATTGAAATTGCACTTGATAAATTATTTATAATATCCTTCATTATATATTTTATCTAATAAGAAATTGTAGAGACACTTCCTTTTACATGTTTAATATTAAAACAATCCATAATTTTCAATAAATGTTAATTAATAATATTTCTTCTCAATTAAAGTAAGGTAAAAAATCAAATAAGAATTTCTCTTAAGGCTAATTTTGTACGAAATATGTTTATTTACATTAAAATTTTTCGTTATTTTCTTAACCCATAATACTTTTAGGAAATTTTATAATTCTGACGATAGAACCTTCTAGTTAATAAATGACAAACCAAGTCACTAAAAAACATTACGGAAACATAGAATTTTCCTTTTTTTTTCTTTTTTTTATGACAACTTTGAGCTGAATTCCTAACTTTGAGGTAAAATATGAATGATTATTACCTATTTTTGATTAGCTAGTCATCATTTAACTTCTTCATGGTCTTGTTTATTACTAAATAAAATTAAATCACAAAATATTATTCTTACAATGTAGTTGTGCTCACACTTGATTTTATGATTATTATTTTTTTGCCACACAAACGTGACAATATTATTATAGATCAACCATGGTCTCATACAAAGAAAGCATCCGAACTATCAAAACGTACCAAAAAGAGAGACCAATTAAGGTCTAGTAGCTTTTTGAGGGAGAATGGGGTGGAAATCCACCAATCATAAGACACATTCTCCTCTTGAAAAAAGAAGTTACCTAATATGCAACACATTTTGTCAAACACTTTACAAGTTTAAAACCAATACTTCAATCATCTAAGTCCGACAAAGAAAGCAAGAGATCATCAAAGAAGGGTCTAGAACTCCAATGAAGGCTCTCCATAGATCTTGTGCAAGCTTGAAATAAATTGCTACAGTCCAACACAAAGAGGACCCATGAAGAATTGCGTTTCTTAGAAAGGCAAATAAAAAAAAAGCTAAGGCCTAACATTCTGTTGCTTTTACTAAAGGACATAATCCTAATTCAACTTTACCACCCACAACTTAACCCAACAAGGATCTAGCCATAATTCTAAAATCAGGAATAGTGCTTGGCCTAGCCTAAGATGTGTATGATAAAAAGATCATCATGACTTCCAACTGTGAGTCACGTGCATTAGGTGGTCGACCTACACCTTCACTCCACACTACATCATCCCAAAAAGTATGTCGAAGTTCCAAAGCCCTCGGTTGTCCAACTGTACTTGAAACATCAGGGTTTATTGAATGAGTTCCATTAATCATAGAGTAAGACTACGAAACCTTAATGTTACCATAGATTTTAAGATCTTTGGAATTAGACTTTTCCATCATTCTATAATAGAATCTGTGGATAACTAAGTTAGGGTTAGGGTTACTGTTCAAGAACACAACATCACATCATTCCTTCCATATAAGCCACACCACTTCACACATATTAAACTCAAGTCCAAGCCTTTCATGCTTAGAAAGATTGCATCCTTCCAAAGATTTAAGTAGCCACTAGATTCGACCTTAGTCATGCTTCATTACCCAAGGCCCCAAACCATGCACACAATGTCTATACATAACATACAATGGTATGTTCAATAGTTTCTAATTCGTCACAATAAGGAAAGTAAGAACTCACCTTTACTTTGTGTTGATGTAGATTCTTCATGGTTGGAACAACATTGGATGCATTAGATAAAGTGCTTAATCTTCGTAAGCTATCCATATTTCAAATCCTCCTCCATTCACCTTTTGTGATAACTAGTGAAGATGATTCTTTTTTAGCTAAAATATATATAATTCCTAATGTAGAGAAATCATAAGCTAATTTTACAAAGCAAACACCACTTCTTTCAAAAGGCCATATCAATGGTCAACATAGGAAAAGGTATACTCTGGATCACATATATTTCTTCATTTGAGAACATGTTTAATGCATCTAAGTTCCCTAACACCAGATACCTTATCTATTAAATCCTTCACCTTAAGATTAGATCAATAAATGAACTACTCTTAAGAATGTTCCCTTAAATAGTGGAATCCACTTATCTTGACCCACTCTAATGGAAAGTTTATCCCCAACTTGCCAAAATGCACCTCCAAAAGCATATTTTCCGTTAAGCACAACTACAAGCTTGGGATGCTCTATTACCTTTCCTGGCATCTCTTAAATTTGAATTAGCAAAGTATATTCCTTTAAGAATCCTAGCCCATATAGAGTTAGGCTTATTGTACAAACACCAAGCCAATTTGGTTAATAAGGCAATGTTAAAATCATTTAAGTCCAGCCCATGACACCTAAATGCTTGCTTCATCATCATTTTCCTCTAATTTAACTAATGAATTTTGGTTCTCTTTTCACTATCCCCACCAAAATTTAGCAATAATAGAATTGACTTGCCAACACCACTTGAGGGGAAATTTTACAAAACTCATAGAATAGGTTGGAATAGCATTTGCCATGATTTAATCAAAATTTCACGACCTACCTCAATCAGCAAATGTTCCTTCTATCCTTGAAGTTGCTTAGCAATCTTGTGCTTGACATAACCCATAGCTTCACATTTGACTTGCCCCAAACCATAAGAATCCAAAATTTTTCCTAGATCTTCTATACTTGGTATTCCTAAGGTTGTGCTAATGAATTGTTGCAATCTATCGAAGTATTTTTATATAAAACACCAAATTTCTTGAAATTAATTTCTTGACTTGATGCTAAGCAAAATTCCAGTAAGATATTCTTGAGGATTGAAATATTTTGTTGCTTTGCTTCAAGAAAAAACAAAGAATCATTAGTAAAGAAAAGATGTGCTCACACTTGATTAATTTTTATATTTTACTACTATATAATAAATCATTTCAATCTTAAAAACTCCATAAAGAGTTAGAAAATTGCTTCCATTCCTTAAATAGTCTATTTAAATGCAAAAAAGGAATAATATAAACTCAAGCCTATATTTTATGCTAACTATTCCATATTTCATTTGGTAAGATGGTGATAATTTTTTTATTTTTTATTTTTATGTACACTATTAATTCTTATGAAAAGTTGTCGATATAATTTAAAGCTTAAGCCTCAAACGTGGTAGTCACTTGAAATTAGCTTTACATGAACATATATGTTGATTTACATGCTATAAATAACCTCTTGTAAGGGGAAAAACCATGACTTGAAAGAAAACTTTAAATATATATGTATAATACAACACAATACATAGAATTGAAGTTTGTATTTTATTTCATTTTATTTTTTTTTAACTAGAGAATTATTATAAGAAAGGGTAAAAATGGGCATTTGTAGTTTTCCCTCTTTGTAATAGTGTTTTAACACTTCATCACAAAATTTAAAAAAAAAATCTATTTGTTTAAAAACGCACTCCACCCAAGCTAATCAAAGATTTTTCATGGTTCATTATAAAATGCTTTTCAATTCACAAAGCATTTTTTTTCGCATATTATGCTTAAAGTATAAGAAAGTAATTTCTTCATTATAAAAGAGATACTAGTAGAGGTTAACATAGAAGCTAATGTTTGATGGAAGAAAAGAAAAGAAAAAACCAAAAAGGTCAACCCCCATTTCAACAAACTACTAGATCGATCTAAATAAATAATCTGCATTGCACCACAAAATATATCAATCCAAAGAACTACTTTTCAATTGTAAGTCAGCCATTTTGCTTCCATCTAAAATGATGTTAGGTTTCTTCACACATGTGTGCTAGGCTTGACCATATGATGAACATGTTTTGAGCTAACTTTACGTTGAGTACTAAGTAGTTCTTAGAGGGTATAAGAACAAAAATAAAAAAAATAAAAAAGAAAATTTTGGTTGTTTGTAGAGCTAAATTAGTACATTCACAAGGATTTTAGTTTACAGGTGAAAGTAATGAATAGGTGTAAAAGGTTGAATACCATAGTATTACCTATTAATATAAAGGTAATTATTTTATTTGGTATCGAAACTTTACATGAAGATTTAATTTAATACCAAAATTTTAAAGAGATTAATTTAATATTCAATCAAACTTTTTATAACTATTTTTGTTACCTTATTAACACCGTTTAATCTATTTGTAAACAAGTAATAATGCTTTCAAATTTTAATGCTATTAGCTAGGATACAACCAAACAGGTTCTAACAGGGTACATGACCTGCCTACCCCAAAAACACCCTATAGGGTATTATCGTATAGGATTTGTGATAGGCTTTGAGATATTGTGCGAAATCCTAGAAGGTTTTGGGATGTATATAAAGTCCATTGGGAAATTGAACCTATAAAGGGAAAAATTTTATTAAATTTATTTCAATTAATAAAAATAAAAGTTTAAGTTTATTTATTTAGGTACTATTTCAATTTAATAAATGGAATTTTTGTTTTTTCAAATTTGTAGTTCAAGTTAATAAATGGTATATGGATGGAGAATAAATTTGAAAGGATTTATTCTATACACATATATTAATGAAAATAAATT
The DNA here is from genome assembly GCA_024138025.1 of Combretum micranthum. Classification (NCBI taxonomy): domain Eukaryota; kingdom Viridiplantae; phylum Streptophyta; class Magnoliopsida; order Myrtales; family Combretaceae; genus Combretum; species Combretum micranthum. Next base: position 35,688 of record JAMXBD010000175.1, read on the forward strand.
TGTTCATGAGTAAATAAGAAGAAAATTATGGTTATGTATGTTATAGAAGAATTTCTTTGTCTTTGTAACTTTAAACACAAAATAATTGAATTTGAAAGACTATTGGGTTTATCAGGTTCAAGTTTGGGTTGCGACATAGGGTCTTTGGGGCTAAATTTTGAGTTCATGTACAAAAACCCTATAGGGTATGAGACGGGTTTCGAAGACCCTACTTAATATTAGATTTGGATTTTATAAAACACATACCAAACTACCTCGATTAGATCCTTTTATTGGTGATTATATGTGGTTAAATGTCATTATTTTCATTTTCTTATTTTCAATTTCTAAAACTTACGGACTATATAAATATATATATATATATATATTATAATTTAGGAAAGGGAATGTTTCTTCTATTCCATAAATAAAGCAACATTTGTCTTATGCTTTCATTAAAATTGTGGTATCTTAAGTTTGATGGAATGGGATCAATCATGTAAACTCAATTTCCAATTGTTAAATTCTTAATAATAATTATCATTATAAAGTTTGTATTGTGTTCCCTTTAACTTGTGAAAGATTTTTTTATTTGTGATATCTTCTTTCAAAAATTGAAAAATAAAGGTAAATTACATGTACCCTATATATTTACTCATGTGAACTGATTTGTCCTTATGTTTAAAATTGTACATTTAACTATTTAATTTCAACACTGTTCATTTAAACATAAAAATAGATATCTAGTCGTTAAAATACTCATGATTTTTTTAAAGATTTGGGATCTAAATGTATGTTTTAATAAAAGTGGGTAACTGCACATGAAAGGAAAAATGAAAAAAGAAAGTGCATGTTTACAATTATTCATAAAATAATACTAGAGAAAAAAAAAAAAAAAGTAAGTTTCAGAGTTTATAGTAGGTCTCAAATAAATTTTGCCATAGTTAGCCGTTGCAATTTCCTTTTTTATATAGACTACTCAATAAAATTGAAAGTAAAAAAAAAAAATTATAATAGGGTGAAATATCAACTAAATAGGGCAAGATATACCAAGGCGGCTTCTTAATTTACATATATATTGATATATATATATATATATATGTGGCAAATTTCACTTTTGCTATTTTGTATGCATGTCTTTACTCACTACATAGTATTGTTAGTTGCATTGGCTGTCAGCTGTTCATAAATAATCAATTCAACAAAATTAATAGTATTGTCAAAGTGTCTAATTATATTACATATATAAAATTAATAGTATTGTCAAAATTAAGGCATTTTGTATCCCTTACTGTTCAATTCTAAGGGACTGAGCCAACAGTTGAAGTCTAAAATTCTGCCTTGGTGAAATTTATACGGTATGTATAAAAATAGACATCGTCAAACATTTAAAACTCATTACATTAGCCCTGCCCCCTAGTCAAAACACAAAACGACAATATTTTAATCCTGGTCCGATATTTCAACGCTCCAACAAACGACTTTTTCTTCTGTCATATCTCCTATAAATATAACTTACCTACGATACCAGCCGCAATCCAATCTATCTCCTCATCTCAAAAACACTTTCAATACCTCATTCATTACATAAATCAAAGTAACAGCCTTCTCATTGCTATAAAGAAACTTAACCCAATGGCTGCATCGTCTTTACGATTCTCTTCTTGCCCTTCTACTTTGCTGCCTTCTTCAACCTCAAGACCAACTCCTTCTTCTTCTTCTTCTTCCTCTAGGAAGAGCAACAACATCAGGGCATCCATACAATTCTCTAAACTTCCAAAACTACGTATGTCAGACCCAAGTGCTGACATTACACGAAAATTAGTAGAAGAGTTTAATTCCAAGAATTCTATAGACCTATATAATAATGGGACTGGTAGTAATAGTACATCGGTACACGACTTTGTCGCAGCGAGTATATCTCCGGCCGCAACCATGACCGAGCTATACACCATCCTAGAGGCAGCAAAGGATAGGATCGAGATGCATACAAATATAGGAAAGCAAAGAGATAACTGGAACTCCCTCCTCCTTAACTCCATCAACATGATGACTTTGACAGCTACCACTATGGTGGGAATTGCCGCTTCTAGTGACGGAGGAGACCTCTGAAAGTATCTTCCGCTATTTTATTCACTGCAGCCACGGGGATGCTTCTTATCATGAACAAGATTCAGCCCTCTCAATTAGCAGAAAAACAGCGCAATGCTGTTAGGTTGTTTAGACAGATGGAAGTGGAAATCGAAACGATGATTTCACTTCAAGCTGCGAATAAGAAAGATGTCAAGGAAATGATGGAGAAGGTTTTGGCACTTGATAGAGCATACCCTCTTCCATTGCTCGGGGTGATGCTCGAGAAGTTTCCGAAAAGTTTCGAGCCTGCCAAGTGGTGGCCTTCGAATAATAATAATAAACGTCAAAGATCATCATTGTCAAAGATCTTAAACGAAGCGACAAGGGTGGAAGGAAACGGATGGAGTGAGGAATTAGAAGCTGAAATGAGAGCAATAGTCGATGTTTGAAGAGTAAAGATGTAGAAGACTACATAAGACTTGGTAACATAGCTCAGTAAGATTTTGGCCATATCAGGTCCCTTACTTACAGGTATTGCTGCTTGTGGAGCCGCTTTTGCCGTGCCAACTGGCGGATCAGGGACAGCTGCAATGGTGGCGGTTACGGCCGGTGCATTAGCAGCCGCGGTTAATACCTTTGAGCATGGTGGACAAGTTGGTATGGTGATTGAAATGTATAGGAATTATGCTGGATTTTTTAACCTACTCGAAGAATCAATTGAGTCCACATTAGAAGAAAGAGATTATAATAAAGGGAAAATGGATAGTTGTTTGAGAGGAAAGTTGCTCTCAAGTTGGGGAGGAGTTTGTCTCAACTAAGAGATCTAACAAGAAAACTGTTTATTCTTGTATAGAAGGGATTGAAGTCGATGAATTTGCAAGCAAGCTTTTCTGAAAAAAATTGTAGGACTTTTTTGGGAGTTATTAGTACATATAACTTGATACTTGAATTCATACTTACAGTGGTTCTCATATAGTAAAAAAGGAATTTGAACCTAGTACCTCTAATTTGAGATGCAAATAGGCCATAAGGCCATTGATAAAAGAAAAACTAAATTCGTACTTATTTGTTATTTATAATAACTTTTATTCTCTGTTTTATCTAATAAAAAATTTTATAGCCATTTCTTTTTACTATGTTTAATATTAATACTATCCATAATTTTTAATAAATGTTAATTAATAATAATATAAACTCGAGTTTATATTTAGTGCTAACCATTCCACATTTCATTTGATGAGATGGTGATAAATTTCTTTTATTTTTTGCGCACTATTATTTCTTATAAATAGCTGCCTGTATAATTTAAAGCTTAAGTCTTGAATGTGTAGTCACTCGAAATTAGCTCAACATGAGCATATAAACTTCTTGCAAATGCTAGAGGAAAAACCATGACTTGAGAGAAAACTTTAAATATATATATATATATATATATATATAACACAACACAAGAAGTTTTTTTTATTTTTATTTTTTGTAATTTTTACTAGAGAATTATTTCCAAAAGGGTAAAAATGGACGTTTATAGTTGCCCCTCTTTGTAATAGGGTTTGATTAACATCTCATTAAAAAAATAAAAGAAAAATCTCTTTTGAAAAACACACTTCACCTAAGTTAATCAAAGATTTTTCATGTGGATCATTATAAAATGCTTTTTCATTCACTTTAGCTCTATTTTCTTTTAAGCATTTTTTTCCATATATTATGCATAGACTATAAGAAAGTAATTTCTTCATTAAAAAAGAGATACTGATAGAGGTTAACTTAGAAGCTTATGTTTGATGGAAACCAAAAAAAAAAAAAAAAAAAAAAAAAAAAAAAAAAAGAAGGTAAGCCCCATGTAGTGCCTAATGGATTGGTAAATATGTCGGCGATTCAATCATTAGTAGAAATGAACCGACATCCATGGAGGCATGTGAAACTTATTCATGAGCAAAATGATAATCTATTTCGATGTGTTTTGTGAAAGCATGGAACACTAGATTTGTTGTGAGATAAGTGCCCCCCATATTGTTACACCACAAGCGAACCTTTTTTGTAAGTGGAAAACCAATATCATGAAGATATGAACGATCCATAATATTTTAGCAATAGCATTAGCAATGGCTTTATATTCACTTTCAGTTGAACTTCTTGCAATTGTCTTTTGTTTCTTTGCCATCCAAGAGATTTATGATTTGCCAAGATAAATATCAAAGCCATTGGTAGACCTTCTATCATCAGGACAACCACCCCAATCACTATCAGCAAAGCACTATCATCCGAAGTCACTTTCATTAGAAAAGAAAAGACCATTGTCTAATGCATGTTGCAAATACTCTAAGAGTCGCTTCACTACTTTGCAATGTTCATTTGTAGGAGAGTGCATAAATTGACACAACTTGTCGACAGAAAAAGCAATATCAAGTCTTTTCATAGTTAAATATTTTAAGGCACCAACTATATGTGGATATTCATCACCATTATATAACAAGGTCCCCATTTGTTTTGATAAATTGGGAACCATTGCCATAGGAGTTAAACAACCTTTGGCACCATCTATACCTGCGCGATGTAGAAGATCATGAATATTTTTCTATTGAGTAAGAAGAAAGCCATTTGATAGATGTTTAACCTCCATGCCTAGAAAATAATGTAAAAGCCCAAGTCTTTAATTGGAAATTCTTGTTGGATATGAGTAATATAGTGAACTATAAAGGCCAAACTGGAATCTGCGATAATAATATCATTGACATAACAAAGAATGAAAATATGGTGAGCACCATTAGTATGAATGGATAAAGATGCTTTAGCTTAGGAAGGACGAAAGCCAATGGTGGATAAAAATGTGCTTAGATGTTGAAAATGTTGTCTTGGTTCTTGTTTGAACCCATAAATAAATCGTTTAAGGAGACACATATGATAAGGGTGATCTTTATCAATAAATCCTGGTGGTTGCTCTATATACACATCATCATTCAAAAATCCATGCAAGAATGCATTAGAGACATCATGTTGTTTAATTGGCCAATGTTTTATGTGGCAATACTAAGAAGAAGATGAATTGATGTTGCTTTTATTATAGGACTAAAAGTCTCATTGTAGTCAATTCCACATTGTTGGGTGAACCCCTTTGCAATAAGTTTTCCTTTATACCTATCAATCATGCTATTAGCTTTTTCTTTTAATTCAAAAAATCCATTTCAACTACATTCTTACCAAGAGGACGAGAGACCAAAATCCAAGTTTGATTAGCCAAGAGTGTATTTACCTCATTTTCCATTGCTTGATTCCATTCTTTGTACTTGTTGGCTTGAGAAAAGTAGGAGGTTCAATTTTGAGAAAGTTAGGTTGTTTAGATATCTTGGAAGCAAAATGAGCTTGTCTATTGGACATTGTAGAGGGTTGAAGGGTCATGGGATGTGAGCGATTGCTATGTAGGATGTAATGAGTTAAGTCACTAGCCAAATTTGTTCCCGAACCTTCAGTTGGTGTTTAATGAGGTGTTGTTGTGGGAGAAGATGAACTTATGGGAAATCCCAAGTGAGAAGGAGGTGGAATTGATAATTGAAGCCAATAATCCTGAGCATTTTGTGTTGGAGAGACCACTGGCAATCTAGAATTTTGAAAAGGAAAAATTTGCTCATTAAATCATGCATGTCTACCCACATAAATCTTACTAAGTTCCATGTCTAAACAATAATATCCACAGAGATTCGATGAATTGCCTAAATAAACACATTGTTTGCTTCGAAAAGAAAATTTATTTTTGCTATATGGGCAGAGTAAAGGAAAAATAGAATAGCCAAAAATTTTAAAATGAACAAACACAAGTGATTTATTATACAAAAGAGAAAATGACTTTTATTTTTTAGAACAGGGGTGGGTAAACAATTAATTTGTATTAGCTCTACTTTCAAAAGCATAATTCCAATATTTCAAGGAAACATTGAGATGAGCTAAAAGTGTTAAACCTGTATCCACAATATGTCAAAATTTCATTCAACAATGACATTTAGTTCATGTGTATATGGACAAGCCAATCTATGGATGATGCCAATTTGCTTAAAATATTGATTAAGTTTTTGAATTCTACACCCCAATCCGAATGAAAAGCCTTAATTTTAGCATTAAATTGTCTTTCTACTAACTGTTAAAGTGAAGAGAGGTAGAGAAAACATCACTTTTATTTTTTTAAGAAATAAATCCAAGTGAAACGAGTGAAATCATCCACAAATAAAATATATATTTGTGACCTTAAGGTGATAAAATAGAGGTTGGACCCCAAACATCAAAATCCACTATTTCAAAGGGCACAAATGTTGTATCTTCAACAGAAGCTAATGATAAATGGGCTAATTTTCCTAATTGACAAGAAGAACAAAGATTGGAAGTAAAATGAGAGCAAGATAAATTATTTTGGAAACACTTCTTGATTGAAGATGGCCTAGTCGAGCATGCCAGTCATTAAAACGAACACGTTCTGCACCAAAAGCTTACTTCATCATTGGTAAAAAAGTATAGAGTTCATTCTCATTCAGTCCTTGTAATAGGATTGCCTTGGTCACTTGATCCTTAATCAAAAAATGAGTAGGCCAAAATTCAAAGTAACATGAGTTATCTTTGCAAATATTTTAATAGAAAGTAAAGATTTTGTAATTTTATGTACTAAAAGGACATTGTTTAAAACAATTGTGTTCAAAGAATTAGAATAAATAAAAGTGCAAAAATGAGAGATTTGCAATCATTGGCCATTACCGTCTCGAATTTGATCATTACCCGTATACTCCTTGGCAAGACTAAGATTAGTAATATCTAGTGCCATGTGATGAGTCTCTTCAGTGTCATGGAAACCATGGCATGTAGGGTTGAATAGATTGCATAGGTGCGTAATTGGACATTGCAGGAGCCAATGGGGTCGAGATAGGAGGAGAATGTGTGTAAAAGTGAGACCAGGCCATATTAGCTTAAGCATTAGAGAACCAGCAATTCACATATCTACGTTGACATCATTCAACAGTATGGTTTTGTAAACGCAAATTTGGCAAGGCCCTTTGTTTCTCCATCCACCATTATGATTTGGAAATCTATACTAATTTGAATTCAACATGGGTGATGATGTACCTATAAGAGTAGGCTCATCAGATTGTCCCAAAGCAATATTAGAGGAAGGAAATTCTTGTATACTCTTGAATGAGCTAAAAGTTAGCCACGTAATTCATGAAATGGAATTGGCTCAGATCACAAGTTTAATGCTGCAATGATGGGATGGAATTCAGAACCGATATTGCAATATATAATCGCATTAAATTTAGCATTAGAAATGGCTCTCCCAATAGTGGCAAGTTCATTAGCAAGAGCTTTGGCCTTTTGAAGATATTGAGACACATTCATATCATTTTTTTTTTCAATTCTTAGAGTTCAATATTTAACTAAAGTTGTTGGTTTTGAGATACATAACGAAAGGCTTGGGCTAATGCCTACCAAACTTGATAAGATGTTGTCATTCCTATGACATAAGGAAAAAATCTCTTCGGTCAACAAGGAAATAACCATGACAAGAGCAATTGACCTTTATTGTACTAGATTTCATATTTTGGATTAAGAGTAAGCTCATTTTGATTGGTAGACGATGGTATTGTTTTGGGTGGAATAGGCATCGAACCATCAATAAAGCTGGTTAATTTATGGTAATTTAATAGAGGGATGAATTGTGTTTTCCAAATTAAATAATTTCAACTTGATAATTTGGTAGAAAAGGCATGATGAGAAGTGGTTGGTAATGGTGCTTATGGATTGGTAGTGGGTACCATATGTTGAGTATTGATAGTAGAAAAGGCCACTGAAAAAAAAAAAAATGAGCAGCTCTAATACCATGTAAAAGAAAAATTTTTATATTAATTTTCTTTTATAAACTTGTTACATATATATACAAATGTGAGGCAAGAATTATGCCAAAAAAGATAGTAATGTACAACTATACAAGAAATATGGCAAATCGTGATCATAATCAATGGAAATCCTATATAAACGATAGAATCCAACAAATATGAGAAATAATTATCAATGGAAATCAGATAATCAAAATAAAATATGATTTTATTTCCTTAACACCCATTTCAATAAACTACTAGATCGATCTAGATAAATAATCTACATCGTACCACATGATATCTCATCCAAAAAACTACTTTTCAATTGTAGGTCCTCCATTCTATTTCCATCTAAAATGATGTTGAGGTTCTTCACACAGTTGCTTTAGGCTTGGCCACATGATGAACATGTTTTAAGCTAACTTTATGTTGAGTACTTAAGTTGGTCTTTAGAGGGGATAAGAATAAAAATAAAGAAAATAATTTTTTTTTTGTTGTTTGTAGAGTTGAAGTAGTAAATTCATAGGGATTTTAATCTGCTGCAGTTGAAAGTAATTATTAAGTACAAAAGGTTGAATATGGATAATATAATAAGAGAAAATCGTGGTATTACATAATAAGGTAAAGGTAATTGTTAAATTTGGTACTGAACTTTACATGAAGACTCAATTTAATATCTAAATTTTGAAGTGATTAAATCAATACTTAATCAAATTTTTTATGATTATTTTTACTACCACGTGAACGTTGTTTACTCTATTTAGAAAAAGGTACTAATTCTTTCAAATTTTAATGCTATTAGCTAAGATGTAGTTTGATGAGTTTTTATTGAGTATCCAACCCACTTATCCTAGAAACACCCTATAGGATATTACCTCTAGGGCTTGGGACATGTTTTCAGATATTGTGCGGAATTCTAGAAGGTTTTGGGATGTATATAAAAACTATTAGGAAACTGAAACCATAAAGAGAAATTTTTTATTAAATTTATCTTAATAAATAAAGTTCAAAGTTTAAGTTTATATATTTCAGTTACTATTTCAATTTAATAAACGACATATGTTTGTCTTTTTTTTTTTTCAAATTTGTAGTTCAAGTTAATAAATGGTATATGTATAGAGAATAAATTTAAAAGGACTTAATCTATGCACAAATATTAATGGAAAAAAAATTTCCATGAGTAAAATAAGAATAAAATTATAGCTATTTATGTTATGAAAAGATTTTTTTTTTTTTGTAACTTTAAACATAAAATAATTGAATTTGAAAGTTTATCGAGTTTATCGTGTTCAAGTTTGAGTACCACATAGGGTTTTTCAAGATGGATTTGGGATCATGGATAAAAACTCAAGAAGATATGGGATGGGTTTCAAAAACCCTATTTAATATTAGGTTCGGACTTTATAAAACTCATACTAAACCCGTTGTGGTTACGTCTTTTATTGGGGATTTTATGTGGTCAAATGTCCCTTTTTTTTTTTTTTCATTTTTCTCTTTTTCAATTCTAAAACTGATTGACTATATCTGTATATATTATATAATTTAGGAAAGTGAATATTTCTTCTGTTGCGCAAATATAGCAACATTCATCTTATACTTTCAATAAAATTGCGGTATTTTGAGTTTTATCGAATTCAATTTCTATTAGTTTAATGATTAACATTAATTATCTCATAATAAAGTTTGGATTGTGTTCCCTTTAACTTGTGAAAGATTTGATTTTGTTTGTCATCTCTTCTTTCAAAAATTGAAAAAGGAAAGGCAAATTGCATCTACAATCCCTTATATTTACTTCATGCAAACTGATTGTCCTTATGTTTAAAATGGTACGTTTCAACTATTTCATTTTTAAAAATTGTGCACTTAAACCCAAAAATAGATATCTAGTAGTTAAGATACTCATGATTTTTTTTTTTTTGAAGATTTGAGATCTAAAGGTGTGGTTTTAAATACAAAGTGATTAAGTGCACATAAAAAAAAAAGAGTATATTTACAATTTATCCTTAAAATAATATGAGAGAAAAATGAGAAAAGTAAGCTTCAGCGTTTACAGTAGGTCTCTTCAAATAAATTTTGCAATAGTCAGTCGTTGCAATTGTATACATATATATATATATATATATATATATATATATAAACTCTTCGATAAATTGAATGTTAAATAAATTTTATAATAGGGTGAGATATAAGACTAAATAGGGTAAGATACCAAGGCTGGCTCCTTAATTCACATATATATATATATATATATCCATGGTAAATTTTACTTTATATTTAATTTTATGCTTTATCATTTTACATAATAGTATTTTTAATCTCGGCATTATATTTTGTATGCATGTCTTTAATCACTACATAGTATTATTTTTGGGTGCATGGGTCGTAGCCTGTCATCTGGTCATAATAAATCAATTCAACAAAATTAATAATATCATCAAAGTGTCAAATTATATTAAAATATAACCAAAATAAAAATTATCCCTTACTGTTCAATTCTAAGGGACTAAGCCAAACAGTTGAAGTCTAAAATTCTGCCTTTGGGAAATTTATACAGTATATATAAAAATAGACATTGTCAAACATTTAAAACTCATAACATTGGCCCTGACCCCTAGTCAAAACACAAAACGACACTACTTTAAACCTGGTCCAATATTTCAACGCTCCAACAAACTACTTACGTACGATACCAACCGCAAACCAAATAAACAAAAAACACTTTCAATACTTCATTCATTACATAAATCAAAGTAATAGCATTCTCATTGCGATATAGAAACTTTACCCGATGGCTACATCGTCTTTACGATTCTCTTCTTGCCCTTCTACTTTGTTGCCTTCTTCAACCTCAAGACCAACTCCTTCTTCTTCTTCCTCTAGGAAAAGCAACAACGTCAGGGCATCCATCCAATTCTCTAAGCTTCCAAAGCTACGTACTCAGACCCAAGTGCTGATTTTACACGAAAATTGGTAGAAGAGCTTAATTCCAAGAACTCTATTGACCTGGATAATAATGGGACTGCTAGTAATAGTACATCGGTACACGACTTTGTCGCAGCGAGTATATCTCCGGGCGCAACCATGACCGAGCTATACGCCATCCTAGAGGCAGTAAAGGATAGGATCGAGATGCATGCAAATATAGGCAAGCAAAGAGACAATTGGAACACCCTCCTCCTCAACTCCATCAACATGATGACTTTGACCGCCACCACTATGGTGGTAATGGGCTAAGTCCACAAAATAAAGTCCAACTCACAGACTCGGAACCAAATTAGCCCTAAGTGATACCGAGCTCTATTCTCCTCTACGCAGTCACTCTCAGTGAGCTTCCCTTCACTCTCAATTCTCTCTATCGTGTACTAGGGTTTCTTCTTTGTACTAACTACTTTCTTGGTTTGATGCATATGTGAGGACATGCAGATGGTGACAGGCTTATTCGAGAAGCCACTCTCCCAAAGTTCCAGGACTCACTACTTTGCAGGGGGATAAGTCATCCTTTTCCCTGTTTCATTTATTTATAGCATGATTATGCTGTTTACAGCTGTATTTACAATATGTTTTAGATCTCTATAATTCTGTTTGAGATCTGTTTCTCTAAGATGCTATTACAACTGTCAATTCCTATTTCTACAATACAAGTGTGAGTCCTATGTATTTCTGTTAAACAAAATCTCTAAGCCAGCTAGGCTTTCTGTGCTGACGTGTTTGTCTAGTAGTTGTATCATATTTCCCCCCATCTAGAAAAACAACCTTGTCCGCAAGGTTGAAATCTGGATAGGTCAGTTTAAAGTGGTCAAAATCTTCCCAAGAAGTTTCTTCTAGAAGTAATCCGACCCACTGAACCAATATTTGTCGAACCTGTTGGTTATTGACTAAAATGACTCGGGAATCCAAAATTGTGAGTGGTTGTAAAACAGTATGACCACTTTCTGACCCTGGTGGCAATTGTGGAGATGGTTGAGAGACACCTGTAGCCTTCTTAAGTAAGGAAACATGAAAAACATCATGTATACGAGCATGAGATGGAAGCTCGAGTTGATATGCTACTGTTCCCACCTTTTTGATAACTCGGTAGGGTCCATAATATCTTTTAGAAAGTTTATGACTCCCAGAACTGAGAGACTTTTGTTTATAGGGATGAAGCTTAAGATAAACCAAATCTCCTGGTCCAAAAGAAACATCAGTACGATGTTTATCAGCTAGCTGTTTAATTTCATTCGGTTTTGTGCTTTAGCTAAATTGTCCCTCAATAACTATAAAGCTCTATCCCGTTGAATTAAATCTTCATCTACGGCTTCCAACAGTGAACTTCCCCTGATATACGATGGTATGGAAGGAGGTGATCTTCCATAAACCAATTCAAAGGGGGTACATTGTGCTCCTTCATGGAAAGAGACATTATAAGCGTACTCTACCCATGGTAGAAAACGAACCCATTCCTTTGGATAATCCATAACATAGCTCCTGAGATAGTGTTCAATTGTTCTGTTCAACACTTCTGTCTGACCATCCGATTGAGGATGATATGCACTACTCATGTGCTTAGTTCCACTAAGATGGAACAATTCCTTCCAAAATCTGCTGGTAAAGACCGGATCTCTATCTGAAACAATAGAGCGTGGAAACCATGTAGCTTAATAACCATTTGAATGAATAATGTGGCCACCTGAGCAGCAGTAAAATGAGATCCTAAAGACCCAAGATGGCATATTTGGATAGTCGATCGACTACCACACATATTACTGTGAACCCTTGAGACCTAGGAAGAGATGTTATGAAATCCATACTAACATCTTCCCACACTCGCTCAGGGATAGGTAAAGGATGTAATAGACCCGCCGGTGATCGAGTCAAATATTTGACTTGCTGACAAATAGTACAATTTCTGATATAATTCTACATCCTTTTTCATACCTTCCCAAAAAAAAAATCAGCGAGGTGTTTATAGGTCTTAAGTACACCAAAATGACCTGAAGCAGGTGAACTATGAAACTCTTGGAGTAGAAGAGGAATGACTTTGGATTGAGGCACCAAAAACAATCGAGTCCCTAAATATAATAAGTCATTCTTCCACTGCAAGACCCATTTCATTTGTTTGCCCTTCTGTAGGTCAGACAATAAAGATTGAAAAGCTGGTAAAGTGGTATATTCTTGCTTAATATCCTCAAAAATTCGAAATTGTGGCATTGAAAAAGCATAATAATGGCCCTGTTCATCAATTTGTCTAGAAAGTGAATCAGCCACAATATTGTCTTGACCAGATTTATAAGAGATGGAATAAGAATAACCCAACAACTTAGAGAGATATTTGTGCTGTTCTGGAGTTTGAATAGTCTGAGTCAATATTTCTTTCAAACTGCGATGATCAGTTTTAATAGAAAAATGAACTCCCAACAAATACTGTCTCCACTTCCTTACAGCTTCAACTATTGCATATAGCTCTCTGACATAGGCAGAAGCTTTTCGTAAATGCGTTGGAAGCTTTTTACTAAAATATGCAATTGGTTGATTTTGCTGAAGAAGAACAGCACCTATCCCCACTCCTGATGCATCTGTCTCCACTGTAAATGGTTGTGAGAAATCTGGTAGCTTTAATATTGGAGCCTCACACAATGTGTGTTTGAGCTGCTCAAAAGCCTTAGTAGCATCTGTGCTCCATGAAAACCGATCTTTTTGTAACATATCGGTTAATGGTCCTGCAATAGAGGCATAATTCCTGATAAACTTTCTATAATATCCTGATAACCCCAAGAAAGCCCTCAATTCCTTTACTGTGGATGGTTTAGGCCAAGTTTTAACTGCTTCAACTTTTGTTGGATCTGGTTCCACTCCACTACTACTCACAATATGTCCCAAATAGTCAATCTTAGATTGACCAAAAGAACATTTGCTTTGTTTTAAGTAAAACTGATGATCCAATAAGATCTGAAACACCACTGCCAAGTGTTGAACATGTAATTCTACTGATGAACTATAAACCAAAATGTCATCAAAGAAAACAATAACAAATTTTCTAAGATGGGGCTTGAAAATATTATTCATAGTTGCTTGAAAAGTAGTAGGGAGCATTACTCAAGCCAAAGGGCATTACAAGAAACTCATAATGACCCTCATGAGTTCTGAATGCTGTTTTTCCAATGTCTCCTCGTGCATGCGAATCTGATGATATCAGATCGCAAGTCCATTTAGAAAATATTGTGGCTCCATGTAACTCATCCAGTAGTTCATCTACAGTGGGTATAGGATACTCATCCTTAATAGTAGCCTGATTTAAAGCACGATAGTCTATACAAAAACACCAAGTGCCATCCTTTTTCTTAACCAATAACACTGGTGAAGAGAAAGGACTAATATTGTCTCGAATGAGACCCTGATCCAACATTTCTCTCACTTGCTTCTCAATTTCATTTTTCTGAAAATGAGGATACCTATATGGTTTGACGTTTATAGGTTGAGTCCCCTCATTTAAAAAAATTCGATGTTGGACTTGTCGTAAAGGAGGCAATGATGAAGGTGTCTCAAAAATCTTAGCAAATTTGCCCAACACTTCATGAATAGTAGTGTTGTTGGTGAATTTAATTGCAGAATCTCCTTTCTGAGCCTCCAGAGAAAAACAGTAAGCTACTGCATTCATATTGAACATCCTTCTCAATTGATTTGTAGTGACTACTGATGGAAAAGAAGTTTCACCTGATAGAGACACCCTTTCACCCATGTGAACAAATGATAATGTCAATGCATTATAATCAATGGTCACAGGACCCAATTGCTTAAGCCATTGTACTCCCAAAACTATCTCAGCTCCTTCAATAGGAAGAATATAAAATGGAACACGAAATTGAATTCCATGAATAACCAGAGGAACATCCAAACACTGACCCTCACATACCAATTTTGACCCATCTCCAATCATAACATTGAGTGATACAGTATGTAAGACAGTCAAATTTAAATGTTTCACTACTCTAGATTGTAAGAAGTTATGAGTACTACCAGTATCAACTAGAATAGAAAAGTTATGATTGTTAATCTGACCTTGAAATCGCAGTGTCTTTGGAATAGACATCCCAGCCAAAGCATGCAAACTAATCATCCCTGAATTTTCTTGATTCCCTGCATCCTCAAATCGATATGTGAATCAATCATATCCTCCTGAACAACATTAACATCTCCTCCTCATCATTTGTCATCAATAGCAAAAATTTAGATTTACACTTATGATTGCGATGATATTTCTCATCACAATTATAGCATAAACCTTTTCCCTTCTCTGAACCATTTCTTAGGAGTCAACTTTTTAATTGGAATGGTGGATTTAGGTGTATTAGAATGAGAAGAAGAAACAGTAGAAGTGGGTAATGATGAAGTGTATTTAGGTATAGGTTTAGAGAACTGAATGTTAGAAGAATTAGAAAAAAATTGTTTGGATAAATGGTTAGAATGGGATGGTTTATATGTATCTGTAAATTTAGATTCATAAATGCGTGCCAAAGACATCGCATTTAGTAAATCAGAAGGCCTTGCAACTTGAACTTCTCGCCTAATTTCAGGTTTAAGACCTGAAATGAAGCAACTAGTAAGAAAAGAGTTTGGTAAACCAGTTATTTGATTCGAAAGATGATGAAATTGAGACTGATAATTCAGAAACAGTTGTGGTTTGAGTTAATTTGGAAAGTTGACCCTGAATGTCTTCATATATGAAGGACCAAAGCGATCCTGAAGTGATTTCTTGAAATTGGTCCAGGAATTTAATTGTTGATTATCATACATCCATTGATACCAGTCTAAAGCATCACCCTCTAAAGCAAAAGAGGCAATTGTGATGCGTGTTCATCCTGAATATGATGAAAATTGAAAAACCGATCTGTTTTGAATATCCAACCACGAACATCTTCCCATGAAATTTGGGAATTTCCAATTTGATGCCTTTTAACAGATCATTGCCTTTCGATGATGGAAGATGATGATTCATTAACAAAAGGAGGAGAATGAGTCGATTCCGTTCATTCATCAATGTAGACAATTTCTGTTGAATAGAATCCATAATAAGGGAAATTTTCTGATCCAATTCTTGATTTAATTGTTTTTGAAATTTGTCCAATCTGTCTTCCAATAAAGTGTTTCTTGTGTCAGGTGCCATGGATGAAAAGAAGCAGCAGCAAGATGAATGCAACAATGGAGGATGGTTCGGGAACGAGAGCACCAATAATGGGCTAAGTCCACAAAATAAAGTCCAACCCACAAACTCGGAACCAAATTAGCCCTAAGTGATACCGAGTTCTATTCTCCTCTACGCAGTCACTCTCGTTAAGCTTCCTTCACTCTCAATTCTCTCTATCGTGTACTAGGGTTTCTTCTTTGTACTAACTACTTTCTTGGTTTGATGCATATGCGAGGACATGCAGATGGTGACAGGCTTATTCGAGAAGCTACTCTCCTAAAGTTCTAGGACTCACTACCTTACGGGGGGATAAGTCATCCTTTTCCCTGTTTTGTTTATTTATAGCATGATTATGCTGTTTACAGCTGTATTTACAATCTGTTTTAGATCTCTACAATTCTGTTTGAGATCCGTTTCTCTAAGATGCTATTACAACTGTCAATTCCTATTTATGTTACAATACAAGTGTGAATCCTATGTATTTCTATTACACAAAATCTCTGAGCCAGCTAGGCTTTCTGTGCTGACGTGTTTGTCTAGTAGTTGTATCAGGAGGGGATAGCCACAACTGCTGACGGAGGAGCACCTCTAAAAGTATCTTCCGCTCTCTTATTCTCTGCAGCTACGGGGATGCTTCTTATCATGAACAAGATTCAGCCCTCTCAATTAGCCGAAGAGCAACACAATGCTATTCGGCTGTTTAGACAGATGGAGACGGAAATCGAAACGATGATTTCACTTCAAGCTACGAATAAGAAAGATGTCAAGCAAATGATGGAGAAGGTTTTGGCACTTGATAGAGCATACCCGCTTCCATTGCTCGGGATGATGCTCGAGAAGTTTCCGAAAAGTTTCAAGCCTGCCAAGTGGTGGCCTTCTAAGAAGAAAAATAAAAGCCAAAGATCGTCACTGTCACCTAAGATCTTAAACGAAGCCACAAGGGTGGAAGGAAACGGATGGAGTGAGGAATTAGAAGCTGAAATGAGAACAATAGTTGATGTTTTGAAGTGAAAAGATGAAGAAGACTACATGAGACTTGGTAACATAGCTTTGAAGGTTAATAAGATATTGGCCATATCAGGTCCTTTACTTACAGGTATTGTTGCTTGTGGAGCCGCTTTTGCCGTACCAACTGGCGGATCAGGGACAGCTGCAATGGTGGCAATTAAGGTCGGTGCATTAGCAGCCACGATTAATGCCTTTGAGCATGGTGGACAAGTTGGTATGGTGATTGAAATGTATAGGAATTGTGTTGGATTGTTTAAGCAACTTGAAGAATCAATTGAGTCCACATTAGAAGAAAGGGATTATGACAAAAGAGAAATGGAGAGTTGTTAGAGAGGAAGGTTGCTCTCAAGTTGGGGAGGAATTTGTCTCAACTAAGAGATTTAGCAAGAAAATCTGTTTACTCTTGTATAGAAGGGACTGAAGTTGGTGAATTTGCAAGCAAGCTTTTTATGAAAATTTGTCAAGCTTGTTTGTCGTTTTTTAGTACATATAACTTGATTCTGTAATTCATTCAAACAAAGTAGTTTTTCTTTATAGGATTTTTCATATTTATTGTTGTTTTCATAGTATATATAAAGTTACAGAGATTCCCATGTAATAAAAAGAGGTTTTCAACCTGATACCTTTCACTTGATAGACGATACTAATGTCATTGAGCCACATGGCAATTGATAAAAAAAACTGAATTTTTAATTTAAATATTATTTATAATATCTTTTATTCTATATTTTATCTGATAAGAATTGTAAGCCACTTCTTTTTACAATGTTTAATATTAAAACTATCTACGATTTTCTATAAATGTTAATTGGTAATATTTATTCTCAATTAAAGTATGGTAAAAGATCAAATATGAATTTCTTTTTAAAGTTGGTAATTTTGTATGAAATATGTTTATTTACAATAATATTACAACCTTTAAAAATATAAATCTAGTTCTTAAAATAAAAAAAATAAAGAAAAACAAAAAACATTCTTAGATCCTAACTTACTTTACTCCAACAATTCCTCCCCGATATCTCATACTCCCAAAACAATATTATCATCAACAACACCATCATCAACTTCATCCATAGCACCTGGAAAGAGGACAACAATAACAATAATGAAATAAAGCCTAGTATGATAGTAACACAAATACACACGAGATGGCACACAAACTTAATTTAAATCCAATGCATTAGACAATAAGTTATTATCTTTCCTTTAAAGTAAACAAATCAACACTAGAGTACTCACACTTTGGAACAATTCTGGGAACCTGGGGGTCCTGAGTAACAACAATTGTTTAAAGAGTTAATATAGGCATCTCGAATACCTATATCTCTTATATTTAATCGAAAAAAGAGAAAATAGCCACGTCTAGGGTTTACAGCTGTTACATGCACTCTAACAATCACAGTCCATAATATAATACGACTCAACCGGTCCCATGAACGTACCTTACTATATTACTTCTCGCCAATCAAGATAGACGTTATGTCGATACCATTTGTCCCATCAACGACCCACTGAGCTACTTATAAATATCATTGCATCATGACGAATGTGGCTTAAGCGCTTAAACTATCGTGCCCCTAAGGATAAGGTTGCCACTCCTCGAACTAGATTCAACGGCACATGGACAAACAATAGTCATTAATTAGGCTGTCTTTAAGTATTAGTTTATTTAGGATGCCTATCTTAGCATACAACATGCAAGTAACTGTGTATCTTTCATATTTGAAATCCAAACAATCCTAGAAGTCGTTTTGAAAGACATATCAGATATCCATATTTGTTTAAAAATTAAAATCATATAAGGAATTTTAATTAATTATCCATTTATCTCAAACTTATTTTACAATTCTATTTGATCAGACACTAATTAGGAACTCTACCATAGCTGCTAAGATTGCCTCGCTGAGATACGGACAGTTCTCTATTTTTTGTCAAAATATTTCTTTTCTCTTTGCTTATGATTTATTCATTATAAAAACATCATCATATCATTTATATTAAAAAACATCCATTTCCCAAGCAAACACACATTTGAATCAACATATTTCCCATGTTCTTCATGTTTTAGCCTAACATATTAATCTAAGCAAATTCTAAGTTAAACCTATATTATCTTAATTTTAACTAAGTTGATTAAACTTAATCAATCTAATTTATTTTAACTCATTCAAGTTCATTTAGTCAAGTTGAACTTAGGTTTATTAACTAAGTTCATTTTATACTTAACTCGTAAACATAAGTTTTCAACTTTGTTTGGATATGTATAAGTTGGAAACAAATGAAATTTAGGCGCTGATACTTTTATTATTTCCAAAAACTTAAAACATAAAAGTTGTATATCTCTTTTGAGGCCTTTAGTAGCATCTTAAATCACCTCAATCTGAGTTCAGATGAAAAGATTATGATTAAAATAGTGTCATGACTAGAGAAAAGCATGGGCATATACATTATCTTATGTTCTAGTCATGCTATTCTAGAAAACATGTATTTTTTTGAGTTTTTAAGGAAAGAGAGAAGCACAAGTAGATAGGAGAGGCCGTGTACCGATTGTGCTTCTCCTTGGGTAGATTAAAAACATGTGTTTTCTAGAAATAATAAGGAACACGACTTAATATAATGTTCCATGTTTACCTCGTGCTCTTTGCTCTATTTCTTTGTTTCGAAAACTTTACTTGTTTTATCATTTGTTTTACATCATTTTTCATCATACAACATCTTATACTCCACATATAGACCTAGAACTATGTCTTACAACATGATTTTACAAGTTTTTACTTCATATTCCATCAAAAACCACTTCACCAACTTCTAATCTACACATACACATAACACAATCTAAATCTTAACTTACAGTTTCATAAATTCATTATTCACTAACTTCATCACAAATTCTACATATAACTAACATCTATCTATCATATACATATAGAAATAACAAATCAAACAAGAAAACAACAACTTACTTGTTTGTTAACCATTTGTTATTCATCTACCATGGCTACTTCCTTCTTAATCTTTGAGCTACTACAACTTGTTCTCTTTCTCCTATCTCATTTT
Source organism: Combretum micranthum (assembly GCA_024138025.1). Classification (NCBI taxonomy): domain Eukaryota; kingdom Viridiplantae; phylum Streptophyta; class Magnoliopsida; order Myrtales; family Combretaceae; genus Combretum; species Combretum micranthum. The sequence continues at coordinate 55,821 of JAMXBD010000175.1, forward strand.
CTAACTTTGATTTCTCTTTTAATCTTCTTGAAATTGAGATTTAGAGATGAATTTTTTTTTTTTTAAAAAAAAAGAGAAGTTAGAACAGAAAAAGAAGGAAAAAAAAAAAAAGGAAAGAAATGAAAAGGAAAGGGAAGATATTATGTATCCAAACCCAAAGGGAGAGTCCTACCTAAAATACTAGCCTATCAAATAGGAGAACCCTATAGGCTTAAGTACGATTCTAAAATTTCTTATAGAATTGATGTGGTATTGTAATATTTCCTACACCTTAAGAAGCCAATGCCCACAGTAGCTCACTCTTAGTGGCTCACGCTGGATGGTTTTTACTTTAAGTGGGTGTACTCTAGCCTTTTTCTAGATAGCCCTTTTCCAGATAGCCCCTTCCTAAGTCGCCTCTTCCGCTAGTATTGGTCTCTCAATAAGAGCACCAAATATTAGGTACCTAAATCTAAAGGGAGAGGCCAACTCAGAAGACTAGCCTATCAAGTGGGAGAACCCTCTAGACTTAAGTACCATTCCATAATTTCTCATAGAATCGATATGGGATCGTAATAGAAAAATAGCAGGGGAAAAGGAAAAAGAAAAGGAAAAAAGGAAAGAACATGATAAGGATAAAAGCATTAGGATATTTTAGAATAAGGTTATTAGGCTTAGAACTTTCAGATCAATATCGTTAGTCCCAGAAGTGTTTAGAAAATAATTTCAGAATTAATAAGTTAGAAATTAAGAACTTAAGATAAGAACTTAATTTAAGAACTTACATTATATCAAATTGATATTCAATTTGGGCTTAGTTTAAGAATTGATATTTTTTAGGTAAGCAAATGAAAATTTATGGAGATTAAGGATATGAACTTTTAGGCTGAAGCTTAGAAATTTAAGAATCCACTAAACATTTAAACATATTTAGGGGTTTAGGAATTCAAATTTCGAACTTCAACTTAATTAATTACTAATTTAATTATGTCAAGTTCTCTATTCACATTCTATAATTCATTTGATTTGTTCAATCTATCTAAACTCAATTTTTAACTTAGATGAAGATTTGGAGTATTTCACCTGTGAATTCGAATACGACTCGACATGATAATAAAAGCGTTAGAGTAAATAAAAATTGACACGAATAATAAATGGATTAAAAAAAAGATAAAAATTTAAATGTGTATACGGGTTTGGGTTTAGGACCTAAACTTGTTTATAAACCTATGAACTCGTTAAAATATAATATAATTGATTTGTATTCTTATTTTGTTAAAATAGACAAATTATATATATATGTAGCATATTATAAATATTATATATATATATATATATATAAAACATTCATATAACATATATCTTATTTAACAAATAAAATATATATAATGAAATTGTAGATTTATTTGCTATATGTATAGCATATTACATATGTATACACAACATATATACCATACATATAATAAAATAATATATTATAATATAGAAATTAAGAATATAACATATTATATAAATGTCTATATTAAAACAGAATTTATGTATATTACATTTATAAAGTGGTTAGATTATATAATATATATATATATATGACTAATAGAGTGCATATAAAATATCAATTATGTATGATGTATATCGTATAGATATATATAACATAATATATATATATATGTTTCATTTAACATATATAGAGCAAATATTTATAATTTACGTGTGTGTGTGTGTGTGTGTGTGTGTGTGTGTGATCTATAGGTTGTAAATACATACTTTATATGTGATCAAAATGTGTATATATGTTATAAATCATTTGTTATATGAAATCAATATCCTATATATATTTCCATGCTTGTTATAAAATATAGAATATATCTATGTTAAAAATATATATATATTAAAGAATATATAACCAATCTATACATATAATCTATGTGCAATATTTATAATACATGATATATATGTTATAGTTTATTTGTTATATGAATTGAGTAAGTTATATATGTGTATGTTCACAAAATAATATATAGATTATACGTAACATATTATAAAAAGTTATATTAATATATTATATAAATAACAGATATATTATATAGATTATATATAATATGCACGTATAACATATAATAAATATATAATAGGAACTATACTTATAATATATATAATGATAGATATATATATTATATAAATCATATAACATATATAACGAATGTATAAGGGTATATATTATGTATCTCTTGGTTAAAAATAGATACCCTATTTTTTTGTTACCATAAATTATTATTTGTTAATATCACACTTGTTTAACAATGCATCAAGTCACATATTGTAATCTCTTCTTTTTTAATAATATATGAGTAATATATCATATATAATTTGTTATTTTATGTTTACTGATGATAATAATTATTTTTAAATATTAACTTTCTTGAATAATACAAAATATTTAAAAGTATAATATAATATATATATTATCAATTAATAAACAGGTTGACACAAAACACGAAACATGATATAAACAGGTCAAATCATGGGTTTAGATTTCCATACACGATTAATAAATGGGTCATGCCACGAGTTAAGGTTTTCAAGACACGATTCCATTTAGACACGAATACGAGACATGACACAGTAACATAAATTGCTAGTAGTACCTATGGATGAGCTTCAAATATACTAATAGCAACATTACGGGAAAAAAAAATTGCTTCTTATTTTGTGTATAAAAACAAAATATTATTATATTCTAATTTATATTTATTAGCTCATCTATCAAGTTCGATTATATATGGTCACAATCTAGAATTCTACCTATTGATGCATTATCTACCATAGCAAGATACTGAATGGTTTTTTTCTTGGTGCTAACTATTTTCTAGGAGATCACTCATCTTAAGAGTGCTCTTCATTAAGCAAGATTAACTTTAGAGTTCTAATAAACTCCAAGTCACTACACCAAAAAATATCTCGATGATTTGAGGAGTATCATATCCTTCCCCACTTATAAAACCGTCCTCATCAGTTTCGTTACTAGAGGTGCTTCATACAAGTTTAAGAGGTACCTCCATACTAAGGCACTTTGCAATATATAGTACTTTATTCCTCCACTTCTGGCTAGTAAACTATTTTGATATCACATGTAACGACTTGAAACTCTTGCCTACTAAAGTGTTGTCCACTTTGGCAAGATGCAGCAAGGTTTTGTCCTTGGTGTGGACTGCATCCTAAGAGGTCACTCATTCTAGGAGTACTCTCTACTAAGCATGCTTAGCTTTAGAGTTCTAATAAACTCCAAGCCATTATATCAAAAGACACTTAGATGATTAAAATTTCACTACCTTATATTTGAGAGATATCACATATATCAAATGCCTTAATAATCGAACACAACTTCAAGAAGTTTTATAAGGTTTGTGCTAGGTAGTCAAACTTGCTAAATTGACAAATTTATATTTAAATGTACGTCAAACTCTATTATTTAAATGCATTTAAGTAAAGACATACGCAAAAGGCTCACTTAGAATTTGAAATATCCTAAATCCTCACCTATCCAATTAGAAATAGTTAAAATTGAATAATATAGTAAGTAACTAAAGTAGACTTGAATTTGAGATTCTAAATATCTCTTTCAAAATTGTTTTTGTTGTTTCATCTATCCATTTCGATAAATTGAATTTCATACTCTTTTACAAATTTTTAAATTAGAACCCATTTTCTTCATAAACAATTTCATAAAATTTAAAACAAACATTTTAAGTGTTTTGCAAACTCTTAAATCGTTAAACTTTAATAAACTTTTATTTTCTCAAATCATGATAATTTTTTAATTCAACTACTTGTTTCAAAATATCAGTTTTTAAACTCAAATTCAATTCATATATTAGTTTCTTATAAATTAAACTCCTAAACTATATTTCTGAATCGAGCTATTAATTTCTATTATATATATTCTCAAATTATTTTCTAATAAGTTTCGATACTTAATATATTTATCAGAGAAGTTTAAACCTAATACCTCTACCCTAAAAATATCTTTATTTTCCCTTATTCTTATCTTTCTCTTTCCTTTTTCTCTTTTCATTTTTTTCTATCCTATTCATTTCATTTTCCTCATTTCTTTCTCTTTCTCTTTTCTTCTTCTTCTCTCTTTTCTTTCTTCAAGATACAATCCTAAATCTCAAATTCAATGAGACTATAAGAGAAATCAAAGTCAGAAAAGAAGATAGGAAATGGAAAACAAGTTTAGGGAAGCTTCAACAACAAGAAAAGAAGAACAAGTAGCTTAGAAACAACTAAGCATGTAAGTTAAGTTATTTTCTTTTTTTATTTGTTATTCATACATGTATATAATGTATACATGTTAGATGTATGTAGGGTTTTTGTCAAAATTGATAAAGTACAGATATATGAATATATATGTTGAAACTTAGGTACATGATCAAACATATTAAAACTAGAATTTTTATAAAATATGAAGTAAAAATATGCATGTAGATGTTGTAAATGATAATTTCAAACTTGTATATTAATTATAGGATGTTAGATGTTGAAATATAATGCAAAACAAGTAGATAAGTTAAAAGTAACCTGCTCTATTTTTGTATATGAGCACAAAGGAAACACAAAGGCTTATATCAAGTCATGTTTCTTGCTGTTTTTAGAATATATGGATTTTTAACTCATGAAAGAAGAAACATGGTAGGAACAAGGCTCAACCTATCTAATCGTACTTCTCTTTGTTTCATTTTACATGCGTATGTCTAGAACAACACGATTGATACACGGCTAGGTGTATTTGATTGTGCTTCTACCTAATTTCTTCATTGCACTTATTTTAAGCAAAGAACAGTTGAAACACGGCTTCTCTTATCTAATTGTGTTTCGTTCTGATCTTCAAATGCATTGCAAGACAAATGAAACATGGGATAAACACAAACCATTCTATTATGTTGTATTTCTCATTTTTATGGGTCATGTTTCTCAATTGCTTCAATTGAAAGAGAAGTACTAGAACACGACTTGTCCTATCATGTTGTGCTTCTCTCTAAGACAAAACACAACTCATTTTTTGCATTGTGTTTCTCTTTTTATTTTAACTTAAAAAGAAGCATGAATGGAACACGGTGTGCCTTATCATGCCGTGCTTCTTTCTGAGTTAAACACACGTATGAAACATGATGAGAACATGATGAATCATTTTGGGCATGTTTCTCATCTAATGGAAATATGGGGAAAAGCTCGACCATGTACCTGCCTGTGTTCTTCATAAAAATCCAAATAAAATAAAATGAGAAAGATAAATTATAATTAACATAATATTAACGTTAATTTATATGATTAAGAATGAATTAAGTGAATTGATAAGTTTAATAATAAATTAGATTTAACATAAGTTTTAAGTATAAAATGAATCTTGAATATAAAATGAACTTAGTAAATAATCTTAAGTTCAACATGACTTAATGAATCTTAATGAATTAAAATAAATTAGGCTTATTAAGTTTTAATCAACTTAGCTAAGTTAAGTCTATAAAAATGTAACTTGAAGTGTAGAGCGAATTAATGGACTTAAGCTAATATGAATCTTATATGTATAATGAATTAGTTAATAGATCTAAGCTCAACTTGACCTAATAAACTTAGCAAACTAAAATGAATTAGATTGATTTTAAGTTTAAATAAGTTAGTTAACATTAAATTAATATAGACATAACTTAGAATTATCTTAGATAATATGAATAGTATATGTTAGGATAAATAAATAAACAATATAAAGAGTATGATATTTCTAAAATATGATAGACCAAACCTAGGTTAATTAAAATGTTTAGATAGACAACAGAGAACTATCTTATCTTGGTGGGATGATCTTCACAACCATAGCGAGGTTCCTATTTTCATGTCTGATTAAATGACACCATGAAATGAATGTTTAGAATAAAATTTGATGTAAGTTAATAAATAATTGAATTATTTATATAATTTAATCTTTGAACAGATATTTGAGTTTACCTTTTACTTTTTCTATACTGTCTTCTGATCACTACAAGGTTTTAGATAAGATATGCAGTAACTTGCATGTTGTTTATTCAGGGTTCCTAAATGAACTAAGACTTAAACATGGCTTAATAAATTATTGTTGTTTTGTGCTTATGTTGTTTAATCCGATTCAAGGAGCTACAACCTTATCCAAGCCAGGTACAATACTTAGGTGCTTAAGCACCCTTTACCATGATGCAATGGTATGAGATGATGCAATGGCAATTCAAAAGTAGATCAGTAGGTAGTTGACAGGGTAAACGATATCGAAATGATGTTTTCTTGGGCTTGGAGGGATGTAATATAGTATGGTTCACATTTATGAGACTAGTTGAGCTGTATTGTATTACAGACTAAGACAAGTAGAGACACGAAATGGTTGTAAACCCTTAATGAAGCTATTTTCTCTTTTTTGGTCAAATATAGGAGATATATGTATTCGAGCTGCCTATATCAACCCCTTGAGCAATTGCTATTATTCTAGAACCCCGAATTCTCATAAGCATAATCGAAGTGTAAGTGCTCCAATGTTGATTTGTTTCACTTTAAATTAATGATAAAAAATATTAAATGATGCATTGCATTAGATTAAGCTCTTATGTCATCTTATGTGTACTTGTGTTGCTGTTGTATTGGGTTTCAGCTCATTGTTGTTTTCTTTCTAGGTGTTGATGATGATGATGTAGATGATGGTGGTATTGATGATGATGTTGGTTTAGGCATATGGGACGAGTCGAGGAGAGTTTGTTAAATAACAAGATGTGTTAGGATCGTTGGATTTCTTTTCTTTTTTTTGCTTCTAATTTGTTTAAAGAACTGAATTTATTCTTTAAAGTTTGTGTTTTATTTAAGGGTTTGGTGGAACTTATGTTTTGCTATAACCTTTTACAACTTTATATACATCATGAAAGGTATAGGTGATACTTGATGGTATGGTTTTCTTTTATAAAAGTTTGTTTTTACCGCTATTAAATCTAGTTTTCTCCAGAATCTAATTAAACAATTTTAAAATCTAAAACCGACTAACAAATGTTCACAATAAAAACAAATATTTTAGGGAAGCCTGAGCATGTAATACTTATGGTTTGTTTGTCTAGCTTTTTCCGACATGTACATATACTTTTTTCAAACTTTTTTTTCCTAACAAATTGTTTATTAAGAAATATGTACAGATAAAAAAAAGTTGGTAATTCTCATGAAAAGATCATATATAGATAAAATATAAATGCAAATAAGATACATTTATATATATCGTTTCGATATAGATACAAATACAAATAAAAAATAGACCATCTAAATAGACTTAGGGACTAAGCTTGCCTAAACTTTATGATGTAGGGCACATTGGGTCCTTAAAGAATCGTTGGAGTTTGTTTTTAATAATTTATTGGCGCATAAGTAATGCTCCATTATTTACATTAGAGTTTAGCCCACTGTAACTACATATATACACACATATATATGTTCTTACATATATTCAACGAGGTAAGTAAGAGACTTCAAGAACATAGAAAGCTATTAAAGGGGCTAGATAAAATGAGATTGTAATAAAATCATTATAATATTTTTGTTATAATACATATAATGCATTTATGTAGCTTTAGTTGTGAACATTTACCCTATTGTTTTGGGTTTTTTTTATATAAATTATAAGTGTCTGTTTTTCTTTTCGTTTGTGCTTTCCATCTATGACATAATTATGTAATTGTGATCTATAACCATAAATCTATATCCCCTCCTAATAAATTAGTATACAATTAAGGTTAAGAGAACAAGAATTTTAAGAATTTGAGTTCTAGACACTAAAGAGAAGGATTTCAAGTATGATATTGAGAAGTTTCATCGATGAATAACTTTTGGGTTTTAGCAAGTATAAATGGGAGGGGGTTTAATACGGTAAGCATGAAAAAGGTTTTAGATTGACAACCGAAATCTATATATTAGGTTTTAAACTCTAAGAGTGCTTTTCATATATGTTGCATCTGAGATTTTTTTTAGACCCATGAACCTATGAAAAGTGGTTTTCGCAGATGGAAATGTTTAAAGGCTAATGATTATGTTGTTTGTAATTGCGAAGCTTAAGTCAAATTGTATGATGGGTAGCTATAAATATAGTAAGTTTAATTAGTATAAGGTATCCCTAGAAGTTTGGTGGCGATAATAGAAGTTTGATCTGTAAAATTGTTCCTATTGCGAAGACAATGATTTTGTGGTGTGTGTTAGGAATGTCAATCCTTAGGGTGAAAGGTGAAATATCTCAAATTTTATCAAGCTAATTTAGGAAAGTGTTAATTAATTAGTGATAATATGGGTAATTTTTAACCTAAATTAGTAATTAAATTTATATAATTTAACTAAATAGTCTTAGAGAACTATGTAGTATAGATAATAAATTAGTATAGTTCAATTAGTAATTAATTTCACATGAAATTAGAGATTAAACTACATTTGTTACCATATTATTTTTTATCAACTTACATTTAATCATCCTTATCCATTCCTACTTTTAAAATAATTTTCATATAATAATTATCTATAATGCCACATCGAAATCTTCTAAAAACCTATCTCGATATCCAATTGGTCCTACTCACATATTTTTTTACTTTTCCAAAAAAAAAAAGAAAAGAAAAAAGAAGAATCCCCTAACCTTACATATTTAAACACATCTAAAATCAACATAAATTACATACTCTCACTTTGACTTTGAACTACTAAAAAACAAAACCCGTTCCTTTTTCAATCACCATCAGACAACTTAATCTTACAACATTATCCCATTCTTTTACCCAATTAAGCTCTTATTTAATAATTTCTTTAGAATTATTATGTGCTAATTAAAGTGAAATCAAGGGTTAAGTATTTGAAGTTTTACCAAAATTTCAACGTGTAGGATAATTTATAAACTTTTGCTAATACAATTAAGTAATTTAAATTAATTAACAAATTGTGTTGATTGTGGTGCTGTTAAATAAAATCATGTAATATGTTAAATAAGGATATCAACCTTGGATATAAAATTTGATTCAAATTTTCATAAGGTTTGATTAGGAACCATGAACATTAAAAGTGATTTAATTCATTAAAGGTCTTAACTAAATCCTTTCAAATAAGATTCAATTTGACTTGACTATCAGAATAAATCTAACAAAATGAAAACCATAACCACTCTAGATTCTCTTAGTTTTCCAGCCAGTATCTTCACATAAAAAGTAAAAATACCATACCTTGCCTTAGGATTTATTTTCAATTTGAAAAAGGGTTAATGTTGCATTTCATAGTTAAACGTTATTTAAATATGTAATTAATTATCCAAATTTTAAAATATTCAATTTCATACTTAATCAAAATTTTAGTGTTCATTAATAGTACCTTTCTCACACTGTTAACTAATTTTACATTTGGAAAAATTTCAAGTACTGAACCCGATATTAACCTCCCTTTTTTTGTTATTATAACAAGGATGAAACTTAAACCAAGTAGTATCTCTTACTTGAGAGCTCAGGATAGATTCTGCTAAGCTATAAGGTGATTGTAGACATTAAACCATTTTAAATTCCTTTTTGAGCCTAAATCAAATTCATAAGGAGACGAAATCATTTAATATGACGCTAAGTCAACAGTGGGTTGGCACTGCAACTTGGTTTGCACCATATCATTTTGGGTAAATTACAAAAAAAGTGACACATGTTTTGGGTCAGTGATAATCTAGAGTTAATTTTTTTTACACAGAGGTGACTGTTTTATTAAAATTCATTAATATTCTTTAATTTTATTGTAGGAACATGTATCACAACACCATTAGTCTAATAAAATTAATTTAATAATAAATATTGAATAAGTGGCCAAAATAATAAATATTAAATAAAATATTAAAAATTATTTAAAAACATTCAAAGATTAAAAAAAAATTTAAAAGAAAGATGAACACCTACTAGTTGTTTTCCTATCACTCTCAATTTAATATCATTGGGAATCCATAACAATAGCCTGCACAAAATCGTCCCCCTCCGTCCCTCCCAGGTGATATTCATGAGGCCATCACGAAATTTGGACGGCGGCAACATTGTCTTACAAGGTTCTCAAAAATATGCGGAAGTGCCATCAAAATTCGAATGGTATTTTTTCATATGTATCTGCATTTGTATCAAAACGATATGTGTAAATATATCTAATTTATTTATATCTTTTATCTATATTTTATCTAATCTTTTCATGAGAACTATCAATTTTTTTTATCTACATCTATTTTTTGATAAACAATTTGTACGAAATTACTTTTTTAAAAAAAAATATGTATCTATAAAAAAAAAGCTAGCCAAACAAACCAAAATTTTAACCTTTCAAACTTTGTGAGTAAAAAAAAAAAAAAAAAAAGCTCTTACCGGCTATCCTTAGCTTTTTGGGTATAGCTTCTGTTTGCCTTATTACTCAGGGTTGTACTCGAACAAAGAGTAACGATAATGGAATCAATGCAACTGCTATGAATAAGAAGAAGTAAAATCAAACGCTCCAGACCTCAGATGATCTTGTTTCTTCCAAGTACAACTTTGTATTTTGTGATTTTTTTTTCATTTTTTAAAACAAAATATAGTTTTTTGGCCTCTTGAAGATATTCTAGATTTGGTAATCTTTTTCCTCTTTTTCAGTTAGTTTTTCCTCTTTTCTATTTTAATTTTGGTGTATGTTTTTAAATAATCTGCAATATTTTATTTTATTTAATATATTAGGCTAATGGGGTTGTGCCGGTGTGATACATATCCTTGTAATAACATTAAACAATATTAATAAATGTTAATAAAAATCAGGTTACCTCCTCATAAAAAAAAATTAACTTAGATTACATCTTTGTAAATGACAAAAACATAAATCACCTTTTTGTAATTTATCCTCTCATTTTTCTTTTATATATTTTTGGAAAATTTTATAGTAGAGTTGCTTGAGCTGTGTTTCATTTATATGATCAACGAATATATCTTCATATATTTATAACAAAGTCTTCTTAAACATTTGCAATTTTACCTTAACAACAAAATATATAAAAATATATCAAATATCAATTGAACTTTTGATTATGAAATTTATTTATCCAACATCAGTTCATTTTTGGCAAATTTAATAAATAAAAACTCATTGAATATAAAATTAAGAAAATGCAAGATTTATGTATAAATTCAAGTAAACATTTGATTGGATTTGATATTTTCAAACCTAAGGTGTAAAACAAAAAGAACACCAAAAATTTAGGTAAATGATTTTTATATTTTCTCAAGAATAATGCAAAACACCTTAATTGTTGAAGTCTTAGCCTAATCAAATCTGGCTAAGTGATCTATGTTTGATCCCTTTAAACGTATATTTAGACATCTCGAGGGGTCGAGATTGAACTAGGCCATGCTGGGTCTACATATGGACCTGTGAATCGGACAACCAACTGGGTCTTATTTAAAAAAAAAGTAATAATAGAACAATTTATTATTAACAAAATAAGTAATAAAAATAAATATATTAATTATCATCAAAAAAAGAAATAAAAATAAATGTACAATACAAAATAGTAGGGAAATTAAAATAAGTATATAACATTTAATGTATTGTTAATAAGAATACATGTGATAAATATAATTTAAAATTATATCTCATGCTTTATGTAGAGTTCTGCTAGGAGAAGAGTCTCACATATAAACAGTGAGTGACTTTGTTTTTATTTTTATATTTTTGTAAATTTACTTTTCTTAGAGTGTTACTCTAGTCCACATTGCATATGTTTCAACTCAATAGAGATGTGCTTGTATATAAACAATTGCACATCCTTAATAGTATTAAATGAATATGGACTAAAAATTAATATATTCTTACACTCATTTTATATGTTTAAAGTTCAGAATTTTATTTTAATAAGAATTTATTTATAAAAAAAAGCAAGAGGATGGGGTGGCACCATTCCCACCGACCTCGGAATCTGGTAGGGAGTCATAGGTTGTACTTGCCCTACTGCATACATGGGATAGTTACGGTTGTATGAAATGGAGATTCAGATCCAGTCTGTGGATATATCTATGCATATGCTTGCTGAAGGAAAAGAAAAAAGAAAAAGGAAAATAAAGGTAATAATTAAAAAAAAAAGTAAAATATTCTCAACGCCATAAATGTGACTAGAGGGTTCACATCAACATTGTAAGACCATAGAGCCAGATCCAGTTCGTTACAAAATCCAAGAAAACGGGAGACCCGGTCGGTTTTAGAGGCACAGCATGTTCAAACCGCGGCTTTATAGACTTAGCCAAACATGTTACATATTGCAGGCAGTTGAAGTCTGACATTGGGTAATCTATGCAAGTGAGAATGGATCTGGTCAAACTTAATCCGTATCGCCATAGTCAAACACCTCTCCATTTTTAAATTCTAGTCCAAATTCTCAAACCTTGAACTCGTGACTTCTTCCTTCCATCTCATCATTTTATATATAAACACAACACCCAATTTCAATCTCATTCTCAATTCTCAAAACCAACACTCTCAAATTTCAAAACCCCTTAAAAAGAAATTTTCACACACATAAATTAACGCGCTTTAAACTTCTTATTGCTCAAAATCAGTAAAATCACAAAAAAACCTTTCAATAATGGCTACATCGTCTCTACGATTCATATGTTCTTCTTCTTCCTCCTCCAGTTTGTTTCCTTCTAGGACTTGTTCTTCTAGGAAGAACAATAATATCAAGGCGTCCATTCAATTCTCAAAGCTTCCGAAAATCAATGTGCCTGACCCAAGTGTTGATATCACACGTAAACTAGTCGAAGAATTAAACGCTAGGAATTCTAACATAAACATTGCTGTTCCATCACTCCATGTAGATAGTACTAGCTCAATACCACACGACTTGGCAGTGAGCTCTTCTCCGGCCACCGCAAGGGCCGAGCTATATGCTATCCTAGAGGCGGTAAAGGATAGGATCGAGATGCATTCAAATATAGGCAAGCAAAGAGAGAATTGGAACACTCTCCTTCTTAATTCCATCAACATGATGACTTTGACCGCGACGACTATGGCGGGGATCGCCGCTACTAGTGGTGGAGGAACACCTCTGAAAGTATCTTCTGCTCTATTATTCTCTGCCGCCACGGGGATGCTTCTAATCATGAACAAGATTCAGCCCTCTCAGTTAGCTGAAGAGCAGCGCAATGCAGTAAGATTGTTTAAACAGCTTGAGAATGAGATCGAAACGATGATTTCTCTTCAGGTTGTAAAGAAGAAAGATGTTAAGGACATGATGGAGAAGGCTTTGGCACTTGATAGGGCATATCCGCTACCATTGCTCGGGGCGATGCTCGAGAAGTTTCCCAAGAGTTTCGAGCCCGCTGTGTGGTGGCCTTCAAGTAAGAACAAACGTCAAAGATCATCATCGTTGTCACCTAAGATACTAAACAGAGCAATGGGGCAGGAAAGAAATGGATGGAATGAGGAATTGGAAGTTGAAATGAGAGCTATAGTTGATGTTTTGAAGAAAAAAGATGAAGAAGACTACATGAGACTCGGTAACATTGCATTGAAGGCCAACAAGATTTTGGCCATCTCGGGTCCTTTGCTTACAGGTATTGCAGCTTGTGGAGCCACTCTTGCAGGGTCAAGTGGCGGATCTGGTGCGGCTGCAATGGTGGCTGTTACGGCCGGTGCACTAGCAGCCGCAATTAATACACTTGAGCATGGTGGACAAGTTGGTATGGTGATTGAAATGTACAGGAATTGCGCAGGATGTTTTAAGGAACTTGAAGAATCAATTGAATCCATATTAGAAGAAAGTAATTATGATAGAAGGGAAAATGGAGAGTTATTTGAGAGGAAGATTGCTCTCAAGTTGGGGAGGAGTTTGTCTCAACTTAGGGATTTAGCAAGGAAATCAGTTTATTCTTGTATAGAAGGGACTGAAGTAGATGAATTCGCAAACAAGCTTTTCTGAAAATATTTTTTGCTTGTTCTACAATATTTAGTACATATAACTTCATTAGTTAGTATACACTTTCTTTTGTTTTCCCCTTTTTTTTTGGCCGGCAGTTAATGTGTACTTTCTAACAAACATTTTTTTGTATAGAAACATATGAATGTACACGACATAGAATTTTACATACATTAAAATGGTTCATGTGAATTCCCTTTTACACCATACTGTTGTGAAAGTGATTCTCTTCTTATTATTTCCATGTTATGGTAATAACAGCTAGTTTGAAAAGTCTACTTTAAGATGTAAGTATGTGAAAACTTACCCCTTCATCACTAAATCTTGCACCACCATTAAGATTTAAGACTTAGAACCAACACTAAAGCATCCATATTACTATATCACCATAATTACCATTGATGTGCCATCATCACTAAACGATCACTACCATAAACCATTACCATTAACTAGTACTATAGTGTTAATGATAGTTGTGCTATGTTGGTTGATAGGAAAACAAGATATGATGATATTAGAGGTTGTATTAGAATAGTGTTGGTATTGGTGCTAAAGTTATATTAGGATTGGTAATAATGGCAAAAGCGATGATGGAATAGGTGGAATGATGTGACGGTGACATGATGATGTGACTTGAGAGTAAGTAGTAAAGTTGGTAACGATGATAATGGTGGTAATAGCAGATAGTAGTTGTATTAAAGGTGCATAGATGTTGATGGTAGTATTAATGTAGTAACTATGATAGTTGTCACATTCCAAAACCAAGATGTGATAGCCCCATGTACCCTCCTACCAAAATAGAAGCATGCAAGGCTTGAAACTAACAACTAAATCCACTTCCAATGGGGATCTAACTACTATAGTTTTAATACAGATCAAATAAAACTTGACCTTAACTCCTATAGGGTTTTTGAACCTACCTCTATAATAACCTAAGATTTTGCATGGAAATATCGTATTTTTGAAATATAAATCCCAAAATATGTTGTAAAAAAGATGTTCATATTTAATTATGTGTCAAAAAGGGTGCACGCCTTTTTTTTTTTTTTATAATTAGAGGGTATAGTTGCCACCCATGCCATCTTTATACTTGCAAAAATGTGCATTATGTTTGAGTGTAAAAACTATTTATAAGATTTGTAGTGTAAAAATGTGCATTTGTTTATGGGTGTACATATGTGCATGTCTAAAGAGCCATTACCCCGCCATCATGAATTCATGTCTTTCCATATTTCGTTGCTGCTTCATGCATTCTGTAGTGAAGCATAACATTTTCCTATTTTGCCACTAAATCTATATTGGAAACATTTGTGGTGGCTTCTAGTGATGTAGAAGGTAGTGGCACCTCTCTCAATTGAATGAACACATCTATAATCAAATAAAGAGTAAAATGAGAACTAAAATAAAAGAAAGCACATATATAAATAATTAGTAGTTTGAAAGCAATAGACAAGGACAAATAAAAAGTCATCATTACATAATTAGTTGTTCTCTTTCCTTATTTAAGAGAATAAAATAGAAAAGATCCTAAACAGGAAATATAAAGCAGTGTCGAGGACAAAAAACATGACTAACACAACATAAGGTGAGTTGTGAACCTATTGAAGCAGCAAAAATGAAAAACCGTTGAATTGCGCATAGATACTAGAAAGTGATATTTAATTACTTATTGATTCTACGAATACCTAGATAATTGGCATTTAAATTTGAAAATAATGAATAATTCAAAAATTTGAGGAAATAAAGGGCAAGATAGCTCAAATTTTGTAATTTTGATGATAACTATTATTCCTTTGCCTTAAGGCTTACATTTATAAGTAGACTAGAAAGCTACCAAAAATAGAATTGAAAAAACTTTAAAACTTAAGCACATAAAGTGTATATAAATAATAATAATAATAAAATGTCATAGATGGCATATAAAATTGAAGTGCCTATAAGAAGTTATAGCAAATTTTAAACTTGCTCAAAATATAAAAATTGCCCATTTTAGAGCCTAAATGAAGGAAATTGCCTTAAAATTGATGTAACTCATCACTTCTTGTTGTTGTCCTTTTTTCTTCAAGTTATAGAATTACCATTGACTAGTCTTTACCCCACATCCTCAGGTACATGTTAGCCATTGCTTCTACCTCATCACCAATTGCCATGATCATTATCGTTCATACCAAGTATCTTGAGCTTTTGGCATAAGAAGCATATGTTGGTCATAAAAGTGATCGTCATAGAGAAGAGGTAGAGGATGAGGGTGGTAGTCATGCTCACACCCTCTTTACAACGAAAAGAGAGTGGAACTACCATCCACACCTTCTAATTTAGAGAGAGAGAGAGAGAGAGGAGGGGGGGGGGGGGGGGGGGGGGGGGGAGGGAGGGGGGGGGTAGGTGGGGTGGAGGCTCCTCTCTTGGTCATGTTTTTGACATGTAAAACACGTGGGATTTATTTTCTCAAAACATGGTATTTCCATACAAAACACTAACAACCTACAAACAACATTTGCAGCCTTCCCCCCTTCTTAGCACCCCCCTCCCCCTATTCTTAGAGCAACAATATAATATGTATGTATGTATGTATGTATGTTATAAAAGATATCTATGTAAAATCAAATATCATAAAACTTCTTTGGATTTACAAGAAATATTATAATGAGATAGAGATAGTAAGTGAAAATAAATATTTCACGATAAAATAACTAGTCAACCCTCTAGGAACTCGTGTTGAATCAAGTTTCCTATAGGGTTTTAAATTATATTTATGTCTAACTCTTAATCCTATAGGGTTTCAAGGGTGTCTAATGTAGTGGAAACCTAGTGGAAAAGGGATAAATATTGAAATCTATCCAATCATGAATGATTGCTAGATGATAGTCTTCTATTTGCTTATTGATTTAAGGGAATGCCATAAAAATAAGAATCAAAATTTGAAAATCCAATAAGAATGTGAATTTTGGAGGAAAAAGAAAGGAACATAAGCATAACTCTAAATATTATTGTGAAATGACAAAAACTGAAAATCTAGTCCTAAGGCATATAATTTATAGTAAAACCTTAAAATTTACCCAAAAAAAAAAAAAATCTGACATAAACTAAATAAAACAACAAGAAAAATACCACAAATGGTACTAAAATCCAAAATTCTTACTAAAAATTATAACAATTTGAAATATTTTCAAAAATAGTAAAAATGCACTTTTTGTAGGCCTAAACAATGGAATTTGGCACCAAAAAAAAAAAAAAAAAAAAAAAAAAGCAAAAATCCAACTTAGCCCATTTTCCATTGAACCAAGTCCTGAAAATATAAAAATTCAAACTTCCAAAAAATCTCTAAAATTACTATACCATCACTAATAAACTTTTTTTCCCCATTTTTGTATAAGATCCTTTGCAATTTCTTCAATTGCATCAACATCCCATTGTATGGAAAATCTTCAGCATAAATACAATTTGAAATTGTTAGTAGCATCATAACCTAATGCCATTACTATTGGCTTCCAAGTGGAATGAGTTGGGTTTAAATCATTTCCTCCTTTGTTGTAACGTAAAAAAAAAAATTAAATATATTTTAATTCTAAATTATATATGCTCCAATTTTATTTTTTCCTAATTATACTAATTCCCGCTCACAATGTTATTAAGCAACGCCTAAAAAAATAATAAGTAATTAGTAGATAAGGCTGTGTATAAACCACTACACACACATATTGTGCTCCACTATACGTAACTTATTGTAGCTAATGCAATGTAAATCAAACAACTCATAATATAAGATTATCATAATCATAATAAGAGTCAATTGGATTTAGGCCCAAGAAAATAACCTTTTTAAATCACGAACCCATTCACATCTAAACAGAAATCGGTTACGCTAACTTGAGAAATCAAAATATTTGGTAATCTCAAATGTTTATGCCTCACCTGGGATCAAAATTTCCCACGACCTTTATTAGTTATACCAAACCCAGTGGATAAAATGATCTCAAGGCTTCTTTTAGTTAAAAAAAGTTTCAAAGACCTCTCAGCTATGCTACATCTAATGGAACAAAAGTTTCCAAAATCTCTTGACTATGCTATGCCTAGCAGAACAAATGTTTCGAAGTCCTCTTAACTATGTCAACTGAACAAAAATTTCCAAGACCACACAACAGAAACCAAAACAAATGCTAAAATAAGAAATAGTGGGGTTTCTAGAAAATATTCAAAAAATAGAAAAAAGTTGTCTATATCGCTTTTTGCAAATAATCTTTTCACACACACACAACATATATATATATATATATATATAACATCATTTAATTTATACATGATTTATTTCAATAATACTAAGCTATCACACAAGCAACAAATAATAATAGTCTCGTACTCATCGTCTACACAAAACTTCAAAATCCAAATCCTATATCATGAAATGATTTAATCATGTATCATGAACAATTTGTTAAAAATTGTATCTCTTGAACTCTATTTCCTTCCATTAAATTTCGATATTTAATTTCATCTTTCGAATTTTTGAAAATGACTAAATTTGCACGCACCAACGAGTTAATTCCCAATCAAATTCTTCACCATCAAAATAAATATGCAACCAACAAGCACTTCAACCTGGGGTAGTTTTCCCATATAGGTTGACTTGTGGTGGTTCTTCTCCAAGTTTTCGATCAAGATCCAATCTTTGTAATCTTTACATCTGATCAAAATGTTATCATAGATTTCCCTAAATTCTAAAATATTTACTCATTATTATCTTAAAATCGATATCAAGTTTAAAGAAGGTCCATTTAGACCCAAGATAGCGATGTGATAGTTGAAATACATCCTTTTTAAAGATCTTGGGATCTAAATGCAAAATTTCATGGATAAAATGGCTAAATGTATATGAAGTGAACAAAAGGAGTGTATGTACAATTTACACTCATAATCCTATATGATTACAAAAAATTATATGGAAAGTGAGTTCCATGGGTTGTGATATTTATCTTTAAATTAATTTTACAACAATTAGCTATTTCATTTTCAATTTTATTTCTTTTTTACAAAGACTATCTAATAAAATTAAAAGTAAAGCTAATTTTATAAATTAAGAAGGTGGGACACAAAATAGCTTCTCCACATTATAATATATATCTTATAAATTTCACTTTATATACATTTTCACGCTTTGTCACTTAAATATAATAGTGTCTAGTTTTTTATATTTTCATATGCAAATGTATAATTGCTACTTATATTTATATATTTTTTTCCCGTGTGTTCAATCACTACCTTTTTTAACAAGAAAAAAAAAAAGAAAAGAAAAAATACTGCTTAGCTTTTGTTGTTTATTAGCTGTTGATTAGTCATAGATAATTAATTCAATAAAAATAATATTATCAAAGTGTCTAATTAAGTAAATATAATAAAGATATATATAACTAAAAAATGAAAGAAAAATTCCACTCTTGATTAGCCAGTTGAAATTGTTCTATTCTAAGGGACTAGCCAAACAGTTGGAAGTCTACATCTCGGAAATTTATACGGTAAGAGTAATGAGGATAGACATTGTCATACCCTTGAAACTGACAACCTTAGCCCTAGTCAAAACTCAGAAAACCTTTATTATATACCTGGTCCAAAATCTCAACGCCCGCGGGCGCGTACAATCACATGACATAGACTTTTTCTTCTGTCCCATCCCCTCTATAAATATAAATACATAGAGCAATCTGTCTCATCTCATTTTTCTCCTAAAACCATAAAACCAAAAAACGAAAAAAACCCTTTTTAGACATCTTTCATTACATAAATCATAAAGCAATAGCATCTTCTTGTTTGCGACACAGAAACTTCACCAATGGCTACATCGTCCTTGCAATTCTCTTGTTGTCCTTCTACTTTGTTGTCTTCTTCATCGACAAGAACAACTGCTTCTTCTTCTTCTTCTAGGAAGAGCAATATCAGGGCGGCGATCCAATTCTCCAAGCTCCCAAAACAGCGTATATCAGACCCAACTGTGGAAATCACACGAAAACTGGTAGAAGAGCTTAACACCAGGAATTCTATTAACATATGGGATAAGAGGCCTAGTACTAGTAGTTCATCAGTACCCGACTTCGGTACAACGAGTACTTCTCCGGCCGCAACCATGACTGAGCTATATGCCATGCTAGAGGCAATAAAGGATAGGATCGAGATGCATGCAAATATAGGCAAGCAAAGAGATAACTGGAACACTCTCCTCCTTAACTCCATCAACATGATGACTTTGACCGCTACAACTATGGTGGGGATTGCCGCTACTGGTGGTGGAGGAGCACTTCTAAAAGTATCTTCCGCTCTTTTATTCTCTGCAGCCACGGGTATGCTCCTTATCATGAACAAGATTCAGCCCTCTCAGTTAGCTGAGGAGCAGCGCAATGCAGTTAGGTTATTTAAACAGCTTGAGAATGAGATCGAAACGATGATTTCTCTTCAGGCTGTGAACAAGAAAGATGTTAAGGATATGATGGAGAAGGTTTTGGCGCTTGATAGAGCATATCCTCTTCCGCTGCTTGGGGTGATGCTCGAAAAGTTTCCTAGGAGTTTCGAGCCTGCCGTTTGGTGGCCTTCAACTACAAAGAAGAATAAACGACAAAGATCATCATTGTCTCCTAAGATGTTAAATGGAGTGATGAAGCAGGAAAGAAATGGATGGAGTGAGGAATTAGAAGGTGAAATGAGAGCTATAGTTGATGTTTTGAAGAGTAAAGATGAAGAAGACTACATGAGACTTGGTAACATAGCTTTGAAGGTCAATAAGATGTTGGCCATATCAGGTCCCATACTTACAGGTATTGCTGCTTGTGGAGCCCCTTTTGCAGGGTCAAGTGGTGGATCCGGGGCAGTAGCAACAGTGGCAATCACAGCCGGTGCCCTAGCAGCCGCCGTTAATTCCTTTGAGCATGGTGGACAAGTTGGCATGGTGATTGAAATGTACAGGAATTCTGCAGGATTTTTTAAGATACTTGAAGAATCAATTGAGTCTACATTGGAAGAAAGAGATTATGACAAAAGGGAAAATGGACAATTGTTTGAGAGGAAGGTTGCTCTCAAGTTGGGGAGGAGTTTGTCCAACTTAGAGGTCTAGCAAAAAAATCTGTTTATTCTTGTATAGAAGGGATGGAAGTAGATGAATTTGCAAGCAAGCTTTTCTAAAATATTTAAAGCTTATTTTGCGGTTTTTAGTGCATATAACTTGATTATTTAATTCTTTCTAACACGCAATTTTTGCACATAGACCCTATAATGTACACAACTACGGATTTTACATATAATCAAAATGGTCCAGGTGAATTTTCTTATTTACTCACTTGAAAGTGATTTGTCTTCTCATTATTATCATATTATTATGATAATCTCCAGTTTAAAATATCAACTCTTGGTTCGGGTGAATTTCTTATTTACTCATTTGAAAGTGATTTGTCTTCTTGTTATTATCATATTATTATGATAATCTCCAATTTAAAACATCAAGTCTTTAATATGTAAATGACTTGAAAATTTAACCCCACATTACTATACTAATGCCATCAGTAAGACCTAGTACCAACACTACATCCTTTATCACAAAACCATTGTGACAACCTTCCATTTACCATCACAATAAGCCATCATCGCCACTCCTATCTTTACTATTGTCATCACCATTAAACCATTACCACCAACTAGTATTATAGTGATAATGATTGTCATATTGTAGTATTGGTGGTGGTTTTAACGTAAGAGTAGGACTGTAGTATTTGGTTATAAGAGTGGTAATTTGAGTGCTAGGTTGTACTAGTATTTAGGGTTGGGGTAAAGGTTAGGGGTTATTGATGTAGAGTAATAGGTCAACAATAGCTGGTGATAAATGCAACGATAATAGAATTTTGGTGGTAGTATTGAGGGGTCAATGGTGGTGGGTGGCATGTATGTGCAGTGATAGAGGAAAGGTTTCTAGTAATGATATTGATGGTGTAGTTGCAAGCAACTGTTGTATTTAAACTACAAAGGTGTCGGTGGTAGTGTTGACATGGTGATTATGATAGTGGTATGGTAATGGTGACGATGGTGGAGTAAGGATAGGGCTTGTGATGATGGTGATGCGATGTTAAGGTGGTCTTGTCCAACGTTATCAAACTTACGATGTTGCCAAAAATCACTAAAGGGTCTACAAAATTGAAATATGAAATCATAAGTCTCTATAGTCCATGCTTCCCCCTCTTTTCCTTTCTCACAATTCTATGTCTCCTTGTTTCATTTCCCTTTTCTATTTTAATATATGAGACTTGTTTACTACATTGACAAATCTAATTGAATTCCTTTTTTGTTGATTAGCTTAGAAATAGACATTTAATCCAATCTTAATATTTTGCATCATCATTTTGATAAGATAATTGAGTAAACTTAACTAGTCTACCAAATTCTTTTTTATACCTTATATATCCTTTTACCTTTATACTTTAGTTGGTAGCAATCACCTCACATCTTGTTATTAATACAAGTAGGGAGATGTTAAGTTAGAAACACATCTCTCTAAACTCCTCCCATGCTATAGGTTCTTCCACAAATTATTGTTCCAACACCTATTAGTTGTGAGCCACATCCTCTAGAAGTAGTAAGATATATTCACCTTTTTATTATCAGGTACATAATGTACCTAGAATGGGTTCTTCAAAAAATTTTTCAAATGGCTTTTTAATTTGCTAACTAGGGCAAAGTTGTCTCTGCATAACCTTACAACTAAAAACATCAATCCATGTTTGCATCATGCAACCACTTGCTTCAGTAGGTTTTATGGAGGTTGTCCCACATTTTGTTGCTCCTCACAAGTAACATCCCAAACCGTCATCCATGTGGTGTCCTTCCTATCTTTACAACATAAGTATACACTAATAGTTTCAAACTCTAATGATTACCTCATTTAGTAATAACTTTCAACATATACTGTAAGTTTCACCTTCTAACCTTCATATACTATTGTCAAATAAAAAACTCATCATCTTAGCTTAGCTACTCTATTTGATTTCACACACATTTCTAGTGGTTAGTTTTTATATCATGCCTTAGCTTTTTCCTCCAAAACATACTTCAATCATTTAAATTATGCTTTGGATTTTGTTAGGGATAGATGTTGCTATTTTTATCATGATTGGTGACAGATTTAAATCCTTCTTTTTTATTTTAACAAAAAAAAATATAACTATTGCCTCTCAAAATATGGAAATTTAAGATTTCTTAAATATCAATTCATAAAAAAAAGCTCCACCCAAGTTTATTAGAGATTCTCCATGTAAGTCACATATATTGCTTTTTAATTTCACTTAACCTGCTTCTTTGTAAGCATTGTATTGATTAAACTATTTTTTCCCTTTCCATATTACACATAGAGAATAAAAAGAGAATATTGTAAAAGAGTGCTTATTTCATAGAAGAAAAGAGAAATAGAAAAGAAAAAGATGGGCAAGTCTCGGAAACATCATACAATTGGATATAGATAAAGATCTTCATCACGTCATTTGATATATCAATTTAACAAAAAAAAAAAAATTCACTCAAGTAGGTCACCATCTATTTCTTTTTAATTTCATTTAACCTCCTTTTCTTTTTAAGTGTGGTATTGATTAATCTATTCTTTTCCTTTTCTATATAATACATAACGTATAAAAAAAAGGAACACTTTATTGTAAATGAGATACAAATAGACATTAATATATAGGAAGCATATGTCAATAGAAGATAAAAATGCGCAAGTCCTAAATTTAACAAACCACTAGATCCAATTCAAGACCTCCATTACTTTAGACAAATATCGATTCAGAGATTGGCTTTTGGCTGTAATTCATCAATTCTGCTCCCATAAATACTAAGTTGTTTCTTATCTTTATTCTTTTGTTTATATTATAATTAGAGTTATATAAGTAGAGTAGGTTATGAAAGCTAACCCATTTAACCTCACTGAAAAAAAGACAGGAAGGGGGTGGAACTAACCCATTTAAGCTTTTACAACTCACCTTGCTTCACTTGTAAGTTGCTCTACAAATGTAATGTTTGAAAAGAAGAAAAATTAAAAGAAAGTTATAATACTCATAGCTTATCCTCCTTAAGGAAAAACTACAAATAAAAGTTATGATAGGAGAGAGCTTACTAATGGATTGGCCCTTAGTTTTTATAGTATTATAATGGCTTTGGACCATCTCATTTATTGTTAGAAAGGTTTATTGGTTTATAACTTATGTGCTCAAGGCATAAGAGTAAGCAGTTAAATTCATCATATATAATTTTATTTTCCAAGAAAATTTACTACTGTTTAAACTTTAAATCAAATGGATTGTTTTTTATGTGTTCGCTATGTATTTTCCTGTTACTGCAAGGTGAAAAAAAAATTGATTTGTGCCCTTTTCATATTTGTAAAAGAGATATCAATAAAGGTTAACATAATAGAAGCTTATGTTGATAGAAGGAAAAAAAAATGCGTAACTCCCAAATTTTGTGATCCACTAGATCTAAACTAAGACCTCTAGAACTTTGTACAAATATTGATTCGGAGACCTTCTTTTAGTTGTAAGTCATTGATTCTACTCCTATCTAAAGTGATATTAAGGTGCTTCAATTGCATATGCTTTGTTTAACCACATTTTGAACATGTTTTAAGCTAACAAAATGTTGAGTGCTTATGTAAAGCTGATGATAAGAATTGAAAATAACAAAAGAAAAGCTGATGTTGTTTATAGAGTGGAAATAGGAAATTGAAAAAGGAAATTTAGTGTCTAGCTAAAAGTAATTAGTAATAATAGAAGGTTGAGCACCAAGTGCAGTATCTACTTTTCTTATCCTTAATCTTTTGCTTATATTATACCTAGAGTTATGTAAATAGATTAGGTTATGTATACCAACCCATTTATGGGGGTAAGGGATGGGGGGTTGTATTAATCCATTCAAAATTCAGGCTTTCTTGCCTTGCTTAACTTATGAGTTGGTTTGCAAATGAAATGTTTAAAAATGAAAAAAAAAAATTAAAACAAGTTATAATGTTCATAACTTGTCTTCCACAAAAAAAAAAAAAAAACCTACAAACTAAAAGACTTAGAACGGGTTAGAGTTTACTGATGAAGTAGTTTTTATAGTATTATAATGATGTTAAATAATCCCATATATGGTTCAAATAATGGTTTATTGGTTTATAACTTATGTGCTTCGAGGATAGGTGTAACTAGTGAAATTCATCATATAAATTTTTCCCTAGAAAACTCATTATTGTTTAAACTTCAAATCAAATGGGTTGTTTTTTATGTCCTCACTGTGCATTCTCCTATTGCAGTAACGCAAAAAAAAAAAAAAAAAAAAAGGGTTAATGACGAAAATGATATATGAACTTTTGCAAAAAAAGTAATTAGGTATCTAGTGGCTTTAAATAATTTGGTACTTAAACAAATTTTTCATTGACTTTTTTCATACTTGAAGTTTGGTTTTGACAATTTTTGTATCTGAACAAAGTTTTTATTGACTGTTTTCATACTTAAAGCAGTGAAACAAGATATAAAAAAAGTCTTTGAAAAGTTTGTTTAAGTATCAAAATTGTAAAAACTAAACTTCATGTATGGAAAAAGTCAATAAAAACTTTGTTCGAGTACCAAATTATTCAAAACCAAACTTCAAGTACCTAATTATTATTATTTTTTGTGAAATTGCATATATCATTTTTGTCATTATCCGAATAAATATTGATTAGTGCCCTTTTCATATTGTTAAAAATGATACCAGTAGAGGTTAACATAATAGAAAAAAATTATTGATAAGTGTCAAAAGACTCATATTCTTAATTTGTGCTTATTTGGACATATTTGTTATGCATTTTCTTGTGATTTGTTGAAGAAAATGATACTTATTTTGTGAAACATTCATTTCAGGGTTTAAAGAGCTAATTTGAAGAATTTATGATGATTCAAGGGAAATCAAGGCAAATTAAACAATTTTGGATCAGCTTTTGCATAAAAAGGAAAGCTTCTATTTTTAGCATTGCCGGTTAGCATGGCCATGCTGAATGGCAAGGAAGAACACAACAAGCAATAAAGGCAAAATTTAAAGATTTTGTTTTTAGTCCCACTTGGAGCACGACCATGCAGTACGCCGTGCTGACCTACATCTCTCAAAAAACTACAAATAGCGTCTTTTTTTCATACTTGAGAAGTTTTAGATCATATTTCTAAGCCTTAGGAGAGAAATTATGAAGAAAAACACGAATAACTTTAAGTAGAATTTGCTTAAGAATCAATTGTAGATCACAAGACATCTGCAAGGGTTTTATCTCTACATCATGATTTCTTTTATTTCTTTTAAATCTATTGTTCTTATTATAAATCTTATGGAGGCATAGATTCTTTATACCCTGCATCTTGTGGAACCTTAAACCATGTGAATTGAATTGTTTTTTTTTAATAAAAAGTTCATGTCTTTGTATCTATTTGTGTGATTCCATTGTCTTGTGATTCATTTATGCACAAATTAATTGTATGCATGATTCTTATTAGATAGGAAGAGGTTTTATCTAATAAGATAGATCGTCATGAATAGAGAAATTGCTAATTTCACTTAGAGATAGGGACATTCTGATTTTCTACTATAAGGGTTTAATTCTTGTTAAATGGATCATGTACTTTCATGCAATCATATGTGATGATTAGTGTGGCAGAGGTCTCTATTATCTCATGTAGGGTTAGGAATTAATTAACATGAGGGAGTAATTCATTCACTTAATGAGATCTTGCAGTGCAAAGCATGAATAATTCATTAATCAATCCATTATCATAAAAATTTTAAGTTTTAGAGTAGATCAAGGTAAGGGGTATGTCTTATGATTGAATTCATATTTTGAAAGCATACTCCATTGATCTTAGGTTTGTTAGATTAGTTTTTTTTTTTTTTATTAAAGTAGATTCGTAGATTTCTCTTCAAGAATTAGGATAAATAGTAGAGAAATGATAATACTACTACTTGTTTTCAAGATCCTTGAGGACGATACCTTAAAATCTATGCTACATTAGAGTTACACTTGCCTAGCTTGGATCATAGATTTCATTGTATTTATAAAATTAAAATTTGATGCGATCGGTAAGTGCACATCAAGTTTCTTAGTGTTGTTGTCAGAGATTTAGCAAAGCACTATTAGGAAAAACCTTAGTATCTACTACTTTACTCATTTTTATATTTGCTCTTCTCTTGTTTTAAATAGTTTTAATTTATGATTTTCTATTCCGTAGGTGCATGATAAGGAGTCTTCCTTCAAATGTTCTTGATCTAGATCCTAAGATTAAGTGGATGACTTGTATGATTTGAAAGAACACAGTTACTAATTCTTCTAAGCAATCAACAACTAAAGGAGAACCATTTGGGTAAGAAGCCAAGATAGAAGCGAAAACATAATTATTTGAGGAATTTTTAGATAGTAGATCATAATCACATAAGCATAGTGAAGAGGAAACAAAAGTCATGGCTGAAGAACATTATAAAACCAATTTAGAATATGTAAGGCCTACCTTTGATGGAACTAGTCTAACCATTGTAAAGCCTCCTATTGGGGCTATCAACGTTGAAATTAAAGGTGCTTTCATTCAACTCTTACAACAATATTGTCAATGTGATAGACTATTGGATGAGGATCTACATGCATATATTCAATATTCTTGCAAATTTGTAAATTTTTCAAGAATAATGGAGTTATTGATGATATGGCGTGCCTATGACTATTCCCTTTTTCATTGAGAGAGAAAGCTAAGAATTGGTTGACTTCCTTAAGAGCTAGAGCTATTACTACTTGGGAGGATATGGTCAAGCAATTCTTGGATAATTACTTTCCTCCATGCAAAATCGCTAAGCTAAGGAATGACATTTCTTCCTTCATTCAAAATGATGCTGAAACTTTATATAATGCATGACAAAGATGGAAAGAGTTGTTAATGAGATGTCCATCATCAAGTACTACCATGGATGCAAGTTCAGACTTTTTATAATGGCCTCAACACAACCACTTGGCAATTAGTTGACGTCTTAGCAGGTGGTACATTGAATTCTAAGACCTGGAAGAGTCTTTAAAGCTTTTTGAAGACATGAGCAAGAACAATTATCAATGGGGGAATAATCGAGACAAACAAAGAGCTGTAGGATTGTATGAGGTGGATCTCATGACCACCATTGTTGCTAAGATGGATGTTAGGTGAGCAAGTTGCTAGCATCAAGAATGCATCTAACTCTAATGATCCCATATGTAGGTTCATCTAAAGATCATGGTAGTTTCTTTGAGCATCAAGAACATGTGAACTACTTAAGCAATCAAAATAGAAAACAAAACAATCCTTATAGTAACACATACAATCCGGGTTAGCGGAATCATCTTAATTTCAGCTATGGCAATACAAACACTTAAAGAGCTAACTATCTAGCTCTAGGATTTCAGAGGCCACAATGACCCCTACCCTAACCCATGCCTTATCTCCCAGCTCTACCACAACTCGAAAAGAAATCAAATTTGGAAGATCATATGAGTCAATTCATTCAAAGCTCTAAAGATAGACATCGAAATCAAGAAGCTTCTATCCACAATCTTCAGAAGTAAATTGGCCAATCGGCTATGGTATTGTTTGAAAGGCAATTAGGCTCTCTTCTTAGTAACACAAAGCCTAATCCAAGGGAACAAACGAATGCCATAACCATGAGGAGTGGGAAGGAGCTACAATTTGAGCCTAAAAAGGGGATTAAAAAGGAAGAGGGTCAAGCTCCTGTGAAGAAGAAGGCTGAGTCTAAGAAGGAAGAACTTAAAAAGAGAGCATCTCCAGCTGTAAAAGAGTATATGCCATGGATTCGATATCCATCACTCCCTAATCAAACCAAGGACAAGGAACAATTTGGTAAATTTCTTAATCTTTTCAAATAATTGCTCATTAATAATCCTTTTGTTGAAGCACTTCTATAGATGCCAAAATATGTTAAGTTCCTTAGAGAGATTTTATTAAAAAAACGGAAGTTAGAGAATGTAGCTATAGCAAAAATTGGGGACAACTACTCATCATTTAGAAAAAGCTTCCTCCAAAGCTAAAGGATATAGGTAGTTTTACAATTCCTTGTGTGGTTAGTGAATTTACTATAGATAAAGCATTGGTTGACTTGAGGGTTAATATTAATTTGATGCCCTGTTCTTTCTTCAAGAAGTTGGGTCTTCATGAACCTAAACCGTCTCGAATGAGTTTGCAACTTGCTGATTGCTCTAAGAAAATCCCTAAGGGGATTGTGGAAGATGTTTTGGTGAAGATTGAGAATTTCATATGCCTTATGGATTTTGTGGTCTTAGACATAGATGATGACAAGGATGTTCCTTTGATTCTTGGTAAACCATTCCTTGCCACAACCAAAGCACTTATTAATGTAGAAGGAAGAAATTTAGTATTTTGAGGTAGATATGAGGAAATGGTTGTAAAGTAGTCAATAACAAGTTTTGAAGAGTTTAGATGTAGTTGATCATATAACGGATTACAATATTGACCCTCATTTAGGGAACATTGATGAAGCACATGATATAAATCAAAACTCGAACCTAAGTGTAAACACATCTTATAAGTCTTGCTTACCACATAAAGCAATAGTGAGTTTTGGTAAGAGAGTGTTGAAGAGCTTGAATGTGGGTGGTCAAGTTAAAAGTGATAGTAACAATAGGTACTTAGGTGATGATGTTGAACCACCTGATATACACCCTCGGTTGAAAACAAGTACAATAATATCTTACAACTCATTTTTCACAGAAGGAAAGGAAAGCTATAGATCTTGCAAGCTTGAAAACATTAGCCTAACTGAGGGCTATTACATGTATGCAATATGGGAGAAAGAAAACCGATGGAAATTACCATGACCAATTAGAGTTTAAGGTAGATAGCTCCAAGAACTTTCGGTTTGACCTTCTTTGATTTTAAAGAAATTTGAAGGATGTCGAGCCAACACTGTTAAAGAAGTGCTCTTCATGGGAGACAACTAATGTCTAACTTTTGTAAGTTGAGTTTCCTTTATTTTTCTTAGTTTTTCACTATCCTAAGCCTATTTTTTTTGTCAAAATTGTATATGTTGGGATGTTGTTTCACAATTATGAGAAGATGAGAGTTAAAGAGTGTGGCAAACACAAATTGGTATGATTTAATCTTTAATTGAGAGTAGGCAAGATTTCATCACATTTTTAAGAATTTTGTACATTTACATGTTGGATTCATGATGGAAGTTGCACATTGGGGAATTTGAAACACAATAAATTATTTGAGCATAAAGAATTTCATTTTTAGCATCAAACATGTTATTTTCAACACTGGATTCAAGCATAACTGTGCTTGAGACAATGTATACTAATGAAATTTAAGGATGCTAAAGCAAAATTTTGTGATATGGAGTCTACCTAACCCCAAGCATAGCCAGGTAAAAGAAGAGGCAGATGCTCTAAAGCATTCGGTTTGCAGCTTGCCCCCAATCCTACCTGAGTAGGTGCCTATGATGCCTTGCGAGCACCTAGCGCTTGCTTTTATCCTCATCCTGATCATTTTACATGCTAGTGCAGTAGGCCGGGTACCCCACTAAGCACTTTAAGGCCCCTTTTGATTGCTGCTTGGCCAAGCTGCATGCCCATGCAGTAGGCTAGGTAGAATTTTAAACAGACTTAGATGCATCTTCTACCCCCATCCTAGCCCCAGTCATGGCCAGGTAGTGGGGAAGGGGGTGACACTCGTTTTATCTTACATTCTCACTTGCTCTCATTCATTTTTTCCATCATAAACAAACACCCATATTCCTTTGCATATGCTTGATTTTAATGCTCTTTGATTTGTTATTATGAATTTGGTCTGTACTAATGAGGTCCCTACTTATGGGACGACTCTTATCTTTGTTGATATCATTTGGACCTAATTGTTAGACTTAAGATAGGTTAACTTCTTTCTAGCTTGCTTTTATACTTTTTTATACTTTGTTGTTTATGCAGGTTTGAAATTCTAACTTGATAGGTTCATAAGAGTTATAATGATGCTATTAAGCTATGCTATTAGTAAGGCCAATTCATAATGATATCTCTTTATAACCCAGGGAAGTTCTTAGTATCCTTTTCTTGCATTCTTTCCCTATCATTTTCCTTACTTCTGCTTGATTGGATAGGACAATGTCTTATATAAGTATGGGGAAGGGATATGCTAGAAAGACATAAACTTTTAGGGTCTTATTTGAGCTTAATATTGATATTCACTTGATAATCAAAATACTCCCATTTATTAGTTTGCAATTGAGCTTTAATGTTGATATGTTTTTGAAAGAATAGAATTTTGGAATTGTACTCATTTTATTTTTTTTTTTTCAGAAGTTAGCATTCAATAGATGAAGTATAGTGCTTTGTGTGCTTTACTTACTTATTTTGACCTTAGTTTACTTAGTTAAAGTTTTAGGATGAAATCTACGTAGGCAAATTTACTTTGAATCTAGAGTTGTGGAAGAGGTCAAACTCCCTAGTTTAATGTTGAATGACTGCGTTTATAAGCTTGTTGATTAGTATATTTGCTTTTCAAAAACTTTGAGAACTCTTCTAACCTCTTGTGAAAAAGGCATATAAAATCTATCACTTGGTGATTCTTCTTTAATAATCTCTTTTAAAAAATCAATTACTATCTGTGCTAAAATGAT
Source organism: Combretum micranthum (assembly GCA_024138025.1). Taxonomy (NCBI): domain Eukaryota; kingdom Viridiplantae; phylum Streptophyta; class Magnoliopsida; order Myrtales; family Combretaceae; genus Combretum; species Combretum micranthum. The sequence goes on from JAMXBD010000175.1 coordinate 87,472, forward strand.
GATATAAAAAGCTTAGTCAATATGGGTAGGCTTTTGTCTCTTAGAAGAGCGAAGTCTGACCCTGTTGTTGACTATATAAACTTCTTATACTCAACTAATAAAAGAAAAAAAAAAGTTGAGCTAAAATGAGGCAGGCAAAAACCCGTCTAGAGGAAAAGGAAAAGATGGAGGCTAAAACCTCCCCACTAAAGGCTTTGAAAAATTTGGAGAGATTTCAATAAAAGAGGAAAAAAATCTAGGGAAATGATGGATGCCATGTACTTTCTGTGAACCCCGGTATTCTTAATAGTCAAGTAAACTTTGGGGATCGAAAAGCAAAACCCTAATCCAGTCCAGTTTAAGCTTAATGAGAGAAGCTTAGAAATCCTAAATCCGGCTTTCCTTCGGTTTCATAACAAAAGAAGTTTTATAAAGCAAATGAATATGAATTATTATTTTAAAGTATATTTTAAACCTTAGAAAGTTCTAAATTCAGAAAAATTTCTATTTCGGGCCTTCCCAAGCTCAATTACGGAAAAACGTGCCCCGGGACTAGAAACTCAGAAAAATATTCTGGAATATTCATTAGAACCGAAATTTTATAAGGATTTCAAAAATATAAATTTTATAATTTTCCGGGCTATAAAAATTACAGTTATAGCCTTTTCTCGCATTTTTTCTACAACTGATAAAATAGATGCCTTGTCTGCTATTCGCAAGTACAATCTACACTACACACTACCCATACCCTATTCTTACATCCTTACAACTACTCATTATAATTTTCTTTTCCAAGAAATTTTGTTTCCTAATTAATTATTACTTAAATTACAAATTTTATCAAAATTCAAATTTCTCTCTCTCTCCCTCACACCATGGCCGACACACCCCCTCCCCAATTTCCCTCTTATTTGTTTTATTTTTACTTCTTTTATTCAATTAAAACCCTAATTCTTTAATATATAAGCTTACTCGTTTTTACTCTTTCAAAATTTGTAAAAGAAGCAAAACCCTCTCTACTCCTCCTCCTTCTTGCCGTGACCTACACACACACATACACACACTCACTCACAAGCTTATTTCCTCTTCTTTTCTACTTCAAATCTCCATTGGTATGATGATTCCAAACTTTTTTATTACCAAATCTTGTAATGGCAAGACTTTTCTTGTGTGTTTTCCACTTTAGATCCCAATGAGCATATGCTAGGGACAAGAAAACACTCATACAAGAATATCAAGCCATCAGAAGAAGTAGATCTTGTGTCTAAAAGAGTTTTGTTGAAATAATATTATGTTCATGCATGTAAAGTAGAGATCTTGCATGAAAGTTTATGTTCATGTCATTAAACTCCTGTTCATGCACTATAAGTGGTAGATCTAGTGTTTAAACACACATATTTTCATTGACATTTACGTTCATGTGGTTATTTTGAGCTTGCTTGTATTTATGATCATAAAAGTTTAGCCTTTCATATATATAAATGTGCTAGGTGATAGATCTTTATGTATATAAGACAAGGATCTTGAAAAGAAAAGATTTTGTTAGAAATGTCTAGTGGAAAATTCGGATGATTTTTTAAACCTATTTTAAAGACCCTTGAAACCACTTTAAAACTCATATTTTACATGAAAAATGAAAGGTATATGTAATAGGTATCTTTAAGGAATGATTTTTACAAGTTTAAATGAGTTTAGGCATGAGTAATGTGTAAAACAAGTAGTGGAATTAAGATGGAAAATTTTGAGTTAGTGATCAAGTTGTTAAATTCGTAATTTGAAGTGATGCCTACAAAAACACCTAGAGTTCAAGCTCAAATTGCAAATTTTATATGTTAAATGAATTCCTTAGACAATAGATATAGTAAAGCTTCAAATTTTGGTGCATTAAACAAGTTTTCTCATAGGAAATATGCAAGAAATGAAAATTTCCAAAATTCGGATTTTTGTGAAAAGCTTATTTGAAAATATACTTACAAAATGAAAAATGTGAATTTCTATGAAGAAATGAAGGTCTTAGATAGTATAGATAATAAGGACTCATTTTTATTTAGATAACAAGTAAATTCTAAGAATAAAATCCTAAAACACTAATGAAATGCAAAATTAGAAAAAAAAATGGATTTTTAAGAAATGTCTATTGTGGAGTCTTATAATAGTTAGGGATTCTTAAAAGTTCATTATCAAAAAATCATCAAGATCATGCATATATTGAACTCATTACATATCATTCATATTAGGAATTCATTCATATTCCATCTATACATGAATCATCAACTAGGAACTTTGGGATTAAGTGCAAAACAATTTTTCGGAGATGGAAACGTTACAGAACAGATCTGATCCCTCTGTTCCGTGACCTTAATGTTTTCAAAACTTGAAAATAATATTAGAAATAGATATATCTTTCGAATTAGATAGAAATCGATATAAAATTTGCGAAATTCCTAGTTAAAATGACCAAGTTATGGCCGTTTTAAGTTGGAACTTCCGCAAATAGCGAGAATCACGATTTTGTCTAGCTTAGATGCATAGCTTGAATTAGTTAAGTGATGAAACTCTCATTAGGTTATTCTTATTTGTTAGGTGATCCCGAGAACGACGACACCCTACCACCCGACTACTACTATTAAGAGACCGGCATACCATGGCTGAGTGAGTATCACTTTCGATTTCAATTATTGCTTGTGATTGTAATAATAGTTGCACTAGTTGCTAAGAAAAGATAAAAAGAATGATTATGCATGATGGGGTTAGTTAGGAATTATAATTGTCTACTGTTGATATGTGAAGTTGAACTTAAAGAATATCAAAACCGGATGATAAGTTATTGTTTGTATAGAGATGAGCTAGAATTGATTGTCTGTGGATATTGTTTGGCCACCTATAAGAATTGGATTAATTGATTATTGGACTCCAATTATAATTGAACTCATTCATATCACGATGGGGATGGAGCATTAGCATTTGTTGGTTAATCGTGATCTATAAAACGAATTGTTGGTTAATCATGATCCATAAAACGAATTGTAAGTTAATCGTGATCCATAAAACGAATTGTTGGTTGATCGTGATCCATAAAACGAAATATTGTTCAGTTAACCATGAGCTTAAATGGCGTCGTACCGCAGGATTCGATAATCTGCTAACCCGGGATAGAGGGCGCAAGTCCATCCACATATGATTTCCGGCTGGTCATATGTTTGTTGAACTCATTTGTTTGATGCATTTCACTTGCTTGAATAATCACTTGCTTGAATGAATTGTCTTAATTGTGATATGGAAGTTTTCACTCACTAAGCTAGTTAGCTTATGCCTCTATAGTTTTTACTTGTTGCAGTATGAATTCATTTGGCTTAGGCCAAGGCAGGCTACAGCTTAGGTACCGAAGCTAGGAGTTTCTCTTAGAAGTTTACTTCGGTTTTGTTTAGACTTCCATTGGAAACTAAAGGACTCTGGATGACTGTAATGGACTTAATATTATTTTACGGGGGAATGCCCCTTAGACTTTGTAATTTGGATATATGTGTTTTGGTTTATTATCTATGGCTAATGAATGCCACATTAAACTTCTTAACTCCATTGAATAGAGTATTCTATTGTCGTAAAGGGACGCTTTACATCTATACAAGACTTCCGAAGAGTTCGGATAGAAATTCGAGAGTCTTCTATAGCATGTGACGGACTGTTACGTTTAGAATACCCCTATGGGGCGTGACACTTTCACTTTAGATTGTTATGCTTAGAGAGGTAGTTAAACAACGTATATGCTTTCTAGTAAGTGGTGAGATGTTGATATATATGTTTTATTTTATATTTAATAGGTGAAATTGCAAAAAAAAAATATAAATTATTGTTAAGGTTTGACACTAAACTTGGTCAATCTTCTATTTTTGAAAAGGAAAAAGAGCTTTGGAGTAAAATTAATCAAGTTATATTAAATTTAGAGTCCAAGTGAGGAAAATAATAAAGATTTATGAAGAACACAGGGAGATGAAATAAATCGTGTTTTCCCCATGCTTATATTGGATCAAATTCATTTATTGAAGAATTAAAATCAAAAGGAAGCACAAGGAAATACATTCAATTATGCTTTACTTGTGTTTCCCAAGTGAAATTTATGGAGAATCAATAGAGAGAAACATGACCAAATGCATCAAGTCGTGTTTCCATTGTGTTTCATGAAGAATAAGTAACTTGTAGAATGAAGTCTTGTTTCTATCGTGTTTATCATATACATGAAAATCAAAATCAGAAAGAAGCACAACAAGATAGGAAGTAGATTTGCTTATCTTGTGCGAATCTATGTTTATGTACATTGAAGGATTAGAGAGAAGCATGATGCATTAGAGACCCCCGTGTTCTAGCCATACTATGCATGAGATGAAAGAGTATGAATGTCCGGTGAGAAGGATGGTTGGATATATTACGCTGTGCTTTAGCCCTGTTCTTTCTTGGATGTGATGAATTTGATAGTTTTAAATAACCCATGAGATGCACGACTGGATAGATATGATCGTGTTAATTTAATGTACTTTTTGAAGACTCGGTCAAACATTTAAAAATATCTAAGAAACTTAAGTTTATCTGAATTTTAGACATTTGACAAGTATAAATACGTTTATAGGGGTTAAAAAATAAAACACAATTCATTAGATCATTAAATCCTTTACATTAAAACTCTAGTTTAGAAGTCTTCAAGAAATAGAGCATTCAAGAGATAGGAAATGATCAAGAAGATCATTCAAGATTGTTCTATTAAGGTGTATTCCTTCCATTATAGTACTGAATTGTAATAGATGTTTAGTGCTTTTGGTAGTTTTGTAATGGAGGAATAGAAACTTATCATCTAAACAATAGGAACCCAAGATATTATTATATGTTTTTGTACTTAATTGCAGTATAATGAAAGTTCATGTTCTTTTTAAGTCTAACTACGAGTTTTATTATTGTTTCATCGGTTGATATGTTCGGAATATTGATTCTATGTTTGATTCCGTGTATGTTGATTAAGAAATTGCATATTTGAATAGATCTAACATAATCATAAAGGCTTATTTGAATTGGTAGAAATAGAATTACAAGTCTTTTCGTTTTAATTTACTTTTGTAAAGATTTATTGATCAATAATGTAATCATTGAATTGTTACTAATTTGAAGATATTCGAATAGATAGATTTAAGAGATTACAGTTTAGTAGTCATGAAAAGGACGCCATTCTAGAATTAGGAATCTTACGGATTAATCGGACATGAATAATCATTAGATTTATCATTAGAAATTGACTATAGTAATATTGTTGTGGGGAAATTATTGTTTAGATGAGTTGAATAATATTAAACTCTCATAACTTGTTATTAATATGTCTTGAAGCCAAAAAAATAAGAATTTATTATAGTTATATCAATAATAGTTAATTTTCAAATATATTTCAAGGTAGATAATAGAAGGATAGGTCATTACTAATAGATTTTTTATCCTTATGGCACGACCATGTTCTCATCATCATGCTACGAATGATCGGTATACTTGCCTATGAATTAATTGAAAGGAAAGATTAGAACAGTGTATTATTGATTAATCAATCAATTAATCATATGTGACCATGCCACTTTTACTTTGTTCACTTTGTATCTACTTTGTATTTTTGGAAACTGTTATTAAATGGTGAGATTAATAGTTTGACTTACTTGAATTAATTTTAAAAGTTTGACTATAGTATGCCTTGTACAAGTACAAAAATGGTAGGTTTGAGCGATAGACATTAATGAGTCACTTTGTATTGATTGAATTAAAAAATGCTATGCTTGATCTAAATTATTTTTTATGAGTATAATTGATGATAGATTCTTTTGTCCTTGTTTTGTTTGCTTGAGGACAAGCAAACGATTAAGAATGGGGAAGTTTGATGAGTGTCAAAAGATTCATATTCTTTGTGCCTATTTGGACATATTTGTTATGTATTTTCTTGTGATTTGTTAAAGAAAATGATACTTATTTTGTGAAATATTCATTTTAGGGTTTAAAGAGCTCGTTTAGAAGACTTTATGATAATTTGAGAGAAATCAAGGCAAATTAAACAAGTTTTGATCCGTTTTGCACAAGAAGTAAAGCTTTTGTTTTCAGCATTGCCAGTTATTATGGCTATGTTGAATGGCAGGGAAGAACATAACAAGCAACAAAGGAAAAATTTGAAGATTCTATTTTCAACCTTGCTTTGAGCAAGGCCATGTAGCAGGTTGTGCTAACTTTCATCTCTTAGAAAACGATAAATAGTGTCTTGTTTTCATACTTGAGAAGTTTTAGATCATATTTTCAAAGCCTTAAGAGTGAAATCACGTAGGAAAATACGAAAACCTTCAAGGAGAAATTTTCTTGAGAGAATCAATTGGAGATCACAAGACATCTATAGGGTTTTATCTTTACATCATGATTTTTTATCTCTTCTAGATCTATTTTCTTATTGTAAACATTATAGAGGAGTAGATTCTTCATTCTCTACATCTCATCAAACCCTAAACCATATGAATTGGATTGCTTTTTTATTAATGAAAAGTTAATATCTTTGCATCAATTCATGTGATTTCATTGTTTTTTTATTGATTTGTGCACAAATTAATTGCACGTATGATACTTATTAGATATGAAGAGGTTTCATCTAATGGTAGGGAAATTCTGATTTTCTGCTATAAGGATTTAATTCTTGTTAAAAGGATCATGTATTTTCATACAATCTTATCAGATGATTAGTGTGGGAGACGTCTCTATTATCTCATGTACGGTTAGGAATTAGTTAACTTGAGGAAGTAATTCATTTACTTAATGAGATCTTGTAGTGCAAAGCATGAATAATTCATTAATCAATCCATTATCATAAGAATTTTAAGTTTTAGGGTTGATCAAGGTAAAGGGTATGTCGTATGATTGAATTCATCTTTTGAAAGCATACTCCATTGATCTTAGATTTGTTAGATTAGTTTTTTTTTTTTTAAGTAAATTCGTAGATTTCTCTTCAAGAATTAGGCTAAATAGTTGAGAAATGATAATACTACTACTTGTTTTCAAGATCCTTGAGGATGATAGCTTAAAATCTATGCTACATTAGATAGGTACACTTGCCTAGCTCAAATCGTAGATTTCATTGGGTTTATAAGTTTAGAATTTGATACGATAGGTATGTACGCATCACCAATAAAAGAAAAAGAATGCACAAGTTCGAAAATTTGTGAACCACTAGATCTAAATTAAGACCCCCATTACTCCGTACAAATATCAATCCAAAGACAACTTTTAGTTGTATGTCATCAATTCCACCCCTATCTAAAGTGATATTAAGCTACTTCAACTAGATGTGCTTTGTTTGACCACATTATGAATATGTTTTGAGCTAGTAAAATATTGAGTGCTTAAGTAGCACTGAGGGATAAGATTAGAAGATAAGAAAAGAAAGTTGATGTTGTTTATAGAGTAGAAGTAGCAAATTGCAAAAGGAAATTTAGTGTGATGCTAAAAATAACTAGTAAGCATAGAATATTGAACCCCAATATAGTATCTAATTTTCTTATCCTTATACATTTGTTTATATTATACTAACTGCCTGCTCACTTGGCATGAATAACTATTTATTCTCTCCTCATTCTACGTAAATATGCTATTACTGTGTTCACTTGAGGAGAATGATAATTCATAATGAATTACTATTATATAAAATGATGAACAGCCATTCATGTCCCCACCCCTATGAGTTGATATTCAATGGTTTATTTTTCAACTTTTTCATAAATACCTTTGTCTTGAAAATATTACATATATAATTATCATCTCTCTATAATAATTATAAGGGGCATTATAGATATTTCATATTTTACTCCAATAAATACTTGTTTTACTTTTTTATACCAAGTGAACACTACAATAGCCACTACGACCGTATTACGTTCCCTTTGAATTAGAATTCTATTCCCTCCCTATTCCATACGTCAAAGTGAACGAGCTATAAGAGTTATGTAAGCAAAGTAAGTTATGTAGATCAACTAATTTAACCTAAAAAAAAAAAAAAAGGCGAGGGAAGGGGGTTGAATTGGCCCATGTACTATTCGTGCTTTTATACCTTGCTTGCTTAACTTGCGAGTTAGTATGCAAATGCAACGTTTAAAAAAGAAGAAAGATTAAAAAAGTTGTAATGCTCATAACTTGTCTTCCTTAAAGATAAACTACAAGTAAGGCTTTGAACAAGAGAGAGCTTACTTATGGATTGCCCTTTAGTTTTATAGTATTATAATGATCTTAGATCATCTCATATATGATTACAATGGTTTATCGATTTATAACTTATGTGCTCTTGAGATAGGTGTAACTGATCAAATTCATCATATATAATTTTTTTCCCTGGCAAGATTACTTGTTTAAGGTTTAATACAAATAGGTTGTTTCTCATGTCTTCACTATGTATTCTCCTATTTTTGTAATGTGAATAAAAAAATTGATTAGTGCCCTTTTCATATTGGTAAAAGAGAGACTAGTGGAGGTTATCATAATTGAAGCTTATGTTGATAGAAGGAAAAAAAATGCACAAGTATTAAGTATAGTTGAGGGATAAGAATAGAAGTAGCTAATTAGAAAAGAAAATTTAGTGTGTCGCTAAAAGTAATTAGCAAGCATAGAAGGTCAACACCAAGTGTAGTATCTAATTTTCTTATCCGTATTCTTTTTCATATATTATACTTAGGGTTATGTAGACCAACCTATTTAATCCACAAGAAAAAAAAAAAAAAAGGTGGTGGTGGTGCGGGCCTTTATAGCTCTCCTTGCATAAGAAAATAATAATAATAAAGTTACAATGCTCATAACTTGTCTTCCTAAAAGAAAAAAAAAAACTATAAATAAGAAACTATAATCTTCTAACTTGTCTTTTAAAAGAAAAATAGCAAATAGAGATAAAAAATTTGTTCTATTCTTATATATATCTTCTAGTTTTGTTTGTTTTTTATCTTAAAATAGGAAAGTAACAAATAAACATTTCTAGCCTTTATTAATTTTTTTATCCTATAAATAAATAATATATTTTAATTGTAATTGGAAAACAAAATTTAGTTTTAATATAATTATACTATAATATTAAATTTTCATATTATGAAAGAAAAAACTCAATAGGTTAAGCCTACAATTCCATCTCACTTTATTATGTAGGGCACATTAGACTAACCTACTTAACTTACAAGATAAAGTAGGGAAAGGTTAGCTTACTTAGCCCAATTAGAGCTCTAACGATATTTCAATAATGCATTGGTCAAAATATAAAATATAGATTATAATAAAAAAATCAAATTATTACCCTATTAAGATAAGTGTAAATTAAAAGTACACTACCTATATTTACTTTATATGAATTTAATCTCCTATTATTATTTTTTTTTTTGGGTGCAACATAGAAAGGCCATATGTATTACTAAAAAATGGGAAGCATAGTTGCAAAAACAAGACAACCACGAAACAAGCTTCATATTCATCAAACATGATCTGCATTCATAGTATAGTTCCTTCCTAATTGAACATCCAAAACAAAGCTAGATTTACCCAACAGTTATTGTTAATAGGAATTCAACTTATTAAACGATAAAGTAGACACAAAGGAAAAAAAAATACATTGGCTATATGCCTATAGTATCTCACCATATAATGTATATCAGAGTTACTCTCTCTACTTGTTAAGGACAACTTCATCATTATCTACTCTAGATTTGTTTGCATAAATTGGTCATGTTGGGAAGAGAAAAATGGTTTATATCTTCTCTAGTTTCTAAGGTATGACTATGATGAGTTAGATTTAGTAATCACATTTGTATTATCCAATTGGCAAGTATCGTGAACACCTCAATAGACTCCCTAGTTGATATTGCATTTAGTACCTAAACTTTATTCAAAATTTTCCAATGTACAATTAACTACTCAAACTTTAGAATAGCAATTTAATACCTAATTAAAGTATTTGTATAGACTAATACTATCTCAACTAACAAAGCAAACTCTGTTTCTTAATCTATTACTTCTTATGAATTGGAAAGTGACATGTATCATGTAGCAATTAAAAAAAAAAACCTAAACAATTAGACAAGTAAGTAGACAGTCTAACTCCTAATCTGCCAACTTAATTATCTAATTAGACGATGTGTATATTAATCTACTTGCTTCATTATCTAATATTTTAGTCTTTTATTCACATGTCACTTCTCCATTCACTAGGAGTGTCATCTCAGTGAATGAAGTTAACTTTATTTGTTGAAGTAATATTATTGAATACAAAACTTTGCTTGGATATTAGATTAATTATTTTAAAATTCAGCTAGTAAATTATAAATTTGAGTAAAATTTCAAGTACCAAATGTGACAAAAGCCCAATTTTGTTTCTAAGGGCAAATTTGTAGTAATGCACTTGTCAATTGCCCTTATTGATGAAAAATTCTAGCCACTTCTTTAAGATCTAACTCTTTCTTAAAAGTTCCATCTACATTAATTTTGATCTATCCAATTGGGGGGTGGCGCGTGTGTTATCCATTCTTGAAAATTCTACTATAACTTTCCTTTTTTATTCCTCACATAACAAAGCAAAATAAATAGTTAAGGAACATTTTGGCTCCTCTTTAATCCTTCAATGGCTTTAGTGTAATGTTCATTTACTTGAGTTGATTACCTAAATGTACTATTGTTTCCTTCATTCATATATCATGAAGAGGTATCTAACAAATTCTTTTTCCTTATTCCATAACACACACATTGCAATTGCACGTTTAATATTCAAAATTGAGGGTGGGGTTGTTGTGTTTGGGGTGTATTTGGACTCCAAAATAAGAATAGAATAGTCAAATTACATATTCTTTTTATAAATAATTTGAGGGTCTAAATGCACAAGATTAACGGGAAAAAAAAAGTTTAAGTGGACATTAAGTAAAGATAAGAGGGTATTTTTGCAATTTAATACTATTTTTCTTTTTCACAATTTTAGGAAAGAAAGATGGTAAATAAAATCAAAAGCTTTAGTAAATAAATATATAATTAAGAATGAAGTAGAATCCAAAGTTTATGGTGGGATGAATAATTTCTGTACAATTAAAGCTTAGAAATTGATGTCAAAGTTCAAGAAATGGAAGAGAAGAATCTAAGTGAAAAACCCCGAAAAAGGACTTAAAAGACCTTTCTTTTTCATTTGCTCTTTTTCTTTTTTCTTTTTTTTTTTTCATAAAGCATTCATGCGTCTTTTTGTTCCCAAACATGTGTACATGTTTTTCTTTTTCCCAAAACATTTGTACGTGTTTAAATGTTATCATTTTGCCATTTTATTTTCCTCAGTTTTCTAATCTAAAACTTTTACCAACTAGATACTTTTATAAAAATTACAAAAGAGGATTTTTCTTCTATTACGTCAAAAAAGCAACATTCATATCACACACACATGAAAATTGTGGTACTTTGAGTTTAATTGAATGGTATGAACCTCTAAATCAATTTCTAACGTCAAGTGTCCAACATTATTTTTCTCATAATAAACTTTAGATTATGTTTCCTTTTATTTAATTATTTATTATTTTACTGAAACTTTTGTTGTTAGTTGCTACCTTTTCTTTCAAAAATTAAATATCGATATATATATATATATATTGTATATACAACCGCTTATATTTACTTCATATACACTTATTGCAATCATGTTTGAAATATATATTTAAACCCTCTAATCTTAAAAAAAAAAAAAAAAGAGTGTATTTAGAGGTAGTAGTAAAAATGCACATTTTTTAAAGATTTGGGATTTAAAGACAAGATTTTGAAGAGAAGAAAAGTGTGGACAAAGCAAGTAAAAAGTAATATATTTACAGTTTATCCTTAAGATAATGCGAGAGAGAAAAATTAAAAATAAAATAAAATAAAAGCAAGTTTCAAGTTTATAATGGTTATTTTCAAATATAATTTGTAATAATAATTAGCCTTTTTTTTTAATAATATAGGCTATTTATAATTATAAAACTTAAAGCAAAACAAATTATATAAAAGGGTGAGATGCCAATCTGACAAGGAAAAAAAGGGTGAGAAACGACCAAGGCTTCTCCATTTTTTACGCTTTGTCCTTTCATATAATAATGTTTAATTTGGCATTTTGTGTTTAATTACTAATTAAGCATTGTTAGTTGCCTTGCATTGGCAGTCGATAGGTCATTTGATTATTCAAAAAAAAAAAAAAAATTCTAAGTGTCTAATTATATAATACAATAAAAGTAAAAATATAAAAAAGAAAAAGAAGAAAGAAATAAAAATTTCACTCTCGTTCAGCCATTTGGAACTGTTCAATTTTATGGGACGACTCAGCCAAATAGTTGAAGTCTACGCTTCAGAAATTTATAAGGTGAGAATATTAATAACAACGGACGTTGTCAAACACTTAAAAACTCTTAAACCTAGCCCTAGTCAAACCTACTCTATTTTAAACCTGGTCCACAATCTCAACGCTCCAACGAAGCCACAAGGGTCGAAGGAAACGGATGGAATGAGGAATTAGAAGTTGAAATGAGAGCTATAGTTGATGTTCTGAAGAGTAAAGACGAAGAAGACTACATGAGACTTGGTAACATCGCATTGAAGGTCAATAAGATTTTGGCCATATCAGGTCCCTTACTTACAGGTATTGCTGCTTGTGGAGCCGCTTTTGCTGGCTCCAGTGGTGGATCGGGAGCAGCTGCAATGGTGGCAATCACGGCCGGTGCTCTAGCAGCCGCCGTTAATTCCTTTGAGCATGGTGGACAAGTTGGCATGGTGATTGAAATGTATAGGAATTGTGCATGTTTTTTTAAGCTATTTGAAGAATCAATTGAGTCTACATTAGAAGAAAGAGATTATGATAAAGAGAAAATGGAGAGCTGTTTCAAAGGAAGATTGCTCTCAAGTTAGGGAGGAGTTTGTCTCAACTTAGGGATTTAGCAAGAAAATCGATTTATTCTTCTACAAAAGGGACTGAAGTAGATGAATTTGCAAGCAAGCTTTTCTAAAATATTCTAAGCTTGTTCTGCAATTTTTAGTACATATAACTTGATTATTTAATTCTTTCTAACAAACATTTTTTTTTTTTTGTACAGATATTATAATGTACACAACTTAGAATTTTTCATATAAGTAAAGTTGTTCATGTGAATTTTCTCTTTTACTCATTTGAAAGTGATTCTCTTCTTATTATTACTGTATTTTGTGATCAAACATCAAGTCTTCAAAATGCAAATGAATTGAAATTTTTTTTTGGTCGAAGAATGAATTGAATTTTACCTAGCATCACTAATATTTGTGCCACCATTATCACCTGCACCAACGCTACTGCATCTTCTCCGAACCATGACCACCATCGCTATCTTTACTACTTGCCATCATCATCGAACCACTACCACCAACCTTCATCATAGTGATAATGATTGTTATGTTGTGGCGCATGTAGTTATCAGACCAGTGATTTTACTATGCATTGAAGTGTATAGAATCGATAAAATTATATAAAGTCGTGCAAAATCGATAAAGTTATGAATGTATTCAATCGCATACCTAAATTCATAATCTTACTTAAAGTTTAGACGTAAATGATTTTGCATCAATTTTAATTAAGAAAAGCTTTACGAAATCAAAAACTCATAAAATCTTATAATTAACTTACAATTTTGACAACAATGTTATGGTGTTAGTGGTGGTATTGGCATCAATGTGGGGAAGTAGTATGTAGTGGTGATGGTAGTGTTAGAATAGTAGTAGTGTTAGTGCTAAGGTTTTATTGGTGCTAGAATTAGTTGCAACAGTAGTGGTGCAATAATAAGAGTTGTATTATTATGACATAATGATGGAAGTAACATAAAGGTAAAGGTGGTGTGGTAATAGCATTACAGTAGTAGGTGGAGTAGAAGGTTAATTGTAACTGGTGGTCATGCGATAATAATGGGATACTAATGACTATGATGAAGGGTTAATGATAATGGTGATTGTGGTGGATGGAATGAATTGGATATAGTAGCTGTAATGCTTATAGTTATGATTATGATAGTAGCTAGGGATAGACACAATGTGATGTGGTCCAGTTCGGCGCCCACCACAACTAAACCGCATATTGTGGTTTGGTCTATCCTTTATATTTGAACCTAACAATATGATTCAATTTGTAATTTTTTCATGCATTATAGAACTTCCGTTGTATGTTAGCTCTATTTTCTAGAATAATCACAAGCTACAATGATATATTTAACGAAAAAAAAACCTAGAATATCCTATTCCAATATGAGACGCAAATTTCAACTCACTGCGCTTCTAATCAATACATTATCAATGATATAAACTAATAAATAACTAAGTGATAGATTTAGATTTATTAGTAAAACAAAGAAAAAAGAAATAGAAAGAGAATGTTCTAAATACTAGAGATCGAAACCTAAAAATTAACTTATCTGTGCACAATCCACAACAATCAAAATGTGATATAACTAATTTAATTTCATTCTCATGAATAATATATGTATAAATAATAAATTAAAAATAATTAATTTTTTAATGCAATGACAAAAAAATATGTTTGAGTTGTTTCTTAAATATGTAAATTAATTTGGTTCAACCAAACCAAATCAAGAACCGTATACTTTGCATTGAACAAAAGCATTGTGAAAGAAAAAAAAAAACCTAAAATTTTGGTTCGGCCCAATCTAATTTGATTCATTGTTTATTATGTTTTTTTGCGTATCCTTAGTGGAAGAACCATAATAGTAGGCGATAGCTGTATTGAAAGTGCAAAGGTATTGATGGTAATATTGGCAAATTGTGGTAATAATAGTGTCATGGTACTAATGTTTATGGCGATGTAAGGGTTGATTTTGGGATTATGGTGATGCGGTGGTAAAGGTAGTCTAAGCTAAAATTATCAAACTTGCAATTTTGCTAAGAATCTATAAAAGGGTCTACAACATCAAAATATGGAGCTGTAACTCTTTGCATTCTAAGCTTTCCCCTTTTTCTTTCTCACTATCAAATGCCTCTATGTTTCATTTCTAAGATCTATTCAAGTACACAAGCTTTATTAACTACATTAATATCTAATTAAGTTCCCTCTTATGAGGTTAGCTCAAAAATAGACATCTAGTTCTATCTTAAGCTTCTTATCATTTTGATAAAATTCGGCAACAAACATGAGTAGGCTACTATGTGTCCTAACTTTTGTTGGTAGTAAATTAATAGAGAGATTATCCAGAATAGCCTATAAATAAGAGGATACTGTGTAATGCAGTGTCAATAATGATACAGTTATGGCACTTTAGTACATAGGAATAAGCCGGAATGGAATCACAATTTCGGCTTCCATTCTCTTTCTCAACGCTTGGAAGTGTTTTTAAAAGTCATAATTGCGATTCCTTCAAATCAATGATTTTGACTTCTATGAGGATTTCAATTCCACCTTCTCAAACGCAATATCGTAATTCCATTCTATCTATATATGTGGTTATCTTTTAATTGTATTTTCATCCTACACATATTTATTATCTACATTTAATATGAAGGTATTTTTGAGAAATCTTATTAAATAATCATTCCATTCCAGTATATGAATGTATCCAAACATAAAAATGGATTTGTCATTACCTTTTTTCAGTCCATTCTATTCCTTCGATTCCAATTCATCCCATTCCAAATGATTTTAGCGTATCAAACATGACATCAATGTTTTTTCAATATCTTTTAATACTTTTTAATTGGATGTTTAATAACCTTCTATTAATGCATCATAATAGGATTTTCTTTTTTTTTTTTAAGTCAAGATTCAAAAGAATATCTTTTGAATATGATTTAATCTCTTTTAATAAAAATTTCTTTTTTAGTCATGATTCAAAAGCATATCTTTTTATTATGATTTAATGTCTTTATTAGGAGTTTCTTTTTTTTTAGTTTTCTTCATTTTCTTGGCATATTTTAGGTCTTTGATATAAATTGTATGCCTTATAGCAAAGAAAAAAAAATAGCAATTATCATATCACAAATGTTGAATTAAGTCATCTTGCTCTTTTTTTTTTTTTTCAAAATTTTGAACTTATTTATTATTTTCAAATTTGGATGCTAATTATCTATGTATTCACAGAATCAATAGATAATTGAAGATCATTTTCTACTATTTGTGTGCAAATCAATAGAACGTGATTAAACTCTAATTTTTCCGTTGCTTCAGTTGGTATGAGAGTCGCTTTCACTCTTGGATTGTCATGGCACCTTGTAAGCAAAATAATCAACGATGTGTGGTAGAGAGATTGGATGTAATAGTGAATCATCTCATAGAGAGGATGGGTGCACTTATGGTAAAGGAAGATGTTTTTTAGGATGATCATGAACCACTCTTTCATATTTATGTTGATGAAAATGATGATGTTTTTGAGGTTGTTGGTGATAGTGAACCAATTTTTGACACTGAGCATGTTGAAGAAGATTTAGATGTTACTTTTGCTCTGGTGGGTGACGCTGATAGGGAGATAACGATACCTAATGTGGTAGTTCTAGTTATGGAGGAGCTAACGAGATAATTAGGAATGCAACCGAGATGGGTTTGGGACGGGTATACAAAAACCCGAACCCGAACCCAATACCTAGTAGGATTCCCAAAACCCGTCCCAAACCCTATAGGGTTTTTATCCATGAACCCAAAACTCGCTAAACAAACCCTATAGGGTACCCGAACCGAACCCGATATAAAATTAGAATCATTACGCAATAAAATATTTAAAAATGATTTTTTTGTTATCTTTTTCTATTTCTAATCCGTTCCCACTTTACAGGCTAAGAAAAAAAACTCTTATCATTACTTATGCAATCCTCTTTATAAAATCCCAACCATTTTCATGGGAAGAAAATCATTGAATGAAATAATACAGCAACGGGAGTGAGAGGCTTGAATTTTAGGAGAGTGAGCCAAGAACAAGACTCAAAGTGGAGACCATAGAGTATTGGTCTACTGTCCTAGGGTTTTTTACTTTTTCGAAATGATTTAATAAAAAAGAAAAAAATAGCTTTACACTTAATGGAGCACAGCTAGTTAATTTCAGAGATTGAGGCTAAATATAATATATATATATATATATTTATATATTTAAACGGGTTCGAATTTCCCAACGGGTTTTATGCTCATCCCAAAACCCATCCCAAACCCTATAGGATATTATCTTATAGGATATTTATCGGGTTGGGTGGGTCGGGTACCCTATAAAAACCCTCCCGCTTACATCCTTAGAGACAATATGAGGAGTTATTGGATAAAGTTTTTATTTAGAAGAGTTTAAGTCCTTATGGAGTTCTAGCCCTAGATTGCACATGGCATATTTGTGCAGTTAATTTCAAGCAATTCTTGCATGACATGACGAAAATTGGAGGGTGAATTTTATCCAACCTGAAGGGAATAATGCAGTGGCCAATAATAATACGATCAAAGTTTTTTCAATATATTTTAATAGTTTTTAATTAGATATTTAACAGTCTTTCATTAATGCATTATAATAGGATTTTCTTTTTTTTTTTCTAAGTTAAGATTAAAAAGAATATCTTTTGAATATGATTTAATGTCTTTTAATAGAATTTTCTTTTTTAATCATGATTCAAAACAATATCTTTTGATTATGGTTTAATATCTTTAATAGGATTTTCCTTTTTTAGTTTTCTTCATTTTTTGGCATATTTTAGGTCTTTGATATAAAAAATACAAAACTAAGCCATGTTTCTCTTCTTTTACCAAATTTTCAAACTTATTTGTTATTTTCGAATTTGCATGCTAATTATCTAGGTATTTGCAAAATTAATAGATAATTAAAGATTATTTTTCGACATTCGTGTACGAATCAATGGAACGTGATTAAACCCTAATTTGCCCGCTGCATCACTATAGATGGTCAAAGTGTTACTTGGAGTGACTATTCTGATGCTTAAGTTAGTGAAGAATATTTGAGAGAGTAAAGAATTAGAGTGAGAGCAAAGATAGTTTTAGATGCTTTACCAAGACCGCTGTTGGGTCCATTTATAGTAGAAAGGATAAGTCGTTACTACGAGCAATTGTCTTTAGTTATAATATTTATTATGAGCAATTTTGTTTAGTGAGACAATCATCCCTAAGAATGTAGAGTATTGTAACTCTCCACTAATGCAAGTTTTGTGATCTCTAGGAGTGCTAAAAATGGTTAGCAAGTTGGTTTCGCTGTGCGGCTTAAGGTTGACCTGTTGAGTTAAGCTAAAGGTTGACATGGAGACCATTTTGTCTTCTTAGAGCTCTTCTAAGCTTTTGAGAGGTTGAACATGGGCCTTGATAAGCATCCCAACAAGGTTAAATTGGGCCTAAAGGGCTCATGCCTTAATTGCCTATGAACACCTACCAAATTCTCTTCATACCTTAGATACTTTTATCTTTATGCATGAATTGGTAGCAATCTTTTCTCATCTTGCTCTTCATATAAGTAGGACACGTTGATTTAGGACACATTTTTAAACCCATCCCATGCTAAAGGTTCTTTCACCAACTATTATTGTGATAGCCATTTAATAGTCATGAGCCACATCCTCCAAAAGTAGCAAGGCATATTCTACCATTTTATTGTGGCCATTCTATTGAAGTGATTCACATTGTAGCTTTAACAGGATCCTAATTATATTTATTAACAAAATTAATAATTTCATTAAATTAAGTTGACTTGCCTTCATAATATCTTTCATCTAAAGAATTAGTTTGACAGGCAGAGATAGCAGGGAACAAGTATCTAGAAAAGTAGGATAAAAACTAGTCTGTTACTGTTAGATGATTTAAAGACCCTTTAGCAATAAGCTAGGCTAGTTTTCGAGTAAATTTTTTCATTTAGGGCCTCAAACGAACATTTTTATTGTTTTTGGAAAGTTTTGTTTCGCTTGTGACTCTTTAAATACTTATCGGTTTTGTACGCCGTCTATGACATTTTACTTCTTCTTATGTGTAATTCGTTTTAGGACCCTTTTAATTTTGACAGTTTTTGGCCTATTTTTAAGAGCTTTTAAGCTAATCTATGTTTGTATGCCCTAAGGCACAAAACAAGGCAGTTATCATCTTTTAGTAAAATTTCATAGAGCTGTCATTACTCTTGTTTTCCAAATCTTGAAATTACAGTTTATTTAGATTTTTGATGCCATTAGCTTGGTATTGTTAGAATCAATAGGCTTTTGAATGTCACACTTTGGTATTCATCCACGAATCAATGGTTTGTGACAAACTCTAATCCAATTTTCACATCATTCACCATGTCATAGTCCATATTTGCATCATTACAACCACTTGCTCTGATGCATTTTATGTGAAGGAGGTTCTCCCTCATTGTTTTGCTATCTATGATCCATGCAACCTCCTTCTTCCATTCTTAATACAAGTATATATACCAATAGTTTCAAACTCCAATTTTTAGTTTCAACTTCAAGCATATATTTCATGTTTTACATAACAAGCTTTGTATACTTCATTTTGAAATAGCTTATCATCCTAGTTTACCTACCCTATTTAACTTCACATACATTTCTAGTGATCAATTTTTAAATCATGCTTTAGACTTTTCGTCCAGAACTTATTCTAAGCTTATAGTTTCCCAAATGTGCTCAGATACTGCCCTCTTAACACCTGCTTTTGCAAACAAACATTTACTTATTAACTTGTATTAAACTCATTATTGACTATGACTAAGAGATGATTTAGTATGCAATCCTTCAATAGAGGATAAAGCTAATTTCTACCTTAGGATTCTACTAAACTCATAAAAGTATTGAAGTGTCATTTTAATTCGTTTGGCAATTTTATTAATATTCTTTTCAATGCAAAATTTATTTTCAGCTTAAAGCACCAATTTTTACCTTCAAAAAATAGTTCCCACCCCCCAACCCCACACACCCCCCCCCCCCCCCCCCCCCCCCCCCCCCCCTTCAAATTATTACTTTTTGAGGGCATTTTTTTTTTCATTTTCAAGCTTTTTAACTTTGTTTTTTTCATTATTCAATTTTCAATTTTTACTTGTATTTTACTTGAGAAAAACTCCCAAAAAGGGTGAAAATGATCCTTCATAACTACTGGTGTTGGTAAGTGGTTGATTAAATGTCATATTTTTATATTCCTAGGTTATCAATTCGAAAACTTTTGTCAACTATATATCTTACAAAAATTAGGAAAGAGGATGGTTCGTCTAATCCATAAAAAAAAAAAAAAAAGCTACATTTATCTCATATGTACATTAAAATTGTGGTATTTTGTGTTTGATTGAATGGAATTGATCATGTAAAATCATTTTCTAATAGTTAAATGCTCAACATTAATTATCTCATTGCAGAGTTTGGACTGTGTCTTTGGAAAATGTGTATTTAGATAAAAAAAAAAAAAATAGACATGTAGCAGTTAAAATACACATAATTTTTTTAAGCAAATGCAAAAGAGTGTATTTACAATTAATCCTTAAAATCATATGAAAGAAAAATAAGAAAAGCAAGTTTTATGGTTAGAGTAGCTATCTCCAAATAAATTTTGCAATAGTTAGCCATTTCATTTTCCTTTCTAATAGACTATTTAATAAAATTGAAATATTAATTTTGTAAGAGGCGGGAGAGACATCAGACCACATGGGGAGATATACTAAGGCTGGCTCCTCAATATATATATATATATATATATATATAATATGATAAATTTTACTTTATATATTTTTATGCTTTATCATTTTACGTAATAATATTTTTAATTTTTGGCATTTTGTATGCATGTCTTTAATCACTACATAGTATTATTAGTTGCATCGGCTGTCGGCTGGTCATAAATGATCAATTCAACGAAAATAATAATATCATAATGTCTAATTATATAACAACACGATAAAAATAGCCAAAAAAAAAAAAAAAATCTTTCTCGCTTAGCCATTTTGAAACTGTTCAATTCTAAGGAGTTGAGCCAAATAGTTGAAGTCTAAAATAAGAATGGACGTTGTCAAATGCTTAAAACTCAAAACATTAGCCCTAGTCAAAACTCAAAAAAACACTGTTTTAAACCTGGTCCAATATTTCAACGGTCGTGCATACGACTTTTCCTTCTGACATGTCTCTATAAATATAACTACGTACATAACCAACACCAATCCAATCTATATCTCATCTCAATTTTCCTAAAACCACAAACCAAATAACACAAGAAAGATTCAAGACTTCATTCATTACATAAATAATCAAGGCAATAGTATTCTTACTGCGATACATAAACTTAACCCAATGGCTACGTCGTCTTTACGATTCCCTCCTTGTCCATCAACTTTGTTACCTTGTTCATCCTCAAGACCAACTCCTTCTTCTTCTTCCAGCAAGAGCAACAACATCAGGGCGGCCATCCAATTCTCTAAGCTTCCAAAACTACGTATATCAGACCCAAGTGCTGATATTACACGAAAATTGGTAGAAGAACTTAATTCAAGGAATCCTGTTGACATATATAACAATGGGGCTACTAGCAATAGCTCATCAGTACACGACTTTGCTAGTATTTCTCCGGCCGAAGCTATGATTGAGCTATACGCCATCCTAGAGGCAGTAAAGGATAGGATCGAGATGCATGCAAATATAGGCAAGCAAAGAGATAATTGGAACTCCCTCCTCCTTAACTCCATCAACATGATGACTTTGACCGCCACCACTATGGTGGGGATTGCCGCTACTGGTGACGGAGGAGCACCTCTAAAAGTATCTTCCGCTCTTTTATTCACTGCAGCCACGGGAATGCTTCTTATCATGAACAAGATTCAGCCCTCTCAGTTAGCCGAAGAACAGCGCAATGCCGTTAAGTTGTTTAGACAGCTCGAGGCAGAAATCGAAACGATGATTTCACTTCAGGCTGTAAATAAGAAAGATGTTAAGGAAATGATGGAGAAGGTTTTGGCTCTTGATAGAGCATATCCTCTTCCATTGCTTGGGGTGATGCTCGAGAAGTTTCCAAAGAGTTTCGAGCCTGCCAAGTGGTGGCCTTCGAACAAGAATAATAAACTTCAAAGACCATCATCGTCACCTAAGATCTTAAACGAAGCGACAAGGGTCGAAGGAAACGGATGGAATGAGGAATTAGAAGCTGAAATGAGAGCAATAGTTGATGTTTTGAAGAGGAAAGATGAAGAAGACTACATGAGACTTGGTAACATAGCTTTGAAGGTCAATAAGATTATGGCCATATCAGGTCCCCTACTTACAGGTATTGCTGCTTGTGGAGCCGCTTTTGCGGGGCCAACTGGCGGATCAGGGGCAGCTGCAATGGTGGCGCTTACGGCCGGTGCACTAGCAGCCGCAGTTAATACCTTTGAGCATGGTGGACAAGTTGGTATGGTGATTGAAATGTATAGGAATTGTGCTGGATTTTTTAAGCTACTTGAAGAATCAATTGAGTCCACATTGGAAGAAAGAGACTATAATAAAAGGGAAAATGGAAAGTTGTTTGAGAGGAAAGTTGCTCTCAAGTTAGGAAGGAGTTTGTCTCAACTTAGGGGTTTAGCAAGAAAATCTGTGTACTCTTGTATAGAAGGGACTGAAGTAGATGAATTTGCAAGCAAGCTTTTCTAAAAATTTTGTGGGGCTTGTTTGCGAGTAACTAGTACATATAACTTGATTCTTTAATTCATTCGAACAAAGTAGATTTTTTGTACAGGAATGAATACATCTTAGAAATTCCTTTATATGATATTTCCTGTCTATTGTTGTTTTCATAGTATATATAAGAGCTTCTGATATAGTATTTACATTATTCACATTAACTTTTATATTTAAATGAAACTGAATTTTGTCATTACAATAAAGGTGTGAGATTTAAACTTGCTACATCTTACTAGAAATATGAGGCGTGATACCACTTTATCACAAAGCCATTAGTAAAAAAAAAAAAAAAATTAAATTTGTACTTGAAAAATTATTTATAATATCTTTTATTCTATATTTTATCTAATAAAAAATTATATTGTCACTTCTTTTTGCCATGTTCAATATTAAAACTATCCATAATTTTCGATAAATGTTAATTATTAATAATATAAACTTGGATTTATATTTTTTTACTAACTATTCCATATTTCATTTGGTGAGATGTTGATAAATTTCTTTTATTTTATGCACATTATTATTTTTTATGAATAGCTTCAAGGATAATTTAAAGATTAAGTCTTGAATGTGGTAGTCACTCTAAATTCGCTCAAGATGAGCATATTTGTCGATTCATCATGCTATAAATAACCTCTTGCAAGGGGAAAAACCATGACGTGAAAGAAAATTTTAAATATATACACATTGTATATAATACAATGCAATATATATAATTGAAGTTTGTTATTTTTTATATTTTTTATTAGAGAATTATTTTAAGAAAGGGTAAAATTGAGTGTTTATAGTTGCCCCACTTTGTAGAAGTGTTTGATTAACACTTCATCACAAAAATAAAAGAATAATCTCATTTATTCAAAAACACACTTTGCCTAAGTTAATCAAAGATTTTTTATGTGGGTCATTATAGAATGCATTTTAATCTACTTTAGCTTTCTTTTTTTTAAGCATTTTTTTTCGCCTATCATGTATAAACTATAAGAAAGTAATTTCTTTATTATAAAAGAGATACTAGTGGAGGTTGACATACAAGCTTATGTTTGATGGAAGAAAAGGAGGGAAAAAAAAACCCAAAAAGATGAGTCCACATTTCAATAAACTACTGGATCAACCTAGATAAATAATCTGCATTGCACCATATGATATATCGATTCGAAGAACTACCTTTTAATTTGTAAGTTTTCCATTCCGTTTCTATCTAAAATGATGTTAGGTTTCTTAACACAGATGCATGCGCTAGGCTTGATCACATGATGAACATGTTTTGAACTAACTTTATGTTGAGTACTTAAGCATATCTTGTGGGCATAAGAATAAAAATAAAGAAAATTAAAAAGCAAGTTTTTGTTGTTTGTAGAGTTGATGTAGTAAATTCACAAGGATTTTTAGTCTGCAGCTAAAAGTAACTAGGAGGTATATATGGATAATATAATAATAGAAAATCGTGGTATTAGCTATTAAGATAAAGGTAATTGTCAAATTTGGTATCCAAACTTCACATGAATATTCAATTTAATACTAAAATTTTGAAGTGATTAATTTGATAATCAAATATTTTGTGACTATTTTTACTATCATGTTAACACCATGTACTTTGTTTTTAAACAACTGTTAATGCTTTCAAATTTTAATGCCATTAGCTAGGATGCAACTAGTCGGGTTCTTATAGAGTACCTAGCCTGCCTACCCTAAAAACACCGCACATGGTATTACCTTATAGGGTTTAGGACGGGTTTTGAGATATTGTGTGAAATCCTAGAAGGTTTTGGGATGTATATAAAATCTATTGGGAAATCGAACCCATAAAGAGAAAAAATTTATTAATTTTATTTCAATTAATAAAAATAAAAGTTTAAGTCTATAAATTTTAGGTACCATTTTAATTTAATAGACGACATATGTTTTTTTTTTTTTTTTCAAATTTATAGTTCAATTTAATAAATGGTATATGCATGAAGAATAATATTGAAAGGCTTTATTTTACACACAAATAATAATGGAAATAAATTTTTTCATGAGTAAATAAAAGGAAAATTATGGGTACGTATGTTATGAAAAGATTTATTTATTTATTATTATTATTTTTGCAACTTTAAACATCAAATAATTGAATTTGAAAGATTATTAGGTTTATTGTTTCAAGTTTGGGCACCATATATATAGGGTCTATCAGAGGGGATTTTCGGTTCATAAACAAAAACACTATAGGGTATGAGACATGTTTCATAAGTCTTACTTGATATGAGGTTCGAATTTTATAAAACATGTATCAAACCCATCTCAGTTTTACCCCTTTTATTTGGTATTATATATGGTTAAATGTCATTATTTTCATTTTTCTCTGTTGTCAATTCTAAAACTTATTTACTATATATATTATATAATTTAGGAGAGGGAATGTTTCTTCTATTTGATAAATAAAGCAACATTCGTCTTATATTTCCATTAAAATTGTGGTATTTTGAGTTTGATCGAATGGGATCAATCATGTAAATTCAATTTCTTATCGTTAAATGCTTAACACTAATTATCTCATAATAAAGTTTTGGATTGTGTTCCCTTTAACTTGTGAAAGATATGATTTTAGTCATCATCTCTTCTTTCAAAAATTGAAAAAGGAAAGGTAAATTGCATGAACAATACTTTATATTTACTTCGTGTGAACTGATTGTCCTAATGTTTAAAATCATAAGTTTCAATTATTTGATTTTTAAAAGTTGTGCATTTTAACCCAAAAATAGATATCTAGTAGTTAAAGTACTCATGATTTTTTTTAAGTATTGGTATCAAAGGTATGGTTTTAAATATAAAGCGGTTAAGTGCACATGAAGAAAAATGTAAAAAGTAAAATATATATATATATATATATATTTACAATTTATCCCTAAAATAATATAGGAGAAAAAAAAGTAAGTTTTAGAGTTTATAGTAGGTCTCTTAAAAAAAAAAATCCAAATAGTCAGCCGTTGCAATTTCTCTTTTTATATAGACTATTCAATAAAATTGAAAGTAAAATAAATTTTATAATAGGGTGAGATATCAGACTAAATAGGGTAAGGTATACCAAGGCTGGGTTCTTAATTTACATATATATTGATATATATATGGTAAATTTTACTTTATATTTATTTTTATGCTTTATCATTTCACATAATAGTATTTTTATTTATGGCATTTTGTATGCATGTCTTTAATCACTACATAGTATTATTGTTAGTTGCATCGACTGTCAGAGCTGGTCATAAATAATCAATTCAACAAAATTAATAATGTCAAAGTGTTTGATTATATTTAAATATGATAAAAGTAACAAAAATATAAAAATTATCCTTCACTGTTCAATTCTGTGGGACTGAGCCAAACGGTTGAAGTCTAAAATTCTGCCTTAGGGAAATTTATACGGTACAACGATGGACATCGTCAAACACTTGAATCTCATAACATTAGCCCTAGTCAAAACTCCAAACTCGAAAGCAACACTATTTTAAGTATGGTCCAATATTTCGACGCTCCAACAAACGACTTTTTCCTCTGACATAACTCCTATAAATATAACTACGTACGATACCAGCAGCAATCCAATCTATCTCATCTCATTTTTCACTAAACGCACAAATAAGCCAATTCAACAAAAACACTTTCAATACTTCATTCATTACATAAATCAAAGTAATAGCATTCTCATTGCGATAAAGAAACTTTACCCAATGGCCACATCGTCTTTACGATTCTCTTCTTGCCCTTCCACTTTGTTGCCTTCTTCAACCTCAAGACCAACTCCTTCTTCTTCTTCCTCTAGGAAGAGCAACCACATCAGTGCAGCCATCCAATTCTCTAAGCTTCCAAAACTACGTATATCAGACCCAAGAGCGGATATTACACGAAAATTGGTAGAAGAGCTTAATTCCAGGAATTCTGTTGACATATACACTAATGGGAATACTGGTAACAGTTCAATAGTGCACGACTTTGTCGCAGGGAGTACTTCTCCGGCCGAAGCTATGATTGAGCTATACGCCATCCTAGAGGCAGTAAAGGATAGGATCGAGATGCATGCAAATATAGGCAAGCAAAGAGATAATTGGAACTCCCTCCTCCTTAACTCCATCAACATGATGACTTTGACCGCCACCACTATGGTGGGGATTGCCGCTACTGGTGACGGAGGAGCACCTCTAAAAGTATCTTCCGCTCTTTTATTCACTGCAGCCACGGGAATGCTTCTTATCATGAACAAGATTCAACCCTCTCAGTTAGCCGAAGAACAGCGCAATGCCGTTAAGTTGTTTAGACAGCTCGAGGCAGAAATCGAAACGATGATTTCACTTCAGGCTGTAAATAAGAAAGATGTTAAGGAAATGATGGAGAAGGTTTTGGCTCTTGATAGAGCATATCCTCTTCCATTGCTTGGGTGATGCTCGAGAAGTTTCCAAAGAGTTTCGAGCCTGCCAAGTGGTGGCCTTCGAACAAGAATAATAAACTTCAAAGACCATCATCGTCACCTAAGATCTTAAACGAAGCGACAAGGGTCGAAGGAAACGGATGGAATGAGGAATTAGAAGCTGAAATGAGAGCAATAGTTGATGTTTTGAAGAGGAAAGATGAAGAAGACTACATGAGACTTGGTAACATAGCTTTGAAGGTCAATAAGATTATGGCCATATCAGGTCCCCTACTTACAGGTATTGCTGCTTGTGGAGCCGCTTTTGCGGGGCCAACTGGCGGATCAGGGGCAGCTGCAATGGTGGCGCTTACGGCCGGTGCACTAGCAGCCGCAGTTAATACCTTTGAGCATGGTGGACAAGTTGGTATGGTGATTGAAATGTATAGGAATTGCTGGATTTTTTAAGCTACTTGAAGAATCAATTGAGTCCACATTGGAAGAAAGAGACTATAATAAAAGGGAAAATGGAAAGTTGTTTGAGAGGAAAGTTGCTCTCAAGTTAGGAAGGAGTTTGTCTCAACTTAGGGGTTTAGCAAGAAAATCTGTGTACTCTTGTATAGAAGGGACTGAAGTAGATGAATTTGCAAGCAAGCTTTTCTGAAAATTTTGTAGGGCTTATTTGCGGTTTTTCAGTACATATAACTTGATTGTTCAATTCATTCAGACAAAGTTGATTTTTTCGTATAGGAATAAATACAACTTAGAAATTGTTTTATATAATTTTTCTTATTTATTGTTGTTTTCATAGTGACACAACGGTAAAAAGTATCACACACCGTCAATTCTCAGAATACCCTGCTCAATTCTGTAATTTTCAAATGATAATTAAATAACTGTTATTTTCTCGCCTTGACGTATATTTATAAGCAAGCCTGAAAAGCTGCAACAATAAGGAAAAATAATTTAAAAAAAAACATTCTGTTGAATGATATTGAATATGATTCAAAAAGGAAAAAGACTAAAAAGAAAAATCATCTACTATAACTTCCTAATAAAACATCAATTGAAAGCTGTTAAATTTCCAATATTGACTGCACCATCACTATCCTCCTCATAAAAAATATTGATTGTATCAATAAATATGGAAACCTCATAATTAAATATTTGACCTCATCAAAAAATTAGGACATCAAATTAAAAGATATTAGAAAAAAGGACAAAAAAATTCCTACCAACTTTACTAAAAAATATCCTATTATAACACATTAATGAAAAAATATTAAATCTCTAATTAAATACTATTAAAAGATATTGAAAGAAAATTAATTGCATTATTATTGACCACCACATCATTCCCCTCAGGTAGGGTCGTAATTCGACTTGGCGAAAGGTTGAGTTTAACTCACATATAATCAAGTTGAGCTCGAGTTTGAGCTACTCAAGTAGCTACTAAGTTCAAGTTCGACTTCGAGCTTTAAAATACTCAGTTCAGAGAGCTCACGAGGTTAATCGAGTATTGAATTGAGTCTAGTCGAGTTTGAGTTTATTGTGTATTAAATACTTTTTATAATGAATCAATATTCAAAAGAATAATCGAGCTTAATTGAATCGAGTTTGAGCTTAATAATCAAAGCTCGATTGTTCGAAATTTGAGTTTTTTATTTAACTCGAGTTCGAGCTTGGTATTGTATGGATTCGACTCGACTCGACTCGACTCGTTTACAGCCCTACCCTTAGGTTGAACGAAATTTGCCTTCGTACTTTTACCATGCCATGTAAGAATCGTTTTAAATAACCACACAAATATGCCACATGCAATCCTTCTTAGGCGTTAGAAGGGCTACAATTGCATAAGGACTCAGACTCTCCTAAATAAAAAATTTAGCCAATAACACCTTGAACTCCTCCGCAACTGGATTTGCCACCTTAAGCACTACTATCTTTGTGTCAACTTCCTTACCCATTAGAGTGAAAACAACATTGAAATCCTGCATCTCTTGTTCAGCATAATTAGTATCAAAAATTGGTCCCCCACCATAATAGCCTCAAATACAACTTCATTCTCCTCTTTTTCGTTCTCAAAAACTAGGTTTTCATAGGAGTAAAACCAAAGTGTCTTCTTAACCATTTTTATCTCAGTTTCCTAATGCCTTTGATCTTCCTCAACACAAAGTCCGCCACACCTATGCGACAATTCTTCATAATACTCTTCTTCATTAAAAAAAGATGAATCATTCTTTGCCTCATGAAAGTTGAAATTCCCTTTTTTTTATTTTGGTTCCCCATAAGCACACCTATTCTCTTGAAAAGATTATCAACCATTACATCCATCCGATGCTCTCAAGTTGCATCCAACACCTCATCGATCACCTGTTCAGTTCTTCGATCTAGGTCATCAAGATTGTAGATCTCATCCATTGCACATCGTTGATTGACTTGCCTATGTAATGCCATGACACTCAAAGAGTGAACACAACTCCGATACCAATTGATGTAGTGTATAACATAAGAAAACATCATAATTCCATTGATACTCAGAATACCTGGAAAGCGATCTTCAATTATCTATTGATTCTGTGAATACCTAGGCAATTGGTATCCAAATTTGAATAAACAAAAGCAACAATTTGAAAATTTGGGAAAAAAGAGCAAGATGGCTCCAATTCTATATTTTTGTCAATAACTAATTAACTATTTTAGGCATGCCTAAAAGTTGCCAAAAAGGAAAAAAACTAAACAAACCATCATATCGAATGACATTAAATGTGATTCAAAAAGGAAAAACATCTTACAAAATAGCATTAAATGTTATTCAAAAAGGAAAAAGACAAAAAAAAAATCATCTTATTAGCTTGACAAAAAATTCCTATTAAAGACATAAATTGAAAACTATTAAATTTCTAATGTTGGCTGCAACATCATTACCCTCCTTATAAAAAATATTGACCGTATCAATAAATATATTAGCTGCATCATTAAATATTTGACCACATCAAATAGTATATATAAAGTTATAGAGATTCATATATAGTAAAAAGAAGTTTTCAACCTAATACATTTCACTTGATAGACGAGAGATAGTGTCACTAGGCCACAGCGCCATTGGTAAAAGAAATTGAAATTGCACTTGATAAATTATTTATAATATCCTTCATTATATATTTTATCTAATAAGAAATTGTAGAGACACTTCCTTTTACAGTGTTTAATATTAAAACAATCCATAATTTTCAATAAATGTTAATTAATAATATTTCTTCTCAATTAAAGTAAGGTAAAAAATCAAATAAGAATTTCTTCTTAAGGCTGATAATTTTGTACGAAATATGTTTATTTACATTAAAATTTTTCGTTATTTTCTTAACCCATAATACTTTTAGGAAATTTTTATAGTTCTGACGATAGAACCTTCTAGTTAATAAATGACGAACCAAGTCACTAAAAAACATTACGGAAACATATAATTTTCCTTTTTTTTCTTCATTTTTTTTATGACAACTTTGAGCTGAATTCCTAACATTTGAGGTAAAATATGAATGATTATTACCTATATTTTGATTAGCTAGTCATCATTTAACTTCTTCATGGTCTTGTTTATTTACTAAATCAAATTAAATCACAAAATATTATTCTTTTACAATGTAGTTGTGCTCATACTTGATTTTATGATTATTATTTTTTTGCCACACAAAAGAGACAATATTATTATAGATCAACCATGGTCTCATACAAAGAAAGCATTCGAACTATCAAAATGTACCAAAAAGAGAGACCAGTTAAGGTCTAGTAGCTTTTTGAGGGAGAATGGGGTGGAAATCCACCAATTATAAGACACATTCTCCTCTTGAAAAAAGAAGTTACCCAATATGCAATGCAATTTGTTGAACACTTTACAAGTTTAAAACCAATACTTCAATCATCTAAGTCCGACAAAGAAAGCAAGAGAACATCAAAGAAGGGTCTAGAACTCCAATGAAGGCTCTCCATAGATCTTGTGCAAGCTTGAAATAAATTGTTACAGTCCAACACAAACAGGACCCATGAAGAATTGAGTTTCTTAGAAAGGCAAATAAAAAAAAAGCTAAGGCCTGACATTCTGTTGCTTTTACTAAAGGACATAATCCTAATTCAACTTTACCACCCACAACTTAACCCAACAAGGATCTAGCCATAATTCTAAAACTAGGAATAGTGCTTGGCCTAGCCTTAGATGTTTATGAGAAAAAGATCATCATGACTTCCAACTGTGAGTCACTTGCATCAGGTGGCCGACCTACACCTTCACTCCATACTAATCATCCCAAAAAGTATGTCGAAGTTCCAAAACCCTTGGTTGTCCAACTGTGCTTGAAACATCAGGGTTTATTGAATGAGTTCCATTAAGCACAGAGTAAGACTACGAAACCTTAATGTTACCATAGATTTTAAGATCTTTGGAATTAGACTTTTCCATCATTCTATAATAGAATCTGTGGATAACTAAGTTAGGGTTAGGGTTACTGTTCAAGAACACAACATCACATCATTCCTTCCATATAAGCCACACCACTTCACACATATTAAACTCAAGTCCAAGCCTTTCATGCTTAGAAAGATTGCATACTTCCAAAGATCTATGTAGCCACTAGATTCGACCTTAGTCATGCTTCATTACCCAAGGCCCCAAACCATGCACACAACGTCCATGCATAATATATAATGGTATGTTCAATAGTTTCTAATTCATCACAATAAGGATAGTAGGAACTCACCTTTACATTGCGTTGATGTAGATTCTTCATGGTTGGAACAACATTGGATGCATTAGATAAAGTGCTTCATCTTCGGTAAGCTATCCATATTTCAAATCCTCCTCCATTCACCTTTTGTGATAACTAGTGAAGATGATTCTTTTTTAGCTAAAATATATACAATTCCTAATGTATAGAAATCATAAGCTAATTTTACAAAGCAAACACCACTTCTTTCAAAAGGCCATATCAAATGGTCAACATAGGAAAAGGTATACTCTGGATCACATATATTTCTTCATTTGAAAGCACGTGTTTAATGCATCTAAGTTCCCTAACACCAGATACCTTATCTATTAAATCCTTCACCTTAAGATTAGGATCAATAAATGAACTACTCTTAAGAATGTTCCCTTAAATTAGTGGAATCCACTTATCTTGACCCACTCTAATGGAAAGTTTATCCCCAACTTGCCAAAATGCACCTCCAAAAAGCATATCTTTTCCGTTAAGCACACCACTACAAGCTTGGGATGCTCTATTACCTTTCCTGGCATCTCTTAAATTTGAATTAGCAAAGTATATTCCTTTAAGAATCCTAGCCCATATAGAGTTAGGCTTATTGTACAAACACCAAGCCAATTTGGTTAATAAGGCAATGTTAAAATCATTTAAGTCCAGCCCATGACACCTAAATGCTTATCCTTCATCATTTTCCTCTAATTTAACTAATGAATTTTGTGTTCCTCTTTTCACTATCCCCACCAAAATTTAGCAATAATAGAATTGACTTGCCAACACCACTTGAGGGGAAATTTTACAAAACTCATAGAATAGGTTGGAATAGCATTTGCCATGATTTAATCAAAATTTCACGACCTACCTCAATCAGCAAATGTTCCTTCTATCCTTGAAGTTGCTTAGCAATCTTGTGCTTGACATAACCCATAGCTTCACATTTGACTTGCCCCAAACCATAAGAATCCAAAATATTTTCCTAGATCTTCTATACTTGGTATTCCTAAGGTTGTGCTAATGAATTGTCTGCAATCTATCGAAGTATTTTTATTATAGAACACACCAAATTTCTTGAAATTAATTTCTTGACTTGATGCTGAACAAAATTCCAGTAAGATATTCTTGAGGATTGAAATATTTCGTTGTTTTGCTTCAAGAAAAAACAAAGAATCATCAGTAAAGAAAAGATGTGCGCACACTTGATTAATTTTTATATTTTACTACTATATAATATAAATCATTTCAACCTTAAAAACTCCATAAAGAGTTAGAAAATTGCTTCCATTCCTTAAATAGTCTATTTAAATGCAAAAAGGAATAATATAAACTCAGGCCTATATTTTATGCTAACTATTCCATATTTCATTTGGTAAGATGGTGATATATTTTTTTTTTTTTATTTTATGTACATTATTATTTCTTATGAAAAGTTGTTGATATAATTTAAAGCTTGAGCCTCAAACATTAGTCACTTGAAATTAGCTTTACATGAGCATATATGTTGATTTAGCATGCTATAAATAACCTCTTGTAAGGGGAAAAACCATGACTTGAAAGAAAACTTTAAATATATATGTATAATACAACATAATACATAGAATTGAAGTTTGGTATTTTATTTCATTTTATTTTTTTTTAACTAGAGAATTATTATAAGAAAGGGTAAAAATGGGCATTTGTAGTTTTCCCTCTTTGTAATAGTGTTTAACACTTCATCACAAAACTTAAAAAAAAAATCTCATTTGTTTAAAAACGCACTCCACCCTGGCTAATCAAAGATTTTTCATGTAGTTCATTATACAATGCTTTTCAATTCACAAAGCATTTTTTTCGCATATTATGCTTAAAGCATAAGAAAGTAATTTCTTCATTATAAAAGAGATACTAGTAGAGGTTAACATAGAAGCTTATGTTTGATGGAAGAAAAGGAAAAAAAAACCCAAAAAGGTCAGTCCCCATTTCAACAAACTACTGAATTGATCTAAATAAATAATCTGCATTGCACCACAAAATATATCAATCCAAAGAACTACTTTTCAATTGTAAGTCAGCCATTTTGCTTCCATCTAAAATGATGTTAGGTTTCTACACACATGTATGTTAGGCTTGACCATATGATGAACATGTTTTGAGCTAACTTTACGTTGAGTACTAAGTAGTTCTTTAGAGGGTATAAGAATAAAAATAAAGAAAATAAAAAAGAAAATTTTGGTTGTTTGTAGAGCTAAAGTAGTACATTCACAAGGATTTTAGATTGCAGCTGAAAGTAATGAATAGGTGTAAAAGGTTGAATGTCGTAGTATTACCTATTAAGATAAAGGTAATTATTATATTTGGTACCTAAACTTTACATGAAGATTTAATTTAATACCAAAATTTTAAAGAGATTAATTTAATATCTAATCAAACTTTTTGTAACTATTTTTGCTACCTTATTAACACCGTTTAATCTATTTGTAAACAAGTAATAATGCTTTCAAATTTTAATGCTATTAGCTAGGATACAACCAAACAAGTTCTAATAGGGTACATGAGCTGCCTACCCCAAAAACACCCTATAGGGTATTATCGTATAGGATTTGTGATAGGCTTTGAGATATTGTGTGAAATCCTAGAAGGTTTTGGGATGTATATAAAGTTTATTGAGAAATCGAACCCATAAAGAGAAAATTTTCATTAAATTTATTTCAATTAATAAAATTAAAAGTTTTAAGTTTATTTATTTTAGGTACTATTTCAATTTAATAAACAGAATTTTTGTTTTTTCAAATTTGTAGTTCAAGTTAATAAATGGTATATGGATGGAGAACAAATTTGAAAGGATTTATTCTATACACATATATTAATGGAAATAAATTTGTTCATGAGTAAATAAGAAGAAAATTATGGTTATGTATGTTATAGAAGAATTTCTTTTTCTTTGTAACTTTAAACACAAAATAGTTGAATTTGAAAGACTGTTGGGTTTATCAGGTTCAAGTTTAGGTTGCGATATAGGGTCTTTCAGGCTAAATTTTGAGTTCATGTACAAAAACCCTATAGGGTATGAGACAGGTTTCGGAGACCCTACTTGATATTAGATTCGGATTTTATAAAACCCATACCAAACTATCTCAATTAGATCCCTTTTATTGGTGATTATATGTGGTTAAATGTCATTATTTTCGTTTTCATTTGTTTTCAATTCTAAAACTTACTGACTATATATATATATATATATATATATATTTATAATTTAGGAAAGGGAATGTTTCTTCTATTCCATAAATAAAGCAACATTTGTCTTATGCTTTCATTAAAATTGTGGTATCTTGAGTTTGATGGAATGGGATCAATCATGTAAACTCAATTTCCAATTGTTAAATTCTTAACAATAATTATCTCATAATAAAGTTTGTATCGTGTTCCCTTTAACTTGTGAAAGATTTGATTTTATTTGTGATATCTTCTTTCAAAAATTGAAAAAGGAAAGGTAAATTACATGTACCCTATATATTTACCTCATATGAACTGATTGTCCTTATGTTTAAAATTGTACATTTCAACTATTTAATTTTTCAAAACTATTCATTTAAACATAAAAATAGATATCTAGTCGTTAAAATACTCATGATTTTTTTAAAGATTTGGGATCTAAATGTATGGTTTTAAATATAGGGTACCTGCACATGAAAGGAAAAAAGAAAAAAGAAAGCGCATGTTTACAATGTATTCATAAAATAATACTAGAGAAAAAAAAAAGTAAGTTTCAGAGTTTATAGTAGGTCTTCTCGAATAAATTTTGCCATAGTTAGCCGTTGCAATTTCCTTTTTTATATAGACTACTCAATAAAATTGAAAGTAAAAAAAATTTTGTAATAGGGTGAAATATCAAACTAAATAGGGCAAGATACACCAAGGCTGGCTTCTTAATTTACATATATATTGATATATATATATATATATTGTGGCAAATTTTACTATAGGTTTATTCTTATGCTTTATCATTTTTCATAATAGTAATTTTAATTTTGGCATTTTGTATGCATGTCTTTACTCACTACATAGTATTGTTAGTTGCATTGGCTGTCATCTGGTCATAAAGAATCAATTCAACAAAATTAATAATATCATCAAAGTGTCAAATTATATTAATATATAAAATGAAAAATAACCAAAATAAAAATTATCCCTTACTGTTCAATTCTAAGGGACTGAGCCAAGCCGTTGAAGTCTAAAATGCTGCCTTGGGGAAATTTATACGGTATAAAAAAAGACATCGTCAAACATTTAAAACTCATAACATTAGCCCTGCCCCCTAGTCAAAACACAAAACGACAATATTTTAAACCTGGTCCAACATTTCAACGCTCCAACAAACGACTTTTTCTTCCGTCATATCTCCTATAAATATCACTTAGGTCCGATACCAACCGCAAACCAATCTATCTCATCGTTACTAAAACAACAAACCAAATAAACAAAAACACTTTCAATACTTCATTCATTACATAAATCAAAGTAATAGCATTCTCATTGCGACATAGAAACATTACCCGATGGCTACATCGTCTTTACGATTCTCTTCTTGCCCTTCTACTTTGTTGCCTTCTTCAACCTCAAGACCAGCTCCTTCTTCTTCCTCCTCTAGGAAAAGCAACAACGTCAGGGCATCCATCCAATTCGCTAAGCTTCCAAAGCTACGTATATCAGACCCAAGTGCTGATTTTACACGAAAATTGGTAGAAGAGCTTAATTCCAGGAATCCTGTTGACATATATAACAATGGGGCTACTAGTAATAGCTCATCAGTACACGACTTTGCTAGAATTTCTCCGGCTGAAGCTATGATTGAGCTATACGCCATCCTAGAGGCAATAAAGGATAGGATCGAGATGCATACGAATAGAGGCAAGCAAAGAGACAATTGGAACACCCTCCTCCTCAACTCCATCAACATGATGACTTTGACCGCCACCACTATGGTGGGGATAGCCGCAACTGCTGACGGAGGAGCACCTCTAAAAGTATCTTCTGCTCTTTTATTCTCTGCAGCCACGGGGATGCTTCTTATCATGAACAAGATTCAGCCCTCTCAATTAGCCGAAGAACAGCGCAACGCTGTTCGGTTGTTTAGACAGATGGAGGCGGAAATCGAAACGATGATTTCACTTCAAGCTGCGAATAAGAAAGATGTCAAGGAAATGATGGAGAAGGTTTTGGCACTTGATAGAGCATACCCGCTTCCATTGCTCGGGGTGATGCTCGAGAAGTTTCCGAAAAGTTTCGAGCCTGCCAAGTGGTGGACTTCGAAGAAGAATAATAAACGTCAAAGATCATCATCGTCACCGAAGATCTTAAACGAAGCGGCAAGGGTGGAAGGAAACGGATGGAGTGAGGAATTAGAAGTTGAAATGAGAGCAATAGTTGATGTTTTGAAGAGAAAAGATGAAGAGGACTACAGGAGACTTGGTAACATAGCCTTGAAGGTCAATAAGATTTTGGCCATATCAGGTCCCTTACTTACAGGTATTGCCGCTTGTGGAGCCGCTTTTGCGGTGCCAACCGCCGGATCAGGGACAGCTGCTGCAATGGTGGCGGTTACGGCCGGTGCTGTAGCAGCCGCGGTTAACGCCTTTGAGCATGGTGGACAAGTTGGTATGGTGATTGAAATGTACAAATTGTGCGGGGTTTTTTAAACACTTGAAGAATCAATTGCGTCCACATTGGAAGAAAGGGATTATGATAAAAGAAAAATGGAGAGTTGTTTGAGAGGAAGGTTGCTCTCAAGTTGGGAAGGAGTTTATCTCAACTTAGAGATTTAGCCGGAAAATCTGTTTATTCTTATATAGAAGGGACTGAAATAGATGAATTTGCAAGCAAGCTTTTGTGATATTTTTGTAGGGCTTGTATGTGGATTTTTAGTACATATAACTTGATTCTTTAATTCATTCAAACAAAGTAAATTTTTTTGTATAGGAATAAGTACAAATTAGAAATTCCTTTATAGGATTTTTCATGTTTATTTTTGTTTTCATAGTATATATAAAGTTATAAGAATTTCCATATAGTAAAAAAAAGGTATTCAACCTAGTATCCCTCACTTGATAGACGAGAGTGATGTAATTAGGCCGCAAAGTAATTGATAAAAAAAACTGAATTTGTAATTGATAAATTATTTATAATATCTTTTTTTCTATATTTTATCTAATAAGAAATTGTATAGCCACTTCTTTTTGCAATGTGTAATATTAAAACTATCTATGATATTTGATAAATGTTAATTATTAATATTTCTTCTCAATTAATGTATGGTAAAAAATCAAATATGAATTTCTTTTTAAGGTTGATAATTTTTGTTAAATATGTTTATTTACAATAAAATTTTTAGTTATTTTCTGAACCCATAATACCTTTTGGAAATTTTTATTGTTGCGACCACCGAACCTTTTAGTTGATAAATGACGAACCAATTTCACTAAAAATCATTATAGAAAGCATGGAATTTTCCCTTTTTTTTTAATTTTTTAGGACAACTTTGAGTTGAATTCCCAACATTCGAGGTAAGATATGAATAATTATTACTTACATTTCATCATTTAATCCCCCCACGGTCCTATGTATTTACTGAATCAAACTAAATCACAAAATATTATCTTTTACAATGTAGTTGTAAACCCCGAATACTTCCATCATAAGATATGACCCTAAATTAGAAATTATGAAGTCGACTAGTAACCTTAAGAGTTAATGAGAAACCCTAGTTTAGATAGATACTCTAAATTTGATCGGTTTTGGAACTCATAGACTTTATGAAAGGACTTCTTTGACCCGATTGTTTCCAAAAATAAGATTTAGTATTCTGAGTTAATAATTCAGGATAGGATCAAAGGGACTTTCAATCCTAAACCCGAATCTTTGTCAAACAGATAGAATATATTGGAAAACCTATATATGAATATTAAGTGATTACCTTAGTAGTCGATAGAGACCGGGAATTAAAACAAGGTTTAGTAATGGACCTATATTTAGATTGGAACCCTAAAATATGAGAGTTTTAGTTAGTAATAAACTACTTTGATAAGATTTCATAGTGAGTATCCAAATCTAATATATATAACTAGTATAGCCTATATATTAGTAGTAATATTACGTAAGTAACTCAATAGGGTTTTAGATAGGAAATTGTGATTTCAGGATAAACGGTTAGGATTTTAAATACCCAATAAAAACATAAACTGATGTATAACTTGAGATCTAGACCTCAAATTTAGAATCGAATCGTACTAATATTCGAATTAGGGTTTCCTAAAGCCCTTGGAGCCTGAAACGAAAATTGACCCGAAAAGCTTTTCAAATTCAAATCGCGTGGGATAAATTTTTCTTAGACAATTAGATACGTTTTATTAAAGTTTAAATTTGTACTTTTTGTTAAACTAAACACTTCATTGGATTCATTAAAAATCTTTGTATATTTATAGATACATATATAAGCTTAAATATATCCTAATAGTGTATTAAACTACCCGAAAACTTAATTAAATAACATCTAACTATTATATAATATATATATATACACTCTTGGCTTGCTGGAGACGATTTTGCGTTGGATGAAGGGCTGTGATTTCCTCAATAGTGGTGAGCCGGATTTCCTCAATTTTGTGCATGTAAGTCAATCCCCATTCTCTTCTAAGCCAAGGAAAACTTGACAAATCACCTTGCATTAATGAACATGGAACAAAACCACTTAAACCACAACAAACAAAGACAATTCGTTTCAGATTTGAGGGAGAAACGCGGTCGGAAATTTCACTTCTTCATACACATATATATATACAACCGAACTTGGACGATAAGGCAAATGGACTCCAAACCTTCTCCAACTTTCCAGAACCCATCTACATATCATTAGGAGTAGAACTAACCTAAGAAACGATCCTAAAACGCTCGAACAAACCCAGTTCGAAAATTTAAACAAAACCTGGGAAAAACGCTCAAGAACAAGCTTAAGGTGAGTCAATCTTGTTCCACGAGTATCCATTCAATTTTAAGAATTGAGACTGACTTATAAACATCTTAGGAAGCTAACCAAAACAATTAGGAGCTTCGGATTCCTCGGAGAAGCTACAACGAAGGTATTTTTCCTAAACCCTAGCCGAGCTTGATGATTTGAGATCATGAATAACATGTTATTTTTAGGTTATGATTCTTGGATATTTAGGTTTATTAGGTTATTAGGAGTCTTTTGGAACTAAAATCACGATGTTTTGACGTCGGGATTCGTCGGAAATGGCCATGATTCATCGGAGAAGACGATGAACAGTGCTTCCCGATGAGCCCAGGCTAGTTGTACGGGCGTACAACCCTCAACCAGTACTTTGTACGGGCGTACAACACCCATACACCCCTCAACCAGTACTTTGTACGGGCGTACAACACCCGTACACCCCTCAACCAGCTCGTTGTACGGGCGTACTTAGACCTGTACACCCCTTAGTAAGCACTCCGTACGGGCGTACTCAAGCCCGTGCACCCCTCGGCCAGAAGAAAGAAAAACGAAATTAAGTCTACATAATTATATAATATTTAATTATTTAAATAACTTTAGAATGTTTACTATTTTTTCCTGCATTTAATTATTTTCTGAAATAGTAATAGTAATATTATAATATACTAGTATTAAATCCAAAATCTATTTACTTATTTATTTATTTAAATTTAAAAATAAAATTATTTTCTGACTTTATTAAACATAGGACGTTTAAATAGTCAATCTATTTCCGAAAATATATTATTATTATTATTATTATTATTATTATTGATATTATAATTAGTTGTGATACTATTTTTGATAATAATTATTAATGTTTATGAAAAGAGAAAAATAATTTCGAAAATAGTTTTAATAAAGTTAATAAACTCTTTTATTAGTAGATATGTTTTCTTAGTAAAATAAATATATGTATAAACTATGAGTTAGTAAATACTAAGTATATACTAGCATATTTGTATATAAATAAGATAACAATGGAAATTTAAATAATCCAAATTTATGAGTATAGGAATATATACACTCTATAAGAAAAATTTATTACGTAATTTAAAAGAAAACAGAGAGTATAAGAATTTAGAACTTAGAGTTATGTCGAAAGAATTAGCTAAGAATAAAATAGAGACCCAACCGACCAATAGGATCCTTAAATATTCATAGAAACTAAAGTTGTATAGTCTGAAATTTTAATATTTATATTATTGATCTTAATAGGTGACTCGGGTATTGGGGAGGACCTACCTGAAGATTACTACGATTGAATAGGATGGGAAGGTGAGTGACTCAGTCTTATTACATTGATTGTGCTTGTACTAGTAGTGAACCATAAATGTAAAGATAATAAAACTTGATGATCTGTTTGAAATAGGAAAATTGTGTATTGTATTCCATTGATTGCCATGTCACTCTAAAATAAGTGATAACACAATTGCGTGTATCTTGATAAAGTAAGTAGTATCTGATTGAATGTCTGTATTGATTGATCACCCTCAAATTGACTAATAACTACTGGTACCATAATGTAAATAAATCATGCATTACATACTATGCATAAAAAGCATTGAGTAAGTGGTAGCCTACTACGTGTTAGTTTCTCGGATCTCTGGTAAGGCTTGAATTATCTAGGCCAGAGGGCTAGTAGTTAATTGCAAGATTACTTTTGTTCTGTTAGTACCATAAGAACTACATGGTAACGAAGGATGCCGCTTATGGTATTACGTGAGAATAACTAACACTTAGTGGAGTTTCTAAAGCTAAAACAGGAAATAAATAATGAAACATGATAAGTATAAAGAGATAACTAAATTTGAGATTGTTATTTCCTGGAAGCTTAAGTCTCTCCTGGGTAGGTGGACCATAGATTGGATCCTTCAACCCCGATGGGAGGGCGTAAATCTTCATCCTGTTTGGATTCCGGGTTATCCAAGCTTGTAATGTTCATTTGTGTGATTGCTGCATTTCATATGATTGTCAAATAACTTGTATGCTATGTGTAATAAGTGCTGGTTATTCACTGAGCTCGTGTTTTAGCTCACACTCCCACAGTCCTTTCAGGTTCACTCTGCGACCGTGGCTCATTACTAGCAGGAGCATGGTCCCGGTAAGAGAATAGAAGCCAGAAGTTTAAAGTTTAGTATAGAATTAGAATATCTATATCTGTAGTAGTTTTATGATGCATTTAATATGCATTAGAATCATCAGTTAAGGTTGTAAGGA
Organism: Combretum micranthum; assembly: GCA_024138025.1. Taxonomy (NCBI): domain Eukaryota; kingdom Viridiplantae; phylum Streptophyta; class Magnoliopsida; order Myrtales; family Combretaceae; genus Combretum; species Combretum micranthum. Next base: position 129,482 of record JAMXBD010000175.1, read on the forward strand.
ATTCTGAAACATGTGATCTGTAATAGTTTGTAATAGTTGTTTACTAATTTACATCTTATATATGTTTGTTTATTCCATCTAAGCAACTAAAAGATCCTATTTTTAGAAATCATGTCATTCCTAGAAGGTAATCTAATAATGTTAATCGAGTGGTCCTTGATTATTATTATTAGAATACCCTCGGGGCGTGACAGTAGTTGTACTTACACTTGATTAATTTTTCTATTTTACTACTATATAATATAAATCATTTTAACCTTAAAAATTCCATAAACAATGTTAGAAATTACCTTCATTCCTTAAATCATCCATTTAAATGCAACAAAGGAATAATATAAATTCGAGTTTATATTTTGCGCTAACTATTCCATATTTCATTAGGTGAGATGATGATAAAATTCTTTTATTCTATGCATACTGTTATTTCTTATGAACAGTTGTTAGTCTAATTTAAAGCTTAAGTTTGAATGTGCCAATGTGATAGTCACTCGAAATTAGCTCGACATGAGCACATATGTCGATTCAACATGTTGTAAATAAACTCTTGCAACGGGAAAAACCAAGACTTAAAACTTTAAATATATATGCATAACATAATACAATACATATAATTAAAGTTTGTTATTTATTTATTTTTTTTACTAGAGAATTACTTTAACAAAGGGTAAAAATGAACGTTGATTGTCCACTCTTTTTGTAATGGTGTTTAATTAACACTTTATCACAAAAATAAAAGAAAAATCTCATTTGTTCAAAAGAACACTTCAACCAAGTTAATAAAAGATTGTTCATGTGGATCATATGTTTTCTAATTCGCTTCAGCTTTCTTTTCTTTTTAAGCATTTTTTTTTTTTTTTTTGCATATTATGCATAAACTATAAGAAAGTAATTTCTTCATTATAAAAGGGATACGAGTAGAGGTTAACATAGAAGCTTATGTTTGACGGAAGAAAAGGAAACAAAAAAACCAAAAAGGTAAATCCCCATTTCAACAAACTACTGGATCGATCTAAATAAATAATATGCATTGCGCTACATGATATATCAATTTGAAGAATTATTTTTCAATTGTAAGTCTTCCATTTTGCTTCCATCTAAAATGATGTTAGGGTTGTTGACACAGGGGCACTAAGCTTGACCACATGGTGAACATAGTTTTGAGCTAACTTTATGTTAAGTACACAGATCTTTATAGGGGATAGGGGATAAGATTAGGGATGCAACCGGGGCAGGTTTGGGACGGGTCATATAAGACCCGAACCCGCCCCACTTCCCAATAGGGTTTCCCAAACCCGCCCCGTGACCCTACAGGGTTTTCTATTCAATACCCAAACCCGCCCCCTGTAGCGTTTTGACCCTGACTCGCCCCGCCCCGCGACCTGCTTAATTTTCTACTTGTCTTCAAAATACATTAACAACAAAAGCAAATACAAAACATCATCAAATGAACCATCCAATAATAAACATAAACTCCAAGCTCAGTCCACCATACCAACCAAAATAAACAATGCATCAACATCACCAGATCGACCAAAATAAATTAATAGCATAATTATGAAGTCATCATCAATCATTATCTTCACGTGTCATCTTCATTGTTGTATTCCACTTCTTCACCCCCTTCTTCAGGTTCTTCAAATTCAAGTATCTCTAAACCTACAAAATTAAAAGAATAAAAGGAAAAGAAAATAACTTCATGACATATATTAGAAAAATGCATGGTAAAAAGAACTTTCAACAATAAATTAAACAATCTCATACCAATTCCAGAATTTAAAAGCTAACTTTGAGTACACATCAATGCTTCTATTTTATCTGGATTGAGCCGGCTCCTATGGGAGCTAATTATCCGTCAACCAGTGCTAAAAGCAGATTCAGAAGTAACTGTCGTCACCGAAATAGCCAACAAATCTTTAGCTATTTCTTGTAATGTAGGATATTTCATTCCTTACATTTTCCACCAACCAAGAATATCAAATTCAAAATTTTCTATCCAGGGAATTGCAGCTCTTCTAAATAATGGTCTAACTCAGACTTCACATGAACTTGAATATTATCTTTGCTAGAAGTTATCAAATATTGTTCAAATTCATTTGTCTCCACCATAAGATCACATGATAATGCAATACCAGTATTACTGCCACCTCCTAAAGGAATTGAAGAAGAACCACTTGATAGAGCATGCCAAGACTTAGGCTTAGATTGATATTCTTGAATCAATTCATAATAAGTGTTTTTCACATTTTGCAACTCTATAGTAGCATTCTCTCCATACACGGTTTGAAACACGAACTCTACACCCTTAACTTAAATTATTTATATTATGACGGGTTCGGGTTACCCATCGGGTTCTTTTGATGACCCGAACCCGCCCCGAAACCCTATAGGGTCAGCAAGTAATTTTCCAAACCCGTCCCGCGACCCTATAGGGTTTTTAAAGGTTCGGACGGGACGGGTACCCTATAATGACTCGCCCCGATTGCATCCCTAGCTAAGATAAAAATTAAAGAAAATAAAAGAGAAAGTTTTTGTTGTTTATAGACTTAAAGTAGTAAATTCATAAGGACTTTGGTCTACAACTTAAAGTAACTAGTAAGTATAGAAGGTAAAATATGAATAATATAATAAAAGAAAATTGTAGTATTGCATTACCTATTAAGACAAGGGTAATTGTCAAATCTAGTACCCAAAATTTGCATGAAGATTTAATTTAATACCTAAATTTTAAAGTAATTAATTCGATACCCAATAAAACTTTTTATGACTATTTTTACTTCCTTATTAACACTATTTACACTATTTGTAAATAAGTAATAATGCTTTAAAATTTTAATGTTATTATCTAGGATGAGGTTCTTATAGGGTACCCAACCTACCTATCTCAAAAACACCTTATAAGGTAATATCATATAAGGTTTGGGATGGATTTTGAGATATTGTCTGAAATCATAGAAGGTTTGGGACGTGTATAAAATCTGTTGGGAAAATTTTTGTGAAATTTATTTCCATTAATAAAATAAAAAAGTTTAAAATTTATACATTTTAGATGCTATTTCAATTTAATAAACGACATATGTTTTTTTTTTTTCAAATTTTTAGTTCAACTTAATAATGTTATATGCATGAAGAATGAATTTGAAAAGATTTATTCTACACACAAATATTAATGGAAATAAAATTTTCCATTAGTAACTAAAAAGAAAATTGCGAGTATGTATGTTACGAAAAGATTTTCTTTTTTTTTTTTTTGGAACCTTAGACATAAAATAATTGAATTTGAAATATTATCGATTTTATTAGGCTCAAGTTTGGGTACCATATAAACTGTGTCGGAGTAGATTTTGAGTTCACGAACAAAACCCCTATAGGGTTTGGTATAGGTTTTAGAAAACCTATTTGATATTGAGCTCAAATTTTGAAAACCTTATCCCATATTTGTCTCAGTTACATCCCTTTTATTATGGATTACATGTTGTTAAATATCATTATTTTCATTCTCCTATGTTGTTAATTCTAAAACTTATTGACTATATATATGTTATAATTTTGGAAAGGGAATGTTCATTCTATTCAATAAATAAAGCAACATTCGTATTATACTTTCATTAAAATTGTGATATTTTGAGTTTAATGGAATGAGATCAATCATGTAAACTCAATTTCCAATTGTTAAATTCTTAACATTAATTATCTCATAATAAAGTTTGGATTGTGTTCCATTTAACTTGTAAAGGATTTGACTTTATTTGTCATGTCTTTTTTCAAAAATTGAAAAATGAAGGTGAATTGCATGTACAATCCTTCTATTTACTTCGTGTGGACTGATTATCCTTATGTTAAAATTGTATATTTCAACTGTTTAATTTAAAAAAAAAATGTTCATTTAAACCCAAAAATAGATATCTAGTAGTTAAAATACTCATGATTTTTTTTTTTAAGATTTGGATCTAGATGTTGGTTTTAATTATAAAGAGGTTAAGTGCACTTGAAAAAAAAAAACAAGAAAAGAGTACATTTACAATTTATCCATAAAATAATACGAGAGAAAAATAAGAAAAATAAGTTTTAGAGTTTATAGTAGGTCTCTTCAAATAAATTTTGCAACAGTTAGCCATTACAATTTCTTTTTTTTCTTCTTTTGGTAAAATGCAAAACACCTCCTAAACTTTTGGAGAGATGCGAATTGACTCTCCGACCTTCAAAGTGTGGTTTTTGATCCCATAATTATGAACAATTTGTAAATAAGTAAATCTCGTCCTATTTCTGCCTATCTGTACAAAATATGTACAAATTCACACTTTTAACAGTGAACTAATGTACTTTTTTATTGAACAATACAAAAATGGACTCATTTACAAATTGTTTATAGTTATAGGGGGTCAAAAACTACACTTTTGAAGTTTGAGAGGTCAATCCGCGCAATCCGTATAGGTTAGGGGCTATTTTTGTATTTTCCCCCTTTTATTATATAAGACTAAACATGGTAAGATACCAAGGTAGGCTACCTAATTTACATATAAATTAATCTATATCTGTGGTGAATTTTACCATATATTTAATTGTATGCTTTATCATTTTACATAATAATTTTTATTTTTGGCATTTTGTATGCATGTCTTTAATCACTACATAGTATTATTGTTTTTTGCATGGGCTGTTGCTTGTCATCTGATCATGAATAATCAATTCAACAAAATTAATAGTATGGTCAAATTATCTAATTATATTAAAATACAATAAAAAATAACCAAAATAAAAATTATCCCTTCCTGTTCAATTCTAAGGGACTCAGCCAAACGGTTGAAGTCTCGAATTCTGCCTTGGTGAAATTTATACGGTATGTATAAAAAAAGACATCGTCAAACATTTAAAACTCATAACATTAGCCCTGCCCCCCAGTCAAAAACACAAAACGACACTACTTTAAACCTGGTCCAATATTTCAACGCTCCAACAAACGACTTTTTCTTCTGTCATATCTCCGATAAATATAACTTACCTACGATACCAGCCGCAATTCAATCTATCTCATCATCTCATTTTTACTAAAACCACAAACCAAATAAACAAAAACACTTTCAATACTTCATTCATTACATAAATCAAAGTAATAGCCCTTTCTCATTGCTATAAAGAAACTTAACCCAATGGCTACATCGTCTTTACGATTCTCTTCTTGCCCTTCTACTTTGTTGCCTTCTTCAACCTCAAGACCAACTCCTTCCTCTTCTTCTTCCTCTAGGAAGAGCAACAACATCAGGGCATCCATACAATTCTCTAAGCTTCCAAAACTACGTATGTCAGACCCAAGTGCTGACATTACACGAAAATTGGTAGAAGAGCTTAATTCCAAGAATTCTATAGACCTATATAATAATGGGACTGCTAGTAATAGTACATCGGTGCACGACTTTGTCGCAGCGAGTATATCTCCGGCCGCAACCATGACCGAGCTATACACATCCTAGAGGCAGCAAAGGATAGGATCGAGATGCATACAAATATAGGAAACCAAAGAGATAACTTGAACTCCCTCCTCATTAACTCCATCAACATGACGACTGTGACCGCTACCACTATGGTGGGAATTGCCGCTTCTAGTGACGGAGGAGAACCTCTAAAAGTATCTTCCGCTATTTTATTCACTGCAGCCACGGGGATGCTTCTTATCATGAACAAGATTCAGCCCTCTCAATTAGCAGAAGAACAGAGCAATGCTGTTAGGTTGTTTAGACAGATGGAAGCGGAATCGAAACGATGATTTCACTTCAAGCTGCGAATAAGAAAGATGTCAAAAGGAAATGATGGAGAAGTGACGCAGCGAGTTAGCATGGATAAGACGAGAACACTCGACGAATGTATCTCAACTCACAAAATAATGTGAAATCTAGAGGAAATCTCCTCAAAGTGTATTTTCAATGATGATAATAAGTTTTTCTCAAATACAATCCTAGCACGACTATTTATAGTCTTGAAATAAAACCGAAAAGTAAATGCTAATTAAATGCTATTTATTAGCATTAATGCTAATAAATGCTATTTAAAATAAACAACTCAAAATACGAAATAAAACCGAAAAATAAATGCTAATAAATGCTCTTTAATGCTAATAAATGCTCTTTCCGGATGTTTTCTTAGCTTTCAATCTCTCCAAGTAGGACATGGCCACCTCATCTATATCAAGAAGTATTGGCACTTGATAGAGCATACCCTCTTCCATTGCTCGGGGTGATGCTCGAGAAGTTTCCAAAAAGTTTCGAGCCTGCCAAGTGGTGGCCTTCGAATAAGAATAATAAACGTCAAAGATCATCATTGTCACCAAAGATCTTAAACGAAGCGACAAGGGTGGAAGGAAAGGGATGGAGTGAGGAACTAGAAGCTGAATTGAGAGCCATAGTCGATGTTTTGAAGAGTAAAGATGTAGAAGATTGTTACGGACAGACAGCATAGGAACCGATCCAAACCAGTTTGGATGGAAGATTACTATACATAAATACTTTCAAGTTACAGCTGGATCTGAGTAGGATGTAACAGATACAGTTTAGATCTCAAACAAATAGTACAAGTAGATCTTAACAGCAGTGCATGTATCATATAGTTCTCAGTAGCTTAGTTACGGTCATGTAATGGTCATGTAAATGTATAACAGAACAGATAACAACATGCATGTAACAGATCAGACAATATAAATAACAAATTGAGATACTCAGAGAGGGTATCCTCATCTTTTGACAAATAGTGTGGTGCCTTGAATACAGGAGCCTGATCTAGCTCGAATTGGATTTACCTATACATCATACAGAGAGTTAGTATTCGAAAATAGCAAGAACAGAAGATAAAACTAAAGAGTACGAGAGAAAAACAAAAGGGAATTAGGGTTTCGAAACTTTCTTTCTGAAGAGAGAGACATAAAATAGAGTTTAAATACCTAGGGTTTATTTTGTACGCAAGTTTACAGTTTTGCCCTTAACAAATTGGTGCTCTCGTCCATGGCTCCTTCTACACGAGCAGGAACAATGGAGGATAATTTTGCCGAATTGGCAAACAATTTGCAAAACACATTGTTACAGGCTTTACGCATTGAAATGGACAAGAAATTTGAAGAATTCTCTAAGAATTTAAGTCAGAATTAGAACCCGGTGCCTCATCATATTGATCAAAATTCGAGTTCATCATTTTCCAATAATGGGGCCAGTATGGCTGACAACTTGTTGAAAGGCATCAAATTGGAAATTCCGAAATTTACAGGCCTTGATCCTTTAGGATGGATTTTCAAAGCAGACCAATTCTTTGATTTCCATGCCATTCCTGATGAACAACGGATTACCATTGCCTCTTTTGCAATGGAAGAACGTGCTCTGGATTGGTACAAATGGATGTATAACAATAAACAACTCAGTTCATGGACTAATTTCAAGAAGTCCATTGAAGTTCGTTTTGGTCCCTCAGAATATGAAGACATTCAAGGTACCCTTTCTAAATTGACACAAGTTCGATCTGTTGATGAATATCAAACACAATTTGAATCTTATCAAATCGTGCTGTGGGTTTACCAGAATCTTTTCTTCTAAGTTGTTTTATATCGGGTCTTAAACCCTATATAAAACGTGAAGTTCAGATTGCACGACCTCTTACTCTAATGCATGCTATATGGCTTGCTAAAATGCATGAGAGTAAACATAATGATCAATTTCTTTTTCATAAACCATACACAGTTCACCCACCTTCTAAATCTTTTTCTCCTTTACAGTTTTCTAAACCATACACTAATCCTTCTTCATATAATACCAATGTCCCTTCTCCTTCTAATACCAACCCTTCTGAAAATCATAAAAACAAAATAGCTATTCCCATTAAACGACTGTCCCCAGCCGAAATGTTAGCACTAAGAGAACAGGGCCTCTGTTGCAATTGTGATGAAAAGTATCATCGCAATCATAAATGCAAATCTAAATTCCTTCTATTATGGCATGATATTGATGATGACTCTGAGGGACTATCTGAGATGGCTGATCATTCTGATGTAGAGACAGGTTCTATTAGCTATCATGCTCTATCAGGCACTTTAAAACCTTGTACTCTAAAATTCAAGGGTTATATCAATGGCCATGAGGTTTTGATTTTAGTTGATACAGGCAGTACGCACAATTTTGTGCAAGCTCGATTAGTCCATCATTTGGGATTGGTTGTACAACCTGCATCCAAATTTTCAGTCATGATTGGTAATGGTTCTACTATGCAGTGTGATGGGATTTGTTCTGATGTTCATTTTTCTATTCAATCTTGGGATTTCCATGATTCGTTTTATGTCCTTCCCATACAAGGGGCTGAAGTGGTGCTAGGAATACAATGGCTGACTAGATTGGGACCAGTGACTATGGATTATTCCAAACTAACACTGGAATTCTTTTCTCAAGGGAAATCTGTTATGTTGATTGGCGATAGGTTTGCTATGACTGAAGAAATTTCACATCACCAATTACGTAGATTGGTTTCTACTGATGCCATGCTACTTGTTATCATTTGGTGGCTCAGAAAGTGGATACTGTGACATCATCGAATACCACCAACAACAATGCTATTCAAGCCTTGTTGGGCAGATTTTCTCGTGTCTTTGAGGCACCTTCATCACTGCCACCTCTTCGCATATCCAACATCAAATTCATTTAGTTCCCAACACTTCTCCAGTCAATGTCAAACCTATCGCTATCCACACTTTCAGAAAAATGAGATTGAAAGACAGGTGGAGGAAATGTTGGCTCAAGGAGTCATTCAACGCAGCACTAGTGCCTTTTCTTCTCCAGTTTTATTAGTCAAAAAGAAAGATGGGAGCTGGCGTTTTTGTGTGGATTATAGGGCTTTAAATCAAGTTACTGTTCGGGATAATTTTCCCATTCCCACAGTTGATGAATTGATTGATGAACTTCGGAATGCATGTTTATTTTCTAAACTTGATCTCAGAGCAGGATACCATCAGATTCGAATGGATCCTCAGGATGTGGACAAGACTGCTTTTAGAACTCACCAAGGTCATTACGAATTTCTTGTAATGCCTTTTGGGTTAAGTAATGCACCTTCCACTTTTCAATCTATTATGAATACAATGTTTCAGTCTTATCTGAGGAAGTTTGTCATCATTTTCTTTGATGATATTTTGATATATAGCAGTAACATGGAAGATCATTTGCAACACTTGACTTTGGTTTTGCAAACTTTATTGGATAACAAGTTTTTTTTTGAAGGAGAGCAAGTGTTCTTTTGCCCAATCTACTATTGAATATTTGGGACATGTGGTTTCTTTCAATGCTCTTAAGCCAGATCCTTCGAAGGTGGATGCAGTAGCTAATTGGGAAACTCCAAGAAATGTTAAACAATTGAGCATTTTTGGGTCTCTCAGGCTATTACAGAAAGTTCATTAAGGGCTATGCTACTATTGCTGGACCCTTAACAGACTTATTGAAAACTGATGGATTTCAGTGGTCAGCAGAGGCTGATCAAGCTTTTTCACAGTTAAAGGAGGCTTTGATTAATGCACCTATTCTGGCTTTGCCTGATTTTAATCAACCTTTTGTAGTTGAGACAGATGCATCTGGAGTAGGCATTGGTGCAGTATTGTTACAACAGTCACACCCAATTGCATATTTTAGTAAAAAGCTTCCTAATCACTTAAGGAAAGCTTCTGTTTATGTTCGGGAACTGTATGCTGTTGTAGAATCAGTCAGAAAATGGAGACATTATTTGTTGGGTAATCATTTTCAAATTAGGACTGATCATCGAAGTTTGAAAGAACTACTATCACAGGTCATTCAGACACCTGAACAGCAACGTTATGTGACCAAGCTGTTGGGCTACGACTATGAGATTGTCTACAAGAAAGGAGTAGACAATGTGTTAGCCGATGGTTTATCGCGTCAATACAATGATGCCTCTTTATTGGCTTTTTCTATGCCCATTTTCAATTGTATTGATGATCTTAAACAGGAGTATCAGACTTTACCTGCTTTTCAGACTATCATTTCTCAATTACAAGCAGGTCTTGTTTCCAAGCAGAAGATTGAATGGAAACATGGGTTACTATATTGTGGGAATCGTTTATTTTTGGTGCCTGAGTCTTTATTAATTCCTCGAATTTTGGAGGAATTTCATGGTTCACCAATGGCTGGCCATTTTGGAGTGACCAAGACATTTAAACGTATTGCCAGTCAATTTTATTGGCCCAAGATGAGGACACAGATTGAAGATTATGTTAGAAATTGTCACATCTGTCAACAGATTAAGTATGTGACTACTGCCCGGCTGGATTATTAGCCCCTTTGCCAATTCCTATCAGAATTTGGGAAGACATTGCTATGGATTTCATCACACATCTTCCCTCTTCTAAGGGCTGTTCAGTGATATTAGTAGTTGTGGATAGACTATCCAAATACTGCCATTTGGGGGCTCTGGATAGTCATTTTACAGCTACTAAGGTTGCCAACTTATTTTTGAACATGATTGTTAAACTGCATGGATTCCCTAAATCCATTGTTTCTGATCGAGATTCTATTTTTCTCAGTCAATTTTGGAAGGAATTATTTCGTTTGAGTGGGACGAAATTACATATGAGTTCAGCCTACCATCCTCAATCGGATGGTCAAACTGAAGTGTTGAATAGGACTATTCAACAGTACCTTCGATGTTTTGTTATGGATTATCCTGAGAGGTGGACTTTGTATTTGCCTTGGGCTGAGTATGCCTATAATACTTCATACCATGAGGGTGCTGGAATGACTCCATTCCAAATTGTGTATGGCAGAGAACCCCCTGTTTTACCTTCCTATTTAGGGGGCTCTTCACCAGTAGCAGCAGTGGATCAAGATTTGGTTTCTCGAGATCAAGCTCTTAAGGTTTTACATGCTAATTTACAGCATGCTCAAACTAAAATGAAGAGTTTAGCTGACAAGCATCGATCTGATGTGATCTATAATGAGGGGGATCAGGTGTATGTCAGGCTCCAACCTTATAGACAACTATCATTGGCTTCTCATAAGAGCCATAAGTTGTCTAAACGTTTTTATGGGCCTTTTACTGTACTCAAGAAGATTGGACAGTGTGCTTATGAATTGGATCTTCCCCCTTCATCTAAAATTCATCGAGTTTTTCATGTTTCTTTGTTGAAACCAGCACATGGTACTGATTTACAACCTCTTGAGCTTCCTCAGAGTCTTATAACTCAGGTCCACTCATCAACCTATGGCTATCTTAAGTTCCCGCTATGTGGTTCAACATGGTGCCTCTATTCCCCAAGTATTGGTACAATGGAAGGGATTAGCCACTGAGGATTCTACTTGGGAAGATTGGGACAAATTTCGACAGACTTATGCACACTTTGACCTTGAGGACAAGGTCATTTTTCCAGAACAGGGGAAACTTGTTACGGACAGACAGCATAGGAACAGATCCAAACCAGTTTGGATGGAAGACTACTACACATAAATACTTTCAGTTATACAGCTGGATCTGAGTAGGATGTAACAGATACAGTTTAGATCTCAAACAAATAGTACAAGTAGATCTTAACAGCAGTGCATGTATCATATAGTTCTCAGCAGCATAGTTACGGTCATGTAAATGTAAATGTATAACAGAACAATAACAACATGCATGTAACAGATCAAGACAGTATAAATAACAGATCGAGATACACAGAGAGGTATCCTCATCTTTTGTCAAATAGTGTGGTGCCTTGAGTACAGGAGCCTGATCCAGCTCGAATTGGATTACCTACACATCATAAGAGAGTTAGTATTCGAAAATAGCAAGAACAGAAGATAAAACTAAAGAGTACGAGAGAAAACAAAAGGGAATTAGGGTTTCGAAACTTACTTTCTGAAGAGAGAGATATAAAACAGAGTTTAAATACCTAGGGTTTATTTTGTACGCAAGTTTACAGTTTTGCCCTTAACAAAGACTACATAAGACTTGGTGAAATAGCTTTGAAGGTCAATAAGATTTTGGCCATATCAGGTCCCTTACTTATAGGTATTGTTGCTTGTGGAGCCGCTTTTGCCGTGCCAACTGGCGGATCAGGGACAGCTGCAATGGTGGCGGTTACGGCCGGTGCATTAGCAGCCGCGGTTAATACCTTTGAGCATGGTGGACAAGTTGGTATGGTAATTGAAATGTATAGGAATTGTACTGGATTTTTTAACCTACTTGAAGAATCAATGGAGTCCACATTAGAAGAAAGAGATTATAATAGAAGGGAAAATGGAGAGTTGTTTCAGAGGAAAGTTGCTCTCAAGTTGGGGAGGAGTTTGTCTCAACTAAGAGATCTAACGAGAAAATCTGTTTATTCTTGTATAGAAGGGATTGAAGTTGACGAATTTGCGAGCAAGCTTTTTCGAAAAAATTGTAGGGCTTCTTTGGGAGTTATTAGTACATATGACTTGATTCTTTAATTCATAGTTACGGAGATTCTCATATAGTAAAAAAGAAATTTGAACCTAGCACCTCTAATTTAAGATGCGAATAGGCCATAGGGCCATTGATAAAAGAAAAGTTAAATTTGTACCTATTTGTTATTTATAATAACTTTTATTCTATGTTTTATCTTATAAGAAATTTTATAGCCATTTCTTTTTACTATGTTTAATATTAATACTATCCATAATTTTTAATAAATGTTAATTAATAACAATATAAACTCGAGTTTATATTTAGTGCTAACCATTCCACATTTCATTTGATGAGATGGTGATAAATTTTTTTTATTTTTTGTGCACTATTATTTCTTATAAATAGCTGCCTGTATAATTTAAAGCTGAAGTCTTGAATGTGTAGTCACTCGAAATTAGCTCAACATGAGCATATAAACCTCTTGCAAATGCTAGAGGAAAAACCATGACTTGATAGAAAACTTTAAATATATATATATCAAAATATATATAAATATATATATAAAACAACACAAGAAGTTTTTTTATTTTTATTTTTTGTAATTTTTACTAGAGAATTATTTCAGAAAGGGTAAAAATGAATGTTTATAGTTGTCCCTCTTTGTAATATGGTTTGATTAACACTTCATTAAAAAAAATAAAAGAAAAATCTCATTTTTTGAAAAAAAACACTTCACCTAAGTTAATCAAAGATTTTTTATGTGGATCATTATAAAATGCTTTTTCATTCACTTTAGCTTTATTTTCTTTTTAAGCATTTTTTTCCTATATTATGCATAAACTATAAGAAAGTAATTTCTTCATTAAAAAAGAGATACTGATAGAGGTTAACCTAGAAGCTTATGTTTGATGGAAACCAAACAAAAAAAAAAAAAAAAAAAAAAAGGTAAGTCCCCATGTAATGCTTAATGGCTTGGTAAATATGTTGGCGATTCGATCATTAGTAGAAATGAACCAGACATCCATGGAGGCATTTGAAACTTGTTCATGAGAAAAATGATAATCTATTTTGATGTGTTTTGTGAGAGCATGGAACACTAGATTTGTTGTGAGATAAGTGCCCCCCATATTGTCACACCACAAGCGAACCTTTTTTGTAAGTGGAAAACCAATATCATGAAGATGTGAACGAGTCCATAATATTTTTGCAATAGCATTAGCAATGGCTTTATATCCACTTTCATTTGAACTTCTTGCAATTGTCTTTTGTTTCTTTGCCATCCAAGAGATTATGATTTGCTAAGATAAATACCAAATCCATTGGTAGACCTTCTATCATCAGGACAACCACCCCAATCACTATCAGCAAAGCACTATCATCGAAAGTCACTTTCATTAGAAAAGAAAAGACCATTGTCTAATGCATGTTGCAAATACTGTAAGAGTCGCTTCACTACATTGCAATGTTCATTTGTAGAAGAGTGCATAAATTGACACAACTTGTTGATAGAAAAAGCAATATCAAGTCTTTTCATTGTGAAATATTTTAAGGCACCAACTATATGTGGGTATTCATCACCATTATATAACAAGGTCCCCATTTGTTTTGATAAATTGGGAACCATTGCCATAGGAGTTAAACAACCTTTGGCACCATCTATACTAGTGCGATGTAGAAGATCATGAATATTTTTCTACTGAGAAAGAAGAAAGCCATTTGATAAATGTTTAACCTCCATGCCTAGAAAATAATGTAAAAAGCCCAGGTCTTTAATTCGAAATTCTTGTTGGATGTGAGTAATATAGTGAACTATAAAGGCCAAACTCGAATTTGCGATAATAATATCATCGACATAACAAAGAATGAAAATATGGTGAGCACCATTAGTATGAATGAATAAAGATGTTTTAGCTTTGGAAGGACGAAAGCCAATGGTGGATAAAAATGTGCTTAGACGTTGAAAATGTTGTATTGGTTCTTGTTTGAGCCCATAAATAAATCATTTGAGGAGACACACATGATAAGGGTGATCTTTATCAATAAATCCTGGTGGTTGCTCCATATATACGTCATCATTCAAAAATCCATGCAAGAATGCATTAGAGACATCATGTTGTTTAATTGGCCAATGTTTTATGTAGCAATACTAAGAAGAAGATGAATTGTTGTTGCTTTTATTATAGGACTAAAAGTCTCATTGTAGTCAGTTCCACATTGTTAGGTGAACCCCTTTGCAACAAGTTTTGCTTTATACCTATCAATCATGCCATTAGCTTTTTCTTTTAATTCGAAAAATCCATTTCAACTACATTCTTACCAAGAGGATGAGGGACCAAAATCCAAGTTTGATTAACCAAGAGTGTATTTACCTCATTTGCCATTGCTTGATTCCATTCTTTGTACTTGCTGGCTTGAGAAAAGTAGGGGGTTCAATTTTGAGAAAGTTAAGTTATTTAGATATCTTGGAAGCAAAATGAGCTTGTCTGTTGGACATGGTAGAGGGTTGAAGGGTCATAGGATGTGAGCGATTGCTATGTGGTTTGTAATGAGTTAAGTAACCAGCCAAATTTATCCCTGAACCTTCAGTTGGTATTGAATGAGGTGTTGTTGTGGGAGAAGATGAACTTATGGGAAATCCCAAGTGAGAAGGAGGTGGAATTGATAATTGAAGCCAATAATCCTAAGCATTTTGTGTTGGAGAGACCACTGGCAATCTAGAATTTTGAAAACAAAAAATTTGCTCATTAAATCGTGCATGTCTAGCCACACAAATCTTATTAAGTTCCATGTCTAAACAATAATATCCATGGAGATTCAGTGAATTTCCTAAATAAGCACATTGTTTGCTTCAAAAAGAAAATTTATTTTTGATATATAGGTAGAGTAAAGGAAAAATAGAATAGCCAAAAACTTTAAATTGAACAAACACAGGTGATTTATTATATAAAAGAGAATAAAAGACTTTTATTTTTGAGAACAAGGGTGGGTAAACAATTAATTTGTATTAGCACTACTTTCAAAAGCATAATTCCAATATTTCAAGGAAACATTCGCATGAGCTAAAAGTGTTAAACCTATATCCACAATATGTCAAAATTTTCATTCAACAATGTAATTTGTTCATGTGTATATGGACAAGTCAATCTATGGATGATGCCAATTTGCTTAAAATATTGATTAAGTTTTTGAAATTCTACACCCCAAAATGAAAAGCCTTAATTTTAGCATTAAATTGTATTTCTACTAACTGTTGTAAGTGAAGAGAGGTAGAGAAAACATCGCTTTTATTTTTTTAAGAAATAAATCCAAGTGAATCGAGTGAAATCATCCACAAATAAAAATATATATTTGTGACCTTAAGGTGATAAAATGGAGGCTGGACCCCAAACATCAAAATCCATTATTTCAAAGGACACAAATGTTGTATCTTCAACAGAAGCCAACGGTAAATGGGCTAATTTCCTAATTGACAAGAAGAACAAAGATTGGAAGTAAAATGAGAGCAAGATAAATTATTTTGGAAACACTTCTTGATTGAAGATGGCCTAGACAAGCATACCAGTCATTAAAACGAACACCTTCTGCACCTAAAGCTTACTTCATCATTGGCGATAAAGTATAGAGTTCATTCTCATTCGGTCCTTGTAATAGGATTGCCTTGATCACTTGATCCTTAATCAAAAAATGAGTAGGCCAAAATTCAAAGTAACATGAGTTATCTTTGGCAAATATTTTAATAGAAAGTAAAGATTTTGTAATTTTATGTACTAAAAGGACATCTTTTAAAACAATTGTGTTCAAAGAATTAGAATAAATAAAAGTGCCAAAATGAGAGATTTGCAATCATTGGCCATTACCATCTCGAATTTGATCATTACTCGTATATTCCTTGGCGAGACTAAGATTAGTAATATCTAGTGCCATGTGATGGGTCTCTTCAGTGTCATGAAACCATGGCATGTAGGATTGAATAGGTTGCATAGGTGCGTTATTGGACATTACAGGAGCCAATGGGGTCGAGATAGGAGGAGAATGTGTGGAAAAGTGAGACCAGGCCATATTAGCTTGAGCATTAGAGAACCAGCGATGTGCATATCTGCGTTGACATCATTCAGTAGTATGGTTTTGTAAACGCAAATTTGGCAAGGTCCTTTATTTCTCCGTCCACCATTATGATTTGGGAATCTATACTAATTTGAATTTAACATGGGTGATGACGTACCTGTAAGAGTAGGCTAATCAGATTGTCTCAAAGCAATATTAGCGGAAGGAAATTCTTGTGTACTCTTGAATGAGCTAAAAGTTAGCGACGTAATTCATGAAATGGAATTGGTTCAGATCACAAGTTTAATGCTGCAATGATGGGTGGAATTCAGAACCGATATTGCAATATATAATCGCATTAAATTTAGCATCAGAAATGGCTCTCCCAATAGTGGCAAGTTCATTATTAAGAGCTTTGGCCTTTTGAAGATATTGAGACACATTCATATAATTTTTTTTTCAATTCTTAGAGTTCAATATTTAACTAAAGTTGTTGGTTTTTGAGATAGATAACCAAAGGAAAAAATCTCTTCGGTCAACGAGGAAATAACCATGACAAGAGCAATTGACCTTTATTGTACCAAATTTCATATTCTGGATTAAGAGTAAGCTCATTTTGATTGGTAGACGATGGTATTGTTTTAGGTGGAATAGGCATCGAACCATCAATAAAGCTGGTTAATTTATGGTAATTTAATAGAGGGATGAATTGTGTTTTCCAAATTAAATAATTTCAAATTGTTAATTTGGTAGAAAAGGCATGATGAGAAGTGGTTGGTATTTTAAGTATTTAGTAGAAAAGGCCACTAAAAAAAAAAAAGAAACAGAGCAGCTCTAATACCATGTAAAAGAAGGATTTTTATATTAATTTTCTTTTATAAACTTGTTACATATATATACAAATGTGAGGCAAGAATTATGTTTAAAAAGATAGTAATGTACAACTATACAAGAAATATGGCAAATCGTGATCATAATCAATGGAAATCCTATATAAACGATAGAATCCAACAAATATGAGAAATAATTATCAATGGAAATCGGATAACCAAAATAAAATATGATTTTATTTCCTTAACACCCATTTCAATAAACTACTAGATCGATCTAGATTAATAATCTACATCGCACCACATGATATCTCATCCAGAGAATTGCTTTTCAATTGTAGGTCCTCCATTCTATTTCCATCTAAAATGATGTTGAGGTTCTTCACACAGTT
Organism: Combretum micranthum; assembly: GCA_024138025.1. NCBI lineage: Eukaryota > Viridiplantae > Streptophyta > Magnoliopsida > Myrtales > Combretaceae > Combretum > Combretum micranthum. The sequence continues at coordinate 147,126 of JAMXBD010000175.1, forward strand.
GCTCTAGGCTTGGCCACATGATGAACAAGTTTTAAGCTAACTTTATGTTGAGTACTTAAGTGGATCTTTAGAGGGGATAAGAATAAAAATAAAGAAAATAATTTTTTTTTTTTTTGGTAGAGTTGAAGTAGTAAATTGACAGGGGTTTTAATCTATAGCTGAAAGTAATTATTAGGTACAGAAGGTTGAATATGGATAATATAATAAGAGAAAATCGTGGTATTACATAATAAGGTAAAGGTAATTGTTAAATTTGGTACTGAACTTTACATGAAGATTCAATTTAATATCTGAATATTGAAGTGATTAATTCAATACTTAATCAAATTTTTTGTGATTATTTTTACTACCACGTTAACGTCATTTACTCTATTTGGAAAAAAGTATTAATTCTTTCAAATTTTAATGCTATTAGCTAAGATGCAATTTGACGAGTTTTTATTGGGTACCCAACCCGCTTATCCTAGAAACACCCTATAGGTACCCTATAGGGCTTGGGACATGTTTTCAGATATTGTGCAGAATCCTAGGAGGTTTTGGGACGTATATAAAAACTATTAGGAAACCAAAACCATAAAGAGAAAATTTTTATTAAATTTATTTCAATAAATAAAGTTCAAAGTTTAAGTTTATATATTTCAGCTACTATTTCAATTTAATAAACGACATATGTTTGTCTTTTTTTTTTTCAATTTTGTAGTTCAAGTTAATAAATGGTATATGCATAGAGAATAAATTTAAAAGGACTTAATCTATACACAAATATTAATGGGAAAAAAATTCCATGAGTAAAATAAGAATAAAATTATAGCTATTTATGTTATAAAAAGATTTTTTTTAAACTTTGAACATAAAATAATTGAATTTGAAAGTTTATCGAGTTTATCGTGTTCAAGTTTGAGTACCATATAGGGTCTATCGAGATGGATTTGGGAACATGAATAAAAACTCTATGGGAATTTTATGTGGTCAAATGTCTTCTTTTTTTTCTTCATTTTTCTCTTTTTCAATTCTGAAACTGATTGACTATATCTGTATATATTATATAATTTAGGAAAGCGAATATTCATCTTATACTTTCAATAAAATTGCGGTATTTTGAGATTAATCGAATGAGATCAGTTGTGTAAATTCAATTTCTATTAGTTTAATGATTAACATTAATTATCTCATAATAAAGTTTGGATTGTGTTCCCTTTAACTTGTGAAAGATTTGATTTTATTTGTCATCTCTTCTTTCAAAAATTGAAAAAGGAAAGGTAAATTGCATCTACAATCCCTTATATTTACTTCGTGTGAACTGATTGTCCTTATGTTTAAAATGGTACGCTTCAATTATTTCATTCTTTAAAATTGTGCACTTAGACCCAAAAATAGATGTCTAGTAGTTAAGATACTCATGATTTTTTTTTTTTTTTTGAAGATCAATCTAAAGGTATGGTTTTAAATATAAAGTGATTAAGTGCACATAAAAAAAAAAAAAGAGTATATTTACAATTTATCCTTAAAATAATATGAGAGAAAAATGAGAAAAGTAAGCTTCAGAGTTTACAGTAAGTCTCTGCAAACAAATTTTGCAATAGTCAGTCGTTGCAATTTATATATATCTATATATATATATATAGAGAGAGAGAGAGAGAGAGAGAGAGACTCTTCGATAAAATTGAATGTTAAATAAATTTTATAATAGGGTGAGATATAAAACTAAATAGGGTAAGATACCAAGGCTGGCTCCTTAATTCACACACACACATATATATATATATATATTGATATATATATGCGTGGTAAATTTTACTTTATATTTAATTTTATGCTTTATCTTTTTTCATAATAGTATTTTTAATTTTGGCATTTTGTATGCATGTCTTTAATCACTACATAGTATTATTGTTAGGTGCATGGGTCTTAGCCTGTCATCTGGTTATAAAGAATCAATTCAACAAAATTAATAATATCATCAAAGTGTCAAATTATATTAATATATAAAATGAAAAATAACCAAAATAAAAATTATCCCTTGCTGTTCAATTCTAAGGGACTGAGCCAAACCGTTGAAGTCTAAAACGCTGCCTTGGGGAAATTTATACGGTATAAAAAAAGACATCGTCAAACATTTAAAACTCATAACATTAGCCCTGCCCCCTAGTCAAAACACAAAACGACAATATTTTAAACCTGGTCCAACATTTCAACGCTCCAACAAACGACTTTTTCTTCCGTCATATCTCCTATAAATATCACTTAGGTACGATACCAACCGCAAACCAATCTATCTCATCGTTACTAAAACAACAAACCAAATAAACAAAAACACTTTTAATACTTCATTCATTACATAAATCAAAGTAATAGCATTCTCATTGCGACATAGAAACTTTACCCGATGGCTACATCGTCTTTACGATTCTCTTCTAGCCCTTCTACTTTGTTGCCTTCTTCAACCTCAAGACCAGCTCCTTCTTCTTCTTCCTCTAGGAAAAGCAACAACGTCAGGGCATCCATCCAATTCGCTAAGCTTCCAAAGCTACGTATATCAGACCCACGTGCTGATTTTACACGAAAATTGGTAGAAGAGCTTAATTCCAGGAATCCTGTTGACATATATAACAATGGGGCTACTAGTAATAGCTCATCAGTACACGACTTTGCTAGAATTTCTCCGGCTGAAGCCATGATTGAGCTATACGCCATCCTAGAGGCAATAAAGGATAGGATCGAGATGCATACGAATATAGGCAAGCAAAGAGACAATTGGAACACCCTCCTCCTCAACTCCATCAACATGATGACTTTGACCGCCACCACTATGGTGGGGATAGCCGCAACTGCTGACGGAGGAGCACCTCTAAAAGTATCTTCTGCTCTTTTATTCTCTGCAGCCACGGGGATGCTTCTTATCATGAACAAGATTCAGCCCTCTCAATTAGCCGAAGAACAGCGCAACGCTGTTCGGTTGTTTAGACAGATGGAGGCGGAAATCGAAACGATGATTTCACTTCAAGCTGCGAATAAGAAAGATGTCAAGGAAATGATGGAGAAGGTTTTGGCACTTGATAGAGCATACCCGCTTCCATTGCTCGGGGTGATGCTCGAGAAGTTTCCGAAAAGTTTCGAGCCTGCCAAGTGGTGGCCTTCGAAGAAGAATAATAAACGTCAAAGATCATCATCGTCACCGAAGATCTTAAACGAAGCGGCAAGGGTGGAAGGAAACGGATGGAGTGAGGAATTAGAAGTTGAAATGAGAGCAATAGTTGATGTTTTGAAGAGAAAAGATGAAGAGGACTACAGGAGACTTGGTAACATAGCGTTGAAGGTCAATAAGATTTTGGCCATATCAGGTCCCTTACTTACAGGTATTGCCGCTTGTGGAGCCGCTTTTGCGGTGCCAACCGCCGGATCAGGGACAGCTGCAATGGTGGCGGTTACGGCCGGTGCTGTAGCAGCCGCGGTTAACGCCTTTGAGCATGGTGGACAAGTTGGTATGGTGATTGAAATGTACAGGAATTGTGCGGGGTTTTTTAAACAGCTTGAAGAATCAATTGAGTCCACATTGGAAGAAAGGGATTATGATAAAAGAGAAAATGGAGAGTTGTTTGAGAGGAAGGTTGCTCTCAAGTTGGGAAGGAGTTTATCTCAACTTAGAGATTTAGCAGGAAAATCTATTTATTCTTATATAGAAGGGACTCAAATAGATGAATTTGCAAGCAAGCTTTTGTGATATTTTTGTAGGGCTTGTATGTGGATTTTTAGTACATATAACTTGATTCTTTAATTCATTCAAACAAAGTAAATTTTTTTGTACAGGAATAAGTACAAGTTAGAAATTCCTTTATAGGATTTTTCATGTTTATTTTTGTTTTCATAGTATATATAAAGTTATAAGAATTTCCATATAGTAAAAAAAAAGGTATTCAACCTAGTATCCCTCACTTGATAGACGAGAGTGATGTAATTAGGCTGCAAAGTAATTGATAAAAAAAACTGAATTTGTAATTGATAAATTATTTATAATATCTTTTTTTCTATATTTTATCTAATAAGAAATTGTATAGCCACTTCTTTTTGCAATGTGTAATATTAAAACTATCTATGATATTTGATAAATGTTAATTATTAATATTTCTTCTCAATTAATGTATGGTAAAAAATCAAATATGAATTTCTTTTTAAGGTTGATAATTTTTGTTAAATATGTTTATTTATAATAAAATTTTTAGTTATTTTCTGAACCCATAATACCTTTTGGAAATTTTTATTGTTGCGACCACCGAACCTTTTAGTTGATAAATGACGAACCAATTTCACTAAAAATCATTATAGAAGCATGGAATTTTCCCTTTTTTTTATTTTTTAGGACAACTTTGAGTTGAATTCCCAACATTCGAGGTAAGATATGAATAATTATTACTTACATTTCATCATTTAATTCCGCCACGGTCCTACGTATTTACTGAATCAAACCAAATCACAAAATATTATTCTTTTACAATGTAGTTGTACTTACACTTGATTAATTTTTCTATTTTACTACTATATAATATAAATCATTTTAACCTTAAAAATTCCATAAACAATGTTAGAAATTAACTTCATTCCTTAAATCATCCATTTAAATGCAACAAAGGAATAATATAAACTCGAGTTTATATTTTGCGCTAACTATTCCATATTTCGTTAGGTGAAATGATGATAAAATTCTTTTATTCTATGCACACTGTTATTTCTTATGAACAGTTGTTAGTCTAATTTAAAGCTTAAGTTTGAATGTGCCAACGTGATAGTCACTCGAAATTAGCTCGACATGAGCACATATGTCAATTCAACATGTTGTAAATAAACTCTTGCAACGGGAAAAACCAGGACTTAAACTTTAAATATATATGTATAACATAATGCAATACATATAATTGAAGTTTGTTATTTATTTTATTTTTTTTTACTAGAGAATTACTTTAACAAAGGGAAAAAATGAACGTTTATTGTCCACTCTTTTTGTAATGGTGTTTAATTAACACTTTATCACAAAAATAAAAGAAAAATCTCATTTGTTCAAAAGAACACTTCAACCAAGTTAATAAAAGATTGTTCATGTGGATCATATGTTTTTTAATTCGCTTCAGCTTTCTTTTCTTTTTAAGCATTTTTTTTTTTTTTTTTTTGCATATTATGCATAAACTATAAGAAAGTAATTTCTTCATTATAAAAGGGATGCGAGTAGAGGTTAACATAGAAGCTTATGTTTGACGGAAGAAAAGGAAACAAAAAACCCAAAAAGGTAAATCCCCATTTCAACAAACTACTGGATCGATCTAAATAAATAATATGCATTGCACTACATGATATATCAATCTGAAGAATTATTTTTTCAATTGTAAGTTTTCCATTTTGCTTCCATCTAAAATGATGTTAAGGTTGTTGACACAGGGGCACTAAGCTTGACCACATGGTGAACATAGTTTTGAGCTAACTTTATGTTAAGTACTTAAGCAGATCTTTATAAGGGATAGGGGATAAGATAAAAATAAAGAAAATAAAAGAAAGTTTTTGTTGTTTATAGAGTTAAAGTAGTAAATTCATAAGGAATTTGGTCTACAACTTAAAGTAATTAGTAAGTATAGAAGGTAAAATATGAATAATATAATAAGAGAAAAATGTAGTATTACATTACCTATTAAGATAAGGGTAATTGTCAAATCTAGTACCCAAAATTTGCATGAAGATTTAATTTAATACCTAAATTTTAAAGTAATTAATTCGATACTCAATAAAACTTTTTATGACTATTTTTACTTCCTTATTAACACTATTTACGCTATTTGTAAATAAGTAATAATGCTTTAAAATTTTAATGTTGTTATCTAATATGAGGTTCTTATAGGGTACCCGACCTACCTATCTTAAAAACACCTTATAAGGTAATATCGTATAAGGTTTGGGATGGATTTTGAGATATTGTCTAAAAATCTTAGAAGGTTTGGGACGTGCATAAAATCTGTTGGGATTCCAAATCATTTAATAAACGACATATGTTTTTTTTTTCAAATTTGTAGTTCAACTTAATAATGTTATATGCATGAAGAATGAATTTGAAAAGATTTATTCTACACACAAATATTAATGGAAATAAATTTTTCCATTAGTAACTAAAAAGAAAATTGCGAGTATGTATGTTACGAAAAGATTTTCTTTTTTTTTGGAACCTTAGACATAAAATAATTGAATTTGAAATATTATCGATTTTATTAGGTTCAAGTTTGGGTACCATATAAACTGTGTTGGAGTAGATTTTGAGTTCACGAGCAAAACCCCTATAGGGTTTGGTATAGGTTTCAGAAAACCAACTTGATATCAGGCTCAAATTTAAAAAACCCTATCCCATATTTGTCTCAGTTACATCCCTTTTATTATGGATTACATGTTGTTAAATATCATTATTTTCATTCTCCAATGTTGTTAATTCTAAAACTTATTGACTATAAATATGTTATAATTTGGAAAGGGAATGTTCGTTCTATTCAATAAATAAAGCAACATTCGTATTATACTTTCATTAAAATTGTGATATTTTGAGTTTGATGGAATGAGATCAATCATGTAAACTCAATTTCCAATTGTTAAATTCTTAACATTAATTATCTCATAATAAAGTTTGGATTGTGTTCCATTTAACTTGTAAAGGATTTGATTTTATTTGTCATGTCTTTTTTCAAAAATTGAAAAATGAAGGTGATTTGCATGTACAATCCTTTTATTTACTTCGTGTGGACTGATTGTCCTTATGTTAAAATTGTATATTTCAACTGTTTAATTAAAAAAAAAAAGTTCATTTAAACCCAAAAATAGATATCTAGTAGTTAAAATACTCATGATTTTTTTTTTAAGAATTGGGATCTCGATGTTGGTTTTAAATATAAAGAGGTTAAGTGCACTTGAAAAAAAAAAAAAAAACAAGAAAAGAGTACATTTACAATTTATCCATAAAATAATACGAGAGAAAAATAAGAAAAATAAGTTTCAGAGTTTATAGTAGGTCTCTTCTAATAAATTTTGCAACAATTAGCCATTGCAATTTCTTTTTTTTTTTTTTTTTTCCTTTTGGTAAAATGCAAAAACACCTCCTAAACTTTTGGAGAGATGCGGATTGACTCTCCGAACTTCAAAGTGTGGTTTTTGATCCCATAATTATGAACAATTTGTAAATAAGTCAATCTCGTCCTATTTCTACCTGTCTGTACAAAATTTGTACAAATTCACACTTTGAACAGTGAATTAATGTCTTTTTTTATTGAACAATTCAAAAATGGACTTATTTACAAATTATTTATAGTTATGGGGGTCAAAAACTATACTTTTGAAGTTTGAGAGGTCAATCCGCGCCATCCGTATAGGTTAGGGGCTATTTTTGTATTTTCCCCCTTTTTTTATATAAGACTAAATATGGTAAGATACCAAGGTAGGCTACCTAATTTACATATAAATTGATCTATATATGTGATGAATTTTACCATATATTTATTTGTATGCTTTATCATTTTACATAATAGTATTTTCATTTTTGGCATTTTGTATGCATGTCTTTAATCACTACATAGTATTATTGTTTTTTGCATGGGCTGTTGCTTGCCATCTGATCATGAATAATCAATTCAACAAAATTAATAGTATGGTCAAATTATCTAATTATATTAAAATACAATAAAAAATAACCAAAATAAAAATTATCCCTTCCTGTTCAATTCTAAGGGACTGAGCCAAACGGTTGAAGTCTCGAATTCTGCCTTGGTGAAATTTATACGGTATGTATAAAAAAAGACATCGTCAAACATTTAAAACTCATAACATTAGCCCTGCCCCCTAGTCAAAAACACAAAACGACACCACTTTAAACTTGGTCCAATATTTCAACGCTCCAACAAACGACTTTTTCTTCTGTCATATCTCCGATAAATATAACTTACCTACGATACCAGCCGCAATTCAATCTATCTCATCATCTCATTTTTACTAAAACCACAAACCAAATAAACAAAAACACTTTCAATTCTTCATTCACTACATAAATCAAAGTAAAAGCATTCTAATTGCGATATAGAAACTCAACCCAATGGCTACATCGTCTTTACGATTCTCTTCTTGCCCTTCTACTTTGTTGCCTTCTTCAACCTCAAGACCAACTCCTCCTTCTTCTTCCTCTAGAAAGAGCAACAACATCAGGGCATCCATCCAATTCTCTAAGCTTCCAAAACTACGTATCAGACCCAAGTGCTGACATTCCACGAAAATCGGTAGAAGAGCTTAATTCCAAGAATTCTATTGACCTATATAATAATGGGACTGCTAGTAATAGTACATCGGTACACGACTTTGTCGCAACGAGTATATCTCCGGGCGCAACCATGACCGAGCTATACGCCATCCTAGAGGCAGTAAAGGATAGGATCGAGATGCATACAAATATAGGAAAGCAAAGAGATAACTGGAACTCCCTCCTCCTTAACTCCATCAACATGATGACTTTGACCGCCACCACTATGGTGGGGATTGCTGCTTCTAGTGACGGAGGAGCACCCCTAAAAGTATCTTCCGCTCTTTTATTCACTGCAGCCACGGGGATGCTTCTTATCATGAACAAGATTCAGCCCTCTCAATTAGCCGAAGAACAGCGCAATGCTGTTAAGCTGTTTAGACAGATGGAGGCGGAAATCGAAACGATGATTTCTCTTCAAGCTGCAAATAAGAAAGATGTCAAGGAAATGATGGAGAAGGTTTTAGCACTTGATAGAGCATACCCTCTTCCATTGCTTGGGGTGATGCTGAAGAAGTTTCCGAAAAGTTTCGAACCTGCCAAGTGGTGGCCTTCTATGAAGAATAATAAACGCCAAAGATCATCACCGTCACCTAGGATCTTAAACGAAGCGATAAAGGTGGAAGGAAATGGATGGAGTGAGGAATTAGAAGCTGAAATGAGAGCAATAGTTGATGTTTTGAAGAGTAAAGATGAAGAAGACTACATCAGACTTGGTAACATAGCCTTGAAGGTCAATAAGTTTTTGGCCATATCAGGTCCCTTACTTACAGGTATTGCTGCTTGTGGAGCAGCTTTTGCTGGGCCAACTGGCGGATCAGGGGCAGCTGCAATGGTGGCGGTTACAGCCGGTGCATTAGCAGCCGCGGTTAATACCTTTGAGCATGGTGGACAAGTTGGTATGGTGATTGAAATGTATAGGAATTGTGCTGGATTTTTTAAGCTACTTGAAGAATCAATTGAGTCCACATTAGAAGAAAGAGATTATAATAGAAGGGAAAATGGAGAGTTGTTTGAAAGGAAGGTTGCTCTCAAGTTGGGGAGGAGTTTGTCTCAACTGAGAGATTTAGCAAGAAAATCTGTTTATTCTTGTATAGAAGGGACTGAAGTAGATGAATTTGCAAGCAAGCTTTTTTGAAAATTTTGTAGGGCTTGTTTTAGAGTTATTAGTACATATAACTTGATTCTTTAATTCTTTCACATAAGTTAAGATTCTTTGTACAGGAATCAATACAAGTTAGAAATCCCTTCATATGATTTTTCATGTTTATTATTGTTATCATGATATATATCTTTAGGGTAATAGAGATTCTTGAATAATGTATACAATTTTCACTTATTAACCTTTGTCCCTAAAAGAAACTTAATTAGTAGTTGAGAAATTATTTATAATATCTTTTAGTCTAGATTTTATCTAATAAGAAATTGTATAGACACTCTTCTTTACCATGTTTAATTTTTTTTATTAACACTACCCTTAATTTTCAATGAATGTTGATTAGTAATGATATAAACTCAAATTAATATTATGTGCTAACTATCCACACTTCATTTAGAGAGATGGTGATAATTTTTTTTTTATGCACACTATCATTTCTTATGAACCATTGCTAGTATGGTTTAAAGCTCAAGTCTTGAAAGTAGTATTCATCTAAAATCAAAACTAGCTCGACATGAGCATATAAATGTCGATTCAGCATGTTGCGAATAACCTCTTGCATGGGGAAAGACCATGAATTGAAAGAAAACTTTAATTATATATAATACATCATAATACATATAATTGGAGAATTTTACATCATTAAACCATTGTTTATCTCTACAAAACATGAAATTCGTGGAGTTCATATGACACATACTGGAAGCCCAATTAAAAAGATAAATATTATAATACTTGGAATCGCGCATAACTATAAGTAAACAATCTTCTACTTGTCAATTAATTCAAAAGAATGTCAAACAAATGAGCATCAAAATTCGAAATCCAATGCGCATATGTATCTTAGAACAAAAGGAACAAGGACATGCTCTAAATATTATTATTAAAACTTCAAAACTGAATATTTAGACTTGAGGCATCCAATGTTTATGAAAATCCTAAAATTTTTCAGAAATATGAAGAAACTAAATAAAACGATTAGAAAACTGTCACAAACAACATTAAAATCTAGAATTCCTATTAAAAGATATTACATTTTCAAAACTTTTCAAAAATAATATAAACGCAATTTTGAAGTCTCAAACAATGAAAATTGACCAAAAATCGGCTTATGTCATGAGCAAAGCTAGTGCAATTTGATCTTTGACCTATTTTTCCTTGGACCAAGCCTTGAAAATGCCAAAAAAAAAAAAAAGAAAACTTCTTTCAAAAAGCTCCTGAAATTATGAAACTGCTACTAATAATTTTTTCCCCTTTTTTTTTGCAAAGGAAAAACATTCACAAATTTTTCTACCCCATGAATGTGATTATGGATGTAGAAGTAGTAAAAAAAAAAAAAAGTATGCAGTAAAACGGACAGATTTGATTTGATGTTATATGAAGTCTAATAGCTATATTGTTTTCCATAATATGACTAGTGGAATAAATACGTAGCTATTACAATAATCTCCTTAAAAACCCACAAGAATGAGAGTTGAGACGTTATTTGCAAAAGGTTGAGTCAGTCATCAAACCACCATTTACGCTTGGCTAATATGGAATACGCGGTACGCCGCAAGAAACCAAGGAGACGACCTTGAAAACTATACTATGAAAATTATATTTGTTGCATTGAAATGGTTTGGTCAGATATCATGAGCTTGACGTGGGCTAAGTCAATTCCTTATATCATGTTAATATACTTTTAAGGTCTGACCTTTTACGTTTCGGGTTCATATAATTCTTCAAAAGATGTGGTATATACGTATGTGACGACGCATGCAATATATATTATCCATATATGGAGTTGAATTTGGTGGGACTGACTCTTAGGTTCAATGGCACAATGATGAGTTTTACAATTCTTTCATTCATTCATAGGTAAAAAGGTAAAATGAAATAAAAAATTATCCTCATGAATTATATTTTTATAAATATCATATATATGGTGTAAATTAAATATGAGACTAAAATATATTTCCCTAATATAAATTTCCCACTTCTCAAAGTTTTATAGGAAATGGTATGCGAAACATACTGTGAGGATAGTCAATTATATATACATATATATATTATATATAAAAGAATCAAAGAACAAAAGTCATGCCTTTGCCCTTTAATACCTATATTAAAATGAAAGTCTATTTTATATTTTAATCGTGCGTTAAGACTACATCAACATAAATTTTTTAGTTACAACATTCACCGCTAGAAATGGCTATTTATTCCTTTAGATCCCGCAATTCCATAAGACTTGCTTCATTTTAGGAGTACAAATAAACAAAACTAATTCACAAACCATTTGACTCAATTCAATATTTATTAAATTTAATTCGAGAATAATTGAATCAAGCTCGAACTCGAGCTATTCAAATAGTAAATCGGTTTAAGCTTAAACTTCATATATTTAGTTCAATTAGTTTGAGAGTTAAATTGAACTCTATCGAGCTCAAGTCAACTATTATGACTTATTTACTTCGCTAAATGAATAAGATTGTAATAGAATTCCTATTACGGAGGAATGGAATAGGGCTATAATAGGATTTTTCTTTATTAATCTTTTATTTAAACGGTGGTATTTTGAAATAAAGACAGTTCTAGCATTGAATTGGTATTCATAAGTTTGAATAAGGAATGGCTATTCATTATTTTATGTAATAAGGATTCATTGTGGAATCGCCATTCAGTGAACTAAACACCATAATTACTATTCATAAGGAATAAAGGTGTAATGGAATTGCAATTACATAGAAGTGAACAAATAGTAAATGTTAATCAAATATGAATCCAATTTGGTATCAATACTATTTCAATTAAAATTAAAATTATTTTTTAATCAATTGAGCTGAAGCTACCTTAATTAAGTCAAGTTCGAGTTTATGTCATGTTATATTGAGCTACACTCTAGTATAAATTTTGAGCTTGGTCAAGCTTGAGCTTTGAAATTTTAAATAGAGCTCAAATTTGAGCTCTGCATTATACCATCTCAACTTTATTTGTTTGCAAGCCTACTTCATATCAATATTCAAAATATGATAGGAAAATGCATATAGATACCATATTTATTTTAAATAAAACCATCACCTATCATGAATAGTTTCAGTGATTTCCTTTTATTATGCAATGAGTGTTGCCATGATTATTGTGGCTCTATTGTCATGTAAATTCAACGAATTCATAAATATGATAATCTTGTAATATTACTTTCTAATAATAGCTATTCATCTTGTTGATTTTAATAGACCAAGGACAAAGTAATATGATAAATTCAAGACTGAAGTGTGACAACTTTGCCTTGTAATTAGAGTTGGGCATACAATTTGTGGCCCATGGGCTAGCCTGTTTATCTTCTTAAAAAAGCGAGTTGTACCAGTTTTTTTCGAACCATTTAAATGCAGGTTAAATTGACCTGGCCCGTTTAGCCCGCGGGCTAAAATGAGATGGCCCATTAAAAAAAAAAAAAAAAAAAAGAGAAAAATGTTAAGAATAAGCATAATATGATAACATATTAGTGATTATTTATTATATATTATACAAACAAATAGATTAATACATCCATCACAAGCATTATAATATTTTTTTTAAGTATATATTTGTTAATTTAAACTTTATATGATATCTAATAATCACTTAAAAAACTTGTTTTTATATATAAATAATCGAAATAGCAACAAAATTAATCTTTATTATATATATATATAAAGCCTAAAATATATAAATATTCTAGTTTTCACATAAACTAGCATAAATAATAACAAAAATAAAAAATTTATATTTGGTCCGCAACTAAAGTAGGCTAGGGCTAGGCTAGGCCTAGAAATTTTGGCCAGTTTAAAAGCGAGCCAGAATGGCTTGGCCCGGCTGCAAGGCCCGTTTGCCCACCTCTACTTATACTTATATAAAGCATAAGTCTACAAAACCCAAAAATCAACTAAAACCATAGATAATCTCAAACTTCATTGAATTTCCAGTCTCTCCAAGTGCACATTCTTTAAGACATTCTTCCAAGTAAGTGAAAATAAGACCTAGTACAGAGACACTATGCATGCACGCACAAACACATGTACTACACAACACACCTATATAAACAAATATACTAATACAACGTATAGAAAATCAGAAAATCAATCTAATAAAAACCTTTCAACTATAATCTTTCGTTGAGACAATTTATTAATACTAGTTCTTAAGCATGCAACAGTGTATCCAAAGATTTCAAGATCTCATTATAATAATAAATTCAAAGACCCAAAGACCTCAATACATTATTAAGTACATAGAATCCATAACCTCATAGTAACATGAGTCCAAATTAACTATGACCTTATTGTATCAACATAAAAAAAATTTCTCAAGACCTCCTCATATTAATAAATTTAAAGATCCCAAATGAATTAGTCTCAATTTATCATTAAGTTCAAAGACTCTAAGACCTTTATTGAATAGTAAATTGAAAGACTCTAAGACCTTCATGTATAACAGTGAGTGCAACATACTCGAAAACCTTGGTATTATGGTGACTTTGAAAACTCTAAGACCTCAATATAATATTGAATCCGAATTCTCTAGGAACAAATAATTAATGTAAGTATAAAAGCATCCAATGTTGGTATAAATACATAAATATAAAGGCATTCATTGTCTTCATTTTTATCTTTGATTAGGTTTCTTTCTCTTAAGCCTTTTTCTTTAAATTGTGTAAACTCTAGTATTTTGATAGGAAGACTACCTTAACCTCTCTATAAAGTGATTGAAATGTTAATGTATCACAAGTGCCAGTACTGAAACATTCATGTAACTTGAGTCTTTTATCCTTATTGGTGTATAATTCTCACTACTAATTAACTTGTAAGTAGGCACAAACTTAGCCTACACAAGTAACAATATATGAGTTAAGTGGTACCAACATTAGCCTTGATGTAGATACATTGACACTCAAATTAATAGAGAATTCAGGTAGTGGACAACGTGGCACTAGCAATATAAAAAAACATAAAAGATAATATAGTCATCCTAGTAACCACACTAATAAGGGTTTAATTAATTACTTACTGGTGGAAGTTTTTGGTGTGGAGTATATGAATTTTCTCTCTTAAATCCTTTTGACTCCACCCAAGAATCTCTCCAAAAGTATCCCCACGATTCTTAAGATCAAGGAATTTATATTAGGTGGATTACTTATTCAATAAGGACATGTGCTTGTTTGTTCCTACCTAAGTTCGATCATGACTAACATGTGTCGCAAATAAGCTATGGCCTTATCCTTAGGTAAGAGACTTAAAAACAAACATTCTCTCAATAGAAGCATCCAGTTTTCCCCCACTCGAGCTCAAAAGGACAATAAAAAATGACTCTCAATAATCCCTAATAAGTTGTGATAAATAGTATTAACATATTAGATTATATTAACATTTGAGCAGGAGCATAAATTAGAATATCTAAGGACCTTAAAGGCTAAAACTTACTTTGACTTTGCATGATAGATTTTAGAATAGACATTATAGTACGTTTAAATTTTAGAAACCTATGACATTGATTAGATATAGGACATGATCTAGTACCTACCTGTAAATTATTCTACAATCTATTAATGTGTGGAAAAAACCATGAACTTACTCATATAGTTGCGCTAATGCATATAATTATAATATGTCAAAAGTAATGAAAAAATGGCCATGTTTACCTAATTTATAATCAATGCATCTAAGCCAATGATCAATCAAGTAGTGAATTTTATCTTAAATTTATAAATCCATGCAATGTCATTCACCCAGTCACCTTCATCGTTCTTTATTTCAAAAAATTTGTTCCTAACTCTCCTTCACATTGTGCTTTGATGACATAACTTGGTATTTCTAACCCCATTTTCAAGCCAATAATAAGATTAGATCCTTATTTCCAATAAATTTTTCCTTGGTAGTAAGCTAAATCAATCCGTTTCTAATTCTCCTCCTCTTCTTAGATCAAAACTCTCTATTGATCAATTTTGCTATATTGTCTACCTCAAGCAATTCAGTAATTAGCTTAGCATTATTTTTCTCTTGCTCCTTTGCTTCATCTAATAAGGGTTTACATACAAGGTTCAAGCTTCTTTCTAAGACCTTTACCATTTGTCGATGTTATGTTTCATTCCATGCTTCTTTAATTAGCTAGATCTGAGTAGTGCCTATTTCGATTTCAACAGCAATTATCATCCTACGTTGTGGTCATAATTTGTTGGAAACCTTAGAACAAAAAGAAACAGGGTAGGAATAGAACAAAGATTTATTAATTTATATATTATGGACGTATGGTAATATGTTCTCTCAATCAAATAGATCTGCATTTAAAAAATTACAACATAAAGTAATTTTAATTAGGTGTTAAGTTCTTAAGGAAAATCCTTCTTGAGAGCTTGACAGATATGAGAGCTAGCACAGTAGCCGATGGCACAAAAACAACATCAGGAATGGCTTTAATCATTCTCAGCTGGGGCACATTCTCCCCTGCCCTTTTAGCAGCCATTGCTGCAGGAGGTGTTACTACTCCAGTTATCACTGTGTAGTCATCTAATTTGTTCAGATTCACATTCTGGGTGATAAAATTCAAAAATATTTTCTTCCTCTTTGTGTCCTTGGCTTTCCACTGCTCAAAGCATTTCTGAAAGTCATAAGAAAAAAAATATATATCATATGCAATTTTGCTAAAAAAACATTTTATCTACATTTCATAGAATGAAATAAAGTTGGAAAAGAAAAACAATCGTTCCTTTGGTGTCATTCTATTTAATGGTTGAGGATATTTTTGTAAAAAGAGAAAAGTTAGATTCTTTGGCCAAAAAAAAAAAAAAAAAAAAATTCCTCTTGTGAAAGAAAAGAATAAGAATTTTTCATTTATTACATGTCATATAGATTAGACATTGAATAAGTATGATTCTTTTTTTTTTTTTTGGCAAATTAAATATGGGAATAACTATAATCCTACAATAGTATAAGGTAAATAATAATTCTATCCTAGCGCATTAAACATAACATAAGTGATAATATCATGGGTTATAAAGATGAAGATTCTTGTGAGAGAGTGGTACCTCTATTTCATCGTGTGGTGGTACGTCGAAGTGCTTTCCAGGCAGTGCTGAATTGAAAGTGCTACATAAAGGGGGTAAAAAAAAAAAGACAATTATTTACCATTGAAAATAATGAAGCTCAAATGGTTTGAAAAGAAATCAATCTTATTATCACTTTCAAGTGATTCTCATGCAAACTTTGGATTATTCAATTTGATATATTATTCCTTCCTTAAAAGAAGGTAAGTTGAATTACTTAAAGATGTCAAGAATTGCAATGTGGAACTCCTCAAAATTTGTTATGTCTTTCTCCACAAATTGCTTGTAAAGTGTTCCCATGAACAAGCCAACCATCTGTGCTGACGGTGCAGCGGACCCTATAAAAAATGAGACATCAAAAATTTAGTTGGTGACCGATTTTCAGCTAAGTTTGTAATTTACACTTTGAAATGTTTGCTCAAATTAAAGAGAAATTAGTTACATGAGAGATTGATTTCCAAACTATATCTAGCATGAGCTGTATGGCAATTAAGATTGTCCAAGCTTAATTCTTCTTTGAATCAATGTCAATTGGACCTATTTTATTGTGCTATTGCAGAGTTTTTTATTGGTAAGGTCAGAACAGTTATTTTTCTTTTTACTAAGCTAATGTGTTATGAAATCCTAAGTAATATTACGGTTAATATTAGGAACATTATGTGGTCATAATTAACTGTGATCTCTATAAATTTTCTTTAATTGCTTATGTCAAGAAGAACTAAGAACCTTGTCCCTCTAGGTCCTAACTATCACAAATACCAAGTGAGATTATCTATTCCACCTCTTTAATCGCCTTCCTAGATATTCCTTTTTTATAACTTGATGACCATTCTATTAAGACAATATCCTCTTTTTCTTTTTACTCACAGATACTTGTACCGGATGAAATTACCTATTCAGCCACTCTAATCCCCCTCTTAAATATTCCTTTTCTATATCTTGATGATCATTCTATCAAGACAATATCCCCTTTTCATTTACCTGAAGCACATTGACACATGATACACACACGTGATACTTATTCAGCAAATACATGCATCTACACATGACATTAAATCAGGATGATGGTGATTAAGAATGTATCAACCCTCTTTTTCCGACGTATGATACACGCTACTCTCTTTGAACGAGAATGGAGTAGAAATGCAAAATATGCAACTACTTGCTCATCACATGAACAAAAAACGAGAAATCTTGTGACCAAATGAGCGTGCAAAAAAAGGGGAAAGTAAAAAGAAAAAAGAAAGGTAAATTAGTTATTATGCACACCTTTTCCCATGAAGCTCATGAACAACCCCATTTTGCAGAAACCTTAAACAATGAAAGATGTATTGGCATTGCCCTTATAAGGAGACACAAAATGTGCCTAGGGATGGCTTGTTAGTCAATTCAATGGCAAGATTCTTTTAAGATTTTATTGTTAAAGAGGTCAGGAATAGCTTCTTACCTTTGCTGATCTTCTTATTCTTTGCTTGTAATGCACTTCCACTATTACCTTCAAGAGAAAGCCTCTCTCTTTGTAAATTATATTTTTAATTGGTGTTATAACCTATAAGATTTTCATTTTGGGACAAGCAAGGGATGGTTTGATCACAATTAGATAGCTATAACTGGTTCCTTTTTCATTTATTTATTGATTAATATTATCCTAGAGAAAGTCAGCTCATACATCAAGACAAGTATCTACATATAATATTATCCAAGAGAACAAAGTATATTTACGTAGGAAATGTAATTTTAATTGCTTCACCTTTGATTGTCTTGTGATATGGCTTCAATGTTTTTACTCCATGAAAGTGTAGATATTCCAGTCTATTTTATTAAAGGGTCGTTATTATAAATTATTGAACGGTTTAGTTTTACATATTGGACCATTAAATTATCTATTATATTAATTTTTATGAGCATTTCATTAGTCCGATGTTGAACTAAATCCTACCAATGAAATCACGGAAGTTTCCACCAACTAATATTGCTCTGTACTAAACTAATGTAAATTATACGGTATGGAGTCAAATTGCAAGCTTTATGAGTATAGCCAGCAAGTGATTTTCCTTGTTATTAATATATTTATATATATACTTTGCAATTCTGTATCTTTTATTGAATTATATGAATAAGTATATTTAATATAGCATCTTGTTTAATTAATTAATTATTGACTAATCAGAATCGGGCAAGTGTTCTTCATTAAAATTAACGAATAATTACAAATGCGAACCCCACCTGAAGAAGTAAAGAATCGGAAAATTCTCACTCCAGGGTCCAGGGACCAGAGCATCCCCTCTCCATTTCTTGCATCCTCGGTGGAGACAAGACACCCTTTCTTTGTCTCTCTGCCCTTCTTTCCCTTCCCTCTTCCTCCCTTCTCCATCCCAATCCTGCTTTGGGAAAATAGTGATTGGATTCTCACCAGTTGAAGCTGAATAAAACGTATGATCAATTGCTGAAGATAATAAGTTTTACAAAGACTAATATCAACTACTATTCTTAGTACTGCAAAATCAACTGGGAAGAGTCGGTGGACCCCGATTTCTACCTACTTCTTAATCGCAGGTTGCATTGATATGATTTTTACAGTTTTACGAACCTTTTGTTTTGGGGATCATCATTAGTTGCTGAACAATAGGAAGTTTTGCAGTTTTTGGGAACTGGAGAATGTTAAGCGTGATAAAAACATTTGGTAAAGAAGAAAAATAAATAAAGAAGCCAAAAGTTTCATGGACTATGAACATTCTTAGTATGACTCTGGGAAGGCAATCATTAACTCAAATAAAAGAAACTTTACAATGTTTTGATCCCTTTGGAAGCTAGTAAGCGCTTACGAGTCTCCTTTTTTTCGACCAAGACCATTTCATCGAGAAACATAGCCTTCTCAAGGAAGCGAGATACTGAAGAAAGCTCATCCCTAAAGGGACAGCAACTGCGACTGGTGACTTTGTTGAGATGTAATTCAAAACATGAAGGCATTGAATACGACGCCTGTCTCATCAACTTCCGAATTGTCCCAATATCCTGAATGTTCAAAATCTTCTGAATATCTTTGATTTTCGGAATCTTCAGGGAAGAAGTTAGCTTAAAAAGAATAAGAATTATTAGAAATAGATCTGTCGATGCACCATGGTGTGACAGTAACAAGATGTTAGGTTATAGATCAACTCATATGGGTTTATAGTCAAAGGAAGCTTAAATATATGTCGGTTATATAGTTAGAAGCTTTTGAAATCATGATATCTTAAGGATAGAGCATATACTTGGAAGAGGATTTGAGATAAGAAGATTTGTTTTGTAAACAAAGGAGTTCTGTAATGTACGTCTGCAATTGGAAGCTCGAGGCCGCTAGCCTTGAATGTCATTAGCCGATCTTGAAATTGTGATTTCTTGCTGAGAGTAGCAGACAGGCTACACCGGCTTCAACACCTTCGATGTTGGAGGCTAGGCCGCCAACGTAAGGAAGTACACCGCCGGTGTATAAGTCAGCTTATGTTGTTTCAAAACGTCGAAGTCAACACTGTCTTCATAAGCCACCAGCGTATATTTTTTCCGAGCCAGCTTTTGAGTGTCTGTTGATTTTCCCTTGTTTTATATATATATTCATCTTATAATGTTAGGGTTTGGTGAATAAGTGTTGTGCCTTTTCTCAAATAAAGAGATCTAGAGAGAGAGAGAGAAAAGAGAGGAAATCCTAGAGTGACAAAACTTTAGAAGAAAATCTTGTTCCTATTGTAATCCATCAGTTTGTGGTGAAGATTTATATAATCCACTAGTGTTGATAGTGAGAAAAATTTGTAATCCCATTATATTATTTATAGTGGAAGATTTGAGCGCTCCTAGTCCTGTGGTTTTTTCTGTATTGGATTTTTCACGTTATATCCTGATATTGTCTGTTTTATAATTCTGCATTATTTTATTGTTTATCGCTTTGGCAAGCAAAAATTTAACTATTGATCACAGGTTGATTGATTATTTGATTAATCGATTTTGTTGTTATCGTGATCGTAAGTCAAGAGTGATCCGAGAAAACAATACATGTCCAAACTTTACCTCGTCCAGTTCAGTGTAACAAGATGAGGACATTTCTTAAGAATCTCCAGAAAAGCTTCATGACCCTAATGTATTCGTATGCAACCAGGGACGGATCTACAGCTCCTTGGAAATTGTGTGTGTATAATGAATAAAAATATGATATATTAATTCTGGAACAGTGATACACAACATCCTCTGCAAAGTAGCGATAGGGGTTTTGTTTTGTATGTTGCAAGTCAGGGTTTGAATATCTACCTTGTGATCTGGCTTTACAAGCGTTTAGGCTTTTCTTCTATTTTTTGGCTTATCCACGGATGGTTGTAAAAAGGAAATCATCTGCACCTTAAAACCTTTGTCTGTGTTCGAAATATCATAAATTATACCCCACCGAAAAAAAAAATCATAAATTATATTTAAATTTCTTTATATGCTTGTTCTAAGTTTTTTTTTAACGTGCTTTTATGTGAATTAATTATATTTTATTAATAATAAAGCTTTATAAATATTAGTAATATATAAACAAAAAGATTTGTAAGATTGGGCTCAAAATATAAGATTATTAAACCAATAACATACCTATAATTATACAATGTCAGCGGTAAATTGAAAGAGATATATTTATCATAATAAGATTTCCTTTTTTCATATTCTATTTGTTTTTCTGGTACCTAGTTAGAACATAGTTATAGATGTATTTGCTCTTTAAGCCCTTTTTTACCAATGATTAATTTTTTAGGATATGGGAGGAGATCTATTACAAACAATTTATCTAGTATGTATTAAATATCAAGGATTTATCTTGGGGGCAAAGGGGTCTTGTGTCTTAGAATATGGTATTTGTTAATTATTATTTTGATAAATATATTAGGTTTACTTATTATAAATAATTTGATTTTCTAAGTTAATAATCACAAAATGTCTCATATACTTAAAAAAGCAATTTCTCGAAATAGGTTTTTAAGAGATTAATTTATATATATTAATATATTTAGAAGCCATTTGGTGAAGGTTTTTACTTATATACACAAAGCATTTTATTATATTATTTATTTATTTTTCTTTTACAGTTTCAATGAACGAAATATATTTAAAATTTAGATAATTATCATAAATTGTTGTATAAATTAAAATCACCTTTTTAGATATGTGGTATTTTAGTGAGTATCCAAGCACTCATTAATAAATTTTCTTTTTATTTTATCAAAAGTTCATTACAAGAAAACTAGGTTTTAAAGACAAATTTTTTATCTTTGAATATAAATTTCTGTCACAAAAAGTATCATCATTGATTTTATTTGTGGAGATATGAGTTATTTTTCTAATTTTCCATCGCAGAATTTTCTTTCTAAGGTCAATTTTCTTGTAGATTTAATAAATATTAGTTATAATATTATACGTTTTACTTTGTTGATTTATGACAAATTACTATGATTAAAAAAAATAAGTAGATAAACCTAATATCCACTTAGAAAAGGAAAAGACTGCCCCCAAGGTGATCCTGCATGCAATACTGGAGTCCTTCTAACAGCTTCACTAATCTGTCGGCCTTAAGCCTACATTCGTATGCGATAAACGAGTCAATCTGGGCCTCAACTAGCTCGGGGGAGTTATAAATACCAAACCCAATATGGGAGGGCCGGCCCAGCATAGGGAAAGAACTTGGGCTGGATAACAATTGTGAATTTGATGAATATTAGAATGTAGAGAAAAGATTCGGTAGGTATTACATGTCACGTGTAATATACACATGGTGTGTAACTCCCAATGATATTTTAACACATGGACATATGGATAGTAATTACTTTGAAAATCACCCACTACATTGTTCATGTGCTAACATATAATTAGGAGTTACACACCACGTGTATATCCACGTGGCGTATAATACCCACCCAATATTTTTCCTATATTATAAGTCTTGCATGCTCGTTCTCCGGTGCCAATATGCAATAAAGTTATTGTGCCGTTACTTACGGGGTTTAACACTAAGCTAAACTTAACTTTTTATTTTGTTTCCCTTATATTTGTCGAAACCCTATCACAATCAATTATCTACTATATCTACTCCTTAAGCATACTACCATAACTTCAAAAGCCATCAATATGAAGAACTAGGACTTTTGGTTCTCGAATTCAAATCCTTCATTACCATATACCACTTCCATTCTATATTTTGACCAAAAGGAAACAAAGATAAAAATGATGGTGGAAGGAACTGAGATGAAGAAAATTCAACAAAATGAAGAGAACTCGACAAATGAGATGAGTTGGAGAGGAAAAATTTGTCGCGCTAGGTGGGGGTGAAATTGCCCTAATGGGAGAAAATAAAGAGCACATGCGCATTTTAGCATTTCACCCGGTACATGGGGTTGTAAGTAACCAAAATGTTCAAGAATTAATATTGAAAAGGTAATGGTAAAAGAAATGAAATACAAAATAAATTTAGTATAAAAATGAAATTTTTTGGGGGGGTATTTTATTATAATATTCTATAGATGACTATAATAAATAAAAGGAAAAATGTATCATGCTTCAAAAGGTGGTATCTATTAGCTATCTTATAGTTTTTAAATGGTAAAGCAGATAAAAAGTAGTTCAATGTAAAAGTTCAAGGAGAATACACTGGCAAAATAATAGAGCCAAAAGAAGCCACGCAACAAAACGGTCATGGTGGTTTGCCAAACATGGATATGGACCTAAGGTTTCGCAAATCTACATCACATGTGCCTGTTCCACGCTTCAAACAAAGATTACGTAGTTCGAATAGTTAATGTTTCTCTTTTTGCATAATTGGTACAGTTCGTAATTATGGCAGGTTGTTGCCTGAAATATAGGATTGTTTCATACAAGGTGTTCATTTCTGATCACCAAACTTTTAACTGTGAACCAAACAAAGCTAACCTAGGAAGGCTGGAAGGTATTGTTTAGCATCACCAAGCACAACCGATGATATGAAATTTTTCCCCTTGTTTTTTCCCTTAAAATTTGTGTATAAATGATATGTTGAAGGAAGGAGCACTTGAAGGATTTTTTTTTTTTTTTAAATTTTCAGGGATAAATTTGCCAATAATGTGAAAAGAAGTCTTAAATTATGTTCCCTCATACTCCAACCGCTATATATGTAATTAATATAGCCGGGACGTGTGTGAGTGTCTTATTTGCTCTTTTCCATAGTCCAGCATTTTTATTATAGAAAATATTGGATATGCATCGTCCTTATGCATTCATTAATATGTTGAATTTTTTTTCCTTAAAAAAAAACATATTTCCATTCACTTATCTTTTTCAAAATAGTAATGAATTTCTTTTCTAACCCTTAATAATTATGTACCTTAGAATCACCCATTAACTTTTTATTCTATTAATAGTGGTAGGGAGTGTAACTATAGGATGGGTGTGATGTCCTGGCCATATTCTACAAATCTTGGTTCCTCAATATTAGAATCAAACATAGCTTTTTAATATGCAATAAATATCTTGAAATATGTAACCTATAAGCCTAAAGAATTGAAAGAACGTGTGGACTTATAAAATTTACTATTATATAATATAAATTTTTTTAGGTAAGTTGGCCAATTATTTGCCAATTTGTTCATGTACATATAACTAATTAACTAATGGCAATGTGTAATAATTTAATCACATATTTTGTGACCCCATTTCTTCTCACGAAGAAATATATGATGAATCTAATAATACAATTATGAATATCTTATCACAAAATACTATCATAAAATTATAATCTAGTTGTCATAAGGTTTATATCCATGTTTATAATTCTAATTCCATTACTATATATTAACTCATACAAGAGCATATTAAGCATAATGGAAAAAAATTAACCATACTTCAAACTATCTGAACAAAATCATTCTTCTTTATTTAACATCCACATTATCTTTGTAATAATGCATTTAAGGGAAAATTTCTCTCTACTGACTAAAATTAGTAATAGTATTATGAGATAAAATTAAAAAGGTTGTAAGTGAATAAATGATTTGATATGGTTAGAGCTTTTACTTTCTACAATGGAGAATTGTCCGTAAAATACCATAAAAAAAATATATAATTTAATATAGAGTATCTTGAACATGTATCCTAGGGATTTAACTTGAGCAAGTTGTTATTGGGTGTGCATTACCGGGCTGGTCTTCTAAAGACCATATTAGGTAAAATTCTATAGAATTTTGGGACAGTTTATGTATTCTATTAAAACCTTGCAGGGTTTATGGTCAAGTTTTAGTTCACATATAAAACTAGATGGGAAACCTGACTTATCGCATTATAAAGTAGTAAATTTTCAAAAAATTGATAAGAACTTTGATAATTTAAATCTGACTATGGCATGTCTTTGACTCTTCCTCATGGAACACAATAACAAACTCCACCTCTAGAATATTTAGCCTTCATCTATCTATCAATTGTTTGCTCTTTTTATTATCACATGCACACCATGGTCCACAAATCCTATAAGTTGTGGGTTCCGGAATTACCAGAAATTGTATAAAGGTGGATTCAGACATGTTAGAAAACACTTATAAGGCTTCAAATTGGGTTTGGGAAACTTTATAAGGAACCAGGGTGCATTTAGGTTTTATATGACCCATAAACCGTTGCGATTGCATCTCTAATATTTTTACATACCTTAGAGTACAAATTTGAGGAGAGGTACAATGTATAAAGATGTTGAGAGTAAGTTCTTAAAAATTGAAATCAAAAC
The DNA here is from genome assembly GCA_024138025.1 of Combretum micranthum. NCBI lineage: Eukaryota > Viridiplantae > Streptophyta > Magnoliopsida > Myrtales > Combretaceae > Combretum > Combretum micranthum. The sequence goes on from JAMXBD010000175.1 coordinate 172,402, forward strand.
CTACCAAAAAAGCTTCATTGACCATTTAAAGTAGAGTGGGTGTCTGGTTCTAATAAGATTATCTAAGAACTCTTGGATGGTGGTGGTGCAAACATATATGCATGTACACACACACACACACAAAAGAGATGGAAGTTAAGTGGTATCTAACAATATTTGTTATTAGGAGCAAACTTGTACATGGTAGGTATGGTATCTTATCATAATTGTGCCTTAACTTATATGAATGGATTTTCAAGTTCTACAAGTCAAACCTAGTTTTTATTATGTGTAAATGATGCAATCGGGCAAACCTTAGGTATAAAAACCTTAAGACCTAAACAATTCGCAGATGGATTTGAACTCTAGGATTATCTTGAAACAAGCCAATAAGCAACACGAACCTAATTGAACTCGCCAATTGAAATTATAGTTCTCAAATATCATAGCAACATACCTGACCCCAAACAAACCTATTGCTTGGAACCACCATTATCACAAGAACGAAGTTTAACCCTAATCATACCTGTTGATAGAACCAAAACAATCAAATGATTTATATTCTTATCACAAGAACAAATAAACTCTCACCAATGGAGAAATCTCTCAAAGAGAAAAATTCATTGAACTAACCATATGTTGAAAATACAAACAAGGAACAATATATAAAAACCCATAAGGAATACTAAAGGTAAAAAAGGAAAAAACATATCTCGGTAAACATAAGCTAGCAGCCTTAATTCAACATAGGTGGCCTACAATTAAAATAAAAGATTTGAAATTCTTTATTAGGCAAATAGGTTGGTGGCTTCTGGAGATATGTCGGCGGCATATCAAGTTAAGCCGGCAGCTTAGACTAAAAACCGGCAACGTATGCTGTTGAAAGGACCCCGTAGCTCCATATTCAAGGCTTGTTGAAAGGCTGGCTTGTTTAGCACTTACATCAGTGATGTAGGCAATGAAGGTCGGCGGCATACATGCGGTGTACAGGGTTTGCATTCCAAATTCTATGAATCTCCAAGGAAAGTAGTAGCCTTTCTCTACGAACATTTCTCTAACATAGTAATCTTCAGTCTTTTGTGTTTAAGCCACTTGACCCATCATTCTCTCTTCTTTTGGAAGATTCGTCCTTAAATCTTAGCTTTAAACTTGGATGGATCATCTTTTGATTGCAACTTTCTTTAAAGGGTTGATTTTTGTAAACTTTCCTTAAGCTTCTGCAACAAAGAAACTTCAACACTAGTAGAGCATTGTTAAGATTATTATCATAAAAAGTAGCCTCCTTATACATAGGTACTATCTTAGGCTATTTTTCATATAAAACTCTCTTAACATTTTTCTCTTTTGCAAGTAAACTCTCTTTTTCTTCTCTCAAACTCTCATGTTTGTCTCTCCCCTCATTTTCTTTCACACTCATTTGCTTTTCATTCTTTCTCTATTGACCATGGGCCTCCTTAATCTGTTTTTGATCTTCATAAACTTGACTAAGAGTCAAAGGAGTAAGCTTCACAAGTCTACCTTTCATGATAAGTGAATGTACATTGTGAATACCATCATGCATAGCCCTCCAATCATATTACTGTGGCCTTCCAACAAAATATGACAAGCTTGCATAAGTATAACCACACATAAAACTCCATCTTTATAACTTTCTATAGAGAAAGAAATCAACACCTGCTTGTTTACCTTCATTTCTCCACACTCATTAAACCATTGCAGCTTGTATGTTTTAGGATGTTTAGTAGTATGCAGATTCAATTTATCAACCAGTAAGGTACTAACAGTATTAGCACAACTACCACTATCAACAATTATACTACAAACCTTATCATTAATAATGACAATGAGTATGGAAAATGTTATCTTGTTGCTCTCATCTTCATTTCTCTTAGGTTGCATGTTTAGAGCACGCCTATTAATCAATAATTTATTGTTAACAGGTCCTTTAATATCAACATCACTACAATCCTCTAATGAAGGCATATCATCATCATCAGAACTAGCACTTTCTATGTCTCCATTTTTCAAAACAACCATAGTTCTTTTGTTTGGACATTGAGAAGCCACATGTCCATATCTTTAGCATTTAAAACACTGAATATCTCATGATTTAGAAGAGGGTTTTTCAGTGTTACCTTTGGAATCAACACTAGACTTCTTAGCCTTTGCATCGTCATCTGAATTTGAATCTTTTTATGTTTCTTCTAATCTTATTTCCATGTAGAAGATGACTCATACTTTGATTTTCCCTTAGACTTCAATTTCTTTTCCATTTTAAAGGCCTTATCCAACAACTCCTCCATCTCTACATAATCCTACAAATCTACAATATCAACAATCTCCTTGATCAATCCACCAATGAATTTGGCCATTGTAGCTTCAAGATCTTTCTCCACATTAGCTTTAATCATGGCTTTCTCCATCTCTTTGCAGTAGTCATCTACACTCATGGAACCCTGTGTCAAAGTCTAGAACTTCTTGCACAAATCCCTATGGTAGTGACTAAGGATATATCTCTTCCTCATTACTACTTTCATCTCTTCCCAAGAACTTATAGGTCGCTCTCCAAATCTTCTTCTATTGCACATAAACTGATCCCACCAAATATTGGCATAATTAGTAAATTCAACAATAGCCAATTTCACTTTCTTCTCCTCAGAATAATTATGGCAGTTAAATATGTGCTCCATCTTCCATTCCCACTCCAAATACAAGTCCGAGTCAATTTTTCCCTAAAAGCTGGGAATTTTCATTTTAATATTACCTAGATTTCTATCTTGCTTTGGATAATTCTTTTTCATTTTTTACCACCACTCACTTTAGATTCATACTCCTCATTCTCCTCCTCCTCATCCATGCGCCTTCTAAAAGATCTAGGCTTAGATGGAGATTTAAGATTATCTAGTCTTATTCATCCTCTTTAATTTATCTCACATAGACTTCATGAATAATTTCATATCCATATCAAGATTTTTATCACCACTACTCATTTGTTTTTATAATAGATTTTCTTCTTCCTAAAAAAAATCTCAATCAAACCCTAGAAGCACAATTTTTTTTTCACACGATTTTTTTTCCTACAAACCAAACAACCAACAATTGAAATAAAAGATAGGATTACCCATTCAAAATCCAATAGCTTTGATACTAAATGATGCGATCGGCGAACCTTAGGTATAAAACCCAAGACCTAAACGATTCGCTGATGGATTTGAAACCTAGGATTATCTTGAAACAAGGCAATAAACAACACAACCCCAGTTGAACTCGTCAATTGAAACTGTAGTTATCAAATATCTCAACAACGTAACCTGACCCCAAACAAACCTGTTGCTTGGAACCATAGTTATCACAAGAATGGAGTTTGACCCTAATCACACCTGTTGATTAGAACACAAACTATCAAATGATTTGTTCTTATCATAAGAACAAATAAACTCTCACCAATGGAGAAATCTCTCAAAGAGAACAATTCATTCAACTAATCATACATTCAAAATACAAACAAGGAACAATATATAAAAACCCATAAGGAAGACTAAAGGTCAAAAAGGAAAACATATGTCTCGGTTAAACATAAGCTAGCGGCCTTAATTCAACACAAGCGACCTACAATTAAAATGATAGATTTGAAATTTTTGTTGAGGTAAATAGGCCGGTGGCTTTTGAAGATACACCGGCGGTATCAGGTTAGGCCAGCTGTTTAGATTGAAAGCCGGTAGCGTATGCTACTGCAAGGACCTTGTAGCTCCGTGTTTAAGGCTAGCTTGTTTAGCACTTAAGTCGGTTGCGTAGGCAATGAAAGCCGGCAACATACAGGGTTTGCACTCCAAATTCTATAAATCTCCAAGGAAAATAGTAGCCTTCCTTGCAAACATTTCTCCAACATAGCAATCTTCAGTCTTTTGTTTAGCTCACTTGGTCCACATTAGTAAAAAATTGAAAACCCACACCTCATAGGATATATAGGGTATAAGATAATCAATTGAATTTGTGAAATTTTTAACTTCATTATAATGTAAAAATTTTTAAATTTGTTTAATAACTTGTCAATTTGTCCATGTACTTTTAATTACTGCATTTATCAACTTGATTAGTCACCATAATTTAATTACACATTGTCATAAAAGTATGAATTATGAACATAATATAACTATAGACAATTTATTACAAAATCATATCAAGAAATTAAAAATCACTCATTAGAGTACCTTGGATAAACATAAGATGTAGTAAAGCAATAAATGATGATATATATTTTAAGATTTTTTTTTAAAAGTAAATATCTTTAGAGTTTAAGTGTTTGGTGTGTCAGATACCTTATAGCTTATTTAAAAGAGGAGGTTCTTGAAGATTTTATCACAATATATCCGGTAAGCTTTGATACTCACTTAAGGCCTATTTGGATTATCTAATTTTCATCTATATATATATTTATACTTGATCTGCATTTAAATCTTTTGTATTTGATTTGTATCGAGTCTATTTGATCTATTTATGAGTAAAAATGATATGTATTTATATTTTGATAAACAGTTGGAACCAAAATGATGGTGTGCCAAGTGAACCAAACAAAGCCTTAAAACTATCACTATCATACAAAGTAAAGCCAATTCTATGTTTCCAAAGGGTACTCACTTTTCTTTCTTTTATTGCATATACTGAAAAAGAGAATGAAAATATTGATAAAAGATTTATTTATGTAAAGGGAAGTATGGTCATTTAAAAAAAAAAATAAAATAAAATTAGTAATCATCAGAGAAAAAGTCGGTTGCAAATTGTTGAAGTAACATAGAGAGGAAATATCTCTCTCTTTCTCTTTCTCTCTCTCTCTCGTTTGCTCTCCATGTTAAATTGAGCTGAACATAAGAGATCTTAAGGTAACTTTTGATTATAAGAATTGAATATAATAAGAAAAACTAGATAATATAGTATAATAAGTATTAGAAAAAGATTAATTCTATTATTTTATATATTATGTTTGGTATACATAGTATTAGATAATATTAAATAAATTTTTACCAAGAAATTTTATTTTTATTAAATTTTAATATTTTTATACCATTAAATATAAAGAATAAAAATTTTAAATTTTAATTAGTCTTATTATGAGAATTTTGTTTGATTATAAATATATTTTACAAATCAAATATAGTGGATTGACTTCCAAATAAATAAACATAAATGATATATGCGTCGGGAATCTGCTATGAACCGGTGCCGAAACCACGAGTTTTTGAACCGGCCTATCTTAGGATTAGGACAGCCTGGAGACTAATTATGGTTTTGCATGGAGCAAAACCTTTGACCCCACGTATTGTGACTTGGAATATGGAGGTGCAGTGGATCCCGGGAGTCCAGGAAGCAGGACCCGCCCACCTCAAAATCAACGAAAGTGGCAGTTACCCTTCTGGAAAGTAAACATAGCTGATTGGACCAGGCAAAAAGAACTCGTACTTGTAGTGTACACAGTCATTAAGTAATAGTTCAGACTCAAGCCAACTCGGTAGTTTATCGAAAATCCTATGCTTTCGGGACCGGGATTGATTGTATTACATTATTCAACGATTGACATTTATTTTAATTGTAATAGAAGTTTTTAGACTTTTTTCACATTCATTTTTTAATAATTAATTTCATTATAAAAATAATAATGGTACCGTCCCATAACAACTAAGGATATGTATGAAAACTGTAACCAAAAATTGAAAAATCATTTTGGTTTTACAATTAAATTATAAAATTTTCAATTTCCATTAACCAAATTTAAGAACATTTTAATTTTCTCAACCATATAAAATTATACAATTCTTGCTGTTTTATTTATTTATTTTTTTTGGGCCGAACAATTCTTGCAGTTAAGTTGTATAACTCTTCGAAATCATATGTTTTGACTCTTAAAATTTTACAATATCACAGGCATGAGTCTACTATAGCATCTTAATGTACATTTGAATGCTAGCTTCTACCAACATGTTTAGCACAAAGACATTCAATTCATATCATCTATTTAACTGTTTAGCTATATTTAGTTTTAAAAAATCTCAAGTATTCGAAGGTATATTATATTAAGAGAAAAAAAAATCTATATGACCATGTGATTGTGCAGGTTTTTTTATAAACAATTAAACAGTGAATTTAATGCAAATAGCTGTAACTGTTATAATAATAAAACATTATCATGATATCGAAAATATAACTCTTTATGGTGATATATAAAATATACCATATAAAGAAATAGTGATATGTAATAATCATGATATTATAAATATAATAATAATGGTGGCATGTAAAATATATATATATAGAAGTAACATTTTCACCGAAAAGGGTGAATTCAAATAGTTGGCAAACTTTGGTCCAAAAAAAAAAAAAGAAAATAGTTGACAAACCGAAGAAATTAATATTAAAGTCGTGTAGTATAAAATTAAAAATGCTAAATTATATAAAATAGAGATGATATTAGAAATGATATCTAAACTTTGATAAAATATGCAATTAGATATCTAAACTTAGAAATTGATCAATCTAATACCCGAACTTCCAAATTAATCTATTTAGTACTTGAAAAACTTTAAAATTAATTAATTTAATACATGAAGAACTTGATGGTTGTATATTGACATACATAAAAAATTCTTTCAAATACTAAATAATCAATTTTAAATTTCAGTGCTAAATGGATAAATTTTGAAGTTCGGGTATTAACTTGATCAATTTCAAAATTCAAGTATCTAATTACATATTTTGTCAAAGTTTAAGTATCATTTATGATATTAACCTTATAAAATATTAATATATCTTTTCGTTTTGAGAAAATATAAAAACTTGCTATTGGGGCTTAAATAATATAGATATATAATTGTCCGTTATTTATTTATTTATTTATTTTTCCAACTTATAATTATTTACTGTATATTTACTTCTTTAAGCTTATTAAAGTCTTGCCTTTTCGTTGTGTCCATGTCAACCTGCACTCTCGATTCCCTTCTTTATGCAGATGGCAGCTTCTTGTATTACTTTGCAATTAAGTCTAATACTTTTCTCATTTTGGAATGCTATTCAATTCATTTTTATCTTGCTTTGGTTATTGCAAAGTTTGCTAGGTGCAGCCCTTTTCTAGACTATAATTGTTAACATTGTAAGTTAATCCATATAAGCTTATTATTTTATCACTTTATTAGATCTTTTATGATTAAATATCAATTAAGACATATTTAAAATCATTTGGATGTGAAGGCAAGGTAGAATTGTAAGTTTAAATATAGTATATTGTGAATTTATAATTTCACTAACTTGATGCCATTTTAAAGGTTTATGATTCTACGAATATTGTATTTCGTTTCTATTTAAATATAATAGGCTATTAATATTTAAAGAATTTAAAATAGGTTGATTACACTACTTAGCTTTACTATTGATTTTTTTATTTGAATGAACAATTAAAAAGAAGATATATTTAATTCATCGAAGGAGGATTGATCCAATATTTATGAAGTATAATGCAGTAAAGACAAACACAATAGTTTTGTAGCCTAATGATCTAACTCTAAACTTTAAGTAAGAGATATCATGTTTGAATCTTATTTCTCATTATAATATACAAGTAAGCACACGCCGCGATACGTGTACAAATAAAACAATCCAACATATATAAATTAAATAGATATATTATTTTGATAATTAGAAGATGAAAAATTTAATTAGTCATAGAAATTAATTTAATTACAAATCATAATTACAATTGTATTTTCCATAGGTAACTTTTCCATGTTGGTAACTGCTAAAAAAGAAAAAATTATCTATTTAATCCTTATTTAATTCTATTTAAACCCTATTTAATTTCATGATACCAAAAATATTTTACATTATATACTAAAAAAGGAAAAGACATGTCTACTAACCTTATTCAATTCTATTCAAACCTATTTAATTTCATTATTTCAGCGATACCAAAAAATATTTTAAATAGAAAAGAATATGTATATTTAACCTATTTAATTCTATTCAAACCCTATTTAATTTCATGATTTCAAGGATATAAAAAATATTTTACGCCCATATGCTAAAAAAGGAAAAGATTATGTTATTTAATCCTTATTTAATTATATTCAAACCCTATTTAATTTTCATGATTTTAAGGATATAAAAAATATTTTATGCTCATATGCTAAAAACATTACATTAAAAATATTTATATTAAAAATATTTACACTAAAGACACCAAAGGGATGGTTTTGTTTTAATAATATAGATAAAAAAAGAAAAAGGTAATATTTTGAAAAAGTAGGTATTTTGACAAGCCATAGATGGAAAATTCAAAGATTCAAGAGACAATGGGCTTAACAATACTCATTTGTTAGAGTTTAAAATCAAAGTATTATTATCATTATTATTACTATTATTGTTATTATTATTATTGGTAGTAGTAGTAAGGAACATTTTAATTTGATTCGACCCTTTTGTATAGGATGGTGAATCATTCAACCCTTTCTAAATTGAATTACAAAACAAACCAAGTATACTTATAGTCTTATACACCTTAATCAAAGTATTCAAATACTCATTTTTTTTTTAATAATTTGTGATGGTAAATATTAAATATTTAAGATAAGATTTAGGAAAATAAAAAAAAAAGTATTTACAAGTGTTAAGGAAAAAAATACATTTAAAAAAATTATGAAAATATTACTGGGTCTAAAATAATTAAAATAATAAATAGTGTGAGCTCCTTCTTTTGAAAAACTAGTCAACACTTGCAATTACATAAGAGTCAGTCATTACAATTCATCTTCTCTCCTCTCTTGAAAAGACTTTTATTTAATCATTTTTAGATTATTTTCTATCATTTTTATTATAGCTTTTTATTAAAATATTATTATTATTTCGTTATCTTGTCTTATTTTATTTTTTATTCTATACATATATCTTATATTAATATTAAATAAATCTTAAAAATAATTGTTACTTCATTCGCGTAAAAAAAATACTAAGACAATTTTTCTATATACTCCACTCTTTCTCTTCTCCTATCTCTCTCTTCTTCCTCCCCACTATGATGAATATTGGAGCAATGGCAAAATTCTATTAATTCCAAGAGGTAATATATACAATTGTCATGGACAACTAATTGTTAATTCTTAGAATTTGGTAAATGAATCAACATACATTAATGATAAATTATTTATAATACTAAGTTGTTGTTTCCTTCTATAAATCTAAATTAATGATAATTTGACTCAATCTACATTAATGATAAATTATTTACAATGTCTAGCTGTTGTTTCCCTCTCCCCTCAAGTTGAAGCTCCTAGTAGAGATTCCATCTTGTCCTTGAGATGAAGAAATTAAGCACGTGAGAGTGACTTTGTGATTGCATCAACAAGACAAATCTAGCACAATTCAGTAGCAGTTGCTACAATAGCATGATATTTAGCTTCAGTTGATGAGCGTGTGACAGTGCGTTGTTTCTTAGAAGTACAAGAAATTGGACTACGACCAAATAAACAATATAAATAGTAGTTGATGAGTAGTCATCTTTGTTACCAGCCCAATTGGTATCTAAGAAAGCATGGAGAGAAACAATAGGTAGGCATTGTAAATAATATATCATTAATGTAGATTTATAGAAGGAAAAATGAGGCATTAAAAATAATTTATCATTTATGTAGATTGACTCAAATTTATCATTAATGTAGATTGATTCATTTACCTAATTCTAGGAATTAGCAATTAGTTGTCAATTGTGATCAATTCTAAGAGATTAGTATTGATTTTCAAGACATTGACTCCATGACAATGTATATATTTACCTCTTGGATTAATAGAATTTTGCCATCGATCCAATATTCATCATAGCATCGTACATGAAGAGAAAGATTATTCAAGTTGGTTGTGATATGATAAGATCTGCCACTATTAAGGAGGCATGATGGGTTATTGTATAATTGAACGAGCTTGCCATAGAGATGATGAATGTGGACCTGTTGGTCGAAAATCCGATGATCATAGGGCTGTTGATGAGTAGTTTAAATTGGGTTGAGTCAAAATTAATTGAAAATCGCGAGCATCATTTAGTTACGTGCCCTTGATTATTGCACATTTATGTCCAAGATAAGGATGTGGTGGAGGCCTTTCAGCCTAGAAGTTGTTAGATGACATCCATTGGTTTGGTGATGAATTGAAAGGAGGATGCCATGGTTTGCTCCGGTTCATGGTTTTTGGATTTGCTATTGTTGGAAGAGAGGCTAGTTGTGGTGGTTCAAATTGACGTAATGTCATTTCCTTATTCAGAAGTTTTTCATGAAGCTCATCCAATGAGATAGTCATATCTCGAGCATTAACATGTAAATAATTGATTTGTATTCCTCATCTAGACCGTCAAGGACTTTTCAATTAAGTCCTCTTCATCATATGGTTTGCCTAGAATTGCAAGCTCATCGACACGACTTCGAATATATTGTATATATTCACTAATGGTACGTGAGCCTTTAATTAGATTCTTTAGTTGCTCCTTGATTTGCCTGATATGATCATGAGTGGGCTTGGCATATGTGTTTTCAAGAATCATCCAAGCATCGTGAGATGGTAGCATGGTTAAAGAGTGATTGCACTTGATAATGATCTGACCATGATGTTAAATATTAATTTCTCCTATCGAAGTGATGTTTGGAATGCATGTGACTCATTGCCATAAGTAGTAATGTTGGGAGATGGTGCATTAATTGAGCCATCAATGTATCCTTCAAGATTATAGTCAATTAATTACCATCAATGTAATTTCCATGAGAGATAATTTGTAGGTGTGAGTTTTATGGCGGAATGAGAGAAGATGTTTATGGCAATAAGAGGGTGACTTGGTTCGTGAGAATTGGGAATAATTGGTTGAGAGGTGCAATAAATGTTAAATCTTGTGAAACCATTGTTTGAAGGAGAAGAAGTGTGCAAAATATGATCTCTGATACATATGATGAATATTGGAGATAGCAAAATTCTATTACTTTCAAGAGGTAAATATATACAATTGTCATCGAGTCAATCTCTTGCAAATCAATACTAATCTTTTAAAATTGAGAATTGGCAACTAATTATAATTCCTAGAATTGGGTAATGACTTAATTTAAATTAATGATAAATTTCACTCAATCTACATTATTGATAAATTATTTATAATTCCTCGTTATTGTTTCCTTTTATAAATTTGCATTAATGATAAATTTGACTCAATCTAATAAATTTTTTACAGCGGTCTATTTGTTTACTAGAACCAACACGACCGTAGTAGAATTGTAAAACTAAAAGCAACATTCATACGACGACTTCGCGGCACCTTTTCTCTCGATTTTCCCATCTCCTTCATCTTCTTCTTCTTGTTCCACCAGTTGTAATTACTCTCACACTTTCTCTCTTCAGAAAATGCTTCACCTTCTCTTTACGGTGATCTTCTTCGAGATGCTCTTGATCCTAGTCTTCGTATTCAAAACCCCATTAAGAAAACTCGTGATCATAACATTGGATCGGATCAAACGAGGACGTGGACCTATGATCGTTAAAACGGTTGCGGGTACGGTCTTTGTGGTCTTATGTTCATCCGTTTACAGTATGATGGAGATCCAGAAGCGTCGGATCGATGACGGTGAGGGTACTGGTTTTGTCAATCCAACGGAGCAGGTTATCATGGCCAAACACATGCTTGAAGCCACTCTCATGGGTACTAATTCATTATTACCAAACTGATATTGGGTGCTTGGAACATTTGTTAAGATACTAAATGACATTATTTTTCGTGAATTGTGTAATCAGTCTTCAAAAATTCTGAAGTTATTTTGTTCCTGTCTCGTTAATAATTGTTCGGAACACTTATTAAGATGTGATTTTAATGAGATTACAAAGGTTTTCCTTTTTTTAAATTAATTTTTTAATGTGGATTTGGATATTTTAGTGGAAAGATTGAATCTTTTTGTGATTTTGGTTGTGGGTATTTTTGGGCTGTTGAGGAAATGCATTTGCTTCGGCATTTGGATGGTTTGAGGTAGTGGTAATCGGTGTCGTCACATTGAATTAGATTTATTTTTGTTTTGAAATTTTTGAGAGTAATGAAAATGTGTGCAATTAAGTTGCTCAAATTAAGAATGTCTATCTGTTTATTGAGTTAGACGTGTCACATTGGGTTGATGTCGGATTAGTTCATACAAATGTCTTGGATTCTTGTCACCTTGAAGTGTTGGGTTGGGCCTTCTGGCTGATTATGGTTCAGTGTTATTTTTATGTTAGCCGTTTGCACATTTTGGATCTGCTAGTAGCCGATTGTTGGATTTTTGGTTTCGTTTAATGGAAAATTTATGCCTTAATAATTATGATGTGAGAGGTCTATTAGATCCAACTCTAGCTTATGACAAGATCTGGTTGAGAGATGGCAATTTGTGTTGATATATGTTTATTGTACTTTATATTGTAAAAGAATAACAAAATGAATTTGCACGAGTGGTTTTGAGTACTGATTTGCTTTAGTGATGTTGCCATATTCCTATTGGTTTGATCCTCAATTGAAGCAGTAACATGATAATCTCTTGTTATTGGATCATCTGCAAATTGTTAGATGAAGTTGACAGACCATCCTGTTCTTGTCTATCTCAGCATGGAGTTTTTGTGAGGAAAGATTCATTAAGAGTGGTGCACCATGTGGGTTATAACTGGTAGGTAAGAACATGTAATTGTAATTTGACACTCGATGCACCATAATATAATAACTACTGTGGGGTGTGTCAAATTCTTACATCTTTTGTCTACTACGCTGTAATCCATGTGGCATATCACTTAAGTGAAGCTCTTTTTTTTTTTTTTTTTTCAATGTACGTTAACGAACTTTGAATAAGTTAGGCTTTTGGAGTCTGATAATATCTGTATACTGTTTATCGGTTGTACTGGAGCAAATACTGGCTCTGTGGATTTATCTCTGTCATGGACATTCCTAAAGTAAAAAAAAGTTGTGTTTTGGTATCACTTTGCCAATACTCCATTCTTAGCCTTAGGGTCTTCAAATACATTTCTGCTGGTGTGACTACTTTTCTTGTTGCTCTTGGACTATATTCTTACCTTATGCATTTACTGTTTTTGTCATGTAGCTTGATGATATGTCAATGTTTGTTTTGACATATAATTAGCAAGGTTGGGGACTTTCCTCTAGTGGCTTCATATTTTAATACTGCTGGTTGTATCAAAATTATGATCTTTGCCCAGATATGAAGAGCTTTACGGTGTTACCTAGAGAGTGACTGCAGTTGCTTTTGCATATGAATTTGTCCATTTATGTCATCTGTCACAATCAAGAGATGGTGCTTTAGGAACGTTGTGATTCATTGTTGGTTCCTGGTGGTCTATTGTTGTCAAGTTTATGTTTTGCTAGATTGGATGCAATGTGGAAAATTTATCTAGTGGAAGAGTTACTGATTGAATTGGACAAGAAACAGAAGCACAACTCTTTTACAAAAAGAGAACATAAATGAAAATGAATTTTTTTTTTCAATGTTTTAGCATCTACCTGCAAACTTTTCCAAAATTTTATTTACTGGTTCAAAATTCAATACATCAACCAAATCAAGTACTAAAAGAACTCATAGCAAAACCTATACTGTATATTCTAAAGTGTTCTACAAATTTTATATATACTATAAAAAATATCGAGGACTGAAGTTTCTATTGCATGCCTTCCTCTCTAAATGTTCAGCTACTATGTTTGCTGTTCTGTAGACGAGTTTTGTACTTCCTTTGACCTACTTCAACAGATTCATGATTAACCTCACTTCATTCCACTAACCCTATTTATCAGTCATTTTCTCCATTTGAATCCTGTGAACCTAGCAAGATTTCTACTCTACTGCAAGCTCCTTGTTATTCCATTGTAAAAGGAAAAAAAAAAAAAAAAAGCTGCAATTCCTTTCTTGGTTTTATTTCATCTTCTTTAATGTTATTGCTCTGAATAAATTTACCAAAAGTACCAACAAGCTTCCCATTATCCTCTCTTGATGAAATTTGCTTGCATCTGTATTCAATTTCTATTTTCACAGACAAGGAAGGACCCAATGGCACGAATTGTTTTCATTTTCTTGCTGCAAATCTGAATTTTCAAAAGAGAAAACATGCGGATCAAACCCTAACAGTTGTAAATGTATGAAATATATTGAAAGATGCGAGCAGCTCCTTGACATTGTTAATCAATCTGTTAACATGTGACTGTTGATTCTCAGAATTTGCCTCTTTTCTCTCCATATAAATGAACTAGATAGCACAAAGCGTGGAGAAGGAAGCAAAATAATTGTTCCCTTTCCAGTTCGATCTTGAATTCATTAAATCAGGTCTGCTATTGAAGATGTATTGCAGATATTAAACCCAACAAGTGTGGCAAGTTGGTTCCAAACTCAGTTTGAGAACACCTTCACACCATTAACAATTTGCTGATTGTTCTTTTTGGTTTGATAAATAGAACTTTGAAGCCAAGGAAACTCCTTTCTTATTTTATCATTAATCGAGTGTCCCATCAAACAATTTCCAAAAAGGATGCCTTAAGAGGGACTTGGCCTTGCCAATTTGATTTCATCCATCCAACTCTCTTTGTGTTGTCTACACCCCTGTGTAGCATCCTTAAAATTAATTTTACCATCTTTGGACAATGTGCAAAACTATTCATCTTCTGTGCTTTCATCAATTGCAAGACTGCCAATTGCTTTCCCAGGGAAGTCCCATGAATGGTCATTCCAGAAATATTCCATCTCTCCAATCAGTTTCCTTACTAATATGTAACATATTTTGGATTGATGCGTCTACTGCCTATGTCTTTCTATAGTCCATATTTTCTTGTCCTAAACCATAAACAATAAGCTGTTCCACACTTCCCTAGCCTTTGCAAGTCTTTTCCATAGTAAGAGCCTGTTAATCTTACAACCTAACATCTTGGATGTCAATTCCCATGATTATCCTTTATAAATTCTGCAAATAAGCTGCTGCTGATAATATTGATTTCTAAGGCCGTAAAGGTCAAACAATATCTTTTCATCTTCAGTCTCCTAGACCTCCCTCTTTAATTGGGTAACAACATTATTTTCAAGCCATCCAGTGAGTTGATCTTTCTCCAATCTTATGTTGCCTAAAAAATCTGCAAAAAGACCCTTGAATTGTTTAAGACATCAATCATAAGAGGAATTTCTTGGAAAAGGTCAATGGAAGGGAAAATTGATATATCTTATCAGCTTAGTTGTCCTTATTGGGAGAGCAATAATCTGAACCAATTGGATAATCTTTGCTGAATCCCAAAGATAATCTGACTTCCTCAGAGATAATGGAGTTTCTACATCCTAAACTGATAACTCTTGATATTAGAAACCTGTTGATAGTGGATTTGGTGCTTCTGCTTTTGCTTGTACAATTAGAAATTTCAGCAACTTTCTTATCATGTTTTAGAAATTTCATCAATTTTGCAATAATTTTGAAGAGCTATTAGCAAATATTATGCAGTCATCAACAAAGGTTAAATTGGGTCATCATTACCCTTGAAGCAGCAATGGTAACACATATGTGGATGCCTCTTCATCGAAGCATCTTAACCTCTTGACAAATGTTGACTTAGAATAACAATGGAGGCTTAGAATGGTCTCCCTCCAAAACCAGAATTTTTTCCTTCCCTTTTTCTAATAAAACAAGCATTGTCTTCATCTCCTGATTTTTCACCTTAGGCATTTGAGGAAGGGGACCTAACAATCTTATCCCTGAACTCCTGAGGTGCCACATGCTGTTACGAAACATGCATCTACCATCTTCCTAGACAGAAGGTGCTACATTTGTATTTTCTGCAGTAATGTGAAGTTAAAAAGTATTCCACATTTTGATGGTGAGGAAGTAACTATTTACAAGTCATGAAAAAGCATAGTATTCTTAATCTGGTAATTCTTTTTAGATCTTGGGTAGCAAAGATACTGTATGGAATAATTACTTAAAAGAAGAGTGATAAATGACTGGCATGGGACTCTTAGAATTTGGGTTTATCTTGTTGGGTTGAGAGCCTTGGTTATGGTTTTCTTTTCAGGAGTGATCACCCAGGTATAATCCAGACTAATGCATCATCTCTACTAAAATGAGCCAAAGAAGGTATAGCCCGAATTATCTAGTCTCCAAGCTGTTAATCAAGCTTCAAGCATTGTCAACTGCTGTGAAGAAGCTGACGTGCAGTGCTTAGGTTTTAGAGACTGAATTCCCTTTAGAATAATTCATTCGATGTATTCTTTAATTTATGATGGGAAGAATTAGCTCTGATGGAATTGGCTTGTTGGTGCAGTGCAACTGTTGTGTGGAAGGATAGTTTTTTTCCTGTAGATGACAGTGGTTTTAATTAATTGTTGTTTTTTACTGATTGGAGCATTCTGAGAACTAAATTCATCTTCTATGTTTTTCATGGGCTAAAAGGTTCCAAATCTTCCAAAACCTGACAAGATTTAATTGCATGCACTGGATGCTTTTAGTTTGTGTTGCTATAAGATAGCATTAGGTAGACTTGGTTGGTTATACATCAGGAGATTTAGAGCTTATGGTGCCTTTAATAGTTTAATGACTAACAGTTATGCATAAATTACCATGTTTTCTTTTAATGGCATTTGGATTTTAAGTTTACTACTTTTAGCTATGCTCCCAAATTTATGCACATATGGATGTCTCTGGGAGGAAATACAAGTACAGAGCATAAATAGATGTTATGTGCTCGATATGTAAAGTAGCAGGAGTTATTTTTTATTGTCTTTTTTCTTATTAAGCAAAAGAGTTAGCCTATTAAATGATAAAACCCATATCCTTAGCAGGTGCAGTTCTTTCTAGGATGGATTGTAAGTCTAAAACTGATTCTATGTTGAATGGCAAGGATCACGGTCCCTATTCTGTTTATTCACTTGCTCTATTTCACTATAACACAAAAAACATAAAGGAGAAAATAAGGCTGGAGATGGATGATTGCATCAATCTGTTATTAAATTTGGCGTTCTTCTTTCCTGTTTCAATGCAGTGATCGTGACTTATTAACTAACCTACATAGGTTATGTCATGGTTTCTTTATGCCATTGATATTTCTAAATATGGGCTAATATTGTGCAGGAGCAATCCTGTTCCTTGCTCTCATGATAGACAGGCTACATCACTACATGAGAGAACTGCGGTTAAGGAGGAAGAGCATGGAGGCTGCAAAGAAACAGACAAAAAGCTTGAGGATGGAAAAGCTAGGCACAGAGGAGGAAAGGCTTGGAGAATTGAACACACTACAGAAGAAAATTAAGCAGCTGGAGTTGGAGGTTGAGAGAAGACTAAAGATGTAGGTGTTGCAGAAGCCAATGCGTTGCACTAACGAAACAATCTGAAGGGTTCCTTCTTGAATATGACCGTTTGCTTGAAGAAAACCAAAATTTGCGGACTCAGTTGCAGTCACTTGATAGGAGGCTTTCTCGTTCGGGTAGCAAGAAGAATACCTAAGGTTATTTTGCTTCTTGGAAAATTCATTAGGTTTACTTATCAGAGACTTTGTCCAAGAGTTTTCTTGTGTTTTTTCATCTTTTCCTTTTTGCTGTGTATATCTGACCATTTTTTGAACGTATTTGTTTGTTTTCTTTCCCATCATAGTGTTATATTTGGCATCACTTTTAGATTTGTGAAACAAAACTAAGAGAGTAATGTTAAAAAAACAACTTAAATTTTGTTTTTGTTTGGAATAGATCTGAATGGCCAGTTCTAGTTGCTAGCGAATAACTTATGGCATATTGCAGGGATATACTATGTTATCTTTCCTCTGTTCTTGTATGCCAATTATGTGGTGTTCAATTTTAGAGCAAAATTCTTACTGTGTGAAGATGTTGGTCCGGATATCGGACTGTTTTATCTTTTTAGCACAGAGCTTTAAAGCTTTCACTGCATGGGTTGAGTTACTATACAATAAAGGGTATAAGAATATGTGCCCCGGTACTCATTTGAGGACACAACAACTGGTTTGAATTGGTGGTCAGGAATGCACATGCAATGGTAATCTAGACCTTTTTGGTTCTAGTTTAGTCTTGGCATGAATTGTCATAAAGTGTTTGGTCAAAATAAGATTTTAAAGTGAAAATGAAAAATGAAGGGTAGATATGGATGAAACACATCTACTAACCTTTAAAAAAATTATACAAATACAAATTATATCAAAATAAATACCAAATTACTAATTAAATCGTATCTAATACATGTGACTATTTTTAACAAAGAAATTATACCTAGTAGATGGGATTTAGGTATTTCCACTATTCTCAATAGCACTAATAAAAGGATGAAAATATCATCATATATGTGATTTATGTACAAGTATAAAAATGTATGACATGCAAGTGCGCATATGCACAAGAGTTGCATGCTTCACATGTGACTTGTATGTAATATAAGCATTGTTCAATAGATATGGTTACATGGTGATAATTATTTTGGTATGATTTGTATTTATGTAATTTTTATTAGGAGAGGTCGTAATTAGACAATTTTTTGTAGATACATATCAAAGAAAGATCATATGGAAATGAGATAGGGAAAGGGATAACAAACAAATGAAATAAATAGATTAGGAACGAAATATATGTTGCTGGAAAAATAAATAAATCAATAAAAGAATGGCATGAAAAAGCTGAGAACTAAATGACGGATACAGGCATTACTTCAAAAATTCTATGGAGCCACAGCCCAACTTGTTGGAACTTGCAGCTTTGAAATCTTGATTCACCACCTTTGTTTTAAAGGAAAAAGTCTGGTTAAGAAGTACTGTTTTTCATGTTCTGTAACAGGGATTGGTTCAGGGAAACTTTCACTTTGGAGATAGCCTCTAATATAAAGTCTCAAGTAAGAGGAAATAGAATGTGTCAGTTTTCTTGTCTCCAAAATCTGAGCGGTGAAAACAGAATATGGTACTTTTTTTATGAAATGAAATATCAGAAGGATAACAGGGAGTACTATACTTCTACTATTTTCGGTATATGCGCTTATCAATAGCATTTTCCAGTCATTGTTGTGCATATGGACAAATTGCTAATGAAACTGGAAAACTCCTATCACATAAGTTGTTTTGGTTCTAGACCTAGTTACAGGTTTACAATTGGCTTTGACCTGGTCTGTACTAGTTATTTCTGATTTTCAAATAATGGAGTCCATGGGTTATGGACCTTGTAAAATTGTAAATTAGTCTAAAGTTCTCTTCTTCTTTTTTTTTTTTTTTAAAAAAAAAATTGAAGTTTCAAAACTACTCATATGCATGAATTAGGTAGTTCCATCTCCCAAACTTTTGCTATGCTGTATTTTTAAAAAATAAAATAGAAATAGAAATAAATTACACTATAAAGAATCAATATTACAGGTAACTTTATTATAAATATCAACTTTTTAAGAGGTTAACATGAGGAATGTAAGTTTTGTAAAATTAGTCAAATAAGGTATCAATATTTAAAAAAATTCACTTAAAGTATCAATGTTGAAATTTTTCTTTTTTTTTTTAATTAAATTCATTAGCCTATACCTTGTTTGACTTACTTTGAGAAATATTGATTCATATTTTTAACCATTCAAAATATTGATGCTTTAAAATGAACTTGCTTCCAAGTATTGATAACTTTGATGTAATTTACCTATCACAAATACAACTTACACATAATTAATTTTTGGTAGTAAATTAACAATGTGAAAGTAGGAAAAAATATATTAATTTTTTTGATTATTTATATATATACAAGATTAGATAAATAATGCTATTATTACAAAATGTTACAACCGTTGTAAGTAAAATAAGATAGTTTACAGCATTTATAATTACACCATCTAACATACACGAAATATTTTATATTACAGAATTTTTATAAGTAGTGTTACAATTTTTAGTGCAATCACCATTATCATATCGTTGATCTATAAACTCTAAGCTATTAGTAGGTGATTGACATCAAGCCAAATGTAGGTGCCAGGAATTAATTAGAGACAATAAGATGGTGACTTTGATGATGCAATGAGTATTACAAGCTATCTTGCCAACTATTTTTGTAGTGCTTTTATTGGCTGTGTGCAAATGGTCACCGTTACTGAATTTCATATATATTCTACACCACTTCATTTGCATCTTGCTGATACTTTTGTCAAATTTCAATATTAATCAAGTCTTCTTTAGTGATACAAATATTTTAAAAGAATTCGGAATGAAGCACATGAGGAAATTGGAGAAAGTATATGGAAAATAAGGATCATGACCACTTACATGCAAAATAGTATAAAAGAGCACCACAGAAACATATGGTAATCAGTATATATTAGTTATTTAGCTGTTAGTATTTTGATACATATCATCATATAAGTTTATGTTCATGATAGAGGGCTTCATTCTGCCTCTTTAATTCTTGACATGATTAATTAACTTGAAATTTCAATAATGCATGAAAAATATTAACACATGGCAATATGCCATGTATTGTACGTAGGTTTTGTGCTTGTGTAAGTGCGTAAAATTTGCACTAAATTTATAAGTGGGTATGCAATCTATTTGTGAGTGTACAAATGAGGTTTGTGTGTGTCGATGAATTTTAGTTTAGTGTATCTCCTTTGTCTCTCAAGTGAGAGGTACAAATTCGAATCCTCTTTTCTGTTGTAATGGACCTAGGAAAAAAAAAATGAGGTTTGTGTGTGTTGTGTAGTTTTGTGTGATAGTGTGTATGTTTTGCCTGTAGTGTTTTGGATGTGACTATGAGATGTGTATGTTTTTGCCTGTAGTGTTTTGGATGTGACTATGGTGAAGTAATGTGTGATGGTGTGATGAAATGTGTGTATTGTAGATGTGTGTGGAGTGATGTAAAGTAGTTTTGTTTTGTGCATAGTGTCAATAGAACCTATACATTCCCTTATGGTATGTTTAGTATGCAGGAATAGACTAGAATGAAATCGCAATTCCGGCTTCCATTCCTTTGCCTACATTTGGAAGTGTCATGATAAGGCGGAATCACAATTCCATGAAATTGATGATCCCAGCTTTAAGGTGAAATTTCATTATATCTTTGAGAAGGCGGAATTGCGATTTCATTTCACTTTCCATTAAGAATTTTTACTTAAATTACTTTTTTTTATCCTATATAAATTTATTATCTTATTTTTTGGAAAGGGTATTTTTGGTAAATTCTAATATAAATTAATTCATATTCATTCAATTCTGTGTTTTTATCCAAACAAAGGAATGGATTTGTCATTTCATTATTGATTCCATTTCATTCCATTTATTTAATTCCAATCCATTCCGTGTTCATATCCAAATAAAGGAATGGATTTGCCAATTCCTTATTGATTCTAATAATCCATTCCATTTCAGACGATTCCCGCATTCCAAACGTAACATTTGTTCAATGTCCCAACACTTCAAATAGGTTCTAAGTCAGTTTTGGACTTGATATAACTTGAGCTTTGGTTTAGATTTTATGAAAATATAGAGATGTTGAAAACTTCATAAGATACCCAAAAAAATATTTAAAGGTAATTTTACCACTTTAAATCACCAACGGATTGGCATGTGTTAATATTTTTATCTTGAAAAAGTATTATTTATTAAAGGGTGAAATCATTAACATATAGCCAACTTTAGGAGTTGGAACTATATTTTTTGTAATTCATTGAATAAATTCCTATAGAAAATAAATTTTGGATAATGTATAAGTTCTTAAAAAAGTTCTCATTAATATTATAAAAGGTAAATGTCACAATTGATATCTAAACTTTATCTAGTTGTGTAATTAACCATCTTCAAATTTTATGACACTAAGATAAGCTAGTTAATTGCAAAGATAAGAAAAATTTAAGTAGTTATTTGTAAAATTTGGCAAAGTTTAATGGTAAAATATAAAACTAAACAAAGTTTTTTAAATGAATAATGTAAAAAATGGTACTTAAACTTTCATAAAAAGTTCAATTAGGTACCTGAAATTTAGTTTTGCATGATTTACTATTTAAAGCAAGTTTTCATGGATATTTTTTCCTACTAGAAGTTTGATTTTGACAATTTTGATATAAAATTAAATTTTTCTCAAACTTTTCTCATACCTAATTGAACTTGCTTCAGATATGAAAAAAGTTTGCAAAAACTTTATTTAAGTACAAAAATTATCAAAACAAAACTTTAGGTAGGAAAAATATCTATGAAAATTATGTTTAGATATTAAATTGTTGAAAATAAAACTTTAGATAATTGATTGAATATTTTGTGAAAGTTTAGGTATTATTTTTCTCATTAAAACATTTTTAAATTGATACTTTTAAATTTTAGATACTTAATTACAAAAATAGATAAAGTTTGGGTACTAAATGTGACAATTACCCTATTGCAAATTATAAAGATATTACAAAGTTTTGAGGTATACAAATTTTTTGAGTAAATTACAAAATTCTCTACTTTTTTTTTTTAATTTTGTAAAGATGTGACCTGTTTTATTTTATTTTATTTATGTAAGTGTGATTTAGGTTTTACTAAAAAAGTGTTAATACTAACTAATGATTTACGAAGCACAAGTCAAAGTACTATTGATTAAGATAATTAAAAGTATTACTAAGTATATTTAAATAAATAATCTAAAAAATTCAAAGGAAAAAAAAAAGGAAAAAGAGAAAAAGTCAGAAAAATAAACAATTACAATAACTTTGGTTAATTCTACTTACCCCGTGACCAATAGGTAGTTGGAAATAGGTCATAATAAATAAGATTCACAATCCACCTTAGTGAGCAAGTCTTATCACCAACACATGTTGGTTGCTAGACATCGATTACTTTGAAATTTGAAAAAAATTAAAATAAGCCAAAAACCCATTAGATTGTTACTTGCCGATGATCTCATTGGTTCTTAACTCTTCATATATATATAGTTTGAGGTGTGGATGGTCACTTTCCACATTAATGAGATTGCAAGACCTATTAACCATAGTGGATCGCGACCATAAATTGTTATGCCCTATTTTCTGCTATCTTAAAATAAAGGGGTGGTTAGAAATGCACCAAGTTGTTGCACTCGCTCATTTTATTCAATTTTTCCTTTTCTTCTTTTTATTTTAAAATTTACAAAATCATTTTAAATATTTTATTAATTTAAATATATTTATTAATATTTTTAATTAAATACATTATTTTAATAAGTGGGTTGTTGATATGTCTCCCCATAGTATCATTAATTAGTTTTAACACTTTCAATGAAATTTAAGCGACCTTGTTATTAAAAATAAAAAGAAATGAGATAACCATTTTTTAAGTGAAAAAAAACATAAATAAGATATTCATAACTTATCTTTTTTTTTTTTTTAATTTCACGTTATTCTTGCATATCATGGCCTCCACAATAAGTCTCTCTCTCTCTCTCTTTTTTTTTTTTAAGCCAAACATTCTACAATAAGTCTTCAATTACTAATAAATAGTGCAAAGATCAATCAAATTTTAAGGAACTGGAAACTCTTGATATGTAACATGGTCATAAGCCTTCTAGGCTAAATCCATCCTCTCCACAACATGGACTAGCCTGTTTGGTTTTGAATTGGCCTGCCACTAAGGAATGTGCACAAATGACCAATTCTTATGCTAACTAAATCTTACTTGCATCCTCAACTTAGTGCTTAACCTACTACCCCTACTCTAAAAGAAGTATGTTCCGAGAGATGATCAATGCCTAATTCAAAGAATATATCAACAATGAGATCTTAAGCCCTAAAGAGACTAAAACAGGGAGCAAGCCATCCCTATGACAATGGATCTTACGAGCCCTTTCTCCAAGGCAATCCAAAAGGAGCTCTTTTTTTTTTTTTTTTTTCTAATTAGATAGACCATATCTCCATTCTATAGGATATTCTAGTCCATTGTGCACTTTGTTTCTCGCTAGCACCTTAATGCGGGTTTGCATGGCTGTGTAAGGGGTTTTTAAATGATAGCTACACCCTTGCATTAAAAGTAAACTCTTGTGGGTTATAAGAATGTAAAGATACGTGGTTCTCCTTACTTATATTATTAACTTCTATAACATGCACATTCTTTTCATCTTATAAACTACCACTTATATGTTTTGATATTGGATTAGTCACTTCAATCTTGTCTTTCATTCCATGATGCTTCCATTTTCCCTTTAAATAACGTTTTTTGTTTACTTTTTCCATTTTCATATTCTTACTTTCAAATTGAGTTGATGTAATCACGTCATCATTGATAGTAAATGGCAGTTGTAGCTTAAATGACTAGTATAGTTATAAGTGCTACTACCATGTGTATTAGTTTCATTATTTTTCCTCCTTCATAGCTTAACCAAAAACCAGTTTCCATATCAATGCCTATTTTTTGTAGACTTAGAATCTTTTTGTACTTAGTTACCATTGCTTCATTATGATTTATATTCTCATTTTGATTGTAAATGTTTTGATTTAATTGAGAGTTTTTCAATGATTGATTTCGATCATTAGAAAATTCATTGAATTAACTTCATTTCCTTTTGCATTATCATTATCCTTACTGAACAAGGAAGTATACCTCATTCCACCACACTTCACACATAAACTTTTTATACCTTCATGTTGAAGTCAATAACTTTGATTATCAATCACTATTGTGTGCATTAAAGGTTCATTAAAATTTATTTGAAGACAAAACCTTGTAAAATGATCTCTTTTCATCATTTATCGGATAGGCATCAAACCTAAGTAGATGCCTAATTGATTCCCTATCTCCCTTATTTCTTTTGTAGAAAAATATTCTAAAGCAAGTTCATGAATGCTCACCTAAACAACCACCAATGAGAATGTGGCAATTGAAGCCCTAAAATTAGGTTCCCCTTTTCATGTAGTAAGGAATTGTCCATTTGTAAACCATGGACCATCTCTAATCACTTAGTGATAATCTTCCCCATTTCTAAAAACAACTGCATAAGAACCAAACCGTAAACCCATAAAGGAGAAATTTAAAGCCAAAGACCACGTTACTAGTGATCATTGTGTTGCACAGCTGATTTCACCCGTAGAGTTAGGCTTTCACAAACACAAAAAAGCTGTTAAAGGCACATTGGGGGTTGTCCGGTGCAACCACTCTGATGCTTAAGTTGTTCTATAGGTCTCCTTTTCTCCCTAGAATCTTCACTTATGTAAAGGAAAGATGGCTCTCCTTTTCCCTTAGGGAAAGAGTTATTTGTAGTTTTAAGGTCATACTAGAATGGGGCCATCATATCTTTTATCTTAGGTTGAATCTCTACTTGGTAGCTGACTTGGGGACTTATAGAGGTGGCTTATAGTGAGTCCAAGAAAAGTCCTTTGAGGTCATGCTCGCACGAAGGTCTCCACCGATCTCTTTGTAGGTTGGCGTAGGTTGCATTTCGGATTTCTTAGGGCTAAGATGTCCTTAGTGTAGATCCTTTATGGATTGTAATGCTGGTGGCCTGCCAAGCGTCTGGGCTGATGTGTGGGATAAGTAGGTTGAGGCTATATTTTATCATCAACACATTGAATGAAGACTTTATACCCAAGTGAAAAACCATACAATTTAATAATCATAGCTAGTTGCCAACTATTTCTTAATTTCCTTTTTTAAAGAAGTAAATGAAATAATCTTCATACCTTTATGTCAAATTAAGCCCTTACTTTCTTGTGTCTAATACTCATCCTCTTAATCATCAATTCCTATTCTAGAAGTTTCATCACCTTCGACAAACCAAAACTAGTTGCATGGGCCTATGGAATATTCATTGTCACCATATCTCAATATGATTTCTTCCTTTCTAAACTTTGTTAATTTACGATATATTACTATCTTGCATTCCTGTCATTTATCAATTTAATTGTGTTTTAACTATGCTTGGTATTCATTTGAGCAATTTGAAACTTAGGATTATTATATGATTTTGATGCTAATCGCATTTTTTTCTTTTTCAATTTGGATAATTAGGGTATAGATTAACAGAGGAAAGGTTCAGGATGAAAGAGAGAAACTTGCATGAAAAAGACTTTTTTTTTCCATTTTTTATAATATAACTTTCTAAATGAAAAATATAACTTCTCAGTGTCTTTTTAAACATATATTTTATTTTATAAATACTAACAACACAAAAGATGTGCTTTCGGCTTTTATAATATACATTTATTTGACTTAAAAGGAAAAGCACCTTTGTCATCTTAACTTTAGTTATTCATATTCTCATCTTTTTTTTTATACAAATACATCATATATATTATTCATTTACTATTTATTTCATGGATAAAGAACCTTGTGACCTTTTTATCATTTCACATATCTATACATCTAGATATTGGCATAAGTCGGGTTTGACTCATGATTCGGCCCAAGCCAACATCGATAGGCATGACTCACGGTTCGCCTTAATCGTATGGATCATGACCTACCTAATGACTTAATAGGTTGTTAGGTTAGGGGCGGTTCCACTATAAGAAAATTGACCTTTAGAGATAAATAGTCTGCATGGTCTTTTTTTTATTTGTATATGTATGTATATCTGTATTTATTTGTCATCTATATCTGATTCGTATTCGGGCTATTTGATGATTTTATGAGCAAAATTATCTTTTTATCATTATTAGTCATCTGTATTTGATCTGTTTTTTACTGTCGAGCCTAGATTTTTCCACTATCTGGTTCATTTCTCCTAACCCGATTCACATTAAACCCGAACCCATTTAACATGAATCTCGACTAAGGGTTAAAAGAAATTTTAATTTTTTGAAAACTTTTTAGAGTCGCACCCCGATATAAATCGGAAAAATAAAAATATGATCAATGGGTCGGTTGATCCTAACTTAGCTACTAGTCTGCGAAAAAATTTGATTTAAAAAAAAAAAAACTTTTTTAAAAACCAGATATCATTGGATTCAGGGGCTAACCTATTAAAACCAAATGGTTACCACTTTTGGAATTTTAAATTTATAATTTTCCTTTTCATGCTCAAAAATTCAAATAAACATTTTTTGCTATCTTAAACATCTTATATTTTAAAATATTTATTCACAAAAAAAAACATTTTTTCATTTTTTTAATGTCGCCCCGCAGGTGCTACGTACTCGCTAATCGAGATTAGACAAAACGTAGTTCTTTTAAAAAAAGAACTTAATTTGTTGATCAATTTTATATTTTTGAACTATTCTTACTTTAAGTTCATTAAATTTTGAGTTTTTATGAAAATCATTTTGATGATCCTATGATCTAATCAATTGATTTTTTATTTATGAAAACATATTTTCTAAGTCCAAAAATCAATTTTTTTTTAATAATCATCACAAAATTCACAACATATTCAAAATATTTTACAATACATTAAAATTATTTTCATCATCAAATACACAATTCTAAAAGCAATTAATGTAAAAATACATATTAAAAATATTCAAAAATATCAAAAAATAAATTATTTTGAAAAATAATTATTTTGATTTTTCTGAATTTTTCTGAATTTTTTATGAATTTTTTACTATTTTTTTTTTTTTTCGAAATTAATTATATAATAAAAATAAATAAATTAATGCGGACTGACCTGGGCCGTTGGATGGAGCGGATGCGATCTGGATCGTCTGATCTGAAGACCAATCCTAGCCGTCTGATCTCGTTGACTCAACTAGGGCGTTGATCACCTTGATCAAATCTGGGTCATCTGATCTGGATGATTAAATCTGGGCCGCTGATCTGCTTGATTGAATTTGGGCCGCTGATCTGCTTGATCAAATCTGGACCATTTGATCTGGGCTGACCGTTGACCGTTGACCAGGGGGCGGGTTGGACTTCGGATTTTTGGGTCAGATTTCGGGTCGGATCTGACCCGTCGCGCGAAGAAGATGAAGTCGCGGCACTTTGGGGAGGATTCCGGCGGCTTTGGTGGTCGGCGGCGGCTGGGAGTTTGTCGGCCCGACTTCTGGTGTGACAGCGGAGCTCCTGGAGGCGGTGGCGTGCACCCAGAACGGCGGCAAGGGGTGGCTCCGGTGGTGCTACTCGGCGGTGAGGGTTTCAAATAAAATAAAAAAAATTACAGAGATTAATCCGATCAATTCTAGCAAATCTAAGCACACTAAAAAATCAAAATCAAGTTTCTAATACTTCTAAAACACTCAATTTGGATCAAATCTGATCCAAGAACTTCGAATTTGAAAATTTCGAATTCTAAATCCTTAATTCGAAAATTTCGAATTGATCTTATTATGTGTGTTTCTTGCAATTGAGTTGTGCCTTTTGATCCTAGTACCCTCTATTTATAGATTGTAAGCTCAATTTAACGTTTCGTATTGTTTTAGAAACCAATCGATTTTTGCCTTTTCATTTGCACAAATTTAATCCAATAATTCGTGTTTAATTCGTTTTAAACCGATGAATTGATGATTGATCTTTCATATTCTTCATCAGATCATCCAATGTAGGTAGATGAATCATCCAATTTCATCAATTCTTGTAAATCATCATTAATGGACAATTGAAGCTTCACAAATTGCATTTTTTTTCAATTTTTCCAACATGAATTTTGTGACTTTTGGGTTGCTTTTTACACATGAATTGTGCATTGATCTTTCATATTCCATGTCTACTTTGCAATGGTATCATCAATTTCAACAATTAATGATGTTTTGTCAGTTAAAAATTGATGCAAAGTAAGGCGAAAAGTCACTTTGAGAAGGATGAAAAGGCAAAAAAAAAAAAAAAAAAGATGATAAAAAGGAAAAAATTTGCCTTTGCTAGGATTTGATCCTGGGTCCTTGAGCTTGGGTGTGTGTTTGGGTCAATGTATTTAACCAACAGGCCATTTGGCCTGTGCCTCGATCACTTAGCCAACTTTATCAATACTTAAGGCTTTTAAATAATTTTTGAAATTTGTTTAACCAGCTTTAAAACAACTTATAACTAGAATTTTGTATATATCAAGCTCAAATAATAATTTCTATTTTTCCTCTTGTTTTTTTCTCTCATTTTTTTTTACTAATCTTTTTTTTTTTGAATTTTTGCTTTTTTTTACTTTTAATTTTTTGGCTTTTTCTTGATTTTTGTGATTTTTTCATTTTTTTGTGAGCTTAATATAATACTAATTCTAATTACAAATTAAAGCCTTTAAGTTGGGCAAAATTTAGGTGTCTACAGCTGCCCCTCTTTGTGGTGAAGTTTGAATAAAACTTTGCCACAAAGACAAAAGATAGCTAATTTTTGCCCTTTGACAGAACCTAGGTCATCATTTTTGGACTTCTAGACAAATGGTATCAACTTGACAGGATGGGCTTGGTCATTTGGTCTTGGTCACCATCTGGAATGGATGGATTTCTAAATTTGATCTTGATCACCATCTTGAATGAATGGATTTCTGAATTTTGTCTTGATCACCATCTTGAATGGATGGATTTCTATATTCGACACCATGTTAAACCATCTGTCGAGTTTAGACTTTGATATTTGCTAGGTCAACTGTCGGACCTAGACTTAGAAAACTGATAGACCATCTGTATGGCCTAGATTTAGAAAAATGATAGGCCATCTGTCGGGCCTAGACTAAAAAAAAAACTGATAGACCGTCTGTCGGGTTTAGATTTTAGAAAACTGCTAGGTCATCTGTCGGACCTATGGGCTTTAATTTGGTCATTTGCCGGACCTATGGGCTTTGGTTTGGTCATTTGCCGGACCTATGGGCTTTGGTTTGGTTATTTGTCGGACCTATAGGCTTTGGTTTTTGGTTTGAATTGGTGCTACTTGAACTGATTCTTGGCTGGACTGGTAACTATAATTCTTAAAGGCAGGATGACGCTCCTTTGAGCAAGTGACCCTAATTTTTTCAAACAATAGGATGACGCTCCTTTGAGCAAGTGATCTTAATTTTTCGAAACAATAGGACGACGCTCCTTTGAGCAAGTGATCCTAATTTTTCAAACAATAGGACGACGCTCCTTTGAGCAAGTGATCCTAATTTTTTCAAACAATAGGACGACGCTCCTTTGAGCAAGTGATCCTAATTCTTCAAACAATAGGACGACGCTCCTTTGAGTAAGTGATCCTAATTTTTTCAAACAATAGGACGACGCTCCTTTGAGCAAGTGATCCTAATTTTTCAAACAATAGGACGACGCTCCTTTGAGCAAGTGATCCTAATTCTTCAAATAGTAGGACGACGCTCCTTTAAGCAAGTGATCCTAATTTTTCAAACAATTGGACGACGCTCCTTTGAGCAGGTGATCCTAGATATTAGAAGAACAATGACGACTGATTTTTTTTGAAATCTTATAATTCGAAAACTGTGCTAACTTGAAAACTTTTCTTGAGTCAAGACTTCTTCTTTTTCATTTTTGTTAAGGCCAAATGCCTTTTTTCAAAACTTTTGAGTTTAAAACTCTTCTCTTTTTTTTTTCCTCAAAATTATATCTCTTTAAAAATTTAGAGATTCCTTTATTCTTTCTTGTTCTTTTTCTTTTGAAAAACAAACTTTGAGAAAAACTTCTCTCTCTTTTTTTTTTCACTTATTTCATCATTTTTCAATTTTGCTAACAAGCAAAGAATTTTATTGATTTAAAATTGCTAATGAGCGACAACTTCTCCCTTACTTATTTTTCTTTGAAGGTCAATCCTTGGTAGCCTTCTTTTCTCCTCCTTGATTAAGGGGCAACAATCTCCAATTTGACTTCTTGTCTTTGGGGCAAACTAATTCTCATTTTTTCTTGTCATTCCCATGAACTTGGATTGGTTTCTTATGCTTGAAATACTAAGTTAAAGAGGACTTCCTCCCACACTCTTTGGCTTATTTTCACACATGACTCGAATCCAAAAATTACAGTCCGTTTTGTAAATGATACATTTTGGTTAATCTATCAGGACTTTTCTTGGGTAAAAAAAAAAAAAATGAGCTTTTGGTCATTGGCTTTAATCAAAGGATATTTCATAAAGGCTTTTTATTTTTGAAAAAAATTTCATACATCCCGGGTTTACAAGTCAGAAACCTTAAGGAAAACTTGATAATGCACTTGTTCCTAGTTTCAAGGGTATTAATAAATCAACTCCTTTGATCCAAAGAGTCTCCAAAGGGTGGAATTTGTGGGTGGGACTTGATGAATTTTGAATTTTAATGATCTTGAGCTATGTATTTTCAAATCATTGATTTTTATCACCTTGTTTGCCTAATATCTTTTTCTTGTTCTCTTTTTTTTTCTTTTTTTTTCTTTTTTTCTCTTCTTTTTTTTCTTTTTTTTTTCATTGCCCTTTTGGGAGACGAATTCAAGGTGATTTGTTCTTTTATAGCTCAAAGTGTATGTGCTGTGTATGGTTTGAAATGAAGACTCTTTTTCCTTTCATAGGAAATGATTTATTTGTGTCAATTGACTACTCTTGAATTGATGCGACTAGGTCAAGTGCATATAAGTTATTCCTTTTCTCCTTATTAATGACCCTAACCTCCAAATTGCCCCATTGTGGGGTGCCCCAATGCGGGGTGGTTCTTGACAGGGTTTATTTTTAAGAATTCCTTCTTTTTAGGCCCAACGGGGTTAACAAGGGATATATTTTGGTTATTGAAATGAATGCCTGGTATCATCTTAACCTATGTATCAAGTGCAAAATAGACTTCTTTTAAGGAATGAGCCTTATAAATTTCCTCACAATCACTCAACTCTCAAGTGTTCAGTGGTTAGTGTTTGGTATTTGGTTGCCTCTTTTTTGTCAAAACATTTTCAAGCAATAAAATATCCATAGACAAACATCCATTCAAATTGCCCCAAATATCAATAGAAGATTTCATTATCATTCTTATTACAAAGATAGGCATCAATGTCGATCTTCTTTCTTAAGCTACCTGCCCCTATTGGTGTTGACCGACATTCAACTTTTGCATATGATAGGCTACTTTATCAGATGGTAACAACAAACTCTCAATTCTTGATGAAGTGACGCTTGGAAACCCTGTCGGAGTTGGGATAGGATCATTATCATCAATTGGCTTCATAGATTTCAGGAGCTCGGGTTGGATAAGCTTAGCATCGATCAAATCTTGGATTTTGTGCTTTAATCTCCAACAATTCTCCGTAGAATGGCCCGTTTGACCCATGTGGTACTCACATTGGACATTAGGATCATATTTCCTCGGCTTGTACCCTTCCTTTGGGATTTCAAATGTTATCAGATTTTGATCTCTCAATTGGTTAAGAACTTGAATCATTGGAATCTCAAATTGTGTGAGACGCCTTTGCTGTGTCAAATGATCTGGTTTATTTTGGCCCCATGCTTTTGAATTCAAAGGCTTCCTTTCCTGCTCCATATTCTTTGGTTTGTAGCTTGATGATCCTTCTGAGCATTAAGACCTAAATGTTGGAGTTTATCTACCACGTGCCCCATAACTCGCTCGAGGGTTTCAATCCCTTTTGTCATTTCTGCAAGTCTTTGCTCTAGCTCTTCATACTCTTTTTGATCTTTCTCTTGTGAATCACTTCTTTGATTTGGCGTGTTACCGAACTCTTGTACATGGAGCATGTTGATTGTAGGTTCTTCATCGTTAACCGCTAGCTCATCAACAAATCGCAATTGGACCGTTTCTGAGTCAATCAAATCCTGAATTCTATTCTTCAGTTCCCAACAATCATCAGTAGCATGCCCCTGTTGATCCATATGGTATTCACAATGTGCATTAGGGTCGTACTTTCGTGGTTTATACCCTGGTACTGGCTCACTAGGGTATAATAATTGATCCTCTTTCAGCTTCTGGTAAATTTGAGATAGAGGAACTGGGATTTGAGTGAATTTCCTCCTAGATTTTTGTGTAGGATTGTTGTAACTCACTACATTGGCTGTGTCCTCTTCTACTTTCGGTTCTTCATTGTTTTGCAGTTTACCAGAAATGAGGGCATTTTCAACTCTGCATCCTGCCACTACTGCTTCTGAGAAACTTGCTGATGCATATCCCACAAGATGTGAAAAGAAAGGTTCATCCAAAGTATTGATGAAATTGCATGTCAAATCCTTTTCAGGGATTGGGGTAGTGATTCTTGCAGCTAAAATTCTCCATCGTTGGGCATATTCCTTAAAGGTTTCTTCTTTCTTCTTCTTCATATTGTTCAGGTCCCAAACTGAGGGTGCCATTTCAATGTTGAACTTATATTGGTTGAAAAATGCTTTAGCTAACTTTTCCCAGGTATCAATTTCTTGGTGATCCAATTGGGCATACCAGGCTAAGGCCGGACCAGTAAGACTATCTTGAAAAGTTTGTACCATCAGTTTGTCAAATTTGGCATATTGCCCCATACGTCGTATGTACAGTCTTGTATGCATATTGGGACACCCGGTTCCATTGTATTTCTCAAATTCAGGTGCCTTAAATTTTCCAGGAAAGTCACCTTCCTCACACTGTGGTAGGCTTAAGATTGCAGATTGGTCAAAGCCATCAAATGTCTTCAATTTTTCAACCAATTTTTTCTCTATCTCCATAACTTGAGCTTCTAGTTCTTTCTTTAGCTCAGCTACATTACACTCATTTTGTATGTCATCTTGATCAATGTGTTGCCCCTCAATTCCTTTCCCTTTCTGTGTCCCTAAGGATCCTTCAGATGTTGTAGGGGTCTTAAGCTGAGCAAGACTCTGTGTTAAAGTCTGCATTTGTTCAGCAACTCTAAACAGGGTTTGTTCCATATCATTGAGTCTCTGTTCAGTAGTCTGATTGGGAGTGTTGTTGTTGTTAGCCATCTTAACTTAATGTGTAAGGGATTAGCTGAACCTGGTCAAAAGCAATTTCAAAGTCTCAATTTGTTCTTGCTAGCAAAATATCTCCTATTTATTTTTTCTTCTTCTTCTTTATTGTTAAAAGAAAGTTTGGAACTTTTATTCTTCTTTTATTATTTTTTCAAATTTATCAAAGAATTAATTGTTTGAAAGAATAATGGATATTCAAAAAATTTACAAATGATTATTTAAAACCTAAAGTGGAAAAAATTTTAGTATTCTAGTTTTATTTTCTATAGTGGTAAAAAAAAACAATGACTTTCTCAAAAATTTCGAATTGGGCTAATATTTTACAAAAACAATAGACTTGATGACAACGAAGTGGAATACCTATGACAAAAATAACTGTGGGTGGAAAGAACCTATCATTATAGGTGAACAATATACTCTATGGATATATACAAGTTTGACTTTGGTTGGAAAGACCCTATAACTATATATATTCTATGGATATACAAGTCTACTATACACATTTTTCTTTTTTTTTAAGGAAAATATATACAAATGCAAAGATGCAAATATGTACATATGCTAGCACACAAATACTAATGGGGATCATGACCAATAGAATTTTGAAAAATATTTATTGGAGTTGTCTTTAAAAACAATGGTTTAAAAACCTTCATCAAATTATTTATATTTTATATCTTATAAGGCCAATTAAAACTAAAAGAATATTGCATCACCTTTTTTTTTTAAGACTTTGTTGGTATTGGTAAAAACTTTTTGTTTTATTTAATTGATTTTTTTTAAATAAATGATACAACTCCATTTTTTTGAAAAAAATTTGGTCACATCCCATGTTGAAATGCATGATTTGGTAGGGTTCTATAGGTCCCCCGGTTTAGTGGTACTAAACCGGAGTGGGAGGACATTTCTTGATCTAGAGGGTGGAAAGCCACAGCCCCCGGACCTTACTTCGTCCTCCTCGCTTAGGCTCTTAAGACGGCCTGGGTCCGACCGTATCTAGCACACATTTCTAATGCAAATGCAAATGCAAATACTTAAATAAATAAACAAACAAGCTTTTTGCCTTCTTTTTTTTTGTATACCTGCAAGGTTAGTATATATTTACAAAACAATTATTCAATATAATATACAAGAATCATATATTCACAAAAATTGAGCAAGGATAAATTTAAAATTTAAAATTCCTAAGTGGCTAGCCTCTCTTTTTTAAAAAAATTTAGAATCCCCAGTGGAGTCGCCAAGCTGTCGAGCCTGGATTTTTCCACTATCTGGTTCATTTCTCCTAACCCGATTCACATTAAACCCGAACCCATTTAACATGAATCCTCGACTAGGGGTTAAAAGAAATTTTAATTTTTGAAAATTTTAGAGTCGCCACCCGATATAAATCGGGAAAAAATAAAAAGCTAGGATCAATGGGTCGGTTGATCCTAACTTAGCTACTAGTCTGCGAAAAATTTGATTTAAAAAAAACAAACTTTTAAAACCAGATATCATGGATTCGGGGGCTAACCTATTAAAACCAAATGGTTACCACTTTTGGAATTTTAAATTTAATTATCCTTTATATGCTCAAAAATTCAAATAAACAAACAAATATATAATCACATTTTTTATTTTTTTTTAGAATATGAATATCAACAAAACATCTTATATTTTCAAAATTTATTCACAAAAAAAAACATTTTTTCATTTTTTAATGTCGCCCCGCAGGTGCCTACACTCGCTAATCGAGATCAGACAAAACGTAGTTCTTTTAAAAAAGAACTTAATTTGTTGATCAATTTTATATTTTTGAACTATTTCACTTTAAGTTCATTAAATTTTGAATTTTTATGAAAATCATTTTTGATGATCCTATGATCTAATCAATTGATTTTTATTTTATGAAAACATATATTTTTCTAAGTCAAAAATCAATTTTTTTTTTTAATAATCATCACATAAATTCACAACATATTCAAAATATTTTACAATACATTAAAATTATTTTCATGCATCAAATACACAATTCTAAAAGCAATTTATGTACAAATACATATTAAAAATATTCAAAAATATTCAAAAATAAATTATTTTGAAAAATAATTATTTTGATTTTTCTGAATTTTTAATGAATTTTTCTGAATTTTTTTACTATTTTTTTCTATTTTCCGAAATTAATTATATAATAAAAATAATATAAATTAATGCGGACTGACCTGGGCCGTTGGATGGAGCGGATGCGATCTGGATCGTCTGATCTGAAGACCAATCCTAGCCGTCTGATCTCGTTGACTCAATCTGGGGCGTTGATCACCTTGATCAAATCTGGGTCGTTGATCTGCTTGATTGAATCTAGGCCGCTGATCTGCTTGATCAAATCTGGACCGTTTAATCTGGGCTGACCGTTGACCGTTGACCGTTGACCAGGGGCGGGTTGGACTTCAGATTTTCGGGTCGGATTTCTGGTCGGATCTGACCCGTCGGGCGAAGAAGATGAAGTCGCGGCACTTCGGGGAGGATTCCGGCGGCTCTGGTGGTCGGCGGCGGCTGGGAGTTTGTCGGTCCAACTTCTGGTGTGACAGCGGAGCTCTTGGAGGCGGTGGCGTGCACTCAGAACGGCGGCAAGGGGCGGCTCTGGTGGTGCTTCTCGACGGTGAGGGTTTCAAATAAAATAAAAAAAATTACAGAGATTAACCCGATCAATTCTAGCAAATCTAAGCACACTAAAACATTAAAATCAAGTTTCTAATACTCCTAAAACACTCAATTTGGATCAAATCTGATCCAAGAACTTCGAATTTGAAAATTTTGAATTCTAAATCCTTAATTCAAAAATTTCGAATTGATCTTATTATGTGTGTGTTTCTTGCAATTGAGTTGTGCCTTTTGATCCTAGTACCCTCTATTTATAGATTGCAAGCTCAATTTAACGTTTCGTATTGTTTCAGAAACCAATCGATTTTTGCCTCTTCATTTGCACGAATTTAATCCAATAATTCGTGTTTAATTTGTTTTAAACCGATGAATTGATGATTGATCTTTTATATTCTTCATCAGACCATCCAATGTGGGTAGATGAATCATCCAATTTCATCAATTCTTGTAAATCATCATTAATGGACAATTGAAGCTTCACAAATTGCATTTTTTTTCAATTTTTCCAACATGAATTTTGTGACTTTTGGGTTGCTTTTTACACATGAATTGTGCATTGATCTTTCATATTCCATGTCTACTTTGCAATGGTATCATCAATTTCAACAATTAATGATGTTTTGTAAGTTAAAAATTGATGCAAAGTAAGGCGAAAAGTTACTTTGAGAAGGATGAAAAGGCAAAAAAATAAAAATAAAAAAAAAAAGATGATAAAAAGGCAAAAATTTGCCTTTGCTAGGATTTGATCTTGGGTCCTTGAGCTTGGGTGTGTGTTTGGGTCAATGTATTTAACCAACAGGCCATTTGGCCTGTGCCTCGATCACTTAGCCAACTTTATCAATACTTAAGGCTTTTAAATAATTTTTGAAATTTGTTTAACCAGCTTTAAAACAACTTATAACTAGAATTTTGTATATATCAAGCTCAAATAATAATTTCTATTTTTCCTCTTGTTTTTTTCTCTCATTTTTTTTTACTAATCTTTTTTTTTTTGAATTTTTGCTTTTTTTTACTTTTAATTTTTTGGCTTTTTCTTGATTTTTGTGATTTTTTCATTTTTTTGTGAGCTTAATATAATACTAATTCTAATTACAAATTAAAGCCTTTAAGTTGGGCAAAATTTAGGTGTCTACATTTACCAAACAGACCCGAAAATTCTATGATGAAAAATTATGAAAATAACTTATATATCTATAGATGGAATCAACAGTGATGATTTTTGCTATAAAAATTTACGTTTAGAGAGAGAGATTTTGTCTCTAAAACTCATTTTCTTTATGGTGTTCAAGGCTCTCGATCGTTTAGTCAAGCCAGGTTACTATATTCCATGTGAATAGTGAAATTTTACTACCTATTAACAACATTTAATATGTTGTTGTTACTAACCATACAAATAATAAATACATTAAAAAGTAAGTCCGCATGATTTATATAGACTTCCAACTAAAGGAAAATCTTGTATCTTAACAATATAAGACTACTTTTTTTTTTTTTTTTTTTTTTTGTGGAGACTTCTTTGTGTCTTGAGTATTTTATAGTCTCACATTCCTATGTTTACAATAGAAAATGCATAAATGTCATGAATAGTATCTAAACTTTAGAAAATATGCAATCATGGTACTTCCGTTATATTGGTTAAAAATATATTATGTAGGATGATAGTATTAGCCAATTTGACCGATGTACTATTGACGTATACAAAAAGTTTTTTTAGGTATTAAATTGATCAATTTCAAAGTTTAGGTACCTAATTGCATATATTATCAAAATTCAAGTATCATTTGTGACATTAATACATTAAAAATGGATATGCTTGATAGATGCACATATTGAACAATTCCTCTAACAAATAGGATAAAGATTATTGATTTTAGACCTAATTTCATTTTAAGTTAAAAATTTGTTATTAAATATACTTTTTAATTTAATATTATTTTTTCCTAGATATTAATTATATATAAAAAAATTAGGTGGTTCAATAAACCATGAACCAATCAGATCCATTTGGGGCCAAATTGATTCTAGGCCACTCTAGATAGAGCCCATGATTTGATAGGTCTAGGCCGGTTTTGGCTGTGCTCATGTGTATAATATACATCCACCGAGCTATTATTGAAAAATACTAATACATCGAAATCCATGAAATAAACCAAAAACGAGACCAGATCGAAAAAGATTGCTCCGTATACTTACTGTCGAGGGTCGGTTCCTAGTACGAATGGTTGTTGGCTTCGAATGTCTCTCTTGGAACCTTTGAATTTTAAGGATGCTTATTGGGAACAGTAAGTTGTTTTTCCATCCAAATTGATGTTTTATAAGAATTACATATGCCCACATGCAATTTACGTCCCCATCAACATCAGCATCACAAGAAAACAAACTCAATTTTTATTCCTATTATTTTTTTCCCATAGAATTACAAAATTAGTAGACAGTTCATGATCCTAGGTCTTGGCACTGTCACAAGCTTAGTTACTCGTATTTTATCTTTTATTGTTTTATCCTTTTTTTTTTTTTATTGGTTCCGTGTATTCTTTATGATATAAACTATAATATATCTACGCACAATCTCAAAATACTTATTAAAAGCAAAACTAGAAAGTTTTTACACATTTTCATTCGTTTATTTTTAATTTAAAGAGTATATAATTATTTTAGAAAAAAACTTGAATAATTTATATTTTTAAGTTTTTAATCTCTTGATAGTTTAATATCACAATTTTAGATTTGGCAATTTTTGACTAAGTTTCTACCTATCTTGTCATCAAAATAAATCTTCATAAAATATTATTTGATAGACATACTTTAAAATTACAAATACTAGTTTGTTAAAATCTAAAAATGAGATACTAAATTATAAAAACTTGAAAGTATAAACACTTAACCTGCTTTTATCCCAATGTAATATATATGTATATATATGTATTTATATTAAACGGCTTTATTTAATTCCGTGATGAAAAGTACATCTGTGTAAATCAGATCTCTGGAAAGCAAAATTTTTAAACTGATGACGTAGACGAACAAAATCTTTGAGCCGGTTTTAGGAACTTGCATTGAAAAATGGGCATCAAATTTTTTATTCCTCCTTCCTCATTTTGAGAATTTTTACTGTGCAGCAACATTGTCTTGTCAAGATCCATTTTTAATGCATTTTGGCAAAAGTCGGCATAAAAACACGTAACAAAAACAACTCTATTTTCTCTTCTGATGGCTGGATTTAGTACATAAAAAGATAAACTATAAAATGGATCCATTTGTCTCTTCCTTACAAGAATAAGTAATTAAAAATGATAACCTCATTGCCAACTAATTACTGCAGTATATTGCTCATATATGTCTCTATTTGATCATAATCATATCATATTCTATTTCATTTATTTATATATTTACGTCCATGTAAACAATATTAAATAATTATTGGGATTTTTCGCATCGTTCATCTATCCATATGCGCACATAATGCCTCAGATGTTCCAATATTGTGCTGGGGCTTCCTGCTTTGAATTTATTTTGTTCCTATAGTAGACTTGTCGAACCGGAAGATCGGGTCATCCTCGCGCAAGAGTCTGTCGGTTTTGAGCATGGTGAGAAGCATTAAACCGATGAAAACAAGGAATGAGAGAATTGATAATGCCGAAACTAGAACTGTAGCAATGGTGCGTCTCACTTCTTGAGCATATTCTATTGATGCCAAAGCTAAGAAGGTTAGAGGGAAAGAATAAGCCCACCATGCAACATTGAATTTCCTCATAGACTTCTTGAAAAGTGCTGGTCTACATGCCTTTCCACAGGGGAGAAGAAAACACACTAGAAGATTAGTTTCAACTTACAAAGATACAAGTGAAGAGTAATTACAACCCTAACTATTTCACTTCTTTGTCCACAGCTGCAAATGAGCTAGACCGTTTCTGGGATACTCAAACTCGTTTAGGTAAATAAACTAAACTTGAGCTCCAGTTTAGTATTATGAGCTAATTCAAGAATAAAGTGGTTTAAACTCAAAATAGGCTCGTAAACAAGCTTACTAGTAGATTTGTGAATATACTTGCAAGCAAGCTCGTAAATAGACTCACTAATAAGTTCATCAGCAGCCTCATTAGTAGGCTCGTGAGTTTTGTATTTATGATATGTTGTACAAAATTCATATTTATGATATATTATACAAATATGTATCTAAAACATAAAAATAATTTTTATTTAATATATATTTATATGTATTTTCCAGTTTTTATCTACCATTTTCAAATTCAAGATTAACCAAAATATAGAAAAATTAAATGGAAAATGAGTCAAACGAGCTTTATTTCGAGCTCTAGATTTAATTTGAGACTAGATAGAAAATTCGGCTTGATTTGAGCTTAATTTGTAAATGAGTCAAGATTGGACTTGGATTTCAAGTTAGATAAAAACTTGATTCTAGCTTGAGTACAAAGGTTTTTAAATGCATGAACCCAAGCTTTTGAAAGCTTGATTTGACTTGTTTGCAGCCCCATCCTTAAAAACTCATTAAATATTTCACATTAGGTGTTTTAATGAATGATGATGGTTAAGAATTTATGAAATTTTAACACATATATAATGTGCAAAATTGGATAATAATTGTTTTAAAAACCATCCATTCAGTAATCACAAGTATCAAAATAAATCATTTTTCCAACTCTTCTTATTTCTACAAACCTAACATGATAGAAAGATTCTCCTCCACTTTCACCTCCTTCCTTTTTATACAGTTCACCTTATTTCCTTTCATTGATAATTATTCTCTTCTCGTCGAAAAAGTTTACCTAAACTAGGGAACGTCCTTTTTTTTTTTTTTTTTTTTGTATAAAAACAAAGCAACATGGTCCCTTTTTGCTAATGTCAATGAAAACAGCGTGTTAATGGTCATTGTTTTTTCTTTTTCGGTGGGAAATGGCCATTGTCTTTTGATAACAACTACTACTAAGTTTTCTAATCTTACAAAACAAGCAAGATTGTCTTCACGTGGACTTGCAAATCCTCCTTCCATGTTGACTAGAATTTTTAATATAAATCTGAGAAGCACATTTTGCTACGCCACGCCACTTTTATGCATAGCAAACCTCTAGAAAAATCTAGTATGATATACAAAACTAATCCAATATACTCCTCATGATGCGTCTATCTAATCTTACTGCCTAGGGAAGTTTCATTCATTTTTGCTACATATAACAATCA
Organism: Combretum micranthum; assembly: GCA_024138025.1. Classification (NCBI taxonomy): domain Eukaryota; kingdom Viridiplantae; phylum Streptophyta; class Magnoliopsida; order Myrtales; family Combretaceae; genus Combretum; species Combretum micranthum. The sequence continues at coordinate 213,947 of JAMXBD010000175.1, forward strand.
CTGCAAAATTAGGAATTGCACATCAATAATATAGTTAAGAATTAGTTATATGGATACTAGGAATTAAATTGTTAAAACCATGGATGACTTAGTACGATTTCATAACCTTACATTTTTACAAGATTTTTCCTAATTGATGGATGCAAATTGTCTAGATATAAACTTTTTGATAGAATATGTGCTAAGCATATTTTATAAGTTTATAATTCTATGAGCTCTATTCGAGAATCAATCTTTCTAAGAATAGGGAAATGGAGATTTTACCAGTGATGCAAATAGGAATAGTGAGAGAAAGAAGAGCATCTTCGATCCGGTGTCGAATGCTCCTGAAATGGAATTCCAAGCCAGGCTAGCCGTACTTGGGGCCGCAAAGAACAGGAAGAAAACAGGGCGAAGGAGTGCAGGCAGCCGATCCCCGCCAGACAACCGCTGATAGAGAGTGACAAACAGCACCAAATAATGAGCCATTCCGAGCGAAAACATGCACACTGCGCTCTCCTTCCACCCCATTTGGGCTGCAGCTCGTGCGCCTACCAGGTTTCCGATCACGGATAGTTGGCTAGTCGGGTTAGCCACCATGGAGAGGAATCTCTTCTCGGTGGTGACCCACTGCCCATAGACCTTGACATCAAGTAGGATCACGGGGAATGCGAAAACCCACCACAGGACTAGATATGTGACCTTTTTGGGGATGACTAAAGGAGCTGATTGTAATAACACAAGCCATGAAATCCAAGGTGCGAATAGGTAGTTCACTCCCACATGGTGGAAGAACTCTGCCTTCACTAAGTGGAAGTGGAAGCAGCATCTTAGGATATAGAGACAAGAGAGTGATATATGAGCTAAAAGAGCGAACCCCCAGAAGAAATGGAAAGCCATTGGAGGTAACAACCGAGAGAAATGGGAAAGAGGTTGTGAATAATGATGATGATCATCATGGGTTATTGGTTCTATAAGGATCTTCCATAGCAAAGCTTGGGAAGCTAGGGAAAGTGTTATCCTAAAGTAACCTGCGTGGAGTCTTGTCAGGATTGATGATGTTTTTGGCTTGGTAACACCGTAAAAACGTGTTTGATGTTGTTGTTGTTGCATTTGGTGTCTTGTTGGTAATGGTGGAGAAGAAGAAACTGGAGGAGATATAGCTGGACGACTTGGAGGGTGATAATGGAGGGTTTCCATTGATAGATTTAAGGGCTTAGGGAAGGGCTTAGGTCTGTTTGCCTATCAATGTTGTGCAATGCATGCCTTTAAATAGCTGATCATGTCCATAAAAGACAAAACACGTTGTGTTTTTTCAAATGCTGCTTTCGTTAATGGGACTGATGGGCCATTTTCGTTATCGGTATTTTAAAAATAGTACTGGTTAAAAGATTATATGGGCAGTGGTCGAAAAAAGAAAAAAACGATTATATGGGCAACATCAAATAAAAGAATTACATTTTTTTTCTCTCGATCTTCTAATCAAATATTTTAAGTTATTAAATTTTATACGTAGTTGAAATTTTACTTGTTGAAATCTACTATACCGATGAAAGACAATTTAAGAGTAAAAATTTGATGTGATATTTGAAAACTCTAATATTTAGGTGTGAAACATATAATTTTTTTTAATTAGATGGCATTTAACAATTTTAAAGTTTAAATATAAAAATAGATAGCTTAATTACTATCTCATTTTTTACATAAACTGCTATTACAGTATTTAAGTCACTATTTTATTATCTTACATAAACTGTTATTAAGATATTTAATTGAAGGGAATACCAATTCATAATAAATTATCATCGATAATAAATATTATTGATATTTTACCTTTATTATTACTTATTTTAAATTTTATACTAATTATAATAGTTATTATAACTTTATTATATTCCTATTGAATTGAAATTCTACTTCTCCTTATTCATACCTGTGTAACAAATATACAACAATCAAAGATGTGTTTCATATGATTTTTAGCCGCCACCCTGAGATTACCCCTCAAAATCATTTTTAGTTTTTCCTCTTTGATTTGGTCATTTATATTTTTGAGAGATTTCGCCATTTGAATTATTAAACCACTCGAGTCTTTTCGCCCAGCTCGTCCAAGGGTCTCTTGGTCATCACATTCATAATTTTTTTTATCCATTTCAATGTGAAAACGTTCAAACATTTCAATGTTAATATCCATCACTCCAACGTCACTCTAAACACATGTTTATATATTTCTAATAGAAATTACATCAAAATATCAAATTAACACCCATTCCACATTACTCAATACTTGTAATCTCTTAAAATTTCACTTTAATTGCTTTATTCCACAATAATCGCCGCCAACTTTACTCTGACACGAAATTTCTCAATTGATGAAACATATTACGTTACTTCTCAACAAAAATTTCTTGAAAACATCCTACTTATCAGATTTCAGCAACTTCTTTCTCAAAATCTGTCGATTCTTAATGATTTTTTAAGATATAAGGTTGTTTTGAGGAAACCAATTCAATATCCTTCTCTATTTCCTTTATGCTAAGCAAAACTTCAAACATACCTTCAATTGTCACCCTCAAACTCTATGTCAAAGACCTATGGTGTGTACTCTTGAGAAATATCTGCCCCTTGGAGAAAGGAAATGATTATAATTTTACGAAAATACCCCTCTTTAAAGATCCATTTAATTAGGCTATTTTAGTTGTAACAGTTTTTATAATAATAATAATAATAATAATAATAATAATAATAAGTGTGGTAACTAGAAGTGAGTGAGTATGAGGTGAGTAGGGTATAAAGGTCTATCCATTATAGTTTTCCAAATTTTGAACCAAACACCTATCTTATAGCAACATAAAACTTGTACCTAAGGTATAGAGGATCCTATAAAACTAATAGATTTTTGTATCTTTTTATAAATTTAAAGTTTTATATGATATTTAAAAGTCATATATATGTAACATTATAGGTTCTTCCATATATATAAGGGTTAATTGCAAAAATATTACTTTTTTTTTTTTTGCCTATTTGCAAAATACATGACCAGTGTTAATTTTTTTAACAAATATGTGATCAAGGTTTAATAAAAAAGTATTAATATTATTTAATAATTTTAGAAGGATACGTGTCAATATCTTACCAGTCTTAAAAAAATCAATCATATATATATATATATATATTTCAATTTCTTGGATTTTTAAAATAATTTTTAATATTTTATTTATTTAATTTTATTTAGTAATATTTTTATTAAATTAAATTTTTCTAGACCAATACGACACTAAGATATATTGCTCAAATAGTATTTAATAATATTAACCCTTTTACGTGAAAATTAGATAACTTTTTTCTCATAAAAATAAACTCAAATCATATGTTTGCAAATAGATATAGAAAAAGGTAAAATTTTTGTAATTGATCCTATATAAAATTATTTTGTGGAATCTATAGCAAAATACTCCGTGAACTTATAGCAAAAGTTAAGTAGCAAAAGTAAATTTTTTTTAATCTTATCTGAACTTATGCAATATAAACAAAGAAGAAAAAAAAAGAAAAACTGTAAAGCCTATAGATTGAGGGATAAAGAAGGGAAAAGAAATGGAAAATATGAGGGGCGGCCTTAGGTATAGTTATTTAAGGTTTTTACTTTATGCTCCTTTTCCTTTTTCTTTGTTAAATATTTATTAGTAGTAAAATATTGATTCATTATTTATTTTTATTTATGAATATTATTAATAATTTTTATAAGGCAGATATTACTACTCTAAAACATGTACTCTATGAATATTATAATATAGATTCTAGAGTAGGTATATAATTAATACAATAATTGTACACACTTATCTTACTCTTTTAGAGCAAGTTGCACAAATTTATACCCAAAACTTATCTCATGGCTCACAATACCCACTAATTTTACCTAGCTATACAAGGCACAATTAGATACCTTACATGATAAGTTTATAGACTCATAGCTAGGTTTTACCTCTTTCCATTTTATTATTAAAGTGTTATTAATTTATTTTTATTCACGTACTTTAGTCTTTTAAAGTGAAATAAATAAGTGAATTCTTTAATAACAAAATTAAAGAAAAATTTAAAAAGTAGTAATATAGAAATAATATATTAAAATATTAAATAGTGAAAGATAAGCTTGGATCTTGTTTATTCACACAGGAGTTTTGTAGCCACTATTTAGTTTTTGCAAACTTTATATCACCAAATAAATTATTTAGATGCTAGCGTGAGGTTGGAAAAATCTCACATGAAAAATATGGGACTTTTGTGAATGGATTTATAAAAAAAAAAAAAGACTTATTAATCTAATATCTTAAGATTTTGGGTTATATATAGTGCCAAGCCCATTAGTATATTCATTCATAATGTCCATTTGAAGAATTTCTCCTTGTTAAAGACTTCCTTCTCTCCTAACAAATTGGTATATGATGGCGCGGCTGAGAAACTCCTCTAATTAGCCCTCCAAGTAAAAAGAAGAGCTTTTTGGTAGTGACACATTTGTGCAACCTATGATATAAGGTGAATATGTGGGACGTAGGCCACTTACAAAGCGGGTTTAGTGAAATTAATTTGACAAGCTTTTGATAAGATATTAAGATTTATACTTGAGAGGGGAGTAAGACCTCAGCCCATGGCAAAGACTCACACTTGAGATTTATTAGGATACAAGTGTGAGGTTGAAAAAATTTCACATGGCAAATATGTGACTTATTTGAAGGGTCTATAAGAGAAAAAACCTATTAAGATAATACCTTAGAACTTTAGGTTATATATGGTGTCAAGCCTATTAGTAAATTACTTCATAAGGTACTTTTGAAGAATTTCTCTTTATTAAAGGTTTCCTCTTCTCCTAACATAAGTCATGGAATTTATTATTATTGTGATTACAATCTATCAATTAAAAAGTTGAAACAAAAAAGAAATTAATAAATAATAAAACAGATAAATGAATAAAATTAGAAAAAGGAAAAAAAAAAAAAAAGCTACGTGCTTGCAAAATTAATCTTATGTTGCTTGCTTCAAATTTTACGCTAACCTGTCTGATTCCATCTCAACCCTTATTTGGCCTACATCAATTGAAGCAAATCAAGTACCATTGCCAATTCTTTAACTCCAAGCCAACAAATTGATCAATCTTGTACTAACCTTTTTGCTGGTACATAGTTGAAGAATAACTGGCATGAGATTACTTTGGTTGATGTAGAGCGGTGTAAGGAGTATCATAGAGTTGCATCGATTAGTGGGTGAAAGTGGGAGGGATCAACTTGAGATTTATTTTATTGGTAAATACTTTTTTTTAATTTCATTTTTTTTTCTTTCTATTTAATGATGATGATGATGATGGTGATGATGATAGTAGTTTTTGGTGATATGCTGCTGAAAAAGTTGGATATCATTTGTAAAATCCATATGCAGTTATAATTTTGGGACCTTAAGGATGAGACAATGCAATCAACTTATAAAGAAATCTATAAAATATAATAATAATAATAATAATAAACACTATGTACTTGTAAATGAAACCATACACCGATACTGATAGCTAGAGCATAATAGATGGGAAAAACTATGTTCTATTAATTAAAGTTAATCACAATGTTTCGTTATATGAACCATATTGATTATGTTGAGTTTTATTATTTTACAGCTGTTATAAAATAAACTAAAAATAAATAAAATATAGAATAAAAGATCCTATACGTGTGACTTACATTCTATATTAAGGATCTGCTTGGATTGTTTGATTTTCATCTGTATTTTATTTATAATTGATTTGTATATGTGTATTTTATCCGTATCTTATCTATTTATGAGTAAAAGTGTCTTATTTTTATTTATATTCATATTTTAATAAACATCTATTTGAAAACGATAAAAATAAGATATTAAAACAACCTGAACCAATTGAAACAAACAGACCTTTTATAATCATGACATATGAAATGCAATGGAGCTCGGTCATCTTTATATTTTCGAATTTCCTGTCAATCTTTAATTATCGATATTTAAATGTTATATAAATTACTTATTTGTTTTATATTTAAACACTATACATAAAGATTATTATATTGGTAAAGTGAATATATTAACTAAAACTTAAAAGCGTATCTATTCAGTGTTTAATATTGTTTTAATTAATATTATTGATAAATGTTTTCTCGTTATATTAGTTTTCTGAGATTAAATGTATAAGCCACAGGAAACCTCTTTATGATAATCATAGGAATAGTGATTTCCACGCGTGAGCTAGGAATAACAACTTTTAGTAGAGAGAAATTAGAAGCTAACTCCATTATTTGGGGTATTTATCCGTACTTTATTTGATTGGGTTGAGCTCAAATGTTCAAATAAGCACGATGATGATAAGGTAGAGTATAGACATAGATGTCTTAGAACCTACTAATCACTGTCATGGGGTAAGGTCTTTATACTTGCTGTGCACCCTAAAACCTTTATTTTACTATATAGAGGGTGCATGATTTGTCATATCTTCTACCTAAAACAACAAAATTTACAAATAAATAGGAAACAAATAATAATAATATTCCATTTGCTATTTTGAAATCACTTTTATTTGACATTATCATTTGTAGGCTATCTTGTCAAAATTTATATTTTCAAACATTTGTACTATTTTGTTCTAAATAACTTATTATTTTTATTTTAGAAGAACTTCAGTTGTGTATGTTTATATTATTCCTAAATTATAAAAAAGTTTTGTTTATCATCTAAGGCTAATTAATAAAAAAAAGTCTCAAATTTTTTTTAATCTTTGAATCTAGTATATGTTTTACAATTTTGTATGATAGCATGCAAACAAATTATATAGGTAATTGTTATGAGTTTCGATTTTGACACAAACATATTCTTATATTGTAAAATTTGTGGTTTTAAGAAATTAATCAAAATTTCTTTTCATTAGTTAGTTATAGTGAATATATGAAAATAATAAGGTGTTAAACTTGTATGTTCAATGTGGATTTTGATGAGACAATATGATGCACAATTAATTATTATAAATTGCACTTAATTAGTTAAACATATGATGGATAATATGTGAGTATATATATGTCATTCACTAAAATAACATATAACATACATTATTCCTTAAACCCCATGCATATAATCAATTTCAGTTATATTTAGAAATAGATGCTACTACATTACAATCACAAACAGAGTGAGAAGATTCAAGTTACTCACTTATGCATCTTGGCTTAGTCGTTGTAGTAGTCTATTGGAAAATCCATTTCTTGATTTATGGCTCCTATAAGACAATAAACATATATATTAAGTATACAAATATATAAGAATTTATTTTAGTGTCTAAGTGTCCTAGACTTATGCCTTAACTTCATTAATCTATTTATCTATAAAGAACTATAAAGCATTATGAACACAGTGGTTCTGCTAGTCGGTTAGCAAATAGGAGTTAAGGGGACAGTGTCCCTTGCGGGGGGAGGGCAATGCCCTTGAAAACAAAAATGAATTGAAGATTTTGATACAAGAAATCTTAAAAAAAAGTCATATTTTTCAATTGCGGAGTGCTATAATAATCCCGAGTAGATAAGGTGACAAATCGCGTTCATTTGTATAACTCACAGTCTATACTGCAGAGTCAACTGCGGGCGCGATTCGGGCTGCAGTTAGACAAGATAAAGAATTGTGGTCATATATAAAAGTCACAGTTTAAATAATGGGGCACAATTCTAACCATAGTTAAAGTTGTACTCAACTTCAACTTTCCATCGCTTTCTTAGTTTAAATCACGGTTTGCAAATACTAGTGTGACTTTGTTGTGATTTATCTCACAATTAAACAACTATTGCTTTTTACTTCACTAAGTAAACTAACTCTTCCCTAAGCAGATCCATGGTTAAAATACAGCTAAAAGACTTTTTTTCTTTTAGGTCGAAAGCTAAAATACTTATTTAACATGATCGTTTCAAACATAAATATATCTAATAAACCTATTAGTTAAACTTAAAACTATCAATATGTCATTTAATCATGGCTTAAGTATGAATACTTAGAATAGCCTTTCTCTGTTTTACTTCATGAACTATCACGTTTGTAGTTGTTACGTAAAGTGATACTTATTTATAGGTCCTTAGCAGTTATACAATAACTTATAAACGTAGTCAAAGTAATAGAAAAAGTTTACACATGTTTCTATTATTTCTTAGTAAGATCTTCCTTAGTTCATTGACCTAACATAGCTACTAAACTTTGTTTTACTCCTTACGTAAAGACCTGACCCATTAAATCCCGAGATTTAGTATATCTAGTCCCCAACCACATATAACGTTTTCACATTATATGTAAGGTTATCCTAAAACTAACAGTTTATGAGAATTTTTTTATTATATCTGCAAACATTTTATAAACAATTTTTAAACAAAAGAAGATTGCTAATAAAAGCAATCCATACATATATACATTATATGTATAAAGATTAGTGTCAATATAAGACACTACAAAATTACAAGTTGTACTTGGTAAAAGAAAATAAACTAATAAACTAAAGAGACTTTAAAGTCTTTTACAACTTTTGCTTATTTAACAAGCCTCATAGACAGAGAAATATGTTTTTAAACAAAAGCTTCTCCCAAAAACCAAGGGCATTCGAGTCCTACTCGTCCCACTCGTCCATGAACCTCTTAAAATCTAACTCGTATCCCAGATCATCATACAATTCATCTTCAATACCTGCAATGCAGCAAAATAAGCCAAAGGCCCAGTACGCAATAACAAATACAAAAACGAATTCTCAAGCGAACTTATTTCTAATAAAATTCATCAATGATTAAGTCATTATCTTGCTAAGTTTTCTTTTAACAAACAACATTAGGGTATTCAAACCCCGGAATCACGCTTTGAGAATTTAGGGGTCCTGAGTAACAGCAGCTGCTCAGGGGGTTGATATAAGCAGTCCTAATACTTATATCTCCTATATCTATTCCATAAAAAAATAGCTTCATTTAGGTTCCAAAGCCATTGCCCGACTCTACTTAGACTCAGTCCACAACATGAATCTAGTTCACAAGTTCCTATAAAGTTTGAACTAAACCATGGCATTTCTCCTTAAGTTTAAGCAAACGTCACTCAGATTCAAATCTCCCCATCAGCTATCCGCTTAACCATAAGCGATACCATTGCATCATGGTAAAGTCATTACATCATGACTTAGGTTAAAGCACCTAACTAACATGTCATTGCATCATGATAGGTTTGTTGCTCCTCGGACCAGATTAAATAGCGTAATAGACATCCAGTTCATCAAAGTATTTAGTCGAATTGAATTAAATCAAATTTAGTAATGCCTATTCCTAGCATACAACAAGCAAGCTACTGCGTACCTGTACCTAATAGGGTATCACTATATCTACTCAGAGGGACATCAACTGAAGAACTTTTAACTGAAATAAGAAATATCAAAACAAATCAATAATCGAACGTAGAACATATATACAACACACAATTCTAAGTTAACTATACAAGGAGATTCAATGAACCTAACATATGGCTTTAACATTTAATTCATACATAAAACATGTTTATATAACTTATAGATTTATTAGAAGACCATACATGAAGCAAAGAAGGACAATTGAAGAAGGTTAAAATTGTAAAAAATCAGGGATACGCTAGCAATTGACACCCACAAATTTGAGCTGAATGCCGGCAGCGTTGGAATAGTACGTCGGCGGCTTTAAGAAAATCAGTTCTGTTCGCATTCAACACCGATAAAAGACTGACGGCATTGAAGCCTAGTAGACGGTGTAGGATTTGAAAAATTGAATGCTGGCCAATGTCTTCACAAATGCCGGCAGCGTTACAAGCAGCGTTAAAAAAATCGGTTCTGATCATATTCAACACTGCCTATATACCGACGGCGTTGAAGTACCAGATACCGGTGTAAACGCAAAACAGACCTGTTCGAAAAGTTTATATTTCCCCCTGTTTTGTACTTTGCAACATTGTAGTCTAAGACACTTTTAACCCATCTTCAAACACATATCTAGCTTCATATATTATCTCCTATCTATATTAACTACTCCTAGCAACATTGAACATTATTTTGACATATCAAACTACTTCATTTAATTCAAACCCTCTCCTACTCTTCACCTTAAACTTAACTACTCAAAATCAACTTCAATCTTCACCAACACTACTCACTACTTCTATAACACATATAACAAGTTCACATAATAACAAAACACAACCCAACATTTATGAGTACATAAAACCATTCAAACTCATATGACATTAAAACTCATTCTAACATGGATTCTATATCTACATCATAAGAAAGAACAAACAAAGAGTTTATAACTTGCAGTAACTTACATGAAGAAGCTTTGGCTTGGAGAAAATTGTTGAATCCAAGAGCTTGTTCTTGCTAAGGTTTGGAGCTTTTGTTTTGAAGAAAGAAAAACAAAAGAAAGAAAAGAAAAGTGAAAATTCGAATGGATTTTGTTGGCTGGAAAAAGAGGATCTTTTGATAAATTTATGGGCTCATATTTATCCTAAACTTTGACTTTTGGGGAACATAATGGGTTAAGCTTTATTTAGCTTAATTTGGGGCTAATTTAGACTTAATTTGAGCTTGAAAATGGGCTTAACTTATTGAAAAATTCTGCTAGCAGATTTTTTAGACATTTCAAAAGTTGTTTTGATAATTTTAGACATAACACATACATATTAATTCATATAAGACACAAACATTAATTATACTATTCACACTTTAATATACATAAAACAATAACATTAATCTCATCACACATATACTCATACATCAATAATTTACATTAATAAATATAGTATTAATTCATAACATGCCACTAACACACTTTTTATACTAATAAGAATTTACACATTGTATATCAAATCTATTTCTATACATTCATTTTCATATATCAAATTCACTTCAAAATTAATATTTAGAACTAATATTATATTTACATAAAAATTTAATTATTAAATAAATTAGGTTGTTTCACCTTATCAGTAAAACATGTATGTGTACTGATGTGCTCAACAAATATAACTTAATGTAGCTTTAAAAGTAAAACTTACCTTAGTTTCACAGACATTTTCTATGTGATTGTTTTACTTCCTTCTTCAAAAATATTGGAAGTGGTGTTCATGGTGTGATGTCTTAAAGATTTTATGATGTTGAGAGTAAGGGTTTTGAAGAATAATTCATGCGTTAGTTATAAACATTAGTAAATTTAAATGAAGGTTTCTCAGAAAAGTGATACTGAAAGAAGTTTGTGTTTATCTAATTTTATGTTTGATAAAAGATATTTCGTACTTATTACATTAAATCATATTAATATAACATATTTTTGAAATCTTTGATATTTTTTTTATGGTGATACTGATGTCCAACTACAGTAAATTTTCAAATTACAGCTACTTCTTGTCATAAGTAAGAAAAACAGTATAAACTTCGAATGAAAAAGATGTCATCTAGCATACTTTATGAAAAGTGGACAAGTCCACCGTTGTCCTGAATCCTATGATAAAACAAATTTTGCAAGATCTTTATGGCCAGTTTTGAAAGAAGTTTAAGTGTAGGGGATGAAAAGTAATGTCTATAATGAGTATAAGATGAGAAATTTTTATGGTATTAATTATTATACAAACAAATCATCAAGACGATAAAACTAAAAACATAGTTTAGGTTTTAAAACTCATAAAAAAATTTCTATTAATATTTAGTGCTTTATACTTACTCCTAAACTATTGTTTACCACCACTATACACTAAAAATCTAGTGGATTACAATATATTCAAGTTAAGAAACTATATTTAGGTTAAGAAAAACTCATCTATTATAGGTTAGACCGAAAATATCAAGCCATGTCATAAAAAAAGCCTTACTACCCAATTAATTTCCTTTAATAGTAGGAAAAATGTCAAATTTCATATATGAACTTTGCACAAAAGTTCAATTTGGTACCTAAGCTTTGAAATGATCAATTTAATACTTAATTGAAGTTTTTGTAGTTATTTTTAGTACCTCAGCACCATTGGCTTTGTATCCTGACATAAAATAAGTAGTCCAATAATATTAGATAGTGTTAAAACATTAGTATATTTTTATTGATATGTTCCATTTTCTATATATGCAAATATAACAAATTTTGTTAAAGAAGTAGTAAAAATAACCATAAAAAGTTTGATTAAGTATTAAATTGGTCACTTTAAACTTTAGGATTTAAAACTTGTAATGGTAATTTCGTAAGAGAAAATTTATTTAAAAAAAAAAGTCAAAGACACAAAAATTCAATTGATATCTGAACTTTAAAGTGGTCAATTTTATACTCAATTAAGGTTTTCATGGCTAATTATTTATTCCATTATCATTGTTTGCATTGTTTTTTAGTGTAAAAGAAGTAGCCTATCAGTTCTAGACACGTCTATAAATAGAGCAAACAATTATAATTTTAAATGCATGGTAAACTGTTTCTCATGTCTTTCTCCTCCTGGTTGGGGACTTCAACTTCAAATCTTGTATTTGATCTTCTTCAGGCAAACAATCTTTTATTTCTGCTAGATACCAATTACTGACATGTATAAACTTTGACATCTATCCTAGTATTTATGCAATTATAATTTTTGTTAGTATATCATATAACTGAAAAGATATGAAATATTCTTTCATTTTCTTAATATTTGGTTCTAGTTAAGATAATTCATTTGGCGCAAAAATAAAATTATGATTTTCACTCAAAACTGTTTCAATATTTCAATAGCTTGAGCAATGAGTTAACGTTAGTTTAGATAAACTTTGAACTTCTTTGAAATTTTGATATGATCATGTTATGGAATTTTTTTAATGGTATGATTTTGATGTATGAATTTCTATTAAAAAAATTATAGATAAAAAAACTATTACCAGAAAAGTAGACTTTAGAGACAAAAATTCAATTATTAAACTTAAATTTATATCGCAAAAATCTTTCTTGTTGATTATATTTGTAGAAATATGATTTAGTTTATCTATTTTCCATTGCAAAATTTCTATTTTTAAAAACCAGTTTTCTTATGATAAATGTTACATGAAAAGAGAGAGGATATTATCTCTAATTTTTTTATGATTATTTTAATAAAACTCTTTTTATATATTGATGAAATGGGGGAATGATCAACCTTCTTCTGTCTAGGGGTTAACAAAGTGGCAATTACGAATTTCTCAATAAATTAGTAATCTCAAAATTAGAAAATTTCCCATCGTATATATATATATATATATATTATTTGAATGATGAACCTATTTCTGCTTCAGCTTACTCTTCCGAGGAACCCTAAAGATATATAACAAACAAATTAGTGTTGAAAATTCAGCTAAGTCAACCTTCATGTATCATACTATACTCGCAAAATATTCGATGTGTGTGTAGAGGGACTCGCACCAACAAGATGGGATGACATAAAAACCAACCTAAAAATCCAAATTACCTAAAAAACATAAAGCAGACAATAGTGGGACAAAAGCAGATTTTGCCATTGTGGAAACTGAAAACGACAAGCAGAGTAACATCTGCAAATAGACCCAGCATTGAACCAAAAAGCGAAGTTACTTTAGAAATACTTACAAAAAAAATATCGCTACGTGCTTGTCTAAAGCATGTTAATAAAATACAATATGCTCATGGAAGACCAACAACATCGCATGCAATTGAAAACATGAAAAAGGAGTTCTCATTTTCAGCCAAAAGCAAATCGTGTGAAGGAAAAAGCATGAGATAAAGCTAAGGTGGCTATACAATATGTGATCACCAATTGCTGACCAGAGTTTCCATTTTCTCGTACCTACTTTTCCTAACTACAAGTTTTTCTTATTTCGTTGTCGAAAGTGTTCCTTTGCGTTCGCTGTATTTTATGGCTGTTAAATGCGCTCAAGGGTTTTAATTTTTGGTGCAATCCTAGTGGATTAGTTTGATGTGGATCTTATGATATGAATAGGGGGAATTATGGATGTTGGTCGTTTCATGCACTTATCATTTTGTATTTTAAAGGGCTTGTAGGTTTGTAGCTAGGTTGCTCTATGCAATTTGCCTTGTTATATTAAACAATATATTCAGATGTACACGACTATTGATCCGTTAATTAGAGAGAAGCGTGTTTTTCCCTATTTTTTCTGCGATTTATGGAAAAAGAAAAAGAAAAAGAAAAAAAAACAAACAACAAACACAGAAAGTCAGGAAGTTAGAGTTATACAATGTCTTCCATGGCACATGTCACTCGGTAGCGCTCCTGTCCATGGAAGTCCTATGTGCATAGCAGACATAAATATGTGTTATAGTGGCGTTAGCTCATTGTTGAACCAGATAAGGTCAGAGGAAGTTGAGGCCATGTTGGGTCCGGAAAAGGAGGCTTCAATTTCACTCAGTGGATTGATTAGTGATTGCCAAGTAATATGATCGTCTATAAAAAAAAAAAAAAAAAAATACAAATAATGGTTTGAGTAAATTGTAAATACATCTCTTTATTAGACTAAACCTCTTAGGCTAATTCCCTTAGAGCTCAAACTTGTCAGGCAAACATTCAATGGACATATCAGCTGCCCCGGCCTTACCTTAGTGATTTCAAATAATGCCATAATTGGAAGAAATACTTTTCTAATATAGTGAGATGCACTTTTCTAATATAACGATATACGCTTCATGTTATGGTTATCTACTTGCTTGATCTGTCACGATTTTTTCCCCAATAAATAGGCCATCAGAGTCAATAATGGTAAGATATAACGCGAGATTATTTCATATTTAGCCATCAATTTGAAAAAAGAAAAATTATAAATACAACTTGGATGAAAAGCATTACATAAATACCAATGTAACATTGAATATTAGACATACGATATAGGTTTAGTGTGAAGTGCAATACACATGTAATTGTTGTGTATCATATACATTCAGCTCTATATCACAAGACCAACCTGTGATACAACGCCAAACTCTTTCCAACTTTGATTTTTCTCTTTTGATTTCCCCAAACTTGTTATATTTGACATTTTATAGTTCCTTTTTTGTTTTGTTTATTTTTATTTATTTATTTTTTTGTGGCTAGACACATTTTATAAGATTCGAGATTTAAAAACTCAACTTTATATATAGACTCTTAAAATAAATATAAAAGAATATACTTACAATTTGTTCTAAATCTTTTTATACCTATACTTCATGTCCACCAGAATGTTAGCACAGTATGCTAGTTAAGACTAAAAGAGAAATGCAAAAGCAAGAATTATATATATTTATAATATATATCAAATGGCAGCACGAAAGTTTTAGAAACATCCTATAACATATATATATATATATATATATGTTATAGGATGTTTCTAAAAACATATATATATATTATATATATGTATTTCATCTCGATTTAAAATATTATTTTATGAACCTTGCTCGGTGCAAGAGGGTATTCCTTAGCAAGAGGGGTCTACTTAACATATATATTATTTTCTCAACCAAAGATGTCACGTTCATATTATTTTCTGAACCACCACGCCAGGTATTCCTTAGCAAGAGGGGTCTACTTAATAAGTAAAGAAAGCAAGAACATAAACAAATTCTTTATTGAATGGAAAATATATTACATATACTGTAGGTGGGGAACATATACCTTAAGACAGACGCATATGTGTATGTGTTGTGAATCTTAAAGGACCAGTGAGAGTGAATGAGAAGATGTGAGAAGTAAGTGAGAGGAAGAGGGATGAGAGAGTGAGTGGAAGAGTGTATGAGTGTGAGTGGGAGAGGGGATGGGAGAATGTATGAGAAAGATGAGAGAGTGAAGGAGGAATGAGAATTGCTCAGGGGAGTTCTGTTCGCTGGATTGGGTTCACAAAGCTTGCTTAGAGTATTCTCTGTTGTGTGTGTAAAAACTGGTGTCGAATATGTGAGAAGAATCCTGCATTTAAAGGCAGGAAACAAGGGTTGTACTATAGTGAACAGTACACATAATGGCCGATAGTTCATTATTTAAATAGTGAATAGCCATCTGTTTCTACTGTTATGAACAGTAAAAGCCAGGAGAATCCAAGGTTTTACTATTTTACTTTCGGTGTTTTTTCCCCGAGAGTAAAAAGACAGTATCCTTTGTCATACATAGTAAATGTACAAGATTTGTACATCAAAAACTATAATTATTTACAGTGCATGACTTATTTTTATACGTAACAGCTACGTATTCTATACATTTAAGTCCTACACTATTACATTGGGAGACTTTTGTCAAAGTTCTACCAAGTTGATACCATAACAAGCGTCTTCATTGGAATCTCCACTGATGCTTGATTCTATCATTGGCTGATTCAGCAGAGGTTTCATTGAGGGTTGCCAAGGCTATTTCCAGAAGTTGCTTCATCTGTTCTGGTGTTTTAGCCTGTGACATAGTTGACATGATAAACCCTTTATCATGAAAGAAGGGGTTTTGTTGTTCAGGTGTTGACATTGTTGAGGCGCTGCTTGAATGGCTATTAATCCATTGGATAATAGCAGTCTCTTCAAGTTTGTCCCAAATCTGTAGTTATCCCACCATTTGACTTTGTATCTCCTGGTGAGATAGTTGCTGCATTATCGGTTCTATATTCATAGAACCAGCTCATTACCCATGAAACGCTGATATGTAAGAAAAACATCATTTCTTTCTTAAAAAACTTTTCATGAGGTTTTAAGGAGTAATTTTTTAGAAAGGTATCGAAACCTTTCCGTGCATTTAGGTGAAGGATTCATTCACAGCTCCAAATTCATCCCACCAGCTTGCAAACCAGTAGGGGAGGTTTCTAGAAGAACATTTGTCAAAGAAGATGAGCCATGTATGAGTCCGTGTAGCATTTGAACGAAAGAAAGCATTCCACCAAGCCTGCTTATAATCATAATAATTATATTGCATTCGGTGGTTAGGTTGAGCATTGGTGATTGGGATATTAAAGTTGATGGGTTCAAAGGGTTGTTTTCCAAATGTGCTAGTCCATTCACTAAAGTTATAAACCTTGCGAATTCTAGCAGTTGAATAGAGGGTTATTCCATTTTGTTGAAAATGCTTAAAGGAAACTGATTGAGTTTCAGTTAAGATTTTCTCATAGAATTCCAAAGTTTTGAAAATGTCATTTGGAATAAAATGGAATTTTCTGAAAACATTTTATAGCATATTCATAAGGGTCTTTTCAAATACATCTTTCTATGAGGATATATTTGAAATGGCTTTTATGAAAAATGCTGATTTTTGAAAATTTTTGTGAGGGACAATTTCTTTCTTGAGGAAGAAGCCACCTCAGTTATTTGAAAATTTTGGTGTGATTTCTTTCGAGAAAGAACCACACTTCTTGTGGTTTACCACTGTATGAGATTTTTTATTAAGAGGTTTCTCTTCCTCTTCTGTACATTTTGCCACTAGGGCCATTGAAGGGTTAGGTGTATTTTTTGCCTCAGGGGCCTTTGGATTGTGTTTGCTTGGCTAAGGGCCATTGCCAGTGCCTTGAACAATTCAGGGGTAAGAAATTGGGATAAATCTTCCGTTGATTGGGAAGATTTCTGAGAAGGGGATTGAACCATTTGAGATGGCTCATTTTTTGAGGGTTGAACCTCCTGAGAGGATGGTTCATTTATTGCAAAGGGTTTGGCTACATTAAGCCATGTTTTAATGTCTGTGAGACCTTTCTTTTTTGGGGGTCTGCTTTCCCCTTTCCTTTGTCTTTCTTGGGAGGCATCTCCCTGCAGAAATTCACGGGTGAGGAAGTCAGGTAGTGTATTGGTTTTTCCATTGATGTGTTCAATATCGAAATCAAAACAGGATAGAATTGATTGCCATCTGGCAAAAATCTGTTTAGAAGCCAAATTTTGAACATCATTTTGTAAAACATTTTTTGCTGACTTACAATCAACTTTTAAAAGAAATTTTTGATTTAACAAATCTCCTTGAAATTTTGAAATTGTTAAAACAATGGCTAAAATTTCTTTTTTGATAGTGGAGTAGTTCATTTGACATTCATTCCAATGTTTGGAGACAAATTGAACTACACATTCTTTTCCATTATTGACTTGTTTGAGAATACCACCATAACCAATATCGGACGCATCAGTTCTACAATTTTTTGTAGAGATGGGTCAGCAATATTGAGGCAAGGTATTTCTTTGATTTTGGTTTTATAAGTCTGACAACATTGGTATGTTTATCAGACCAAGGAGGAGGATTTTTCTTAAGCTATCATGCAATGGTTTGCAGATAATACTTAAGTTAGGGAAAAAATCCGCGACATAATTAAGGCTTCCTAAGAACCTTTGAGTTGGTTCTTATCCTTAATTTCATCAGGGAATTTGGAAGTGAACTCTATTGACCTTTGGATTGGTAATATAGTTCCATTGTGGATGTTGAATCCCAAAAATCTAATTTTGTTTGAAAAAGGAAATTTTTGTTGGGGAAACAACAAGTCCATTTTTCTTGCAACATTCATAAATAATTTAACATGCTTGAAGTGTTGATCTATGTTGGAGAGTATATCAACACATCATCAATATAAATTATTATGAAGTTGGAGAAATCATTGAATATTTCATTCATGATTCTCTGGAACTCAGAAGGTGCATTTGAGACCGAATGGCATAACATTCCATTCATACTGCCCAAAAGGAACAGTAAACGCGGTTTTATACTATCGGCTTCATTGATTTGAATTTGCCAGAATCCAGATTTCATATCAAATTTTGAAAGATTCTAGCACCATAGAGGCGATTGAGTAAATCTCTTTTATTAGGTATTGGATACCTAATCCATTTGAGTGCTGTGTTGAGAGGTTGTAATTAATTACAAGTCTAGGTGTTCCTCTCTCAATCTCAGCATTTTTATTGACATAAAAAGCCGAGCAACTCCATGGGGATTTACTCTTTCTGATTAAGGATTTTTGTAATAAATCATTGATTTCTTGTTTACAATGATTTAGAACAATTTGATTCATTTGTGTTGGTCTTGCCTTGGTAGGAATGTTCTTTTCATCAAAATCATTTTCATAAGGAAGATCAACAATATGGCATTTTCGATTCCAAAAGGCATTTGGTAGGTTTGAACAAATCGATTTTTGAATTTCTTTTTGTAATTTGAAACATTTTCTTTTAGAGTTTTTTCTAAAAGTTGTTTTTCAATTTTACAGAAAGATAAATCATTTTGTAAAAATTCCAAATGCTTTTCTTTTGATTGAATCAGGCAATTCAATTCTGAAATCGAATTTGCCTTTAATTGGTTTAATGACCTTGTTCTAGGTTTTGAGACAAAATTAAAAATGATCTTGTTTTTCAAATATTTAGTCTCAATACCTTGATCATTAACCTTGAAAGGTTGGATAAGATTGATGAAAGGTGTTCCTAAAATAACATTCTGCTTAAGGTTTTTGACAAGAAGGAAAGCAGTGTTATAAGAAACATTATCTTTCATTATCTTAACATCTGTTAACTTGAAATCAATCTGTAGTTTGTTACCAGAAGCTGAACTAAGAGATTGGGTTGTTTTTTCAAAATATTTTGTTGGTACTAACCCTTCTCTTATGCAATTTAAATCTGCTCCGTATCAAATAATGCAGTTGTTTCCAA
This sequence comes from Combretum micranthum, assembly GCA_024138025.1. Taxonomy (NCBI): domain Eukaryota; kingdom Viridiplantae; phylum Streptophyta; class Magnoliopsida; order Myrtales; family Combretaceae; genus Combretum; species Combretum micranthum. Next base: position 233,551 of record JAMXBD010000175.1, read on the forward strand.
GATGAATTCATTGTTGATTTTCAAAGTGATGTTGATGATCCATTTTCTGTGGTTACTTCTACAAGATGTAGAAGGTAATTATCTTGATCCTGAGATTCTGAAGACTTTATTTTCAATATGTTTTCTTCATTCAGAATCATAATTCCTGATTAAACTTTGTTTGAAATCAAGAAATTCTTGTTGCAACTTCATTTGCATGAGTTTTAATTCTTTGATTTCTTCTTTCTGAATTTTTATTTCAGAATGAAGATCATTGACAGAGATTGGTTTTTCTGTTTTGGTTTTCCTTTTTCAAGAATTTCATTAAGACTATAGGGAAGCTTTGGTATGATGATTCATACTTGCTTTTCTATTTTCTTAATGTATTCTTGTTTTTCGGAATCTGGTATTTGGTCTAACTTTAGAAGAATATCTTCTTCTTCTTTGGTTAGAACATATATTTCTTCTGAAGAAGTGGATTCAATGTCATTGGCTTGAATTCCTTCATTGTCAGAGAAGAAATAGAATCAGAATCAGAGGAATAATCATTTTCAGCAAAAATTTGCAAAAGGTGTTCCATTGTTTCTTCATTAAGGTTTAATTCATTGATTTTGTTATTGATTTTGCAGAATTTTGCCGTATGCCAATTTTTCCACATTTGAAACATTTAAGTTTTTTCCAAAATTGTTTTCTTTCTTTTTGGAAGGTTTGTTGTTCTGTTGTTTTTTCTCATATTTATTTTTCTTAAAGAATTTCTTCTTTTTGAAATTTCTTTTAGATTTTTTATGAGAAAAACATTCAGTACATTTGTTTTTTAAATTTTTATTTTCAAAAGAGGGATCATATTGGGCACAGAAGTCACCAAGACTTTTGTGTTTCATTCTTTGTTCATTCTTCAATTGTTTTTGAAGTCTGATGTTGGTGCAAAGATTTGTTCCAATTTTAGAAACATATGAGGCTAATTCTCCATATGAAAGTTGATCATAAGGAATTTCACCATTGTAATCTTCTCTAATTTTATTTCTTACTTGATCACCTATGAGATTAGGTAATCCTGCAAGAAACTTTTCTTTCCAAAAAGCTTGATTACAATCATTTCTAAGGAGGACTCTTTGGAAGAATACATCCTTATATGGCGAAATTCTCCTAATGATTTACATTTCATATTAGACAACAATTCTAAGGATCTGTCTCTAAAGTGAGATGGATCACCAATAAAATGTTGGCTAATAGAATATATGAGAGTATTAACCATATGGGGGATAGGTTCATCATTTTCATCAAGGATTTTTATTCCTTCTTCATCGACTTTGTATGAAGTAAGAATAAAATTCTTCTTTCATCATCCAAATAATTATCCCACCAACCTTTTAATTGTCCAGTAAAACCGGAAATTATCATTATGGCGATGTGATAATCACTTGTATCATTTGCTTTGTTGGTGTTTGAAAACATTATCATTTGATTCAAAACATTGAGAATTTTTTGTTCTGAGGCTCCATCTATGTTCCATTCATAAGTGGATCCTGCAGAATATTTGTTTTGATAATTGTTTTCATCATTTTCTTCGATCAAAATCAGGAGGGGTTGCTCTCTGATAGTAAAGTTTCTGGGGTTCTTTCCAGGTAACTTTATTGATTTGATCAATTTGTTCGAAAAGTGAGCTGTTAACTGATTCGTTATCAGTTTCATTTAAAACATATATTTTGATTTTGATTAGGGGTATCCTCAATGGTCAAGCATGAGTTTTGTATAAGAAGATGTTGCAGTATTAGGGGTTTTGTTGAAATCAATTTTTCTTTTGATTTTCTTTTTAATGCTTCTAAAAATTCTTTAGAAGGTTTTTTGGGAAATTCAAAAGGTTTTATCAAAGGGGCCTTAATTTCCTTTTTTCTAAAGCTTTTAAAAATTCTCTAGAGGGATTTTTTGGAATGTTTAAAGAATTTGGGAAAACTTTGGGTTTATCATTATCCAAAATAACTTCAATCCTGTCTAACTGTTTGCCCATAGTGTGCAAATGTTGATTGGTAAAGTTATTTTGCTCAATGATTTTCCTGATTCCATTTTTTCTTATCAGAAGACTTGAAAGGTGCCAGAGTAATCTCTTTATTCTTATAAACTTGTTTTAATTGGGTGAGTGGTGGATGGTTGGACTCAATTGTTTGTCCATCACCAATCTGCCAAGTAAAATGGTTTATAACATTGATTTGTTTAGGGGCCAAATAATATTCCTGGAACCAATCAAAGAATAATATTTGGATTTGATTATCAAACATGAATTTGTAATATTCATCTTTGATTTCATTTTTAAAATCAGAAAAAGTATTAAAACCATTTCCTGATTTTCTCTTATTTTTGGTTGAACCAAACTCTTTGTTTAGATATTTCCTGTCAGTGAAAGGTTTATCTAAACATTGAGTTCATCTCTTGGACCTCGAGAAGTGGTTCTTCATAACAGTTTGTTGGTGAACTGATCTAGGTAAACCATTATCTCCTCACAATTCCTATCAAAGACGGATTGCTTTGATTTGGAATTTCAAGAGTAGTTTCAACAGAAGGAGGATTATTTTGATTTGGGGGAGCTCTAATATTCATAGGAGGTACGAGGAGGAATAGTAATCACAGGTGGAGGTAGGTCAAAAGATCTTCTTGAAGAAGAAGATGACATTGTCCTAATTTCCACATTATTTGGGTAGATCTAGAGATCTCCTAGAAAACTGAATGGTTACTTTTCCTTCAGGATGTTGTATAACATTGGTTGGTTCAGTGTTATACACAATCTTTTTTGGAAGAGGATTATCTACTTCCCATTGCTGGGGTAGATTGATTTGGTTCCATTGAATCATTTTGGGTAGAAACATTGCTTTTGAAAGATCTGTCTGGATTAATAAGGTTTGACCTCTCCTGTCAACCTTAAAAGCCTTAGATCCAAAAGCTGTTTTCATAAGTTTGTAATATCCTGTATATTACAGCCATTGGAAGTGATCCTTCCAACATTCGGTAGTTGTGAGTCTTAATCTGGAGGATTAAAGACTTCATGATTGTTTTATCCTTTAACCCTATGGTTACATTAGGATGACAATCGAATTGGACAGGGCCATTACTCAGGCTAGTTTCTATGCAGCATGAATTGATCTTTCATACTCCAGTTCTCTAGAATCTCTGAGTATCATGAGGACGGAAGTATCCAGGCCTAATTTAGTAAGAGGTTTAGCTCCTACTTGAACCAGACCTATGTGGATATAATTCCAATCCTTGGAATATTTTTTGATAGATTCTTTTTAAGAATCTCCATAGAGGTGAGGCCATCAGAAATAGGAACATCCTTTTCTTCTGTGGCTATAACATAGTCATTTTTGGAAAAGATTTTCCACTTAGCCATTTGATATATTTCATTGTAAGCCAGCTTTGGAATTTTCCAATTATCTATGGCTTCATCAAAATCCTTCACTCTCACGTTTATATATATATATAATATATATATATATATAAACGTGACATCTTTGGTCAATTAAGGGCAAAAGCAAGTCCAAGAAAACAAGAAATGGTGCATTTATGCTAATTTGCTGATTAATAGTTGAGATAATCAATTATTGATTGCATGAACTATAAAATGTGTCTAGCCAAAAAAAAAAAAAAAAAGAAAAAGAAAGGAACTATAAAATGTCAAAGCATATATATAGTTGTAAGTACCCAAAATTATTTACAAATCATTAGTTTTTAGAAATCAATTCCATACATAACTGTATGTTTTTCTTTTCCTTTTTCCTATAGAATGTTCTTCTGACTTGCTTTCATTATGATCTTCTACTGCTAATGGATCACTCAATCTTCCTTCTTTATCCATTCTCATAGGATGAGGTTACACCTAAAATATATTTTGTGGTTATATTACAAATTATTAAATTATACAAAATATAACTATATTAATGAAGAAATATGAAATTATATATGAGATATACTAGTGTTACTCCCTATCCGTGACACTAGATAGCGATCTCATGTGCATTCTCTGGTAAACAATAATATCAGTTCCTTTAGCCAACTCATCTTCGCTCTCTAGTTGCTCATGTGGGTAGCCTCTGTTCTGGCTCTTAATAAGTGAAGACATAAACGAAACCAATTATATCTTATGTTCCCTATCACAACTTGTCCATTAATGGGCAAGCCAAACTGTACTGCTATATTCTATAGAGTCAACCTAACTCCTCCATGTGGTATATAGAATCTATTCTCCATCTCTCCATAGTACATATGTACATATGCGTCATTCACAAATGTGATATAAGGTATTTATAGTCACTTAAAAGTGCGACGTAATAATAAATACAACTTGACTTGTAAAAGAACCTATATTACCTTCCTTAAATGCGATACATGTAATATTGCTAGTGGGAAATGTGATTTAGCTTTGTATCACTCTTTCGAAATATGATATAGTTTTTCTTATAACTTTACTAGACTACATTTCTATATCACATATCTTATGCAAATCTTTATATCACATCTCCTAAATGTGATACACCAATGATATTTTAGTAATTTGTTTTCTTTAATTTGTATTTTTGTAATTTTCTTTTTAAATATGGTAGACATGTTTTTCACTCTATACATACAACATATTCTTTCTATTACTTTGTTAAACTTATTCTCATCACCAACATAAGCATTTGAATGATCCCATTAGACAATCATCCCATTTTTTTACTTCCGATTTGTCCATCATATATATCAACAACACCCATCCAAGACTCTATAAGCTCAATACTCTATGGGTAGAAATCTAAGTTGAACATATTATATTTATCATTTATAAAAACTAATAAACATTTGTCTTTGTGAAATACTTTAACTAACTTGTGTGTACTCATTGAATGTAACTTATTTTCTTTTACTCTGATTTTAACTTTCAATTCTTTTCTTAATTACATCGATGATTATAGTAAAGTATATAAGAAGTAACAAGTTATTTCATTTATTCAACTCATATAGATGACTATTTAATACATAATTACAAATTTTTAATATGTAACATTGAATGACTTCAAAATTAGTGTAATATTTTTAAAAATAAAATCTTATTTGTAACTTTTAAAAGTACTGCAGTTTTTTTTATGTTTGATGTTGAATTAGACATTAAAACTTTCACCATGGAGATTTTGGTCTAAATCTAAGACCTTGAATAATTTATTTTATGGAATAGCTTGCAAAATCCTTTTTGTTTAGTTACAAATAGACCCATTTATGTTGTTTCATGTGGAATTGATCTTCTTATCTTCGAAAATGTGCATTTAACTTAACCCCAAAATTTTAAAAAAATTTGATAATCTAAATGCACACCTTTTATTGCTTGTTCATTTTGTCTTTTGTTTTTTTCAAAACACCCCAATTAAAATAAAAAGTTAATAAAGGAATGAGCCATTAAAGTTTGAAGATATTTCAAAGATAGAGGTGCTAAATACTACCTTATGTTAAAATATCATATCTACTTCTCATGATTTATCTATACACATGATATGAACAAATCATTTTCACTACGTAAAGGTAATTCCATTATTCAACATGATCTACATTATACCATGATTACATTATTGTTCTATTATTTAGAATGGTTAACATTTTATCATGAGTATAATATGTTATCATGTCGATTGTGGACAACTTTAAAATAATAAATAAATAAATGAATCTTACACTAATTATCAACTCCTTCAGAACAAAAATAAAAGAAATAAGTAAGTTTTCTCGTAAACTTTACAGCTATCAATCAACTTAAATGATTTCTATCAATGTATTACATGAGATTTGGGGGAAGGAGGGAAAGAGATGGAGAGACTATTAAAACAAAATTAAAATGCGATAATAAAAATCTATCATCTTGTGAAAATAGGGTTGTGTTTTTTATATTTTAGCGTATTCGACACATTTATCTAAACTTGATTAAAAACGCAAGATTCTATCAAGTTTACATGTAAACTCCAATGAAATCATAACATTCTAAAAAAAAAAAAGAAAAGAAAGATTCTACGCACAGGTTAACTTGGAAGATCCTCTTAAAATTGTAAACTCATAGAATCATACGAGTAAAATCATGATTTTGACAACTATGGCTATATAATTTTTTACCATAGCTAACCAGTCTAGTCTATTATGGTTATGCCATGATTAATAATTGATTGAGATTCTGATGAAGATTTTATCGGTTGACCATAAACTTTGGAGTGAATAGAACATAGAAATGGGGCTAAATTTGAAACTTAGTACTTTTAAGGAGCTTCTACAGTCCCTCAATAAGACCATCTAGCCAATCATCTAACCGTTAAAATAAATAGGTATTGAAATATTAACTATTTTAGTGATTTGATCATAGTTGAGTATGGTGTAAGCCACTAGATAGTGATAGGACTGGTCCCATAAAAAATAATGATTGGATGATAGAATTTCTCATACTTTTAATATGTGAATGGGGTTATTAAAATATTTTTGAAATACTTATATAAGCAGCTTCTATAGTTCGGTTGGTGGGATAATCCAGTCAATCATCAAACTATTAAAATAAATATAGCAATTAGAATATTAATTATTATAGTGGTCCGATCATAGATAGGTATGGTGTAAGCTGTTGGATGGTGATAAGACAAGTCCCATCGAAATTAATGATGGGACCATAATTTCCCATACTTATTAATACACAATACTTTTAATATTAGATTTATTTGATTTTAATATGAAAGGAAATATTAATTACCACATTGTGCTTTTCCTTTCCTCTTACACTACTAGTAGTGTATAATGGAGGATTCAATATTTCAATACTCACAAGGAATTTATTGCAGGACACTTTCTTCTATGGAGACCCATAACATGGTACATATCTATAATGTTTTTTTTTTTTTTCGATTAAAACATATCTATAATGTTATGATTCAATAATTTATCATTCCATAATATATATAAATTTACATTTATTTGAAGATGTTGCTATGATGTTAGGGGCTAATATGTAAGAGATAATCTTAAATATTTGCAATATTAGGTAGCACTTCACTCCATAACATAGCAAGTTATGTGGGATTCCTAGAATTTAATATATATAACTAGAAGTGGTAATAGCATTTTTAATTAAATGGCATCATATGTTTATAAAAATTTAATAAGTTCTTATATTTTTTTTTCCTGTATTTTATGTTTTCTTTTGATTTTATATTATGTTCTTGGAGGGATTTAAGTAGTGGCTAAATTGAAATGTCAACTTCTCAATCATCCAAAGAGGGAAGTAATGTTGGTTAAGAACATGGAATTGATTTTAATAGTAAAAAAAAAATAAAATTAAAACATATATTGTGACAAAGCTGTCAGTGATCGCATTTCAAATTCAAGAATTAGGTAGCCGGTATGCACAATAGTGTAGACCCATGTACAAGTGTGCCTAATGAAGCTAAACGTAACACAAGTTTAGAAAGTATGGTCAAGTGGAATAAGTACCATCAAGACAAAAAGAAAGGAATGTCATTGGTTCCTTCTTTAAAAAGAAAAGTGGTGAAATGCAACTAAAGCTTAATCAATTCATGAAGAAATAGCCGGGAGAAGATTGTTGCCAACAAATTGCTTGGTTTTCTATAGCAGCGCAATTCCATTTAATTGTGTAAAAAATCGAAAGTTTGAGAAGATGCTTAAGGTGATCGATTGATATGACTGTGAGCTTAAACCTCATTCCTATCAATGCTAAGAGTAACATATTTAAAGAACATAAGGAGCTCAAATAATGGAATTACTCAAGGATTATAATGCAAAGAGAATAAGTTGCTCAATTATGTCAAATACATGGATTGATAGAAAGAGGCATTCTATATGCGATTTCTTGGTCAATAATCTTAAAGGAATGATCTTCTTATCTTCTTAGGATATTCCTTATATTTTTACAATAGCTGATAAATTTTTGAAATTTTAGATAATATTGTGGAGAAATTTGGTGAGGAAAACGTTACACAAGTGATCACAAATAAAGTTGCTAGTTATAAAGCACTAGGAGAGAGATTGATGGAGAAAAGAAAAGGTTTGTATTATTCCCCTTGTATAGCACACTCTATTGATATTGACATGGTTTTAGAGGATTTTGTGAAAGAATTGAAAATCCATCATGAAGCAATTGCAAAAGGAAGGTAGATCACTACATATATTTACTCTAGGATTGTACTTACCTCAATATTAATACATTTCACAAAAATGAAAGGACTTAATTAAGCCTCATGCAACTCACTTTACAACTTCCTATTTGACTTTGCATTGCTTTAATAATAATATAAACGGTGCATTTATGACCATATTCACTTCTTATATTTTGAATCAATTGCACATGCACGCACGCAAGATGGAAAGCAAACTTGGCAACTAGTTTTGGATAATAGATTTTGGAACAACATTACTATTTGTCTTAAGGCTGCATTTGCTCTCATTAAATTGCTTAGATTAGTTGCTTTAGATAAATAACCAACCACGAGATTTATTGATCAAGAAATGGATCATAATAAGGAGAAAAACAAAATGAATTTCAACAATGTGAATATAAGGCGATGTTTTAACTTATTAGCTATGTATTGTTTTAATTTTTATTTTTATAGTTTAATTTGATAAAATATTATATTATACACTTTGATGTAGTTAAGAACTTATACTAAAGATCATTGACAAAAGATTAGAGCTATGACTTCATTGTTTGTTACATGCTACAACTTACTATTTAAATCCTTGTTTCCATCATAGTTCTACTTTCAAAGTTGATGCTAAGGTTAAAATATGACTATATAATTGCATTAAATGGCTGATCCCTAATGCAAATAAAAGGTGCAAGATTAATATTTAACTTGAATAATTTAAGAATGTTAAAGGATCATTTGGTATTAAAGCTCCAAGGTTAGTATGAGATTAAAAAAACAGAAAAGAAAAATAAAATATCTACCAAAATGGTAGGATTGTATGTAGATGAATATCCAAAACTAAAAAATTTTACTATTCGTACATTAGGTTTAACCTGTAGCTCTTCTCATTATGAGTGCAGTTGGGGTGCATTTGAAATCTTATGATGCAAACGTATTTTTTTTTTCATTTTGTCTTTCATTTTATCTATTAATGATATCATCAACTTTATTTGTAAATCTTTCAAATCTTAGGTCATAAAAAAGGACGAATAGATTACATCACAAAAGAAAAATCACTTAGCTTTTTTTGTTACATAACTAGAAATTGGGAGATAGGAAAAATAAAAGAAAAATGATTTTAGTGCTAGCTTTATAGTTGAAGATCTCTTAACTAATGATGAATGGATTCTTAAAGAAGAAGATATATTTAAGTCGTCAAATGAGATTAGTTAATTATCCATTCAAGTGTAGAGAAAGGGGAAAAGATGATGAAGATGTGAAGAAAATTAGAGCATTTGTAGATTTACAGAGTCAAGAAAGTAAGAGCCAATATGATTGAGAGATTGAAAATATTGATGTTGTTGAAGATGAAGCACAAAGATGATAGAGATGAGAGAGTTAGATGTAGGTAGCATTGGCAATGACAAAGTACCTAATGATTTGTTCAAGTCTCATACTTTATTACAATAATTTATATTTGTAATGCATTTTATTGTAAGACTACATTGCAAAATATATACTATAACAGAATAAAGGCATGGTGAGTGCCTATACCATCATTTTTGGGCAATTTGGTGCCCAATGTTTGATTTTCGGCAAAAAAAGTACCACACTTTTGAAATAATGGCATTTTAGTGTCAAATGTTTGATTTTTTCGCCAATGTTATGAGTACAGGGCACTAAAATACCATCAGTTTGAAAGTATGGATACATTTTTGTTAAAAATCAAATATTGGACATCAAAATGCCAAAAAACAATAATACAGATACTCTTCGTGCTTTTATTCTTATTATAGCATTGTATATTAGCATAATGACTTATGTTTTGTTATTCATATTGTGAGTCCATCAATTTTATTATGAGTTATCATTAAAAGCAATGCTTAGTTTTTTTTTTTAATTTTCACCATTTAAAGTTTCCATTACTATAGTAAGTACATATATAATTTTTTCTAGGAAATTTATATCGGTCGTAGAATCTTATGATTCCTTAGACCCTCTAGTGATTCTAGGTAAAATCATGAATTTAACAATCTTGTGTTAAAGTCTGGAGCATGCCTTCAATGGGGAGAAATCTAATGGGCTTTGTGAAGGATAACACAATTAGGCTTTTGACACCATCTATAATCCAGAACCTTAAGGCAATGAGTTAATGAGTCTTCCCTTTTATAAACTCTTCACATAAGTCCCATATTTCCCATGCGGGATTCTCACACTTACACCCTAACAATCTCCCCCTCAAGTGTGAGTCTCCACGATGGGGTAGGTCATACTCCCCCTCAATAAGAGCTTGTCAAACTAACTCCACTAAACCTGCTTTGGGAGTGATCTCACCTACTCACCATGGGTTTCACAGACGAGTCATACCACAAAGCTCTTCGTTTCACATGATGGGCCAACCATGGGAGATTCCCAGCCAAACCATCAGCTCTGATACCAATTGTTAGAGTCTGGAGTATGCCTTTAATGAAGAGAAATTCAATGAGCTTCGTAAAGGATAACACAATTGGGCTTTTAACACCATCTATAACCCAAAACCTTAAGACAATGGGTTGATGAGTCTTCCCTCTTATAAACTCTTCATATAAGTCCCATATTTCCCATGTGGGATTCTCACACTTGCACCCTAACACCGTGATTAGGTTCATAATTTCAATAGTTACAAATCTCATAATCTTACCATAGATTCCAATCTACACATCACTAAGTAGAACCACTTCAAAATTTACAAATTTCAAAAGGTTTATTCCAAATTCTCTTGTTTCAACTCATAGGCCTAGGATATGCTTCCAAAATGTTCAATAAGTTGAAATTTAGTTACTTCCCTTATTGATTAACTTACCCATGTTAATTTTTATACTTAAAATGCAATGAATCTAAGTTGAAATCACTTTAAGAGGATACCCTTACCTAATTATGAATTTTGTGAATCTTGTGTAGCTTCTTTGTCTCTTCTAATTCTTCCTCATTTCCTTCATTTCCTAGTTGAAAACATCATTGAGTAACTAATTACTGCTAAACTTAAGTTAGTTATGCTTAACTATCATCAAGAAAGGCATTAACGTATAGGGTTTTGGAGGTACATACCAATGAACCCTAAGAGAGATTTTTAAAAAAGAGAATGAGGGATGAAAAAAAAACAGGTAAATTGTATAAAAAAGGTATAAATTTTTGAGGGAGAGTTCATTTAAGGTATTAACATTTCAGTAGTTAAAGAAAGTAATTAATATTTGAGGATAAATTTAATTAAGGTATCAATATTATAAGTGGTGAAAAAGAGAAATCAATATTTTAAAAAGTGAATCAAATAAAGTATTCGTAATTGACTATTCAGAAAAATCAATTATGAAAATTAGTACCTTAAATAAACTTTGTAAAATGTTGATATTTCGTTTGATCCACTTTATGAAACATTGATTCATCTTTTAACCACTTAAAATGTTGATGTTTTAAATAAACTTATCTCTCTAGTATAGTTTATCTGTGAAAAAAAAATAGAGAGAAATAGAGAGAGAGAGAGAGAAAAGGGGTAGGTCCATTTGCATCGAGTCCGGTGGTGGTGGGTGGTGGGTGGTGTTTGGGGTAGGTAGGTGGGTGTGTTGAGTTGTGCAAGATTTGACAAGTTTATGACTTTTTAATTTTTTCTATGGACTGATTATGAATTTAATTACTTTAATTAGTTCTTTTTATTTAGTTTAACTCATTCTCTTATTTTAATTTACCATTGTTCTTGATTAGGGGAAAATTATAATTTTGCAAAAAAAAAAAATTGGCTATAAAAGGATTATTTCACTTCTAATAGACATTAAATTTATGAATTTCTTTCTCGCTAAATGTTTTCTGTTGTAGATAAATTCAATCCGACTTTCTCCAGTTTCAACATCAAATTATCTCCATTTTACCTTAAACACTATTGCGCTTAAAATCAAACCCTCGCATCCACATAACTATAACAAATCCTTAGAATCTCTCTCATTTCTTTACACCAAATGACTACTTCCTGACCACATAAGGAACGCACTAATTGAGCATAGAATGAATGGTTCAACTCCTCTCAATTTAATGTGCACCTCTTTCCCCCCTATGCATACTCTGATCGGTTTCCAATTTTTGACAAACTTTCTATGGACACTAGTTGTTGCTTCAATCATGAGGTGAAAATTATTTTAGTTTCCTCAAAATGAAGGAAGTGAATATGATTTTGAGAGTAGCGTGGTTGAGATTGAGGGAGCTCGTGAGCATCATGGCTCTCTCGACCCAACCACTTTGTCCTTATACTAGCTACTCGAGCCTCATGCTAAGTTTCAGCTAGATTACCATGAGTTTCATGGGAATGTCACCGAATGCCTAAATTGCATGAGTGAAACTCAAGATAAACTATGCTTAGACCTTGATGGGTTTCATGAGTATTTCTATTGGCTTCACCCATGTAGGTTACCTTCAATTGATAAACCAACTTCATGATTCTCTTCTATATCCAATTTCCTTTGTATTTCTTGTTTGAACTTAGTTAAGCATTTCCTTTGGTTCTAGTTGTAATGACATTTTATGGTCCTTTTTATGTTCGTATCATTTTATAACGTTGGCACTACTTTTCTCATTCAATTATGTGTTCCTCTCTTTGTTGATTCTCTTTTTTCATATTATAATCTTGTTGTTTTATATATTGTGATTTGTTTGTTAGATGGGCAGGTGCACTACTTTCATTTGGATATTTAGTTCTGTTCTATGCTCGTTTTTTTATAGTTGATTTGTTGGCTTATGCATAGGATTGTTTTCCAGTATGTCAGTGGGGTAGATCAACAAGTACTGCAATATCATAAACACCCTCTAAAGTATCCACAAGAATGAACAAGCCGAAAAACAGGTAGTTGTGTGCTAATAATCTCTAGAACTATTTTAGATTAGAGTAGGATTTTCTCACACAATATGTCATGCTCTATCTTTAATTTTGGGTGAGCATAACTTCTTTGTAAGTCTAATGTTGATAGCCAACATCACATAACCCTAAAATGAGATTCATAACCCTTTTTATATATTAATAATATCCTTTCGAAAGAGGATATTGACACTATAAGGATTTATATTCTAATTATGGCTTCCTATTTTAAAAGATACTTTCATTTTAATCATCCTCTTCAAGACAAGGAAGATTATTATTTATTATTCTTAATTATTTAAGATTAATAAATAATTGTAAAATTCTTGTTGGACTTATCTAAATTAAAGCCTATGGCCCATTTAGTTCATTCTTTGTGTTTGCCTGATAGCTTCACTTAATGTTGGCAGTAGGCCTCAAACTCTTTTTCAGCTCATAAGACATTAGTGGCCTCTAGCAATAGCAAGATATTATGTCTATCCAAATTAAATGAAGATTGGTGATCCGACTTTACCCAATAAGCAGTTAATTATTTAGTCCTTTTGTCACACGATATTTGATGGTTAAACATGAAACATGTATCATGTTACTCATATATTGTTTAATCACATGTTTCTTGATTCTAGAGTTTGGCTAACTTAACCAAATGTCATTAAAAACTCATTATCAATTCATTTGAGCTCGACCATACATGTTTCTCAGTCTCACTCTTCAAGAGGACCCAAATGATATCTCTTTCAAATCAATGAGAGGGATAAATTCCTTCATAAACACTTATATCCTCTACATAATTTATTCTATATTCAATCACAGCCTTATAATCATCCGATTAAAGATGATGAAGAACCGACTCGAAACATGGAAATCATTATGTAGAAATTCATGATGTCATCAAGTCAAAGGACCAAAATAACACCATGAGAAGATGTACTCATAACATAGATCCATATGGTACTCTCATGGTGGGTAGATGGTTGGTTCATTTTATAAAACACGAAGTTGAAGTTTTAAAATATTTATATAAACTGTTAATAAGCTCTGTTCAACTTTGTTTGCAATCACCAATATAGGCAAGCGCCCCTACTAAAGTAGCAAAGAAAGTAGTAGGTCATATTCCTTGGGGATCGTTAGCATCTACCATACCCTTTAATATATTATCTAGCCAAACAAAAATTTAATAAAACATATGCACAAGAGAAACACTAAGCTAAGGTTAATGCTAAAAGTGTATATATATATATATATATATATGTTTTTAGGGTAAAATTAAGAATATAAGTTTGTAAATGAAAGAATTGACTTAGTATTCATTTCACCAATTCCTTATTATGTAATTTCTTAACAAACTTAAGAGTTATTTGCTGAGTATATTTGCATTGGCGGATTCAATGAGGTAAGCTAAAGCCTATCTCAAGGCTAGAAACTCTAGATCTAGATTAACCATTGGAATCTCTTCACAAGCTATTAGCAATCTAGATCTGCATGAAGATTAAGAATCCTTTTGATTAAAAACCCATGTTAAGTAATTTTAAAACCAAGTGACAAAAAGTTTCATCATCTCTCTCTCAAGATGATTATAAGTAACTTCATTAATGGCCTAAGTCTATTCAAAAGAATGATCTCTCAATCTATTCAGTTGAAATCTGACATGAATCTAAAAGGTGTACCATACATTTAGACCTACGAAGTAAGTTGAGTTATTAATTACAAATATCCAGTCAATAATTAATTAAAACGTATTTGAAATCACATGAATCAGGTCTTTGATTCACAAACTCCAAGTTAAGATGATTATTTCTCCATAGATATAAACATTAAGTACAAATTGAAGAGAAATAAAATGAAAATGAGAATGGATATAATAGATTAAGCACAAATGCATCTTGCATAAACAAACTTCGATGTTAAAATGAAATTACCTAGAAAACTTAGAATTTCTTGCAAAAGAAAATAAAAGATTTTCTCTTACTAAGAATTCTCTCCCTACCCTATTCTAGGTTCGCAGAATTTGTTACATATGGTACACTCTTTATTGGACATCTACGTACGCTTATTTATATGCGACAAGTATAAAAATTATGAAGATTTTATTCACTGACGTGGTAAATTCTTTATAACAAAATGTGTACTTATCTTCATGCGCACGTGTGAGCCAGCTCATACGTGATAAGGTTACTTTTAGTAGGTATGATCATGGGCTTAAAGGTTGACCACAATCTAAGCTATGTTTTCTTCATTATAATCATGATTTCGGGCTCAGTTTCAATTGTGGGTGTAATTGTGGGCTCGACTTTGGACTTGATTGACCTTGTACTCTGCATTATAGGCATGGATGTCTTCAAGTGAACCATGGGTGAAATCAAGGGCACAGTTGTAAGCATGATGTAGGATCTGTTTAAGCATAGTGTAATCTACGGCTCAGGTCTAGGGTGTAGTTTTGGCGCGATTTTGAATTTTGCCCTGTCTTTGTCCCTCAGTTAAGGTCTGTGGCAACCATAATTAAGCTTGTCTTTTCTCATTCCTATTATTTTGCACCAAGTCTAATCTTAAACACTTTGTTTTTTCTTTTCTTGATCCTAGGAGTTGAAAATCAACATTGAAACAATAAAAACACAAAATCCATAGGAATTTATCTAAAAATATATCAAATAAAGCCTAAATTCCTATTAATAGAATAGAGTGTAAAAGACTTATCAGCCAATCTAATACAATTTACTCATGCATGTATCTATATGGTGACTTGATATCTCATATTGTCAGTAAAATGTGATTATCAATTAGCCAATATACTAGTCTTAATTCATTATTATTCTATATAATGAGTGACTAGAGATAGTTTAGAATAACATTTTTTTTATCTTATGGTTTTACTATTAAAGTTAGCACTTTAATGACATAAGGAAGAACAAATTATTCAAGGAACTGTTTTATCATGTTAAAAGACCAATAATAATGTGATAAACTAAATGGTTCATTTTACAAATAAAGATTAACATACAAATGATAATAAAATCCCGATGGCCTATGGCATATCAATAGAAATAGTTTGTACCATAACATTTGTCTCATATTTAGTCGATACTCTACTAGTTTTCTACTCATTTGGCTCTTTCTTTTAACAACCTAGTACTCAACATGTTGTTTCAATGAGTTCAAAGGGGAGAAGAAATTAGGTTTTTTAATATATTAACAATTATGCAATTTGTCTTTAAGTTACTTCACTTTTGGTATGCATCAAATTTTTTGAACTTCATTAGAAATGGATCCTTAAACAAGAGGGAGCACCTAATTGAGGGGTAGAAAACTATGCAATGATTATCCTCATAAAAAAAAGGTAGTTGAACCAAAAGGTTCACATTATATTTTGATGAGACAAAAATTGCATAATCAAAACAATAACTCATTGACAAATTGCACTTAATTAATAAAACATGCAAACTACATTAATTTTAAATTAAAATGTGCAAAAACATAAGGTGCTTTAACTTTTGTTTACTTGATGCACGAATGGAATATTATATAAGATAGTTGAGTTGTGTATGTGAAAAATTAAGAGCTTGTTGCACTACAGTTAACATTCAAACACTAGGTCATGAAGTTTAGACACTATCTTGATTAGACATGATCAAAATGTTTTTAATCATGTGATAGTGGCTTAGCATCCAAACACTAGAGTTGAATGATATCATGAAAAGTGTATGTGGCTTGAAGTGAGAAAATTGTTGGTGATTAACATAAAAGTTTACAAAGTCATCATTGAGAGGCATTTATTGTTTGTAGAGATTAGAGGGCAATCTGGATTCTACATTAAATCCGAGCTCATGTTCTCTTTCCCAATCTCTTTTACTTTTATCGTAGTCTGTTTATCTTTATTTTCTTATATTGATGTACATGTCGTTCTGTGATTAATGTTGAAAATTGACCAAAATCAGAGACAATTTTAATTTACCTAGTGTGGTTTTAGATAGGGGCGAATTTCTTGCTTCTTGCTAAACAATTTTAAATGGTTGAAGAAGACAATTACATGCTTCCGTTGGTACAATCTTTCACTTTATCCTTTAACTTTCTACTTACATCTTTTAATTTTATTTTTTTTTAGTCTTGAAATGCTTTAACTTCACTCTAAATTAAACTTGCTTTCATTAATGATATGCTTCATTGAATTCTTCTAAATGCTTGGCTTTGCCTAATAATTTCTGGATAATCCTTACACAAAAATGGTTTTAACAAATTTTTAAAAAGTTGTTGAAACTCAATATATGTACCTTAAGCTCTCTGTGCATCGTGTGGTTGAAGGTCTATTTTCTTGAATATATAATCGATTTGACCAATGGACTAAGCGGGAGTTGAGATAGGGGTAAGGCCTTGATTCCTAGGTCCTATAATTTCTTTGACTTTATTCTTTTGTTATTTTCTTGTTAATGGTTGTCAAAACTAAAATTCATGAGTCAAATATATGATTTTATGAGTTTATAATTTTATTTTTTTTAATTAAAATGGATGAAAAATTATTAAGGTATAGACTTTTATGTAGAATTGTGAATTTATAGATATATTTCTATACGTTTATAATTTTACTGGTTTTGTATGGTTTTATATAGTTTTACCAATTCTATTAATACAAGTAAACAGTAACATCATGATCTTGACAGTCATGTTTATTAATATTAATGGTACTAATAGTCTTTCATTCAAATTTATAATTAAACCAGAATCTTTGAGGTCCTAATGTCCTCCATCCAAGCTTAAAATTATCATGGCTTACACGAGCTTGATGGCGATGTGGACCTATGTTGCTATATGTCGGGATTAGGGCAAAGACTTGAAGGACCAATTATATAGGTCAGAGTGGGAGGGGGGTGGGAAGTAAACCTGCTGATCTTTAGTGAAACTTCTGGTGAGGTGTGCAATGAGGGGAAAAAGTAATAAAATAAGATAAAGAGAGAGAGAGAGAGAGAAATTTATGATAGCCCTTATAAAATTTATTATGAAAAGTATTTTCAATTAAATATACAAAATTAAAGTATTTTCCCTGGATAGCTTAGGTCAGGCACTTGGGAAAAGAAAGGTGTCCACTTTATGGACAAATTAATTAATTGAATTTATTTTGGAGGAAATGATGCAAGAATTAGGTATCCCCTTCAATTTTATAAATCTGACCTCAGACATGCTGGACCCAGACCGGACCGCGACCCTTGGAGATGAAGTGGGCCAGTTTGTACAGGTTATACTTATTTTTTGTTGCAAATCGTGTTTTGACTTCATGCCTTGGGGTGCATTTATTAATATATTTATTTTCCCTTCTTTTGCGATGTATTCCTAAAAAAAGTCCACTTGTGGGCTCGCAATAAATCTATGGACATTATGCTCCATTGATGTACTTATTCATCAATTTCGAACCCGTTTTCCTAAAACTTTTCTTATTTTTACAATGTCCTCGCAATTTGTTTTCTTGATAGATATTTAAGCTAGTAAAAGAAAGATTTTCTTAGTTTGCAGAATAAAATAAAAATAAGAATAAATTATCTATATTATCAAATCAAAAAGAAATCTTTTGACGTCTTTAGTATTTTTAAAATATTTTTAAAAAAAATGGGTCATATTACCTAGTTTTAACAAGTTACATTAAATGGCATGGAGAAATATTTATTGGATATTAAAAATGAGTTGGGTTAAGGAGTTTAGCTATGAAAGTTACTAATTGATAGAGGGAAAAAGAAAGTTTCACAACTAGAGATATATACATGTATATATAATTATATATAAGCAACTTTATAAAACTATATATTTATAAAATAACGAATTAAATAATTTTATTATTTAGTTATATATCCTTTGTTAGTGCCCATGTAGGGTATAGACGTGTGCTAATAATTCTTAGATAATAAAATAAAAATAATTATTATATCTTATAATTGTTTTAAAATTTTATAATTTACTACTTTCTGTACTCTGTCTCGTCTCCTTGGGCCTGCCAAATTTTTGCAACAGGCACATCATCCCCTTCTTTTTAGGCGTTTTTCATGATGGCAAATGGGTAAGGGACCAACTGGAGGCCTATGTTAGCCCAATTGAAATGTCTACTGGCCATCCCTGTATTTGCATTTTGAGTTGTGTTCATATTCCTGCTATCAAGGCAATGGGAAATGATCTATCGGGCCCATGTTAACGGAGGAATTCGTAAATGAAAATCGTCAGGTTCTCTAGGAGGGGATCAAGTTCTACAAAAGGAGAAAAACTTCGGTAGGTAATATACATATTATCAATGGTTTTTTAATATGTAACTATATCCATAAATCACATACGTTAGTTATAATAACTATCTACCTTCACTCCCATAAATCAAAATACGGTTTCTAATTACACTACATGTACATATACTGATTATGTGATATATATTTCCATATAATAGACTCTCCAATTCGACTAAATGCCTACTTTTGTTTCTTATGTATTTTTGCATTTACAATAAATTGTGTCTATTTTCTGGTTTTATATATTTTTCTAATTCAAATGCAAATATGTAGAACATTAAAATCATTTATTATTGAGATAAAAACATGCTATTTGAACCCAAGTTTGATTCTTTTCAATATTTTGTGCGATTGATCCACAAATGTGCATTTTGTCTTTTTAATTCTAATTTCACAACAAAAACTCTATAGAATGCATATATGGTAGTAATTAAGTAGGAATATGTATGTTATTTCACACATTATTCAATACATGTAATAATTTACCCGATGGTGAATTTTAATTAGTCACCATGAATCTTGAAATAAAATTGTCCAACAACAACCTTGGATAAATGACCACAATTCAACACCAATCCTATATAATGTTTCTTGCTCGATCAGTATTCATGACACTTTCTTTTTGATGTCTAGATATTAAATGAGAACATGAAATGGACCAAAATGAAATTGAAAAGTCTTTATGGTAGCAGATTCTTGGTCGGAAAGTTTTGCATCGTTGTTCACAGGGACTTTGTTTCCATTTGAAATTCTTTAACAAAATTTTACCTGGTTTTCCAATAAGCAATCAATTGAACTCGGCTTTCAGCTTTGTGCCATAGTTTCATTCCCTTCTAAATCTGCAATTTCGATGGTCTCACGTTTGATTCATGAACAAATATTGAAGCTCTCATGGATTAAGAATTCGCCTGTTCATATAATATTTCCCATAGTTGTCATTTGTTAGCTACCGTAAGTTTTATTATGGTGATACTTAAGTTTGACAAATTGGAAAGTTTTGACAAAATTAATTATTGAATCAAGCTAGGAAATTCATTTCCACAAAATGAACACACTTGAATTAGAAGAAAAATTCAACTTTATTACTTTATAGAGGATATACTTCAGTATTGAAACTTCATCAATAGATGTCAGAGTAGATCTACTATTAGTAATTGTGCTCATTCCTTCCATCTTACTATGATAGAATGATGTACCCAAAATCCTTACCTAGTTAATTTAGAAATGGTTTAATTAAATAATATAATAAATAGTTTGTTTTGAACATAGGTAGACAATATAAATGGGTCAAATAAGTAAATAATAGAAAAGGAATAGACAAATCGATATAATTAAATTAGTAAATAGGTCAAATTGAGATTTGAGATTTAAAATATTCTTGTAAAATGATCCATATATCTCAATGATTTTTCTTTAAGTATCAAACTTCTCATTTTCTTTAAATTCTCCATTGAGACTGTTTTGTTTTCAAAATTCAATTCCTAATTCTCAAAATAAATATTTTAAATGTTTTACAATCTCCTAAACCCGTAAAATTTAGTCATCTTTTATTTTGTAAAATCTTATTAATTTTTAGTTAATTACTTGTTTGAAAATATCAGTTTTAACCAAACATGAAGTAAATATCATATTTTCATAAATTAAACTTTTAAATTGTGTTTTTATATCAAATTATAAATTCTTAATATATATGTTCTCAAATTATTTTCTAATTAGTTTTCATACTAAAGATGATTATCATAAAGGTTTAAACTCAATATCATATTTAGAAAATATTTTTAATTTTCTTTTTTTTTTTCTCCTATCCTTATCTCTCTCTCTCTCTTACTTTTTCCTTTATTTTCTGCTTTCTTTCCCCTTCTCTCTTCTGTATCTTTTCTTTTTTTTTTCCCTCTCTTTCTTTCCTTTTCCTTCTCTTCCTCTTTTTTTTTTTCAATTTCAACTCTAAAATCTCAATTGCAAGAATGCCAAAAGAGGAAGTAAAGTTAAAAGATGAATTGGGAGAAGGAAATCATGTTGGAAGTAGCTCAAAAACAAGAAAAGAAGACCAATTGCATATTGTTGCTTTAAAGCTAAGTATATTTGGTTTATATTGTTTTGTTTGTAGTTTATGAGTTTATATATTGGTTTGATGTTGGAAATGAATTGAAATGCTATTTATATTTGTATTACTTGGTTTGAAGTTTGATATGAGTTGGAGTTATGATGAAGAAGATGATGAATAGTGAATTGGGATGTTTGGGTTGTGTTTGATATTGTTGGATGAAGTTTAAAGCGTTAGAAGTTGTTATAAGTGTTTATTTGATGTTAGAATTGGTGTAGGAGGTGTATAAATTGATGAAAATGTGTAAAAATGAAATTTTAAAACAAAGAAAATTCATAACAAGTGATAGGGAAGCAATCACGGGCATTATAAAGGGAGTGATACGTACTGATCATACATTTTTCAAATATCACGGGCATGATAAGGGACGTGATACGCTCTGATTATGCATTTTTCTCAAATCACGAGCATGATAGGGTTCCCTGTAGCTTGATATGTTTTCATAATTTAATCATAATGTTTTCATATGATATCGGATTAAGGTGATTCAAATTGCATTGGAATGATTAAATAAAGATCTACAACTTTCATGTTTGGAGTTTTTACAAATTCCAAAAGAATTGATGCTTAAATTTCACTTATTTCCAACTGCTACATTTTTATAAATAAAGTTTAAAACTTGTTTTTGTTTGTTAAATGTGTGTTTGCTTAGGAAATGAATCTTTTTGACCTAAAATAAGATAGATATATGATAATTGATGTGTTATGTTAATTAATGATATATTAAGCATGAATTAAGTTGATTTATAGATTTAATAGAATAATTAGATTAAATATGGAAGTTAATTATAAAATGAACTTAGCTAACAAACTTAGGTTCAACTTGATTACATAGACTTGAATGAGTTAAAATGAATTAATTAATTAGTTTAACCATCTTTGACTTATTTTTTGAATTAAATGATTAAGGTTAATTAATTTGGCTAAGTTTAAGTTAATATAAGCTCAAGTTGATATAGATCCTAGATGTATAATGAATTAGTAATGAATATAAGTACAACATGACTTAATGAACTTCACTAAGCTAAAACGGGTTAGATTGTTTAAGTTTAATCAACTTGACTTAGTAAATGAATTAAATGACTAATTCTAATCAATTTGGCTAGGATTTAGTTAAAAGGAGTTAATGGTTAATAATTGGTTTAAGTTAATGAGATAGAATAACCTTAGATTTACATGGTGAATATGTTGTTTCAAAGGTGTGTTTGCTTAAGAAATAGATGTTTTTGTGAATGAATATCTTGATTTTTCTTTTTGATAAAAGACCATAAACAAAGTGAAAAGAAACACTTTGACAGATAAGGAGAACTGTCCATATGTTTTGGCAGGCGATCTTCGCAGCTATAGTGGGGTTTCAATTAGTGTCTGATCAAATAGAGTTATAATAAAAGTTTGAGATAGACTAACTAGTTTAATTTCTTATATAAATTAACTTATTATATGAGTTTAATTTCTTGAACATATATTTACCTCGAATCAACCCTTTGATCTATCTTCTAAGATAACTTTTATCCTATCTTCTGCCTTTGTTTGGATTTCATATATAAGGTACGTAGTAACTTGTGTGTTGGATGTTAGGATAGGCATCTAACATAGATTAAGAACTTAAACTCGACTTAATAATTGATCAGTGTTAGTTGTCTATTATGCGTTGAATTTGGTTTAGGGAACGGCATCTTGTCATCATGCAATGACATGTAGTTTTAGGCGCTTAGACCACCCCTGTCATGATGTAATGACTTTCATAAGTGGTACAGCGGGTAGTTGATAGGGTTATTGATATCGGTATAACGTTTGCTTATTCTTAAGATGAAATAATATGATTTAGTTCAATGTTTATGGGAACAATTGAGCTAGGTGATATTATGTATTAAGTTAAATGAAGATAAGAAACGGCTGAAAATCCTAGATGAGACTATTTTTCGTTTATGGACATATCATCTAAGAGATATAAGTCCTTAAATAACTTATATCAATTCCCTAAGCATCGAGATCGTTACTCAGGACCCCCCAGATATCCTTGTTGTTCAGAGTTTGAATACTCCAGTGATGTTTGACTAATTAAAGATTATATAATAACATGTTGATGTTGTATTGTATTTAGTTAACCTCGTGTGCCATTCCGTATGTGATTGTGTTGTTGTGTACTGAGCTCCAGCTCATCATTGTTGTTGTTGTTATTGTTCTTTTTCTAGGTTTTGATTTGATGATGGTGATGATTATTGTTATTGTTGATGATGATGAGATGATGAAGAGGTTGATGATTTAATGATCATGAAGATGATGATGTTGTAGATGATGGAGTTGTTGTTGATGATGATTGATGTGTTGATGCTTGGCTCGGGTTTTGGGCGATGGTTGATGAATGATGCGGGTTAGGGCCATGGATATTACTTGTTTTTATTTTTATTTAAGTTAAGAGCGGGATTTATATTTTAACTTGTAATATTTCTTAAAAGGGCTTGTTGGTGACCATGTTTTGTAATTAAGCTTTTGTAAAGCTTTGGTTAAGTGAAATTCTTCCACTTGAGTGAGTAGAAGTTTTGAAACGTTTTTATTTAGAAATTGTTTTATAAAATAGATTTTCCGCTGCTAAATCCAGTTATTTGAAAATCTAACTAAACGATTTCATAATCTAAAATTGAGTAGCAACGTTCAATATAAACAAAATCTTTTAAATGAAAGCCTGAGTATGTAATACTTTAGAGTGTTATACGTGACGGTGGGGCCTTGATCAATTTAATTATCGAATTAAATTCTTGGGGCATTACGTAGAAGAAAGCAAGCTCTTGAGGCACTAGCAGTATTGAGCATAAGCGAAATTGTCACTATCGTTAGCCTATCAGCTGGATCTTCTTGAATGCACAATAAGCTAATGTAGATGCATCTTATGGCATTAATCCTAGTAAAAGAGTCTTAGGTGATTTATCTACTATTTCTAAGATTGTGTTGTTTTGCCAACTTCTCTAAGCCTAAATAGCTAATGAAATAAATAAATTTGCTTAGGCAATCTAAGTGAATAAGAAAGGAAAAATAGCAATAATAGAAAAAAAAATAAACAAAGAAAGCTTACATAATTTGGAAGATTTTCACAAGAATGATCAGCTTGTGAAAAGTGTTAGCATGGACTTTCAATAGATTATATTAGGAAGTTTAGATTGACATGTATTCTACTTTTTATGAAATGCTTTCATTATTGGCTAATTTTGTGAAGTAATTTAATGTCTTTAGATTAGTATTTTTTCACTTTCTTAGAATAGCTTTTTTCTAAAAGTTGTATATAAAATCTTTTCTCTATATATTCAAAATAAAATGAATAAAAACCAATTTTCATGATGGCATTAGAGCATAGATTCTAAAACTCAGTAAAAGTAAAAACAAAATAGATAGGGAGAGATAGAAAAATGGAAGAACATTCTTTTGTAATAGAGTACTCTCAAGGAGAATTCAATTGTTGAAGACCTTATCACTAGAATATCACAAATGCTAAATCAAATAACGATACCAACGTCTTTAGATTAGGAGCTTGGTGTGGCAATGATTGGCATCAAGTTGAATGATACCAATTATGGCCTTTGGTCCCAAGTTGTCGAGATGTATATCTCAGGCGAGGAAAAACTAGGATATATAAATGGAGATCTTCCACAACCCAAAGAGAATGATCCTACTTTTAGAAAATGGAGGACTGAGAATACGTTGGTGAAAGGATGGCTGATTAATTCTATGGATCCAAAATTAATTGGCAACTATATTAGATTCCCAATGGCAAAATAGTGCGTCATGTTGTTGTTATGATTTTTCAATGACAATGATACCTCATAGGTCTATGGTCTTAGGGGAAAGGTAATGAAACTCGAATAAGGAGGAAGATCTATCAAAACATACTATGACAATTTGTAAGGTATTTCAAGAGAGATTGATTTTCACTGTCCATACCCAATGACATGTGAGACTGACATACAAAAGTATAACTCTATTCTACAAGAGGATGGAGTGTATACTTTTCTGGATAGACTAGATGATCGGCTTGATAAATTCGAGGTGATGTGCTCCAAATTCTACCATTTCCTATAGTGAAGTAAGCCTATGCAGTTGTTCATAGGGAAGATCTACGACAAGTAAGCAATGGTGCTAACAAGAGGAGAAGATGATGCTAGTGCAGTTATGCTATCAAAGGGCGGGCAAAAGTTACAATAGCAGCTTTCATTTTAGACATTGCTTAATAGGAAGCCTGATATTTCAATGAAGTTAAAGTCACTAGGATAAGGCAGAGGATGCAAACATTGTGGGAATATGAAAAATACCAAAGATACTTGTTTTAAACTACACAGATATTTAGAATGGTGGCATAAATTCAAAGGAAAAAAGAAAAGTGGACCTGATGTAGTAGAAAATAATGGGATCTCTTCTCTAAGTACTATATCACAAGAGAACACCTCTCTTGCTATTGTAAATAAACTTGTTGTTGATTCAGGTAACAATGATTGGATTATTGATTCAAGAGCAAGTGATTGCATGACTTTTGATCCAAAAGACTTAGTTGCAGCTACTTAACAAAACGGACTTGTGTTACTAATGCTAATGGGATGGCATATCAGTTGCAAGGGCTAGAACAGTTGCATTTACTTCTTTTGTTTTATCAAATACTCTATTGGTCTTATCTCTCTCAAAAAGTTATTATCTATAGGACAAGTGACTAAGGAATTAAATTATTTTGTACTAATGTATCCAAGTTTCTATCTCTTTTAGGATATTCTCAGCAAAGAGATTATTGGTCATGGTACTAAAAGAAATGGGTTATATTTTTTTCTTTAAAAAAAATACAGCCCATTTCTTTTAGTACTTAGAAGAGCAAATACCATGGGTCGAATTGGTGATCAAGAGAGACAAATTTGGTTATAGCATTGTAGACTTAAACATCCATTTTTTCATACTTGAAGCACTTGTTTCCAAATTTGGTCTAATTTACATGAAGCTGTTTATATATATAAAAGTTGTGTTTTAGCCAAGAGTCATTGTATCCCTTATCCAATAAGTTTGAAAAGATGTAAGGCATCATTTACATTAATGCATTAAGATGTTTGGGGTCTAACTCCTATTTCAAACTCTTAGGAATTAGATGGTTTGTAACAATTGTGTAAGATTTTACAAGAATGACTTGGCTTGATGTATTGAAAAATAAAAGTGAACGTGTTTGGAGTCTTTCATTCTTTTCATAATATGATAAGAACACAATTTTCAGCTAAACTTCAAATTCTTCGATCTGATAATGGTGGAGAATATGACAACAAGAAGTTCAAGAAATATTTTCAAGCACATGGTTTGATTCATGAAACCATTTGTCTCATATGCCACAACAAAATGGTATTGCAGAAAGGAAAAATAGACACATTCTTGAAACAACAAAAGCTTTGTTAACATCAACATATGCACCTCAGCGATATTAAGTAGATGTAGTTGTCACTGCAATTTACTTATTGAATCTAATGCCATCTAGAGTTTTGAATTTTGATCTCCACTACAAGCTCTTGCTCACCATGTGCAATTACCTTGAAATTAATGAATTCACCTAGAGTTTTTGGATGTGTTGCTTATGTTCATTTTCACAAAAACCAACGAACAAAATTGAATCCATGTGATTTTTGCTGTTTTTTTTAGGATATACAACACATAAAAAAGGTTATCAATGCTATGATCCTACTACTAGATGCTTAATACTACATTGGATGTCACACTTTTGGAAATAGAGATTTTTTTTTTCAAAAATTAGATCCTAATTCTCTTCATGGAGAACAAAATAAGGACATTTGGGAAAATTGGCACCCTTTGAAGCACCAAATTGGAATCAAGACATGACGATATTCAAAATAGTGAAGATCTTATAACAGACAAGAAGAAGAAAATAATGTCTCTCAAGTAAGAAGTGAACAAGAACAACCCTAACTACACCAAAACCTCAGTTAGAACAAGAACTCCCAATAGAGCAAACCAACCCATTTCTCCCATTTTAGTACAAGACCACTCCCGTAAGAATATTCCAGAGGTACAATCTTAAAAATTTTCTCCCAATGATTCTAATGATTTTATTGGCTATAGATTACATGATGGATATAATCGTGGCAAGCCACTAAATTGGTACTTGCCAGATGTTGTTGGAGATAAGAAGACAAGGTATCCAATTGCCAACCATATTTGCACTTAAGGATTATCACCACCACTCAAAGCCTTGTGCACACTCTTTTAGTTGAACAAGTTTCGAATTCTATACAAGAAGCCTTGAATAAACCCAAGTGGGTCGTGGCAATTAATGAATATATGACAACATTACAAAGAAATGATACATCGAAGCTTATGTCATTACCTAAAACAAAAAAATTGTGGTATTCAAATGGGTATTCTTTATTAAACACAAGGCAGATGGGTCGATAGGAAGGTAGAAGGCAAGATTAGTGGCAAAGGGGTATACTTAGACATATGGTATAGATTATCATGAAACCTTCTCGTCGATAGCAAAGTTGAACACTATTAGAGTTTTGCTATCTTTGCTGGAAATCTTGATTGGTCATTGCACTAGTTTGACATAAAAAATTCATTTCTACATGGAACCAAGTAAAAGAGGTCTATATGGACATACCACCTAGCTTTATTAGTTCATCACAAACAAGATTGTATGCAAATTACAGAAGGTGCTAAATGGACTTAAACAAACCTTAAAGCATGGTTTGGATGATTCAATTCAGCAATGAAAAAGTGGCTTTAAACAAAGCAATTCTGATCATACTCTTTTTTTGAAACATGAAAGGGGATGATGGTGACAACTTTGGTAATTTATGCTAATGATATAATAATTACAGGAAACGATAAGGAGAGATGTCTATTTACAAGAACACTTTACTGCTGAATTTGAAATGAAGAATCTTGAGGGATTAAAATACTTCTTGCTTAATGAAGTATTCAGATCAAATTATGGTATTTTTTATCACAAAGGAAATATATTGTTGATTTGCTACCAGCAATAAGAATGCTTGATTGTAAGCCTGTAGGCATGCTAATGGTTCAAAATCATGGATTAGGAGATCACCCAAACCAAACACGACAAATAAAGAAAGATACCAACGGTTTATGGGGAAATTGATTTACTTGTCTCACAGTAGATCAGATATTGCTTATGCCATATGCTTGGTGAGTTAATTCATGCATAATCTAAGCAAATATCACATGGATGCTACTTTTGAATTCTATGATACTTGAAGTCATCTCCAGGAAAAGGACTAATGTTCATAAAATATGAGCATTTAAATGATGATGGCTATATAGATGCAGATTGGGTTGGAAGTGATATTGATAAAAGATCTACATGAGGTTATCTCACTTTTGTAGGTGGAAATTTAGTCACTTGGAGAAGTGAGAAACAAAAAGTGGTTACATTGTCTAGTGCTGAGGCGGAATTCAGAAGGATGACTAAGAGACTTTGTGAATTTCTTTGGCTCAAGAGATTATTGGAAGAAACTGGATATCCACTCAGTTCTACAATGAACCTATTTTGTGATAATAAATCAACCATGGGGATTGCACAAAATCTAGTTCAACATGATAGAACAAAACTAGTTGAAGTAGATCAACATTTCATCATGGAAAACTTGAGTAAAAATAGTTCAGTTTCCGTTTGTAAAATCAGAAGATCGGTTAGCGGATGTCCTTACTAAGGCATTAAAGACATCTATGCACCAACTTGAGACGGGTTATTAGCATGGGCTGTCACAGATCATATTAGAAAGTTTAGATTGATATGTTTTCTACTTTTATGGAATGTCATTATTATTGACTAATTTTGTGGAAGAATTTAATGTCTTTAGACTAGTATTTTTTTTTTTTTTACTTTCTTATAATAGCTTGTATTTTTTGCTTTATCAGAATAGCTTTTTCTAAAAGTTATGTATAAAAGGTTTTTCTAAAAGTTATTTATAAAAGCTTTTCTTTGTATATTGAAAAGAAAATGAATGAAATACTTTCTTATAAAAAAGTTGCATCTTTTGTTACCTATAATTTCTTGGACTAATATTCTAAAGCTATATACATCTGACTTCACTGAGAATTGGCCATGTGTTGCATATTCTAAAGACATATAACCACTGGAATATGAATGTATTAATGCAACAATTCACACAAGAAATTAAAAATATTAAAAAAAATAAATTAAAGGATGTAACCATTCAAATTTTTGCATGTATTAAATGATCATAGGACAAGTTGAATGGCATATTGTAATTAATCTTGGAGCTTATGCATGTAGTTATAGTGTTGACATTTACTTTATTACTTAGTATTTATGTTTTCTTGCATGCTAAAGTGTATGATCATATGAAGAATTAAGAAAGGTAAAATCACAAAGTAAAAGTCTAACTTCTAAATTCAGACACCATTTGAATTAATTTTATAACCAACTAATTTTTAAGTTTAAACTCATAAACATGCTATAGGTTTCATATTTATTACTTAACATCTGCTAATTATGCATATTAGTATTAACTTCTTAACAATCAATATGAAAATTTAAAGGATAGAGAAGGTAGTGAATTCGTACTTATTGTGTTCCAACTATTTTATATGTGTTTCCATGATTTTGATCAACCCCAAATACAATGGGTTCATATGATAATCTAGTACCAAATAAATTGCTTTGAGATCATGATAAATGATTCGAAGTTGAGAGTCTTCGTCAAGATACAACATTCTTTTGTAATTCCCAATATAATTTTGTAACATGTTGACCAATCCAACAATAATGCTCGTTTTTCGGGATCTATGTAAAGGACAATAGTACATAAGAGATAAGCTCTAATATGAGATGAGAAATTCCATGCCTAATTAACTCATTTTCAAAGAAAAGAAGAATAAATAGAAAGTTATCTTTAGTTACACATATTTTCACATGCAACTACATTTATTAATCAATTCATCACGTAATGATATTTGGACTTATACATGAAAAACCGATGCATATGAGGATTTCACTATTTTATGAGCAAAACATTTTTTGAAAGTTTATTTGTTTCTACATGAAATCAAATCTATCTGCTTTTCACTTTTCCCAAAACATTAGCCACTTATTTACTTGCATATATAGTAAAGTTTGACTAAATGCACCCATGTAAATTCATTTTTTTTTTCTTTTTTTGGGTCTCAAAATCGAAAATAATTAAAAAAAAAATAGATGGTAGATTAAAGACCATATTTTATTTATTTATTTCATAAAACTTGATGAAACTGAAATCTATTTTCTATAATTATTTTCTCATTATTGCTTAAGGGATTAAAATTTTAGGAGGAAAATGTCCTATTACCAAACAAAAAGCAGTCAATACTCTTGTGTAGCACATATTCATAAACTAGTAGTTTCTCTTCTCCTTCCAAACAAAATTCATGGAGCCTTACAAGAATTCTATGTTCTAGTCTTGCTACCAATATGACCTCATTCTTAAATTACTTAGTACCTTGCCCATAGTGTTTAGCTAGCCTCTTCATTGCAATGTTTTGTCCATCAGGAAAGCATAGCTTGCTTATAATTATAAAATTTTACATAGGCATCTATAGTTGATGTAACTATATATCTATAAGCTTTATAAATATAATCATTACTTTGTAGACATGACCAAATCCTCCTTCACCAAGCTTTTTTCATGACTAAAGTTGTTCTTGTATTATGCTAAAATCAAATTGTAATGACTTAGCAAAAATCTCGATTCCTACTAATTTAAATGAAATTTTAAATATATATACATTTTATGTGAATTGGAAACATATTGTTTGAAGAATGGAGACTTTAGTACCGCTTTGATCTTCTATAGGAATATCTTGCTTCTTAACATTCATTCTCCAGAGGAAACAACATCAATGGAGAAAGAATATTGCAACTCCACCAAGTACAACGATGGCAACAATTTTTGCTACTGATATCCTTTTATTCTCTATAAAATAATTTTATAACATAAGAGAAAGACAAAAAAAAAACAGAATTATTTTCTTTTTTTTTTTAGGAGTTTGCCAAACTTTTTTTTCCTTT
Organism: Combretum micranthum; assembly: GCA_024138025.1. Taxonomy (NCBI): domain Eukaryota; kingdom Viridiplantae; phylum Streptophyta; class Magnoliopsida; order Myrtales; family Combretaceae; genus Combretum; species Combretum micranthum. The sequence goes on from JAMXBD010000175.1 coordinate 264,968, forward strand.
TGAATTTTCTTATAACGAAAAGTATATGGCTTTCTAGCAATGCTAAACTAATTTAAGGAGTTTATAAATTTTAGCAACCTAAAGGTAAATGATGAAATGTTGATTGAGGTAGTACTTCTTATTTCTCAAATCTAAAATTACTAGAATCGTTAATGAAATTTCTCAAAAGTTTGTAAGATTCATGGCCAAATTATAAGTAAGGAAATTTCTAAACTTTCATAAAATAATTAAAATGCAACTACATTTGTTTAGACTCTATTAATTAGGTACTACCTAATCATAATCCACTTCCATATTCCAAAATGCATGAATTATTTTTATTATGTATTGACCAAATGCCTAGAAGAATAGGAGATGGAGAAGCCTAATTGGGCTCAAGGTGAGTGTCAGAGTGGGCAATGCAGATTCATCATAAAATGGGTAAAATTCAAACCTAATAATACAACAAGGAGTTAATACTCTTCTCCTTGCTTATTTGGGGAAGGAACATGCTTGATGAAGGTATTAACTACATTGACCATCCTTCAGATTGGTGTCCATTGGACCATCATGTATAACGTCCACAAGCTTGTAAAGTTTGTTTTTCCCAGTGCAAACTTCTTGTTGGATCCTCTATTAGTAGCTTTAGGAAATAGTTCATTGTCTAGGGTACTACCCAAAACTTGGAGTGATCGATAAAGTTCGATTTTATCTGCGGTATTACCTAAAATGTAACAAGCACATGAAATTTATTGTAAGATCAAGTTAGAAATGGACATTCAAATTAACTTTTGTTTTTTGCACATGTGTATATATGTCAACAAAATTCTCTCATATATAATTTGTGAAATCATAGCTGATAATTGTTTAGGTGATTACCATTTCATTTGTTATGCATGTTAAAAATTTATCAGTACTCGAATAGTGTGAGTATATATATATATATATATATAGAGAGAGAGAGAGAGAGTATAATACCTATTAAATCTTTCTTGAGAGTATACGTTTAAGCAAATGGGAGAAAGCTCAATCATCAAATATTAATTATTTATAAAATGTGCACTTAAAATGGTAATATGGGACAAGAAGCACCATATCCTTATGATATTATAGATTTTTCATGTTGTTTTATAATTCCCCTTACATTGCCTTTACTTTCAGCATTATTATATGCATTCAAATTTCATTCATTATAAGAATAATCCAAGATAGATGAGAACCCTCTTTTAACTGCTATGTCATGCTTATTAGTAAGAAAAAGTTCTAAGTTCCAAGCAAGTGGCATTTTACAATTAATTTAAAGATTTTATTCTTAACTTGTATGAGGTCTTGGTCATAAAGAAAGAAAAAACAATAAGCCCTCAATGTTGTTTGATTAAGAAACTTTTGAGTTCTAAATTTTCAACATATGTACATAAAGGAGTGAAATCACTAGGAAAAAAAACCGAAGGCTTGAATCTAATGAAGTGATAGAAATCATTAGCCGTGTGTGTGTGTGTGTGTGTATTTAGGTACGTGATGTGTTTAGATCGATAGACTTGTTAGGGCACTCATGTGTGTGGTGCATGAATATTGTGTTACACGTCGCTTGTGGAGAGTGACACAAAATGAAACATAAAAAATGATCAAGAGAGAAGTGAAATAGGGAGGAAAATTTGGCAATCTCAATGTCTCAAATACATTTATGGCAGGTGGAGGAGCTATCAAGTGTCAAACTTCTTACATTATATTATTTAATTCCTTAGCTTAAAATTTATATTTTTATTGAATAATATATTAAATATATTCAATTCTTAATTATTTTATTAAATTCATATTTAATTTAGTTGTAGATTCAATAAATTATCAAATTACTATTTGAATTCAATCTACAATTAAATGTGGTCATATCATATATATATTTATCATCACTTTAATTCAACTTTTCACATCAATATGCTATTCATAAATACATGAACACTTCTTGCATATTAAACTTTAAATTCTATTAATTTCATTAGTTCAAGTAAAATAGACATATAAATAATTATAAATTTGTAATTAATTTTTGTAAATAATAATTTAGAAATTTTGAGAAAATTTGTGTGATGTAATATGCATAAATTTGATCTATGGTCATTAGTATACAAATTTACATTTATTACATAAGTTTTAACACAATTTTCACATAAATCAACAATTTAAATCAAAATAATGCATATATGTACATTTATGAAATTCAAAACTTTTAATATATTGCAAAATGAAAATAAGTCATATTTTAATTCTAGATTCGGGATGATAACATGTTTAATGTATAATTTATCAAATTAACTCAAAATATAAAAGTATATTGGTGAAATCATTTAAAACAAAACTGTAAAAATTCGTCAAATTGAAGTAAAATAAATAATTTCTAGTATATATCATTATCAAATTCAATTAACAACTTTAAACATCAAATCGATTAAAAACAACTTACTGGGATGCAAAAAGTTTGCAAATTTGGCTCCTAAATTCGACATTACTACGTCAAGAAATTTGTTGAAGCTTCTAACCTTGAACTCTAACTTGAATCCACACTTTACTTCATATTTCATCTAACAAATTAGAATTAAATTAGAGCTTGGATTAAGTATTGACAAAAGAATAAAAACATATGTAAGTGTTGGGAAATACTTTACCTAGTTGATGCTTGAATTGGAGATGATTTTTAGTGGGACTTTGGAGTTCAAAAAGGAGATGTTTATATATATACATATGTGTGTGTGTGTGTGTCTGTATGTTGCAATGAAAGTTAGTATATGGAATGAGTATTTGTGGGGTTTGATCTTTGGTGAAATGAAAATAAGGAAGAGAGAAAATCTTTTATTGTGATATGGGATGATTCTAGATGATATAGCGTGTATAGGTGAGAGGATTTTGTGTATTTAGATAAGAGAAAAGATTTGGTATATCTTGTGTATGATCTAAGAAGCTTTGGTGTGTATATATGAGAAAAAAGATTTGTTGTAGATTCAAGTGGCATGAATTGATAAATTAGCATGTCAGTTAAGTAAGGATAGTAATGTTTGGAAATTTTTAATTTAAGAAAATTTTAATTAAGAGTTGATTTTTTTTTTTTTTTGGAATCAATGATATACGTATTATTTTGGATAATGATTAATAATTGGTTTAATCTACTTTCCAATTAAATTCAATTATTGCTCTATTTTACTAATTTACTACACTACCTAATTCAATTACTTAAATTATTTAATTTATTTACCAAGTCAAATTGTATCATTAATTACAACAATGTCATTAATTCTTTAATAATTGAATTTAATTTATCTAAACTAAATTATAATTTATAACTTAATATTTATTTAATTAGCTAAATTATCTAACTTATAATTAATTACTCAAACATAACTTAAGATTCAAATTTACTTATATTTTTATGTTAATCAATATTACATTCTTAATTTGATTTGTTTATAACACTGGCTATTTCAGATACCCAGTAAAATCTTTCAGATGGGCATTCATTGAAAATGTGCCATGGGGTTAAGAACAGATTTTGATGACCCCATTGGGTATTGAGATGAATTCATCTTTTGTAAAAGCCGGCCCATTGCGATCTTTATTCCTCCAAGGAAAGCAGCATCCGTCAAAAATACATGTTTTGTCTTATATGGACATGCTCAACTGTTTAAAGCCATTCCTTTTACAACATTGAGGGGCAAACCAACCTGAAACCTTCCCTCAGCCCTCAGGTTTAGCCATGGAAACCCTCCATTATCACCCTCCAACTCGTCCCGTTATATCTCCTCGTATTTCTTCCTCTCCTTCACCGTCACTATCACCAACAAGACACCAACAACAACAACATCAAACACATTTTTTCGGCGTTACAAAGCTCAAAAAATCATCAATCCTAACAAGACTCCATGCAGGTTACTTTAGGATAACACTTTCCCTAGCTTCCCAAGCGTTGCTATGGAAGATCCTTAAAGAACCAATAAGCCATGATGAAGACGATCGTTATTCACAGCCTCTCTCCCATTTCTTCCGCTTATTACCCCCAGTGGCTTTTCATTTCTTCTGGGGTTTCGCGCTTTTAGCTCATATATCACTCTCTTGTCTCTATATCCTAAGATGCTGCTTCCACTTCCACCTAGTGAAGGCAGAGTTCTTCCACCATGTAGGAGTGAACTACCTATTCGCACCTTGGATTTCATGGCTTGTGTTACTACAATCAGCTCCTTTAGTCATCCCCAAAAAGGTCACATATCTAGTCCTATGGTGGGTTTTTGCAGTCCCCGTGATCCTACTTGATGTCAAGATTTATGGGCAGTGGTTCACCACTGAGAAGAGGTTCCTCTCCATGGTGGCTAACCCGACTAGCCAGCTATCCGTGATCGGAAACCTGGTAGGCGCACGAGCTGCAGCACAAATGGGGTGGAAGGAGCGCGCGGTGTGTATGTTTTCGCTCGGAATGGTACATTATCTGGTGCTGTTTGTTACGCTCTATCAGCGGTTGTCGGGCGGGGATCGGTTGCCCGCACTCCTTCGCCCTGTTTTCTTCTTATTCTTTGCCGCCCCAAGTATGGCTAGCCTGGCTTGGAATTCCATTTCAGGAGCATTCGATAACGGATCGAAGATGCTCTTCTTCCTCTCACTGTTCCTATTTGCTTCACTGGTAAACTCTTCATTTCCTGATAGAATCTTGAATTTTTAAAATTATATGCTTAGGCTCATAATTTATTAAAACTTTGTATTTAAGCAATATGCATCGGTTTTAATTAGGAAAAATCTCATAGAAACATCAGCCTATAAAATTGTACAAGTTAACTTGTAATTTTGTATTCCTAGAGAAGAACTCACAACCTTCTCATATGCTTAAACTTGTATTTTACAATGAAAGTTTATAATTAAAAAATTTTACATCCCTATTAATTAGAAAAAATCTTTAAAAAAATACGAGCTTATAACAACAATCTGTTGCTGACATCCATATAGAGCCTCTTAACATTAGTGATGTGCAATCCTAATTCCACATTAGTTGTAATTACATGGTAGCAAATATGAATGAAGCTTTCCTGGCAGCAAGATTAGATAGACTCATCTTGATTAGCATATTGGATTAATTTTGCATATCATATTAGATTTTTCTAGAGGTTCGCTATGCATGAAAGTGGCGTGGCGTAGCAAATGTGCCGCTCAGATATACATTAAAAATTCTAGTCAACGTGGAAAGAGGAGTACGCAAATCCACGTGAAGACAATCCTTGCTTGTTTTGTAAGGTTAGAAAACAAAGTAGAAGTTGTTAGCAAAAGACATTGACTCATTAACACGTTGTTTTCATTGACATCAGAAAAAGGGGACCATGTTGCTTTGTCCATATGCTAAAACAGCATAATCCTTCAATTAAGCAAATTTTTTCAAAGAGAAGAGAATAAATATAAATGGAAGGAAACAAGTTAAAAGTGAATAGAAAAGATGGAGAAACAAATGGAGGAGAATATTTTTCCTTTCATGTTAGGTTTGTAGAAATGAGAAAAAGAAAAAAAAATCCGTTGATTGGTACTAAAATCTTTAATTATGTGATAGTTTGATGGAGTTTTCTAACATAATTATTATTGGTGTTTGATTTATTATACATAGTGCATATGTCAAAATTTTGTTAGTATTTTCCCACAACCATTATTATCTACGTATAATCTGCAATGTATAATAAAATCTTATCTCTTGAAAAGACGAGAAAGTGAAATAATTAAATTTTGATTTGCTCTTCGATATATAAAAGTTCAAACTAATTTTGAGCTTTTTTTCTTCCCCCCTCATTTATGGACAGGCATGTAGACCAGCACTTTTCAAGAAATCCATGAAGAAATTCAATGTTGCATTGTGGGCTTATTCTTTCCCTCTAACCTTCTTAGCTCTGGCATCAATAGAATATGCTGAAGAAGTGAGAGGCCCCATTGCTACAATTCTAGTGCTGGCATTATCAACACTCTCATTTCTGGTCTTCATCGGTTTAATGCTCCTCACCATGCTCAAAACCGACACACTCTTGCGCGAAGATGATCCGATCCTCCGGTTCGACAAGTCTAGAAGAGCAAGAAATTAAATTCAAACGAGGACGGCCCGGCACAATTGGCACATCTGAGGCATTATGTGCGCATGAATAGATGAATGATATGAAAAAAACTCTGATAAATTACATTAAAAGGTATCAATGTTTAGGTAAATATTTATTCAAGGTATCAACATTAAGTGGTTAAAAAGAAATATCAATACTTGATAAAGTGAGTGAAATAAAGTTTCAATAATTTACTATTAAATAAAACTTAATCAACTATCAATACCTTAAAACTTTGGAAAATATTAATACTTCATTTGATACACTTTACAAAATGTTTATATATTTTTTTTACTACTTAAAATGTTGATATCTCAAATGAAATTACCTCAAACTTTGATACCTTCTAGTATAATTTATTGAATACGAAATAGAATATGATATTGTTATGATCAAATAGAGACATATGATTAGATGAGCAATATACTGTAGTGATTAGTTGACATTATGGTGGTCACTTTAGTTACTTATGCTTGTAAGCAACAGACAGAGCGATCTATTTTATATCATTTTTTATGTAGTAAATCCAGCCATCGGAAGAGAAAATACACTTGTTGTTGTCGTCGTCGTCGTTGTTATATTACGTGTTTTTATCCGGACCGTTGCCAAAATGCATTAAGAATAGATCTTGGCAAGGACATTGTTGCTGCACAATAAAAAATTTCAAAATGCATGCGTAAGGAGGATTAAAAAAGTTCAAACCAATTTTTCAATGCAAGTTCCTAAAACCGACTGAAAGATTTTCTTTTCGTTTACATCATCAATTTAAAAATTTTGCTTTCCTGAGATTTGATTCTCATGGATGTGCCTTTCAAGTCACTGTATCCAACAAAGTTGATTAATCACTAAAAAGTAGGGTATCATTAAAGCTTGTCTTGAATACTAGTCAAAACTCTAAAAAAATTAAATTATTTAAAAAAAATTTTCCATTTTGGCTTTTACTAAGTATTTTGAGAATACATCAATATTTTATAGAAAATCTCTGAGTGACTAAGCTAGAGAAGGTGCCAAAATCTAGGATCATGACCTGTCTAATTATTTTCGGGAAAAAATAATAGGAGAAAAAATTGGGTTTGTCTTCTTGCAGTGCTGATGCGCGCAGATGTTGCTGGGGACGTAAATTTCATGTAGGCATATGTAATTTTTATATAACAACAACTTGGATGAAAGAAACACCTTGCTGTTCACAATAGCATCCTTAAAAATTCAAAGGTTCAAATTAGGGATGCAACCGGGGCGGGTCGTTATAGGGTACCCGCCCGCCCGCCCCGCTAAAAACCCTATAGGGTCAGACCCTATAGGGTTTAGGGTCGGGTTTTGGGTTGTACTCATAACCCGTTGGGAAAACCCGACCGTTTAAATTAAAAAAAAATTAAAAAAATTTAGTTTAAGGAATTTACTTATTCATTAGTTGAATGATGTTTTTCATATAATCATTTTGTTATTCATGTATTGAGTCACATGATAGGATATAAATTATATTTACAATTAATAATCACTGACCAATTATCCAAAGAAAATCGATTTCCATGTGTAACCTTCCCCACTTTTTCAAAATTCATTTCTTTCCCATGCAATACAACAAAGTATAAAAATTAATTTTCTCAGAAAAAATAGATATTATATATATATATAATGACAAATAAATTAAGGATATATAGATCATCGTGTAGTGTCATCATTTTATTATTATTATTATTATTATTATTATTATTATTATTATTATTATTATTATTTTAAGTTGGATGTATTATATATATATATATAGATATATGTAAGTCTTCTAATAATTTTAGGCAATGACATGTCATGAGTTACTGACTTTACCTTATATATTCAGTTTTCATATTTAATTATTTTTTACCTGTCTTTAACGTTTTCTAATTTTTTCTAAATAAAAATTAGGATCTTTATCAACTCCATTGAAAATTTTGCCCTCCTCAACATGCCTCACTACGATAATAATTTAATGAAATAATAAAATGATGCATTTAATTATGTAATAGATTAAACGGGTCGGGTTCGGGTCGGTCGGGTTCCTAAACAATCGGGTCGGGTCGGGTTCTGGGACACCCAATTTATAATCGGGTCGGGTTTGGGACAGAGTGACCCGTCCCGAACCCGACCCGTTTACATCCCTAGTTCAAATAGAGACTTCCAAAACCAACAACTATTCGTACTAGATATGAACCGTACCGATCCTCTCAACAGTACAATCTTTTTTTTCATTTTGTCTCGTTTTGGTTTATTTCATTGATTTTGATGTATTGTTATTTCTGAATAATAAGCTCGACGGATATATAAATATGATAAATGATAAAGGGCGTAAGGCTTCTTATGCACGAAACAAATTGCAAATGAGAATATGCATGACTAAAGTTAACATATCCAATTGCATTTGTCAAGAAAATATTTCTAACAAATTCAATTATGTTCCATATGATTTTTATAAAAATATAAAATTTATGAGAAAATCTTAACTCAAACAAAATCAGTTTCTTTAAGCATTTTCAACAAAATGAAGTAGCTCTCTACTCAATCCAGCCCGAATTCACAAAATCTTCAACTTTAGTAAATAGACAACCAAATATGGCCAATCTTATGAACCAATTAAATTTTAGGTCTCAATGACCAATGCTCAACCCAACCACCGTATACAATTTAATTATTATGATTATAAGCAAGCATGGTGGAATGCCTTCTTCTGTTCAAATGAATCACGATCACATATATGGCTCATCTTTTTCACAAATGTTCATCTCAAAACCTCCCCTACTGGTTTGCACACTGGTGGGAAGAATTTAGAGCCATCAATGAGATCATTCATCAAAATGCACGGAAAGGATTCAATGCCTTTGTAAAAAATTATGTTTTAAAACCCTATGAAACATTTTTAAAAAGGAAATGTTATATTTCATGCATATTAGTGTTTCTTAGGTAATGACCTGGTTCTATGAATTTATACCAGTAAATACAGCAACTATCCTCACCAGAAGATACAAGGTTAAATGGTGGGATAGCTTCAAAATGTGGGACAAAGTTAAAGAGAATGCTGTAATCAAATGGATTGATAACCATTCAACGAATGTCTCAACAATAGTTTCACAACAAACTCCCTTTTTCCATGACAAGGGATTCTTCATGTCCACAATATCACAAGCCAAGACACAAGAACAGATGAAGAAACTCTTGGAAATGGCCTTGGCAAGCATCAATAAGTCAAACGCTAGGTCTGCAACTGAATCAATTCACAGCAGAGATACAAATGAAGATGACTGCTATGGAATAGACATAGCATTTCCATAGAATAGTCATTAAAAGTAGAGTATACGAAATGTGTATACCTACTAACCAATGTAATAAGTAGAGTATATGACGTGTATATACCTACTAAAACTTAGATGTACAAAACACATACATCAAAATTATATCACGAGAATCATTGGAGAATTCACCTAAGGAAAACCCACTGAAAAGTGACACGGTAATTCTTAGAATTCCTTGACTTTTCACTATTTACTATAGTGAATTGTTGCCACAATGGTACTGTTTCCAATACAACCCGTGACTCTCCATTGTTCATCACAATGAACTGTCGACCATAATGGTACTATTCACCACATACAACCCTTATTCTCCCTATAAAAGGAGAACTCTTCCATAATGCAAAACACACAAACACAGAGCAAATCCTCCCATGTTCAAACCTTCTCTCCCTCTTCAAAATCACTTCCAGATTCTCCAAATATAAACCATCCTCCATCAATATCCCTCTGTTTTTGTAGTCCCTCAACATAGCACAGAATCATTCATATGCTTCAATTTTGAGGTAATTTTCATAATGTTTTCAATGTTTTAATCTTTCAATGTACTTTATTTTCTTTTAATGTATTCATTGTAATTCAACCCAGCATATCCAATAATTTACTGCTTTGTTTATCATCTTTCTTATGAGTTTCATCTCTGTTTAATTATATATATATATATATATAATTCTTTAGAATTCTTTATAATTAAAGCCTAAGACACATATTTCATGCCTTTAGTATTTATAAAATAAAATATATTTTAAAAGAGAAGTTATACTAGGAAAGAATATGGTGAACTCTATTAGAGGTAAAATGAATTAAAGTGTGTGGAAGTGGAAGTTATGAATTTAAAATTCCAATACTTGGATATAGGTGAATGGAAATTATTCAAGTAGTTTTATAAAAATGGGTATTTATGAAAAAAAAAACTAACTAACTTGTATTATTTAGTTAACTATAGTTATCATATAACAGTACAATGTTCATTATTATATATAATGGTTTCTATTATAACAGGATTTTGCTGGCAAAGATGTATCAATCCACTAGAACTGTTATCCACACTATTTGGGCCTAGTAAGCCTTTGGTCCATTAGTCTTAGGCTTACAAGACTAAAAAGGGTCAATGAACACTGAAAAATTACCTAGCACGACAACCACTTTAATGTTTAACTCTGTAAGTAAGCAAAGGTAATCCAATGAAAAGATGGGTTTTTTTTTTTTTTTTTGGAACTTAATGAAAATATGGCTAGAAATAAGAGGGAATGAATATGTCTTACTTAACTTTGCTAACTGTATTTATCGTAAGAGGCTTCTTATTGATTGGGAATGTAGATTGAATCAAAGAAAAAATTTTCATTCTAATTGTTTAAGAAAGTATAATTAAGAAGATTGGGCAAGTGCACTCATATATTAAGAAACATTATAGAAGTCAATCTCACAAGCTAGAGATAAATAATACAGTTGTTTACTTGACTAATGTATCTAGACAACCTAATTGGTTAGCTACTAGATTTGTAGAAGGCTGTTAAGTTATTACCAATGAAGACAACTTGGATTAAGATAGCCTAGCATGACATGAAGCCAAACACGTTAGCTCATATTATAGAGAGGTTGGATTGCGCTTAGGAGTACCATGACCAAATTCACTATTCAATATTTATTCCCCTCTTAGCCCCACATTTTGTTCGACTATAAGTTTGAAGGGAGAATAGTTTATAAGCTAACTAAGTCGATGTCCAACATGCCTAACGTCTTGCTAGTGGCATGTCTGAGTCCAAAGTCTATTAGTAGACTATAAGGTTTCTTTAGGGGGAGAACATCTTAGCAAGCAAATAAAATGTACATCCGTGTCTAAGTGGGCAGCTAAGCCTTAACGTGTTACTAATTTTACCATAAACACTTATTAGAGGCTTAATAAGGCAAATTGCTTTAATCTCAGGCTATACCAGGTAATGGCGAGTTGATAACTATGCCTTGATGTGCTTCTAATTTTGGTGCGAGCCTTTAAATTAGAGGTTACTAAGGCGAAATACTTGGAACCTTAGCTATTTCCAGTAAAGGGAAAGCTATTAAGCCATGGATGCAATCCAATCATAGTTTCTTTTATCAGTTAGGGTTTTTTTTCTCTTAGTGCAAGAATCTTTGGCTCGAATGCCCAGTGATGGACAATAACATTCCATCATAAGGAATGTGTTTTCAAGACACATTTCAATTATGGTTATGTTTTGGTTTAACTAGATTGGGTCTTGATTTTGGGATTGTAATATTTGAGAAGTGATTGGTTAGATCTTGAGCCTCTCAATCTAACATGTGTCATCGCCATGATTTCTTTAGGGATAGGATTCATATCATCTTTTTGGGATTTATCAGTCAAGTACATTAAATGAGATTTAATTTTGGATGATTATTGAAATCTTGCCAGTTTATCTCCTACTGTGCCTATAAATAGAGTTTCAATTGGCTCTTAGCTTTAAAGCTTCTCACCGATCATTCAAAAACTCTTAACACCTTGGACCTCCTAAGACAAGTTGACTTGTCATAATTTTTGCTTTAGGTAGGCTTCATCCCAACAACTTTGAAGAACTAAAGGTGACCAGCAAGTAGCATAAAAAGTAAGATCAATCAATGATTGATTTTAAAAGCTAAAATGAAACTGAGGAAAATCTTCACTCAAGGAATTCTATAATAATATTATGTGATAAAAAATTATTTTGTAATAAGAAGAGCACAATTATATATCATCTCTAAAAAAAAGCCTAAGCATTAAAATTATAAAAGTTGGAACCAAAACTTTGAGGCTCATTTTAGGGCCCTAAATGATATTATATTATTATTATTATTATTATTATTATTATTATTATTATTATTATTATTATTATTTGCTTGAAAACTATCCTGTTGTTAAAAAATTGTAGATCTTTGCAGAACTTTGCGTGCATATATAATCATAAGAAAACAGAGTTGTATGTTAAAAGTTATGACTTTCTTGCACATTTATTTCTTCTTGGACTTTTTGGATTTGTCTAATTTATCGAAGAACCGACCCATAATCCGCTCTGCATCATTCTCTCTCACTGAGAAGAACTCGACCCAAAGTTCTCTTTGGATACAAAGATGCATTGTCTAGGTTGAAAGGTAATATATCAACCACATTGAATGTCTTTGAGATGTCCATACTATTAGGCAGTCTAACCACATAGGCATTGTCATTGATCTTCTACAAAATCTGGTATGAGCTATACTTCTTAGGCTACATCTTACTATACTTCCCAACTCGAAACCTCTCCTTTGCACGAACACCATCACCCCATCACCTTTGAGAATAATTGCTTCATGCGATGCTTATCTGATGTTGCTTTGTACTTGGCATTTGATTGATCTATCTTCTCTCGCACTTATGCTATTACATTCTGCCAATTCTTTGCTAAATTCTTTGCTACAACACTAAACTCAAACTCCTAGAAAGCTTGATCAAATCTAAGGCATGTTGGGGAATCTTAGTATAAACTACAGAAAATAGAGATTAGCCTGTTGTTCTATAAACCACACATTATAAGCAAACTTCCTTGAGCTAATGCAACATCCCACTACTTCGGCTTCTCCCCATAAACACTCCTTATTAGATTACCAAGTGTCCTATTTGTAGTTTGAACATTTGTTGAAAAAGACGTTTCACACGCGAATGGTAAAATGTGCACATGTACTAGTGTATTTAATAAAGATATTTTCCTGTTACTTTGAAAATAAAGTAAATGAAGTAACTGTCGTGCTTTCAAGATTACTTCACTCGCGTCTTCTCAAAACACTAGTTGTGAAGCTTGTAAATGTTATCTTGGGGTTCTTCGAGTTAAGAAAGTGAAGGTTTGAGGAAACAATTTTAGGTGCATAACAAAGATTATGTTAGAAAAGTATATTTCTAAAATATGGTGCTTGTTTTATGAAAACGTTGATGTTTAGTTGATGTAAAGTTTCAACCTCCTATTACTTTTCTTTTACGTAAAAGAAAGTAAGGTTTACTTAGGAATTATCACTTCAACATTTAATGAAAGAAACTTTATCAAAAGAAAGGACAATATGCCCATATTTTGAAATTTATGGTGCAAAGAAGTATCTGGTAATTTTAGAAAAGATTTAATTACAAGAAATGAAAATCAAAACCTTTAATGTATATGAAACAAATAGATTATCTTATTTGATGAACATTAATCAATATACAACCAAAACATTTATTATTTAAGCAATCTTTGAATTACTATCTAGTTTCTTGACTTCTCATGAATTATTTCTAAACCATTTTTACTTAACCAAAGCATCAAAGATTTTATTCTTTAAAATTTTTCACTCATGCTATGACAAAAAGCTAGGGATTACAAAGTAGATGGGTTTAGAGAAAGCATGAGTTCAGGGAAAGAGACATTATGAAGAATAAGATAGTTAATTTACGTTAAGTTAGCGTTTTTTTTTTTTCTCTTTTTTTTCCTCCATGGTTTTTCGTTTTATTTAAATCATAATGAGAAATTCCCATGTAGAAGGGTATTTTAAATTAAGATGGACATGTAGTGTATTGATTTCTTCAAGAAGTTAAGCCATCAGGCAACACTAACGATGTTATAAGGGATAGTTTTGGCGTGCACACAAACTTTAATTGGGTACTAAGTTGACAATTTTAAAATATATGTAGTTAATTACACGTATGGTGAAATTCCATGTACTAAATGTGACATTAACCATATTTATTATTCAAAATTTGTGTTTGTTTACCTATGGCAAAATAAATGCCTTAGGTTTACTTTCTTTCTTTTTCTTTTCCCCATAGTAACATTCATTGGAAAATCAATTATATAGTATGTTGGTAAAACTCTATTAGGAATAATATATTGGTAAACGGATTGTTGTGAATTTCCCTTGTTCACATTTTGCCCCCCATTTTTGGCTTATTATGTTTGACCAAGATATTCTTAAGACTTTTTCTTTCGATACACAACAGTTTAATAGATTGTGGTGAATCAATCAAATTATTTATGGGTTTTGAGGGTAAGTTTATTGAAAGTATTAATGTTTCAAATGGTTATAAAGAAGAATGAATGTTTATATGTAAATTCATCATTAACAATTGAGCAAAATTAAGGAAAGATAATTAAAAACTAATCCAAATATTGATACCTTATTTTATTTACTTTATAAGATGTTCATTCCTCCTTTTAATCACCTAAAACATTAGTACTTTAAGTGAATTTGCATCTAAATTTTGATACTTTCTAGTATAATTACCAATTTAATTATACTTATGGTGTCCATTGACTTATCAAACTTGGTTAATTTGTTTACAAAGGCTTATCTTTTCATTAATTCATTCATAAAGTTACTGAAAAATAATTTCACTTCCATGTAACCACGTTAAGAGGTACTTATGTCTATGGAACTTTCTTAGTTGTCTAAAACACCAAAAATAGTTTAATTTTCTTTATGTTGCTTCTTTTCATAATGTAAACCCCTAATTTTGCATAAGCTAATTATGATAATTGGTATAAAATCTTGAAAAAGCTTTTGAAAAAATTGCGAAAATCACTCTCAATTTTTCACGATTTGAGAATATCAAAATATGTACGGTTTAATTATAGTTTAAGAAATTTGAATCTTCATTAACAAAAATTTCCTTTAAAATTTTTCAATTGATAAATCAAAGAATTAATGAAGTAATTATTAAGGCTCTAGTAACACTTAAAAGAACTATCAATCAATTCCAAAAAATAATTAAAAAAACAATAAATATACCCAAAAAATTCTCAAATAAGAGTAGCGTAATAAATTACTAAGCTAAACCTTAACTTCACAAGTAAAGATTGATATATCTCTAGATTCATCAAACACATAGAATTGCATAACGTCTAATTAGTAAATTTCAAAAATAATAATAAATAATTAAATATTTATAATTAAAGATAATTGTAACCCCTTAAAGAAGCTAAAACACCACCTTCTTTAGTAAGTAAAACCTCTTGGAAGTCACTAAAATCATATAAATAATTTATTGTTAAGAAAATATCTAGAATGTAAAACAAGTAATTATATATATATATATATATAAAAGCTCTAAAATTAATACTCATCAAATATTCTATATTGCTAATTTAATCATGTGGTTATCTTAGGCACATGATACATAATAAGTATATGACAAACTATTATTATAATTTATAATAATGGTATTAATAATATCAAAAGTATATTGTAACTAACAATATATATTGTAGTAAAAATAAACAAGATTATTTTTTCATATGATAAATAATAATACCATCCTTGATTCACATATTAAAACAATTTTGATAAGTTAACAATATTAATTATATAAAACTATAATTATTTTAGTAATAATATTACACTAATCATGATAACTTATCAACTTGTAACAATGCTACATAATTCTTATCCAACATTATAAATGTGATAAGTACCATTATAATTTAATAATTATAGTAATAATATATGCATAATCATAATATCAATACAACCTATAATATAACAAGACCCTAAGGCTATTTACCTAAGAAAGCTTACAATATTAGAATGAACTATGTGTCTAACAAATAATTTAGTACGATAAAATACTATATCAAGATAATTATAATAGAAAATACACAAACAAGCAAAATCAATAAATATGACAATATTGATTAGATAATATAGACCGAGATCATATCAGAAAATTAATTAGAAAATTAGTAAAAAATCAAACATGTCATGAACCTTAGAAACCCTAAACAAAGATTCAATAACCCTAAGATATCAAATGAATTAGATAAAGCATGAAACCCTAAAGCAAAAATATATCACCATCATAATGATCCAATAACTCAATCGAGGCTAAATAATTCGCCCATTTGATCTCTAATACAAATCGAGGTAGTACATCCAAATAATATCTATTGATAAAATAATAAGATATAATTTCATATAATTGAAAACTCCCAAAATTTTACAATAATCTTATAAGTAGAACCTCAGACTCGAAAATAGAACCAGAATTCTAAAATCAAACCAAATCAACCGTAAACCTTAGAAAAGCTAGACTCGATTAGACAGCTTCTAAAACCATAGAATAATAAATTAATTGGGAAAATATTATGAGCTCAAATTATGAATCATATATATAGTAGAAATCCTAAAAAACCGCATTGTCAAAAAATTCAATCGTTTGGACCTTTAAGGGATTAGTTTCCATATCCAACCACAACATGCAAAATAAGATAAAATTTTTTGATAGTCAAATTATACTCAAAAAAATTTAGATATTCATAAAATATAAGATAATTTTTTTGGGTAATAAAAACGTTAGATATAGCTCATATACATATATCTTATCACTACTGGTAACTTATCTGATATTTTACTATTACTATTCATCACTATTTTCATTATTTTTTTGCCATTACTTATTGTCATTTTTTTCTTATAATTTATGCCTAATTCTTACACTCCATATCCTATTTACTACTTTTACAAGTTATCTCTTTACAAGTCAAATGTACCACTTTTCATTCGATTTTTTTTCCTCTTCTTTCTCTTCCTTCCAGTCATGTTTCACGCCACTCCATGCTACATCAGGATCTTCTTCCCTTTTTTTTTTTTTATTTATTTAACACACAAAATTCACCAAATCTCCTTTATAAATACTTACCTCCATTTACATTTCTTATACTTTACAACTCCCATCAAATTTCTTTCTTTTCTCTCATCCTTTCTCTCTTTTCTTCTCCTTGCTACTGGTTTCTTTGCTATCATTTTTCCTTTTTACCTCAAATGCACTCTTTAATTCATCTTTTTAAGGTAAACACATTCTCTATATACCTTTAGTTGATATTAGGTGTTATTTCATGCATTATCCATGGATAAAATCTCCCCATGAGGTATTAAGCTAAGGATGATAATGCAAAAATGATACCAATAACATATTATGTTTATGAGATGTTTAAGTTATATTCTTGTTGATATATTTTTGTCATCTAATCTAACTATCTATATGTATAAATATGATTATGTACATACTTATATTTATTTAAGCATATAAGCTCACTAATCTAACATTTATGTTCATGAATTCATTTTATCTCTTGCACTTTATTTATTTACTTACTGTTTGAGACTTGTCTATAGTCTAAGTCTCAGACTTATCCTTAGTCAAGTCAAAGCAAAAGGAGAATTGTCCTTAACCTAAGTCCTGGGAATGCCTTGTCCAAAAAAATTCTAAGGCGGGAAGTCTTGTCCTAATTCTAAGACTTCCATTTGTTTATTTCGCTTTTAATTATTTTGTTGTTTAAGGGGACTTGTCCATTTCTAAGTCCCGAGAGAGCCTTGATCATAAGCTAATACTCCCATGCAATTAAAATTTTATCTTTATTATTTTTGTTTTTATCTCCATAAATTGTGATTTTAAAATATGGTATTTATGTTCATGTGCATGAATATTTATAGTGATGTTGTTATGCCAAAATAAAGTTTTGAACCATTTTAAAATGAAAATTCTTTGTTATGCAAAATATGTTGCAAAAATCTTTTTTTTTTTCAATGTATGAGAAATCTTTCCCTCGAAAATAAATTTAGAACAAGACATTCGCCTAAAACTTGTTTTCAAATCATGAGAAAACTTTTTATTAAAAGGAATTTTTTAAAACAAGAATCATTCTCTTAAATTCCTTAAACTATTGAGATTGAAAACATAACTCTAGAAAATCTTACAACTTAAAATTCTTTTTCTTAAATACAAATGAGAACCCTTTTTCATCAAAAAGAAAATTTAGAATGAGTCATTTACTTAATTTTTCTCATATGTCAAAACTCAAAACACTTTAAAGATAATGCAACTTAGAATAATTTTTTCCCAAAACACATAGAGGTTCATGTTTTTGGAAACAATTGGTTAAAAGAACTTTACTGTGAAAATAAAATATTCATAGATTCAATGTAGATATAAAACCATGATTTCTTTAGTTAAGTTCCACATTTAAAAAATCTAAGAACTAAGATTTTATTTAAAAACCCAACTTAAGAAAAATTTAAGGGAAATATAACCTAAGGTATTATGTTAGAAATGAGTAAAACCCATGTCTTGCAAAATAAATTGTTTCATAAAGTTTCGAAATAAATATAAGACCATAATGGTTTCAAAATATATATTAAACCATGATTTTTGTTAAGTCTCATATTCACAAAATTTAAGGTAAAGAATTTTGTCACAAGTCCCAAAGCAAATTTTTTTCATAAAACTCAATATTGCTACTTTCCATGAAAGATTGTTTTACAAATTCCTATTTTGGGACAACATCACTAAGATCATGTATGTAATATGAACTATTATCATCAATATATATTCCTTTTAAGTAAAGGAATGTTATATAATTAAATTATGAAGTTTATATAAGGTAGAAATGGTAAAATGTAACAAAAATCAAAATTGAAACAACTTCGATCAATTTGTACAATATCAATCCGACCCTTAAATAAGCCAAAAAAATTAAAAATAATATTATAAATGGATGGATCATCTAAAGTAGGTAAAAATTGACTACTTGCACATAAAATTCTAAGTTAAAATGAGCAAGTTATGGCCATTTTAAGTTGGAATTTCCACAATGAGGAAAAATAACACGAATAAAGTAAATAGAGTCAAAGATTTAATTAGAAATAATATGAAATACTCATTCTGGGTATTTCTTTTATTTAGGTAATGAAGAATTTGACGTACCTTTCCCCAATGATCACTCTGACTAACTATTGCACTAAGGATGAGTGAGTTTTCTTTATGCTTTTTGTATTATTATTTGTGCTTGTAAGTAGTACACTAGAACATAGGAAAAGGATATAAATGAAATTGCATGTGGGGTTATATTGGGATTATGATGTGTTTATCATGCTTGATTGTTGGGATATTATGTTGTCTTGTTTGTGAAAAATGTGTTAATCACCCTTAATTGGAAATTAACTTGTTGGGAAATAATTAACAAATGGATCATGCATGGTATGGAGTCATCGCATTTCATTTTTCACTACTTCTCCTATGCGTGGACCGAAAAGGTAAAGTACCTAGCTCCAGCATGAGGAACTACTACGCTTGGGGAATATGGCCTCATGGAGGAGTCATTTCGAATTGATCGCTTTGGGTAAATAACTCGAAAACTAAGTAGTGATGGTTGATTAAGATCCAATAGAGTGTGATGGTCGGTCGGGACCTAATAGAGTGTGATGGTTTAAAGAACCTTAATATTTTCAAAGCATTCCTAAACTCGAATGGAGGGCGTAAATCCATTCAAACATATGGTTTTCGATTTATCATATGTATTGGTTGCTCATGTGGATGTTACATCTCATATGCTTATTAACAAACTTGCATGTTATTCTGTTTGTTATGTGTACGTTTTGCATAAAGATATATCTCACTAAGCTGGATGTAGCTTACCCTCAATAGTTTGTTTTTGCAAGAAATTCATAAAGCTGGGATTGGGATAGGAACCAAGCATAGAGCATATCCAAGATCAAATCAAGGATTAGAATGTTGATGGATTATACTTAGTTGAGAGAAGAGACTTAAAACTTGATATATTCCTTTTGCAATCTCCTTTGATTGTGATAGTTAACCTAACTTTCTTTACCTAGTTTCGTCTTTGGTGGGGTATTCAATTCTCTGCGGTCCTTGTGATTTATGAAATATCAATATCCTGAACTATTTTTTTTTAAATATATATTATATATATATATATATAACACATTGAGTGAATAAATAAATAGAGTCCTCCAATCTCTGACTTGCAAGGCGCTTTTCATGTTATGGGTACATCATGATATGACAACTTTAGAGTAAACCTATTAAGCACCTATTTAAGCTCATGACACATAACATCTTTATCGGATTGTTCTTCATCATATGTATGTTAGATTGGGAATATAAAAAGACTTTCACTAACATCTTCTTTTAGCATAAAGATAGACACATTCGACAATTTCAAAAGCCTGGATTTTAACAAACGAGGTTATGTAAAGCTAAATAAGAACTGTAATCTCAAATTAAGTATAAAGCACTTGAATTTGAAAGAGTTTTGAATTCTTAAACAGTATGAGTTTCTTAATATTGATTATGGAAGGATATTTACATTGAAGTATGGAGATAATAGGTGGGAATATAGCATAAGTATATACATGACCATGACAGTTCATTTAAAGGTAAATTATACTAAAAGATCATAATATTTACAGGTAAGTTTATTTGATGTTACAATATTCGAGTGGTTAAAAAAAGGACACAACGTTTAGAGAAGTGGGTCAATTAAGGTCACTGTTGACACTTGTCAATAGGAGAAATAATTAATTAAAATTCAAAAGATCTTATACATGATGATGCGTATCAATGGTGAACTCAATTGACTCACTTTCCAAACACCATGATCTCTTTTCAACTACTCAAAATGTTGTAACCTCAAATAAATTTACCCTCAAATATTGTAACATTTTGGTGTAATTTACTGCTTTTTTTCCTCTTCTATCAAAATATACAATAGTTGAAGAACATTTAATATGTGCTTATAGGAAATATTGGTAAATAGCCATCATTGGCCTAGTTTATCCTCTTTATGCCATAGGCTAAACTTTTAAGCCTTAGATCAAGCTATTAACATTATAGACGAAGCCCCACTAAGGATCACAAGGTTATACGGATCTATCTTATTTGATAGCAACTTGGTAGACTATTTTTAGGTTAACGATCCTGGCAAAGTTGCCTACATATTTTAGATAAGTAAACCATTTGCCCAATTGTCTCCAGCGTACATGACATGCTTCCAGGGAGTTACTTAATGAATAAAGGTGCACTTGCTAAACCCTATTAAACATACTTTCCAAAACAATTAGAAGCTAACTTCGTTATTTGTGTTGATGTACTTTCCTAATTAATGATGGGATTACTACCATAAATAACCTCTGCTAATTTTAAGTAAGACGGATTGACTCTCTAAACTTTCTTACCATCTAATAGTTGATTTATTCCCTCTTACTTACTGACCTAAGCATCATAATAGCTCTTGTAGACAACACCTGAACATCCATTAGCCGTTTTAATCCTACAAGCCCAGGACTAGTGGACCAAATGTTTGCTAGCCCAAAGAGTAAATATTACAATTATAGTGGATTGATAAAATCTCTATAGACAAAATTTCCTTTAGAACATTTGGTAGCATTTGTAAAAATCAACTTCACTTTTTTATAGACTAAGAAAATCATTAATACAATGACCCAAAGATCAAAAAGTAAAAGTGTTACCCAGAGAATTGTTTTTGCTAGAAATCAGGGGAAAGAAGGCAACGACTTAAACCCCTTTACCTTGAATGAGAATGCAATTGTAGCCTCCACTTCACTTGAGCAGCGATTTGCCACTCTAAAAGAGGTGTATTAGCAAATATATTGAATTGGTAAGCTAAATATGATTTTTGATGAGGGAATGGATTGCACAATTACCCACTTAATTGAAATAAGTTATACTTCATTAGCAAAACATATATGTAAGTTGAGATTATTGAATTTATGCATGTTGTGCTTTATGTTAATTATATATGATGTTTTGCACAAGTGGTATAGATTAGTTTGAAGTGACTCTGACCTATTGATTGATTATTTTTTTTACAAGACCTTTGCAACAGATTTGCACTTGTTGAAAAAGGTCTCGACCTTTTAAAGTTTAAAGAATGTGAAGTTCTTAGTGATCTAGATAATTTACAAAAGGTCTAGACTAGTTGAAGATCAGAATACCTTTGAAAAGCTAAATTGATCAAAAGGTCCAAATCATTTGAGCTATCCTAGCCAAAAGGTCCAGACTTACTGTGTCTTTCAACTAGCTGTTAGAGCATTTAATGTTCAACTCTTTAGGATGTTTTTTAAGGGTAATGGCTAGGTGTTTTAAAGAGCTTATAAATACAAATGTTTGGATAGTTGGGGGATGTTGTTAGAGCTTATCAAGTTTGTTTATTTCATCATATTCTAGTTATTTTAACCTTATATTTTTGTTGTTTTCAAACAGATATTTGTTAAAAAATAGATATTGATAAAAAAAAAATTGATAGCTTTACTTGTATATGATATAAATATGGTATAGATAAGTTACAGTTACAGATAATATATGAATACAATATAGATAAAAATCAAATAATCTAAACAAACCCTTAACTGTTATTTAGTCCTTGTAAACACTCTCAAAATTCATATTGTAATTTGTGTTATTTAGTTAAGTGAGAGAAAAAATATAGTGCCTCTAGTTATAGTATTTGCAATCTTTTGCAAAGACGTTATACTAAAGTTTGTTGAGAGATTTGTGCAATCTTGAGTTATGCTTAATTGCTTCAAAGGTTATTGTAATGGCATAACTCAAGTGTGTTGTTATGTTAGTGGATGTTAGGGTGTAGCTCCTCTTAGAGCATTGGTTATTGAATTGAATGAAAGTGTATAAAGTCCTCCTTGAGTGAGACAACATTTGAAGGAAAAGTGATAGGCAGGAAGACATCAACAGTCAAACAAAGTAAACTATTTTCAAATGAGTTAGCTAATGAGATTTTCTAGCTTAAAGAATAAAGTGGTGAATGTTCAAGCATATAAAGATACAAGAACAATGTTAGTGGACAAATTAGATTGAAGTGAAGCATCTACATGTTCCTTTCGGGTAATTGGACCTTTATGGAAATTCATTTATTTAGTAGAAGTTTTACAAAAAATCAAACATCATGCTTGGAAAGTTTAAGTTTATTCTTTAACAACTAATTCAAATCTGTATAAATGATAGGGTGAATATCATATTTAGTACTTAAACTTTATCAATTTAAGGTATGTTTAGGAGTGTGTTTGGAATGGAAAACAAAGGATGGATATAAGGAAATTCATGCAATCATCTCCTTCGTAAACGTACGCTGGTAGTTTTGAATCGTCCTCCGACAACGTAAATCTATGGTCGCTAGTGTACATTTTAAGGTTGGTGGCCAATCGGTTTGCCATTCGTCTTGGGTTATTTCTGTTTAGGTGCACGTTGGCATGTACACCGGTGATGTAGACTTCAAAGCTGGAGTCATACATGTATACACTGGCGATGTATACGACTTGTTTCAAAATTTTTCCTTTTCAACATGGGCTTAACACTGGAGGAGACACAGACACGTATGCCGACGGTGCTCGATCCTACACCGGCGGCATTAAAGCCAGTGTATAGTATGTCAATTTCTATTTTCTATCATGTCTCTACCATGTGATCACAATACCAATATATTTAGTTTTGACCTTAAAACTTTCTTATTTTATATCAATTGACACTTTTTTTATCCTTCTTTATAACTTATTTATTTGTATATTACATATTTGTTTAAATCTTCCAACGGACAAGATAATGCTGAACATTGATGAAGATTTTGATCCTATTATTGTGCGCCTCCTAAGATAACAAATTTCATGTAAACCTGATAGTAAACAGAAAATCAATACACATTTCGCTGTAGACAAGTATTGAGGTTAATATTTGAAAGTTGTTGGCTATATCTTGATGAGAAATATCCTTTGGTATTGTTTAAGTTTGAAATAGATTTGTATCCCTTTGATATTGACTCATATCTTGTTGTCCTTAAACTTCTATGAATTTGAATTCCCTGAGCTATTGAAACATGACCTGGATATCTCATAAATAGATAACTTTATTAGATAGGCTTCTCATGATAGATCTTACTTGAATGCTGGACATGTCTTAAAAATCGAACTTGAACATATGAGCTTGAACTTGCTGTCAAAAATTGAAATCTTTAACAATAAATCTTTGATGAGATGAAAACTTGAATCCCTTAAATATTTGAACAAATTTTGTGAAACATATTTTAATGTATTATCCAAATACATTCAACTTTAGAGCTGGATCTTCAAATTGATGAAAGAATAAAAAAAATATTAGATTTGCAATTCTCATCCGTGTAGCAGGTTTACTCCCTGAGTTATCTTCTGAGTGTTAGTGTCTTCTTGACAAGCAACAGGTCTACCTTCTAAGTTACCTTCTGAGTATTGCAGATTTCTTGATAAGCTTTCTATATAGATCATGAGTAACTCTCTCATTTGAATTTTTCTTTGATGAACTTCTTTTATAAAGCTTCTAATCAACTTCAATGGATCAATTTATTGAAAGTTTTACACTTACACTTAATAATTTTGTTAGTAAATACTTATACATGTTTTATTATCATCAAAACTAAACTAGGAGACTTAACAATTATAAAAACCCTCATGTCCGTTACATGATTTCATAGAGATTAGATCTATGGAGTAAGTACATAGAAGTGCATATTCCAATTTATGAATTTAATCGACTAGAAATATGATGACTATTTCTAGGTGTGAACTTCCTTTAAGACTCGAGTATAAAAACTAGATGACATTAAAGTACCATTAAGGCTATCCCACTTCCTCTTTTTCTTTTTTTCCTTTTTTCCTCATTGTAAAGGTTAATTAGCATTTAATTTATCTTAGTTGTTGAATGGCTATAAAAAAAAAAAAAAGGAAAAACCAATCTAATTGCGAATCGAACTAAATTAAAATTTCAATTATTTTTCAAAATGGTTTACTTTGTGGTTTGGTGTAATGAAGAGTAAATGGTTCGATTCAAGACCTCAAATCAAATCGCATAGTTTAAATTGAACCGTTTTACATATTAAAAAATAAAAATTCAAAAATATTTTTTTTCCTTTTAATCATTTTACTTTAAAATTTAGTTATTTCTTCAAATTTTTATTTAAATATGTATCATCCATAAGAATGGAATTATATTAGTCATGTGACGTTTGATCGTGGAAGTATGTTTACAAGATAATCTTTAGGTTTTAACATCTAATATTTTGAACATTTTTTTCTCTCTTTATATATATATATATATATATATATATATATCTTACTAACTAGTTCGTTTGTATTACCTAGTTATTTGGTGGTTTAGGTAATTGATAATGTGTTCAATAGAATCTAGTATGTTATCATAGTTTGAGATAAATATGCAGATGGAACTAGTATAGAATTATAGTTTTATGGTAAATAAAATCTCTTACCGCTATAAGTTTTATATATTTATTTGAGTAGATAATCAATTTAATGTTATTGTTATTATTTGTATTAATAATAAGAAATATGTATTTCAAGTCTATTAATAAAAATGTATTTTTATTTTAAGAATAAAAAAAAAAGTTCAAACCATAAGCCAAATAGTTTCTTTTCGGTTCGAAAAAATTACAAACCAAATCATATGGTTAGGTTTGAAATTGAAAGAAAAATCAAACTATAATATATAATTCATTTGGAGCTAAACCAAACCGAACCGAACCGCACTCCACCTACTACTAGCTAGTTGTGAGCCCTTATTATTATTTTTTTTTTTTTTTGCACAATTGCTTCTAATGTTTTTACAAGTTAATAATAATAAAGAAACTATATAGATTGGATAATGAATGTTACAATGTCCTCTACAATATAATATCTAATGTTAATCTGCCATTACTAATGGATGTAATAAAGAAAAATTAAAGTATGGATTGCTTTTCTCTTCATAATCTCCGTATACATGTTCTCTACTCATCGTCTTTATAATTTATCATTGACGATGTATTGGCAAAAATGATAAAATTTTCTTATTCTTGCTACCCGCAACATTTCGTCTATTGTTTGCTCCTGCCTCCTTTTTTTGTGGGCTCAATTTCTTTCGTCCTTTGCCTTAATATATTTTGACAAAACCAGGCAAATTTTGAAACTTATTGAGACCCACTGTTTTTAATATGTAGAAACTTAAAGGGCCTTCAAGAGGACAGTAGGTTGCAAAAATTTTGGTGAAATATATTTCAATTTTATAACTACATATTTATATAAATAAAAAGTAAAATTGAATAAGAGAACCTCCGATCTATTATGCAATGACGTTGAAGCCATTGAGTGCAGTGGCCAAATTCACTAGTTCGATTAGATTATTTCAACAGATAATTTGTGGATAAATTGATTAGTATTATTGTGCGAAAGGGATAAAAAATAATCAGACATATCAAGTACATAACTTTATAATTCTCAACATTATTTGTTTGATAATGAAAATAAATTGAATTAATGTTACAAATGATACTTAAAGATTGATAAAATATGTAATTAGGTATCCAAACTTTGAAATTGATCAATTTAGTATCTAAATTTTGAAATTGATCAATTTAGTACTTGAAAAAACTTCTCACTCGCACCAACAATATCTTCGTTAACTTCTTTTAGGTACTAAATTGATCAATTTGGGATAATATCACAAATGGTAGCTGAACTTTAACAAAATATATAATTGATCAATCTAGCACCTGAACTTTGAAATTAATTGACTTAATACAAAAAAAAAAAAAACTTCTAAATTGATTAATTTAATACATAAAAATGACATTGAGGGATGTATTATTTCCATGCTCAAAAAATTCTTTTAAATACTAAATTAATCCAACAAATATTAATTGCTCCTGAAATTGGAGTTGATTAGGTGATGTTAGGCAGGCATTTTAAATTATAATAATAAATGATGATGTTACGGATATTGAAACTATTAAATACTGAAATAAATTAATAAAATTGCCACAATATAAAGGATCAGTATGTGGATATATGTTTCTATAAAACGAACCCAAAGAACTTTCCTTATGTTTCCCTACACCCATTAACCACCTCAAATAAAAAATGACTTTTCTTTATTTATTTGTAACTTCCATATTTTTATTTGTAACCACCTCAAACTCTTCTCATCCCCTGAATGTTATAGATTTAATATATACATTGCTATACATATGAAGACACCAAATCCTCCACATCTAATATTACGCATAAATATTTAAGTAAATAAATAATTTATAGCATTGTCTAAAAATTAAAAAAAAAAAAAAAAAACGGTTTCACTTTTTTTCCCCTTTTGTGATGGTCATCTTTTATATTACCGAATAATATTGATGCATCTCTATCAAAATCAATCTTACCAGATCCAGACCAGGTATGATCTAGACATGTTAGAGGATTAGGGATCGATATGGGTTTAACCAAGGATCGAACCGAGGTCAATTAAAAATGAAATTTGGAGTTATAACATAATTATTTAAATATAAATAGAGGAAATTACGCAAGCAAATCCATAATAAAATTCACTCAGCTAATCATCTATCTATAAAATTGAAATCACACAGTACATATTCAAAAGAAAAACTATAAAATTGGATATTAATACATATTCTAATTAATATCGCCATACTCGTCATTTGATTCAATGATTTGTATAAAATTGGCTCTTTCTTCAATTGCATCTAAATCCACGTCTTCCTCGATCTCTCTATCATCCAGAAAAAAGGGAAAAAAAAGTAAGTATTAGGAAAATTTATATTCAGTACACATGTACAAAATTAATAATTTAGAAATAGATTACTAACCATCAGATACACCATCACTTGTTATGGGAGTGGCATCTTCATATATTGCTTGTTCAATGATCTCATCAAAATCAAGTTTAGGAGGTAAATCTTCCTCTTCTTCAATTATCCAAAAATCCATCTTATCAATGTAATCATAATCAATTGGATCATAACTTCTCTTTTTATGTTGATGCCTACAAAAAAATAATTAGCATCGAAAAAAAAATACATAAGTTAAGCAATTCTTAAACAAAATCATTTACATACCTATTTTTCAACTGCAAATTACAATTCACATAGACAAGATCATTAAGCCTTTGGTGTTCCAATTTGTTTCTCTTCTTTGTGTGAATGCGATCAAACAAACTCCAGTTATGTTCACATCCCAAAGAAGAAGCCGTTTGACTTAATATTCGAATAGCAATTTTTTGCAATATAGGAGCACTATGACCAAATAGCCTCCACCAATCATCTATAATTCAATAAAAAAAAGTCAAATAATTGTGAAAAATAATCATTAACGTTAATTTTAATTTAGGTATTCATTCATAGTCATTTACGTGGTTCTATTGATTTGGTAGATCCAATAGCCATTTCTCGACCAAAACCTTCCCTCCTTTTATGATACAATATGATGTCTTTAATTGCTGCCATGTTATCACTACAAATGCTTTTCTTCTCTAGCACATCATATAGACTTTCCATAACTTCTGCAGTTTCTTCAAACTTTTCATCATACATCAAAGCTGGATTCAAGAAATAAGCTGCAGCATATAAACCACAACGAAAATGCTTGTCCCACCTCTGGTCAACAATTTTGATATAAGGACTATATAATTTTTGCCTATTTTTAAAAACCGATATAATTTCCTTGCGAATGCTAGAAAACCCTTCATAAACAATAGAAAGAGAAGGCTTTTCATCAACATCTATAATATGCAAGAGCTTCATAATGGGAGTTGTAACTTTCACCATGAGTAAACAATCTTCCCAAAATTGGTTGTCTAAAACAATGGCAGTAAAAGTTTTTCCAGCAGCACATTTGGAAAGCTTATGACTTGTGAAATGTGTACTTGTTGCCAAAGCTTGCAAGTCATGTTTATGTTCATAGATATTCTTCAAAGTAATAAAAATGGTGGCAAATCGGGTCACTCCCTGACGAACAATTTCTTTCCAACTATCTCTTTTCTTAACCAAGACAACAAGTGAATATGGTTATAGACAAAGACAGTTACCTTGGAAGCACGCTTTACAAGCTCAGCTACATGATCCATTTTACCAATGTCATTTAACATCAAATTCAAGCAATGTACTGCACAAGGAGACCAATATATGTGATCATACCTCTCTTGCAACATCCTTCCAACTACAACATAGTTGCTTGCATTGTTTGTCACTATATGCACCACATTAGAAGGTCCAACCCATTCAACTATTTCTGAAAACATATTGCATAAATTGTTGGCGTCCTTCACAGTATCAGAAGCATCAATGGACTTTACAAACATCACTCCAACAGGACAATACACTAGTAAATTAATGAGAGTCCTTTGTCTTCGATCAGTCCAACCATTAGCCATTATTGTACATCCAGACTTAGCCCAATTGTTTCTATATGAATCAATGAGCAATTGACACTCTTTTTTACAATCTTGTAGCAACTGACTACGCATGGCATGATAAGACAATCCCTCATATCCAGTACCAACTGTAGCAATAGCATCTAATGCAGGTTGAAAATAAGGTGACTTCAAAGCATTGAAAGGTATGCATGCATCAAAAAACCATCTAGCAAATGCCATATGTGCTTTGTGAATTGCTTGTTGACCAGCTAATGCACTTTTTATACTTGGTTGGGACAATGGAGTGATGTTCTTAGTTAGATATTTATCAATTCCAGCCTTTCTTTTTTGTTTTGGCGGCCTTGATAGAGTCTCCAACTCTTCTACTTCAAATTCATCTTCATCATCTTTCTCATTGGTAGATAAGTTAAAATGCTTCCAAGCAGGATCATCCTTTGATCGGACTGAAGAGGATGATTGGTTACTCTCCATGTCTATTCTTTAACAGCCTACATATTATTATTGGAGGTGAAAAATGAGCATTTACAATGAGTTAACTTCCCACAAATAAGCATACAAAAGCAACAAATTGGACTGTGACATATAATTCAAACACAAGTCCAAGATGGTTATTGATTGGTGCAAGAACCAAATGCTATAACTCTTAATCCAGTTGATCGAAATATACAAAAGAAAAGTTCAGGATGTCGAATGATAAAAGGATTATTAAATGCAGTGTTCTTTGCTTGTACTTCCGGAGTCCACAAAGGTTCAAGATTTTCCTAATCAGGAACCAATCATAAGCAATCAAGCTAGAAAGCAGTTATAATTTTATAATTGTAACGCCACTGGATTTTAACTATGGACAAGAAGATCATAACCAGAGATACAGATTTAAATTTAAATAATGTTACCGTTTATAATGCACAATTTCACATAACGTTCATAATCTTGTTTTGAGCATTTACTAAACAAGCAAACCAACCCTTCACAGAACATGTCCACGGGTGCTTATTGATCTGTCTTGATCACATTCTTGGATCTAGGTCTTTTACAAACTGAAAATTCAATACCTGAATATGAATAAACTCACATAATTGTTTCTGCTTTCTTTATCAACAGAAAACATTCTCAAGAATGAACCAGGTACTTGTACTAAGACATTTTCGCCAAAAGAATCTGTTTAATAACATACCCGTTGGGTAAGAAGCCAGATGATTCAAAGTTCAAACACCAACACCAATCAACTTCACACCAGCAAGTTCCCAACCCAACTAAAGGCAGAATCAGACATAGAAATCATGACAAACCAACATCAAAAGCATTTAAATACGACAAACCCACATTTTATGGAGCAAAGACACTAATAAAGAGGATACCTTGAAGAAAAAAGGGAACGCCTTTAATAAAAATAAGAAAAAGTGTATACCTTCAAGAATGAGGAAGTGAATCGGAAGTGTGATTTGGTGCAGACGCCAGATTCAAGACGGGGGGTGGGGGGGATGAACAGAGTCGGCCGCGAGTAGGGTTTGTGAAGTGAAAACATAAGACTTCGTCTGACTCTGGCGTTATTTTTCATTTCCTGTTCTGTTTTTGTTTTCAATTTCTTTTTTATGTTTAGGATATGCGTTCGGGCCCGGATGACCCGGCCGGTTCAACCGGGGTCACGGTTGGGCGCGAGCTCGGTCAGGCGGCGATTGGCTGGCTGCGGTATTGGCGAATCCATTGGAGGTGGTGGTGGCGTTGGTGGCTAGTGAGGTGAAAAGGGTGTTGAGGTTTGTTTGTTAAGTTCTGTTATGAGTGAATGTTGTGGTGTTTGGACAATCATGGGCTAGATAAGCAGATGCAGCTTTGATGGTGTGATTGCTCAGCAAATTTAGCAATGAAAAACATATGATTAGGATTAAATTACTATTAAAGCTGCAAGAATAGCAACATGAAGAACTTGCCATGATTTTATTTTTAAACGTATCGCTACATCATGAGAACCCTGTCTCGTAAAATGAATGAACAGGACAAGGGATGGCATGTGATGTTAATTATTAATGATCGATATTAATATACATACATATAAAATTGACATAAATTAAAAAAAAAAAAAATACACTTCTATAAAATTTGAAGAATTTTAATATCTCCCACTCTCACATACTTTTTAAACACGAACATATGCAATTGATCATTCCCTACTAGTTCCACTCTGTTATCATTTTTAAAAATCATCACTTTCTTGATAAATAATAAATTCATTTTTAAAACCAAACTTTTCCGAAGAGTCCCTTGATAAATTATTTATTTATTTATTTTTCCAGTGGCAGCATCCTCTAGTATAAAAGGTGAGACTCGGATATTAATTTCATAATATTTTTTTCATATAGAAATATGGGAAAATAACGTATCTATTCTAATGGAATTTAGCCTTCATATTAAAAGAAAAAAAAAAAAAAGAAGAATAAGAGGAGGAGGAAGGAAGCTCGAGAAAGTAAGGTTTAAGAAGCGTTTGTTGGGTAATTGAAAAATAGGTAGTAAAATTCAAGGGAGTAAAAGGACGGGAATCATATGTTGAATTATTTATTATGGAAGCCCATATTTATGGGTAGAATTTGCTTCATTTTTCAATGGTTGATAAGGTATCGGAGTGATCCACTGCAATAGTATATGTTTTAGGAGCAAGGGAGTATACATTGGGAAGTGTATAAAGATTTATTCATATCCCATCTTATAAGATATAAAGTATTAATTTTGTACCTAGAACCTATTTATAGCAGTTGTATCCATCCAATACCTTATATATCAAGTAAAATGCATAGCAAAAGTTTAATTGAAAAAAAAAAAAGTTAAATTGCAATATGTTGATTTATGTACAAATACCAAAAAGCAATCTTTTATTAACTTATTGATTCCAATAAATGCCCAGAGAGATTGAAAAATAGAAGGAAAAAGATATTTTAATTCCTTAAGAAACAATCTAATGTGCTACACTTTAACCCTAGGGCTAACAATTCATAGGAAAAGCAAAAAGAATTACTTAGGCCTCTAGCCAAGTCTAAATAATGTCCACAAAAGGAAAACTAATAAAAACATTAAAACAATAGAAAGGGAAACAAACTAAAGTATCAATACAAAAAAAAAAAAAAAAAATCATATGAAATAATTTACGAAAATGTCACTATATCGATTTGCCCTTCTTGCAATTACAATCAATCCAAAGTGTCACAATTCTTGTCAAAGTACTAAAGGAATGAAAGAATAAGTTTTCAATTCATAAATATCCCTC
Organism: Combretum micranthum; assembly: GCA_024138025.1. NCBI lineage: Eukaryota > Viridiplantae > Streptophyta > Magnoliopsida > Myrtales > Combretaceae > Combretum > Combretum micranthum. The sequence continues at coordinate 297,674 of JAMXBD010000175.1, forward strand.
TTATCTTGAATAAAGTCATATTACAAGTTTATATACTAGATCCATAACAACAATGCACTTGAGGCATGTAATTGTGCATGGGTGAAAACATTGACTTGTTATTGGGTGTCTATTTCGTAATAAGCACTATTGCTCTTCTTTAAATCTCTAACCTAACATTTTGTTCCAATCTTGGTTCATCCAATTAGAAACAAATTGATATCCATGATCATCTCTAGACTTAAGAAGATAGATCATTAAATCTTTAACAGTATATCCACCTAAATAAAAATAAATAAATAAATAAACTTTCAAAACTCAAATAAAAATAAGTAGTAATACCTGATCTTCCCCCAAATCATACATAAACATCAAGGACAAACCACTAATCCTTAGCTAAGTCAAGCCTCATTGCACAAACAACTCTCATTGCTTCTTAAAATCAATCCTAGATGTCTTCAACCTAACCCCATGAAAGTTCACACCACCAAAGAAAGAACCCCTACTCCTAAAATGATACAAGTCTCTCCCTTTACCCGATGTCTAATGTTGAAAAAAATTCACTTTCTTCAAACTAGAAGAACATGCTCTTAAGACAATCCATCAAAATCTAATTTCTCAAAATGCCCATAAGGGTAAATTACATAAAAAGGTATTAGCGTTTAGGGCAAAATTCATTTAAGCTATCAACGTTTCAAGTGGTTAAAAAAATGAATCAACGCTTGAAGATTAATTCATTTAAAGTATCAATGTTTCAAGTGGTTAAAAAGAAGTATCAACATTTTACAAAGTGAGTCAAATAAGGTATTAATATTTGACCATTAATGGAAACTAAGGAAAATTGATTAAAAATTAATCCAAACATTGATACTTTAAATAATAATACCTTATTTGACTCACTTTGCTAAACGTTGATTCTTCTTTTTAACCACTTGAAACGTTAATACCTTAAATGAATTTACTCCCAAATATTAATACGCAAGGCCATAAAGCTTTAAACAACCATACACTCATTGCTTCTGGACAACGACATCAAGTGTGAATGAAATACTACTTCAATATAGGCAATCACCCTCATGATGCTAGTAAATACCAATAAATAACTTGTATGATCATATAGATACAATAGAATTATATTATCCATGCAATCCACGCAATCTTAACAATGGGACTTGATAAAATAGTCCGAAGGGTGCAAGGTAGATATGTAAATACTTTTAAACACTAGTAACTCTAGAAGTTAGCAATAAGAGTACCACATTAAGTATCTAAATATCGGTCCACACTTCAAAATTAGTCTTTACCTTAGATGTCTTAGGATGCAGAATGATCTCTAAACTTCCACTCACACCATTAGTATCATCAAAAGCTCTATCAATCTTCTCTATACCCATAGAAATTTGTTCTTGGAAATCTACTGAAGATTGCTAATCACTTGCATCATCCTCTATTTTTATGTCATCCAACTCCCTTCTAAGAAGATTCATCTCCAACCTTAGGCATTAATATTGCCCTTTTCTTGTTTGTCACAAAAGAATAACAATTGTGGTACTCATTGTTAGTTACTCCCCTATTGCATGTCCATGAATTGTGAAGCAAGACATGAGAAATATTAGTAGTGACTACATGAAACACAAGCTTATCAAAATATTGATTTAGAATAAAAATTGAAACTCAAAGTTGCTCAGTGACATAAGTTAATGGGTTAATATTATAAATGGAACCTAAACGTTAACAAAATATATAATTAGGTACTTGAATTTTGAAATTGATCAATTTAATACCTGAATTTTACAATTGATCGATTTCATGTATTCCAACAATACCTCCATATATACTAAATTGATTAATTTTAAAGTTTAGGTACTAAATTAATTAATTTCAATATTTGCGTACCTAATTACATATTTTGCCAAAGTTTAAGTACTATTTATCATATTATCCCTAAATTAATTCCTTATTATTCCTCCATTGAATGTAATAAGGTTGCAGATGAGTTGCTGGTAACTTCAACTTGCCTACCATAGCTTTAGCCCTAATATTAATACAAATCTCATGATCAATAATGACAACGCAAACCGCACCACTAACATAAAATTTTATATGAGATAAAACTTTTATAAAGCCATCTCTAATAGGTGAGTAAGCACTTTTATTGAATCGCATCACCTTAAACATTGAGACACTATCCATAAATCTTCCATCTTATAATATTAGTAATTCAACAACTAACAAAATAATAAATCTTGCATCTTATAATAAAATTACACATAAAAATAAAACCTAAAGAGTAAATTTTTAAACTATTAAAATCTAAAGTTTTATAGAATTTTCTGTTTTAATTTACTGGAAGAAAGAAACCCCCGTTTCCTAGTACATTCGAGTACTGTCAGAGTAAGGAATTAAGATTCATGTGACGTGAAAATTATGTTGTCTAACCTACGAAATATAATGACTTGATATTACTAATTTAATATTATATATTATAAAACTTAAAAGTTAAAAGCTTGAAGAAAAAGTTTGTAACACTTACTTTTCAATTGGCAATTGAAATATTGATGGCTATTGCATGTTTTTTTTTTTTTTTTTTTTTTTTGTTCCTGTGGTGGAGCATTCAAACCCATCTGATGTGCCGAGGTCAATTAGTTCACTATTGAACTGACTAGGTGTAACAAATTTGATCAATTCAATAAAAAAATGTTTTTCTTCTTTTTCTTTTTTGTTTTTTTTTCCGACACAGATCGATCCATTTCTAAGGCCAATTATGAATGAACCAAGCCAAAAGCTGGTCTAAGTTTGAAAACATTAGTTCAAATTGATAAGAGTTACAATTAGAAAACAAACACGATTTCAATTAATTAATTGATATGATGTACAATTTATCAACTCAAAGGTGTCCGTTGCTATTATTGTCAAAGAACTAAAAGGAATAGGTTCTTATTACATAAATCTCACTCTTTTCTTGAATAAAGCCACATTACAAGCTTATATGTCAGACCCCAATAATTTAAGGGATATAAGTGTCATATGATAAGCTATCCTAATAAAATATATCAGAAATACATGAAAATGAGAAAGTGAGAAAAGGCAGGAGTAAGAATCCGAGCGTCCACTTAAGGTGTGTACCTGTACACGGACAAAAATATGGACCAAACAGCTTGTTCTAATCATGGTTCCAATCTCCCTTCATCTTTATAAGCACGAATTGATCCCAATCATAATTCCTACCACTGTATTCAATTTTTGCTTTGTCTAGGATAGAACAATAGAAGTTTGAACGGAAGCTTTTATGCTTTTCAATATATTTGGAAAGAGGTAAAAATAAAAATAAAGATGGAACATGAAAGTCGGTGAAGGTCATCTACTTCTGCTTTTGGAGTCGCGTATCATAATGCTAACAATGGCTCTAACCAAAAAAGTTAACTAGACTAATCACTCACCAACATGTGTCACTTTAACTTATTTTACAAACCAATACAAAACACTATGCCAATTCACACTTTTATTATAGAACGTATTTAGCATGCTTCAAGATATACTTCCTACATATTACACTTTTTGCTTCTACTTTCTTAAGCATTACTTGTGCTTCTGCATCTAATGACACTTTTGAATAGATACCATCACAGATCGGTTCTGAAGCAAGAAACGATCTAATTCGTCATTGGCAATTCTAAATTGAGAATCATCGAAAAGCAGTTTAAACTAGCTAAAGATTTGCCAATTCTGACAAGTCTTGATGATTCCACCATCCAAAACTGCATGATCCAACAATTTGAGAACCATTGATTTAAAAACTAACTAGAGAATCGACTGAACTGGAGGTTCCAGCAACTCCACACCACAAAATTAAAAAAAAAAAAAGAAGTTGAAAAAAGAAGAAAAGAAAATTAAAAATAATTGTAATTTAAATACAAATATTTTAATTATTTTCACGTAAATAGTAAAAATTTATTTCCTATTCATGGCATTTAGTATATTATTATCAATAACACAAGTAATAAATATAATTAAAATCATGCATTATTGAGTTTATATAGACCTCTAACTTAAGTAGACTTTTCTTTCTTAATAATGTGAGACTTATTTTTATGTATATGAAATTTTATTGCATCTTCAATATTTTACAATATCACATTGTTAACATGAGTACTAAATGCAAATGAGTGTATTTAAATAAATGCTCAACTGTAAAATTTTTTTAACTAATGGGTTATAATAATTAAGACCAATGGTATTTCAAGTTAAAAGTTTGTTTTGCGTTTTTTTTCTTACTTAGATTAAGTAAAGTTATTTAATTAATATTTTTTTAATTACACGGCTATCGGTTCTAGAGGAACGGAAATTGAACCATCGGAACCAAAGGTTCCTAAGAACTGAAAATCGGATCAACTCCTATGAATCTAATATCGGTTCCACCAATTTTGGAAACTATGAACAACTGTTCGGATTTGATTCTGAACTTAAACTGGCACGTGATAATGTCTCTTCTAAACATATGCTATATTGCTTTGAATTTAAATATAACTTCCGATGAATAATTCGGATTCAAACCAACATGTAATGAGGTCTACTTCTAAACATCTGCAATATTGCTTTGATTTCAAATATAGCTTCTAATAAATAATTAAGTCTTTTAAACATACTATAAGTTTGCATCAAAATTACTAAACTATATCTCTAATATATAATAACATCCGATAAAAAAATACAAATGATGGGAAATTAGATCTTTTACTTAATTCAACCTTTTTGGCCTTGACTATCGTCACTTTCCATCCTTTTTGTGGTTGACGCGAGTGAGGCTACTTCCGGCCTTATCTTCATAAAAAGCAAAATTGAAGACGATTTTGGATAAAGGAAATTCAGTGCCTTTGGAAAAAGAGTTGAAAAGTAAACATATAATGGTTAAAAAATTAACACATCGATGAAAACGAGATGCTTGATCGTATTGTAATGTTTATTATAGAGAATATATACAGGTGATAGAAGGGTGATTTAAATTTTGCTCGGTATAATGACGCTATACTATCATGTCTATTTTTGCTTTTTTTTTTTTTTTTTAATCAATGCAAGAAGTATCAACACAGTGATTTAAATAAAGGGTTAATGCCCTATTTGGTACCTGAACTTTGATCAAAAGTTAATTAGGTATCTGAACTTTTAATTTGTTCAATTTCATACCTCAAATGAATTTTTTGCGCCCTAATCACTATCTCATCAATCACTGTTTGACACGTGTCATTTCTCTTTAAGAGACAATAAAATAGCGAGGTAGTATTTAGGGCACGAAAAGTTAATTTTGGTTATGAAATTGAACAAATTAAAAGTTAGGTACCTAATTGAACTTTTGGTCAAAGTTCAGTACCAAATAGGGTATTTACCCTTAAATAAAATACATTACGTACCAATAAATTATCAACTATTGACCAAATCAATTTATTCAAATTTTATATTATATGTCTTCAATGAATTATTTAATTATGATTGTCATCCATAATTTACAATCTGTTAGAATTTAGATTTATCACATGGCACACTTGATGATGGTTGAATTAAATATGAAAACATAAAATTGATAGTACCCAATTAATTATACATTGGCCAACCCAATAATAACCAATAAGGGTGAGCAAGTAACTTTGTATAACAAAGTACTCACTTATACTTCTTTGATTAGGTAAGGTATAGGTATAGATTTTTTGGAACTTATTTACATAGGGTAGGGTATAAATATCAAGTTTCTATACTATATACTCACTCTGGAACTTATCTTTGTACTCTCATATATAGGAGGTACAAGTATATGTATAGGATTCAAGATACCCTATACTACATGTACCAACCCTATTTTAAAATTATAAAATAAAATTAATAAATAAAAATAATAATACTTCTATTTTATTTTGCAATCAGTTTTTGTTTATGATTATAATTTTTAAAATACCCTTCAAAATTTTTTAACTTTGAAAGAACTTGTTATTGTTATTCTAGACATATTGGTTGTATGTGTATGCTGTACTTTTAAGTTATATAGAAGTGTTTTCTATCTTTGAGACTAATCAATATAAAAAAAAACCTCCAAAGTTTTTAATTTGGAATATGTAATAAGTTTTACAATTGTAATTAATATAACATAAACGGATTTACATGTATTTAGAATAGGTTCTACTTTAACACACAAAGAAATTTTGGATGGTGTAAAACTTATGACATTAAGAAATTTTTTTATTTTATTCTCCTTCCATGAGTTTTTTATAATAAGTTGATATGTGAAAATAAAGTAGTCTTGCATATTAAATGAGACTATATCTTTTTCTAAATGTAAATTTCAAGAAGAAACAAAAACATTTAGAGGTTACACGAGTGTCCTCTTGGCATTAAACACTCCTTCCTCTCCTTAACAATTAGTATTAGAGCATCCAATTGGAAACTCCCATGGTTGGCCCCTCCATGTAAAATGAAGAGTTTTTTGTGTTAACTTGTGTGTGGAATCCATTATCATGGTTGTCAAAATCACAATTTTACTATTCATAAGAATGCATGAAATCAGTTGAATCGTACAAAAGTGTGCAAAACGTAAAATCATAAGTATATAGAATTATACACCTAAAGTTATAATTTTATATAAAGTTTGCACAAACATTTTTGCATCCATTTTAATTACAAAAATTACTTATAAAATCATATATTTAACTTGTGATTTTGACAATCATACCAATGATGTAAGGTGGCTTATAAACCCCTGAAATTTTCTTAATTTTTAGAAAATAATCATAAAAGTCGAAAACAAAAAACTGAAATCGTCAAAATCAACCCAAGTTAAAACCAAAATTCTAAATAAGGTCAAACACGAGAATTCTTAATCTTGAGGAAAAAAGAACCCTCAAAACAAAATAAAAAATCCAACTATCGGTTGATTCAACGTCCGTACACCAATCAACTCATCTATCCGATTCCTAACACGTAAATCAAGATGATATATTAAAATAATGCTCGACAATGAAATACTAAGATCTTAAATTCTTCGATGAATTTTAAATTTTCAATTTTCACCAAAAGTCAAACTGAGTCAACCCATAACCCTAAACTCGATTTAACGATCCCGAAAACTGAAAAATATTAAATAATCACAAATAAAATGAAATAAACTATAGATGTTGAACTAAAAATATAATATGGGCAAAACCCCAAAATTTTATAATCTTACGAATAACTCAACAAAACCGGAAGTCAAACCGAACCCCTAAAAGTCAACAAAGCTTACAATAAACCCTAGTGTTTAAGATCATGCAATCCCGCAGTCTTAAACCCTAAACAATGGAATGGAAATTATTGTTGATAATAGTTCTTAATAATATACGGAAGCTTAAAAGTATCAGATTCGCATATATCTAGTGTCTTTCAATCCAAACGGGATCATTTTTCGAAATCGTGTCTCGATACACCGGACGGTAAAAATATTCCAACAATACCAATGGGCTTGTAAAAATATAAAGTTTTCAAAAATATCAATTTAGAATTTTTTTTTATAACTAAAAATTACAGATATCGCATTATACACGTATTTTTATTACTATCGGTATTTTAATTATTTAGTCTACTATTCATTACTATTCATCTATCTCTACTTTTCCTTACAATCTATTCTTACTACCTATATACCTATTTTTCTACTTTTTTTCATTTTAATACATCTTCACATCAACCATACTTCACATCTTAATTTCTTTTTATTACAAAACAACAAATAAAACAATTTTCTCTCCCTCTCTCTCATGTGGCCAGCACACACTCTCTCTCTTCTCCATCAAATTATTTTCTTTGTCAATTTATTTAATTACATTAATTTCTATTCCAAAATTTATAAATACCTCATTCCTCCTTCATTCTTTCACACAACTCATTTTACTACCAAAATTTTCTTAAATTCACTACACAAATACTCTCCACAAAATTTTCCTCTACCAAAACTTTCTTTCACCAAATCCTCACAAAATTTCTCTCTATACACAATCCAACTATCATTCTCACTAACCCCATAACCATACATTCACTACCTTCTTCCTACACCATAAACATTTTAGGTAAAACTCATATTCCTATTTATTTACCCATGTCATGTAACTTAACATGACTATGATATTGTTTTGAAACTCATATGAGTAGTAAAATCAATAACATGTTCATGTTTTGTTCTTGCACATGAAATTTAAATTTTATTATGTTATTATTATGTTCATATATATATGTTGATTATTGATGATATTATTATTGTTATTATGCTAACTTCTTATTCATATCTAACTAAATATATTTATGTATTTATATATAATCTTTAGAGCATATAAGTTCACTTGTTATTTATTTATTTTCATGCCTTGCAATTTATTTATTTCATGCTATTTTAATACTAGTCTTTCTAGTTTTAGACTTGTTCTTATCAAGTCAAAACAACATTTTCTTTATTTTCTTTATTCTTTTTGGGACTACTCTATTCTTAGTCTCGGGATGCCTTGATGAAGTTAAGGTTCCCAATACTTGATATTATTACATTGCTTATTATTATTATCTTGCTTTTCACCTTTTTCTTATATTTTCATCATCTACATACTACATGCTTATAATACATGCATCTACGTAATGATTATCTCAACTAAATTTAAAGTAGAATTTTTCTTTAATAAATGAACTTGAAACTAAATTTTCTATTATTTGACTTGTTATTAAATAATGGAGTTATTATCAATAACATAGAAATGGAATAATATAAGTTTTCTCAAAGTTTTCTCAAATAACGAAGATAGTTTTACCAAGGATATATAATAAATAAACACTTTCTCTTCATAATATGGAAACCTAAGTCTTAGGAAAATAAGTTGTTAGTATTTAACGTTTTCACAAAAAGCTTAAGATTAAACTCTTTTGAACTCCATAACAAAACAAGAAGCAAATTAGTTTTCAAAGTTAAGATAAAATCAACCCATAAAGTTATAAACCCACTTAGGAAAAATAATTATTCTCAAGTTTCTAAAAAAAGAAACTTATTTTCAAAGAATATAAATATGATAAGATCAAAAACAAAGGATTTTATCAATAAAGAGGATTCTTTTCAAATAAAAATTGTAGAGGAAATAAAAGGCCAAGTTTTAAAAAACAAGAACTTATATTTTAAACAGGAAATATAAGAAGAAAAGACTCATTTTCTAAAACCATTCTAAATACAAGTTTATAAATAGGTTATCAATAATTTTTTTTATAACTTTGATCTTTTATCACTAGAAGTAAAAATTAAAAAAAAAAAACCAAAGTGAAAGGAAAGTTTACTTGTTTTGGAAAAAATGAATGAGGAAGATAAAATAACAATATGCTCATTCATAATAATCTAAGAAAATATAAAATTTCTTCAAAATACTTGTAAAGGAATTTGTCAAGTTAAGTTTTAATACTTTAGAATGAATTATTTTATAAAATAAATTGTTGAGGCACTACCATTAGAATTTTCGCATATAAAATGAGTTTAGCTATATACTCAAAGGATTTATCTATTATATATATATATATATATATATTTTTTTTTTTACTAAAGGATTTTTTAATGAAGTTGAGTTGGAAAATTATTTCGCAAGATCTAGAAATATTCGTTTGAATATGTACCCCATGTTTTTGGAACCTAAACGACCTTGTATGACAAAAATGACCTTAGAGATTGCTAGTTCTTTTCGATTAGGTAGAAATGGTATATTATATGCAAAATTTCGAGTTAAATGAACAAGTTATGGACATTTTAAATTATAATTTCATTCTATGCGATTTTGACAAACGTAGTGAAATAATGAAATAGAATTAAAAAGCTTAAGTAGAATTTCTACGAAATATTCATCCTGGTATTTCTCTTGTCTAGGTAACGAAGATACGAGATTACCCTTCCTGAGGATTGCTATGACTAAAAAGATTGCGAAATGGACGAGTGAGTTATTCCTTTAATTTCGTTACTTTACTTGTACTTGTAAAGTAGTAGCATTAGTATACTAAGAAAAGATAAAAATGGATATGTATGGGGAATCCGAGAATATGTATATATGTGATTCTATGCTTATGTACAAAATGAGAGTTAAGAATATCGCAACTTCAAACTACCTGTTTAAGTGTTTTGTTTACTTACTTGTATGACTGCTTATTGTTTGCTAAATTGCTTGATCGCTCCCCCTAATAAACCTTAATAAGGTTTAGCTTAAGAAAAATAAAATGCTCGCATAGCATCCATCGAGTCACATTTCTTTCGGAAGGTTGCTACTCCTAAGCGTAGAGTTGGATTAGCTGTTATCGTGCTGGGATACGGGCAATGTTTCTTCTTAAAGAATCCAAATCACTCGGGGAATGCCACTCTAAGTTCGGAGCCGAGCCAACCAAACGCTTTGGGTGGGGACCTGAGGACTAGCAGTAGAAGGTCGAGGAACTTCATCAACAATTCCCTAACTTTTGATACAAGGGGCTAAATCCGTTCTATATATGGTTTTTAGATAACTATATATATTTGTATAATCACGTGATTATTACACTGTATGCATAGCATATGCGTGAAAATTTAAATAAACTTGTTTGAAACCATGGTGCGAATGAAAAAGAATACCTCATTAAGCTAGTTATAAGCTTATACCCCCATAGATTTTGTTGAAACAGTTATACCCATGGCTTAAATCAAAGATCATGACATTAAGGAAGTCATGGAAGGATGTTGAACTTTTATGAAGGCAATGAGAACATAGGATGAAGTTACTTTATAAGGTTCCTTATATGTAATGTGTGCTATGTTAGTGTTTTAGAAATTTCTAAGAAGTATTTATTTTGACTTGAAGACAATAGAGAGATATGCCCCTAAGAATGTATTTTACCATGTTTATGTTTTATGATAAGTATTCTCCTTACATTGTTACTTAATCATTATCAATGTAAATTGCGTTACTCCTATGCGTTCCCTTGGTTGTGATGCACGCCTTGTACATAATATGAAAGCCTTTGCGTGACTGAGATAGCCATTCTAAGGCTTTAGTATTGTGTACGGCGGACTACCACGTTTAGGGTACCCCTTAGGGCATAACAGAGTTGGTGGGGCAATAAGCCACACATTAGGCCTTCTTCTTTTTTTTTTTTTTAAGCATTAAACAAATTAGGTTTAGTGATGTCAATTTTTCAAGCTCTTCATTAGACCACAAGGTTTACGCTCAATAAGGTGTAACATACTTAAGGGAGATTATTGTGATACAAGTGTAGTTAAAATAGTTGCACATATATGTGAATTACATTAAAGATTTATAAGAGGGAAGATCCATTAACCTATTATCTTAAGATTTTGGGTTATAAAAGGTGTTAAATTTGTTGGTATGTTCCTTCACATTATAGTTTCTTCTATCGTAGGCTTCTTTCTCTCCTTAACAAGTGGTATTAGAGATGATAAATCAGTTGGATAACTCCCATAGTGGATCTCTTTATGTGAAAAGAAGAGTTTTGTAGTGTTGACTCATTTGTGAAACGCATGATGCAAGGTAAGTAGATAGGCGGCAAACCACTCACAAAGAAGATTTGATAAAGTCCATTTGATATGTTCCTGATAAGACCATAAACTTTACACTTGAGGTGGAGTAAGAAGTAAAAGCCCATTGTGAGATTCCCCTTTCCCACTGAGGGGAAAGATTGTGGGGACACAAGTGTTAGGTTAAAATAGTCCCACAAGCTAATGAGTGAAGGATTTATGAGATAGAAGACCAAATGTCCTAATGCTTTAAGATTTGGTTCATATATGGTATTAAGCTCATTAGTATATTTCTTCACAAGATTCATCTGTTGAATTTCTCATCCTTAAACACTCCTTCCTCCTTAACAATAATATATTACAAAAATATATTCTAAGTCATCATGAATTAGTTAATTGTTTCTACGTTTAGCTTCATATGCAAGTCCACAAATCAATACCAATATTATATATTGTCTCTAAACTCGGTTTATACATATGAGATTTTTACACGAATAGATTTCAAGAAACCATAACATGGATAAAAGAAAAATTAAAATAAATAGAGAAATCTTTTATCATAAATTATGCTTGGTGCTATAATTTTGGGTCAATGTTGACTCTGAATTTCTTTTCCTCTTAGATTTTTTGAATAACTTTTGTAAGCTTCATATTTTCAAAATCTTCAATTTGAAGTAGATTAGGTTTGATTAATGGAATTATTTTCTATGGATCAATAAATTCACCTATTCATCATGTTGAATTTATTACTTGAAGATGATTTATATACATGTGTTTATTCCATATCTATTACGATTAAAAGTTTTAAATCAATAGTGGTAGGATGTTAACACAATTGTTGTTGGCCAATGATGGCAACTAATTGTATTGAGAAAAAGTTCAATAAAAAAAAGTGAATTTCTTATTGAGAATAAATGAAAGATCATTTTTTATCATAGTTCATTGATATCTATTATAGTTTTGTTTTCACAACCTCTTGAAATTATTATGATATCATTTACAGGGCAACAGTTTAATCAAATGACTCAAGAAATTACATATAAGAAAGTAAAAGAGAGAAAATGCATTAGTCACTTTATCGAGGGTATACTTTTGTAATGGAAACGTCATCAACAGATGTTGGAACTGATTGACTATTAGATTGATCAGAGCTCATCCCTTTTGAGTACACACTCAACCCTCCTGTCTTACTATGAAGGAAGAAAGCAGGCTCTTTGGGCACCAGCAAAGTAGTAGATTGGCTATTAAGCATGAGTGAAATCATCGCCATTGTTGGTCTATCAATTGGATCTTCTTGAACACATAATAAGCTAATGTGAATGCATCTTATGACATCACTCCTAATAAAGGAATCTCCAAGTGATGGATCTACTATTTTCAAGGGTGTCTTGTTTTGCCAATTTCTCCAAGCCTAAAGTATCCAATGATTTAAGTAAGCTTGCTCAGAAATATCTTGGAATTGAAAGAAGACGATAGTGGAGAAAAAAGGCTTACATGGCTTGGAAGATCCTCAGAAGATTGATTAGCTTGCATGGCGTTGTTCCTTTTGCCACTTATAATTTCTAAAAGTAATACTCCGAAGCTATACACATCTGATTTCACTGAAAATTGACCATGCATTGCATACTCTGGAGACATGTAACCACTAAAATTCAAAAGCATTAGTGAGACAATGCTTATATAATATAAATGAATGAAATAAAAGGTGTAATTATTTGAAATTTTGGAAATGTTGTATGACCATATGATCATGTCAAATTGGAATGCACATTTAAACTATGAAGTCAAATTTGTAAATAGGGTGTTGACTTTTATGTGTATTACTAAGTATCCTCTCTTACTTATAGGCAAGAAAGTGAAAATAATAGAATGAATAGTTTAATTAAAATGGGTGAAGTGACATGGTGAAGCCCATATGATCAATTTCTTGCTATAACACCATGTTGAACATAATTTAATACTCAATTAATGTAAAATTTTAAACTAATGCATGATATTTATTATTATTTCCCATCTTCCTATCATGCATGTTAGTAGAAATTCGTTAGAATCTACATATGATAAAAAAACTTAGACCTCATTCTTACTATGTTCCAACAATTTTATTGGTAGTTCCTTGAGTTTGATCAACCCCAAATATGCGTGCCATTCCAAAATCAGAGATCTTTGGGTTCATATTGTTATCTAGTAGTACATTGCTTGCTTTGAGATCACGATGAATGATTCGAAGTCGAGAATCTTCATGAAGATAAAGCATTCCTTTAGCAATCCCTACAAGATTTTGTAACGTGTTGACCAATCCAATAATGCTTTCTTTACAACATCTGTGTAATCATGGAATAATACAAGAGAATGAGTTATATTTCTAAATTATAAACCAAAAGATTATTAGACAGATTAACTCATAAGATGATACAAGAATTGAAGAAATTAAAAGTTCAACCTAGTTACACTTATTTCTATGTGCAACTTCCTTAAGCTTTCAAAGTATAATGATATTTTGGGTTTATACATAAAAAATGAATCATATGTAAGTCTACTTTTTTCCTATATGAAAAGAAAAAATAATAGTATTTATTTTTAGTTACAATTGAACCTACCTTTGATTTATTTATTTGGTTTCCTCCTAATTATTGCTCACTTATTTATAAGCAAAATAACTTGAAAATTGGGAAATAAATAAAGAATAGGTAAGAGGGTTTATATGTAATAAAAAACTTCATTGATTAACTGATATATAGTAAAACTTAGCAATATGATATGCATTTCTTTTTTTTTTTCTTTAATACTTAAAAATGGATTTTAAAAAATTGAAAATGCATATGTTTTACCTATTTCTACAACCATTTTTACTCATTACTAAAGGTGTTAGGATACGAGGAGTAAGAAGATCATATTACCGAATAAAAAGTAATCAAGACTCTTATTAGGCACATATTCATAAACCAATAATTTCTCTTCTCCTTCCAAGCAAAATCCTTGTAGCCTTACAAGATTTCTATGTTGAAGTTTTGCTACTAACATGACTTCATTTTTGAATTCTTCAGCACCTTGCCCTGAATGTTTGGATAGCCTCTTCACCGCAATATTTTGCCCATTGGAAAGAATACCCTATGGATGAGTAGTAGTAATTTTAATCTAACCACCTAAACTAAATTGAACTTTAGATCTGCAAAATTTATAAGTTTATTCATTTACCTTATAAACTTCACCAAAGCCTCCTTCACCAAGCTTGTCTTCATGAGTAAAATTGTTTGTAGCAGCTCGTATTGTGCTAAAATTGAATTGCAATGATTCAATCGTGAAAATTTCATTTCCAGCTAAATGAAAAAAAAAAAAAAAAAAAAACTTAATCATATTTCATGTAACAAGAATATCATGATGTACTGCAATATAAAACTATGAAAGCCTAATTAAGCATATTTTTGAAACTTACTACTTTCACTGTGTACTAAGGAGAATTCTTGGTCTGTTGGAGACTTTCTTCGCAGAAAATAACATCCAAGGAGAAACAATACCATGACAACTCCACTAGGAACGATGATGGAGACAATTACTGCTGTAGAAATCTTTTTTCCTGAACATGTAATAAGTATTTAAGTTCTAAATGAAAACATAAATGGTTTATTTATCATATAAGATTATTGTTCATAACACATGCATAAATGGTTGTTTAGAGGAACTTTTTTTTTTTTTTTGACAAAAGATAGACTTTCACCATTTCAAATATTCATTAGATATTTTATAAAAAAATAATTATATAAATAAGTGGAATCAATTCGTTTTGTTTCTTCAATTTGTTTTAGTTTGTTATCAAGTGTTTAAATATTCATTATCAATTTTCTTAAAAATTAGTTACTAGTCAATGCAAAGTTGTGCTTCCAAAAGTTAATAAATAAGATGAGTACACTTACCTTTGTTGGGTGAGGTTTAATTTGAATTTGTAAAATGAGCAGCACAACAACATTAAGATCTAATATATTAATAAGGATTTTAATCATCTAGGAGCCACGAAAATTATATATTTTTCGTATCCTTAATATTATATTCTTTCTTGTTCATACCTGTCACTTATAGGTGCTTGATTTATTGAAAAACTATTCTTATAAGTCACCTCATGGGGAACATATTGTCCTTTTGTTTCTTACTCTCCATATACATGTTATAGATATTTATTCTATTTGTAATAGATGAAATTTAAAAAAAAAAAAAAGTTATTCATATGAAGGCATGGGTATGAATATACCTTGAGGCAATTTCAACCTTGAAAAACTTAATGAGTTTCTTAACCTATCGTATTACCATTTAAACAAACACCATTAAGGGTCACTTAACTTTATTTTAAAATTCTTATAATACGTTTCTTAGCATTTTCCTTACACCAATGTTTGTATGGACCATTCACTTCACAAAATAAACCAAAATTGGAATTCTATTATATATATATATATAGAGAGAGAGATAGAGAGAGAGAGAGAAGAGCCTATTATGGTGTTTACATAATCATAATAGTATTTGATGGGTCACAAATTCCTACAAAACATTAAATAACTATCAAAGAAGAGGATCTCTTAATGAGTAGCTATTCGTTTGTTTATATTTCACTACCCTCCTCCCCTTCTTCTTCTTCTTTTTCCTATATTATCGTCATCGCATCTGCTTTTTACAACAAACAACAACCACAACATATTACCGACGTACCATCATTGACCACACACTACCCCCTGTTGCAAACCGCTACCCATGACCACATTGTCCACACATACACATGTACTACCACAAACAACTCTAACCAAGGACAATTAAATAAGTGAAAATTAGATAAGAGGAAAGATAAATGATATGCAAATTTTAAACATGTTTGGATAGTGAGGTTGGGGTTGGGGATGGGGTGTACAGGAAAGGATGCAAAATAGAAGTTTGGAATGTATTACTTAATTTATTCTTTTAACGTTGTATTTTTGTTTATTACAATGGAATGAAGTGGAAAAGAATAATAATTTATTTATTTCATAATTAGAAGTATTTTAGAACAAAACATGTCGAAATACCTAAAGTTAATTAAAAGAAAGCATAAGAGCTACAAAGTAAATTAAGATTTTTTTAATGAGGGCAGAGTTGTCTATCACTATAAAACTTAAAAGATGCATTGGTCTAAATTAATGTATATTGATGTTAGAAGAAAACTACCCCAAAATCAACAACAATGACACTTAAAGAGGAGAATGAGATATGTTAAGGTAAAACTTTCTGTAATCCCTCTTAGTAAAAGCACAGGAATTCTTGAAGAAATTTAAGCAAAATCAACAACAATGACACCTAAAGAGGAGAATGAGATATTTTAAGGTAACTTGGAGAAAATTTTGAAGGTGGAGAAGGAAGATGGTGTACTTGATGAAACCTTAAAAAAAATTTGGAAAGGAAAAGATTTTGACGTGTTTCAACCTTTTGAATATTATTTTTATGGAAAAATATGTAATTAGGGATTTAGTTTCAATAAGGGACTTTTGATATAAATATAAAGAAGATAAAAAATGTTTTGGAGTGTTAACTTTGATAGAACGGGGCAAAGTAATTAGGGGTTTTGTTTCGATAAGGGAACTTTTGATATACTTATTCCGCTAGTTATGGTTACAAATATGTAATTTTATGAATTTTTGAGTCATTGATATATGAATGACTTTAGAGCATTTAATGTGTTTATTATGGTTATAGCAACCTTTGTGCGCCCTAATGCTATATAGACATGTTATGAGTTGTAAATGATCCTAAATTTAGGGCGTTACACATGTTTGATGTCAAAAATAGTTATTCCGCTAGCAAAGGAAAGGAATGATGATTCCTAATTTATTCCATATTACATGTAATAGATATTTTTTGTGGTAAAATTTTTTACAAACCAAACAAAAAAAATATATTTCCATAGAAATAAAGGCGGAATTTCAATTCCATTCTAATAAACAAAACGCAATGGCATATTTTGTTTAAGTGAAAAAGTTTAATAGGGTATTATACATCTATCGAATACCTTATGAATAGAAATTCACCACCTTACTTGACGCCTTTCCTTCCATATCAACAAGACGACCATGCTCACATTCTTTTCTACAACCAACCTCATGCTTCTTTCTACTATCTTCTTAACTCCATAAAGACTTACGACGTACAAGCATTAGATGAATCAAACCGGAGAATGGTTCCTAGAGGAGATGGGAGTACAATTTCTTTGGTGGCGCTTATTCTCTTTGGTCAGTTTGGAAATCACCATGTGGGTTTCGCTTTCAATTTAACCATGTCTTGTCCTATTACTTTTATTAATGTAAGTTTGAATTTTTAGTTAATTTGTTTGAACCTAGCACGACTGAAAATAATATCAAAAACCAACATACATATAGATATTGATATGAATGGGGCATTCCTTACCTTTTGGCCTATTACTTGGAGGAAGCAGAGACGATGGACTCGGTGTGGGTGCTGCTGAAGTTGTCACCGCGGACTCATTATAGAACAGATAAAGCTCAAACCTAACATTGCAACTAGGAGTGAGTACTCTGCCACCTTGTTTGTCTTCAGGAAGACTGCTCGCTGCTCCTTGAAGGCATTGGTTACATTGGGCATCAGTAAGGTCTGGTGTGCATTGCGCTAGTGTGTACAACATATTTAAGCTTGTAAAGTTGGCTTTTGCAACGGCAAACTTCTTAGCAGACCCACCACTAGCAGCTTTAGGGATTAGTTCATTATTCACCGTGTTTCCCAACACTTGAAGAAAGCGAGCTGGTTCAGTGACGTTTCCTGTGTTCCACATCTTATGAGCAGGTACCTGTATAGATGTAAATAAAGTTACAAATTGTTGCACATTTTTTGAAATTTAGAGCAATAAAAGTGTTAAAATAATGGCACAAAATATAGGAAAAAGGAATAGGTAAAAACAACGTATTCAAACTCCAATACTAGAAGGGGGAAAAAACATGGAGAAACGATAATCAAATAAAAGGGGAAATATACAAATGAATGATTGAGATTATGATTGCGTCTGGTTACATGAAATGGATAAGATTAAAAGGTACCAAAGAGTATAATATGAAAAGTACTAAACATTATAATTCTGTCGTATCATGTTTTGATATGTATAGTAGTAGACAACACTGAACAAAATTCTTATGAAGAGATTTTATTTTTCCACTATTTCTAATATTGTATAATTAAATATAAAAATAAAAAAATTTAAGTTTTGTCTAGTCCTAAATACATTTTATAAACCAAACATAATACAATGATATTTATCTAGTCCAGTATCATGAAAAATTATATAACCAAATGCTATCTATAAGTAATAAAATAACATCACAATGAATCATTGAATTTCTTAAAAATGAGGAGAATCTCAACCATCAATAGGTTAAGGGAAATTTAGAAAAATAAATTGACATAATCCATTTTCAGATTAGGTTCTGTAGCAACTCCTCTTCTTTCGCAATCTCTCTTAATCTTTTGCCATGGTAGTTTTCCATTGGAAATAATCCTATATGAATTCGAGACATCAATTATCATTTGGCCAGGGGAAAAAAAAAATGGGAATTAGAGACAGAGCTTCAGTGCGTAGCAACTTTCTTTCCCACTTTTTTTTTTTTTTATCTCTCTTAAGGGTCTGTTTGTTTAGCTTTTTTCGATAGATATAAACATTTTTTAAAATTTTTTTATAATAAATTATTTATAAAAAAAAGATATAAATAAAAAAAATTGATAATTCTCATTAAAAGATCAAATAGATCAAATATAAATAAAATATAAATATAAATAAGATATATTTATACATATCATTTAAAAAAAATATACATATACAAAAAAAAACACACCATCTAAACAGACCCTGTTGGCACGGAACATTTCGTCTGCAGATAATGCAAATCAGTCGTAAATTTTGCCTTTATTTATGCCTACTTTTGCACTTTTTACTGGAAAAGAATTTTCCAACCGGAGTGTTTTTCCTTTGGTAACACGTCACTATTTTTGCTGCAAAATCCAAATTGTTATTGCATATTCATTTTTTAGGAAATAAAAGTTCCTAGTGAATCCATCAAAACTCACAAGCATATAAAACTAGAGACGGAATTTTTTTTTTTTTTTCCTTTTCATCGCAAACTTTTTTACTTTTGAAGCCAATCATGGGACATACATGACAAATTTTTTGGGCAAGTACGATTGAGCGTTCATTTTCTAATTTTTATTAGGGAATTTTAGAAAATAGAAGTAATAGTAGCTAATAGTCCGTGCTGGTGATTATGATTTTCTTTTTTAAATTATATGTAGATAATATCACGATTCATACATCAATTTTGACAAAATATGTATTTAGGTTTTAAACTTTGATATTAAATAATTTAGTACCTCAAGTTTGAAATTGATCAATTTATTTTCTAAAAAAATTGATGAATATACCATTGACATGTACGAAAAGTTTTTTAAGATACTAAATTAATTAATTTCAAAGTTTAAGTATTAAGTTGATCAATCTCAAACTTCAGATATCTAATTACATATTTCATTAAAAATAACATTTGTGGCATTGACCCAATAATATAAATATAGTTTTTCTTGTTTTTGTTATTAACTTTGATGATTATGAACTATACAAGGTATGGATCATTATTACCTTCCAATCCCATGAACGCCTTTTCCCCAATAACTAGTACCACTTCAAACTCTTGACATTACTATACTAAAATTTTAATATTTGATGATTAATTTTAAGAAACATAAAATCCTCAGAAAATGCTTAATCCAATAGGAAAGCACCCTAAATTTGAATTCACGGTAGTTTTTAAGTTATGTGATCCAATCAATATCTAACAAAGCAATGTAAATATAAAAATAAATCACACCAATAATGCCATGTTAAGCAAGTTAAGATGAATTAATTGTGAAATAGCTGGATTTATCTAACCTGTTGCATATTGGAAAATACTGATTCATTGGAGTAGCGTAACATGCACTCATCGTACCAAACAACCGTGGACTTCTCTATTGGGCAGTATAACTGGAGAGCATCCTTTGTGGCAGTCTCCACACAGGTCCGACATGTATCATTGCTAACATCACCCCGGCACATGAAAAGCCCGTAAGCGCGGTTGGCCGGCGATTGGCCGGCGGTGGTATTGGCGAAGCCATTTGCGGTGGTGGTGGCGTTGGTGGTTAGTAAGGTGAATAGGGTGTTGAGGTTTGTTTGGTAAGTGCTATTTGGAGTGAATGTTGTGGTGTTTGGACAATAATGGGCTGAATAAGTAGGTGCAGCTTTGATAGTGTGGCTGCTTAGCAAATTTAGTAGCAAAAAACATATAATTAGGATTGATTTATGCTTTTTAAAAGTAAAAGAGAAGCAAGATGAAGAGCTTGCCATGTTTTTTATTTTTTCTTAGAAAGTAACGTTGCTTAGGATTATGAATGAACAGGACAATGGATGATTTATGTCATATATATATATATGCAGGGAACGGTCGAGATAATCTTAATAATTTTATGGTTAGCAAGTCGATTACGCTAATTTGGATAGTTGCATCACATCAGAAGTAGATGTGGACTCATTCAATTTTAAGCACGTCCGGATCTTTCTTTAAGCATCTGTTTGAATGATCTATTTTTTATCTATATCTGTATTTATATCTATTTGTCATTTATATCTGACATGTTTGATATTTTGATAAGTAAAAGTTATAATGAAGTTATTCTAGCGTTTTGTATATATTCAAATAATACGTACATATCTGATGAGATTGAAAAATTTTAATAAATCCTACTCTCCTGTATAATTTTTAAAATGTGAAGGTGTGTAATGACTAATTAGTTCCCTCTCATGAACTTCACTTTATTTGTACTTTCAAATGTTATTGCTTCTTGGACAAATGATAACATTAGTAGTAAAATAAAATAAAATTTTCCAAACATCCTCAATGATTTATTTATTTATTTAATTATCTACGTATTTCTTAACATCTATTATATGGATACGGAATCTGTTAATTTAAAAAAAAAAAAAGGAAAGTAAAAATAAATCGAACTCTGGTTTTATTTTATTCTCTATATTGAAAAATTGGAAAATGATGTATATACACACACATATATATATTCTTTTTCCTAATGGAACTAAATTTTTAAATTTTTATCGAAGGGGGAAGGAAGCTCAAGAAAGAAATCTGGTGAAGCAATTGTTGGGAGATTGAAAAAAAGGCCGAAAGATTCTATGGATGAAAGGGACAGGACTGATATATTAGGTAGTAAAAATACTAGAATCTACTGGTTCAAGACGCCAACTTTGAATTTTCGGCAGCAAATTCAAATTTTTCTTTTTGTTTTATTGTTGACCTGAAAGAGCCTTCAGAAACAAAAGATTAAATTTAAACCCAAACTGATCAATTTTTTTGTTTCAAATTCTATGGCCTTACTGTTTTTTATGAGATTGGACTGGTATTTATACTCAATCCAATTGTTAAAATACCTATTATATTAATTTCTATAATTATTTCAATGATTGAATAATAGAACGAACAATACATAAGTTTTTTTTATTAAAACACAAGTAAAGTTTTTGTAATTAATTCTTAATTTTATTTCGTTAGTTTATTTTATTTGGGTTATTTTAGTAACTAATTTTATTTAATTTTTGGGACTCATATTGATAGGCATTTCATGTTATTGACTAATAATTCTCTTTTGGAATTGAACACAAAAAATCACCTTTATGGAGTTTTCATCGAAAAACTCTACTCTTATTGTCACAACCCT
This sequence comes from Combretum micranthum, assembly GCA_024138025.1. Lineage (NCBI taxonomy): Eukaryota > Viridiplantae > Streptophyta > Magnoliopsida > Myrtales > Combretaceae > Combretum > Combretum micranthum. The sequence continues at coordinate 319,965 of JAMXBD010000175.1, forward strand.
AGAGGGGTAGGGGGCTAGTAGAATTGCCCTAGAGTCGTGGTACTATGTATGAATCCATAGTATGAAGACTATCTTACACGTCAAAGTTTGTAACACTCTAATTAAGTTATCTCTCATTATATCATACATATGTATTTACCTATTATAAAAATAAATTTGGATACTAATATTCCACAATCTACCAAAAACGCAAATAATCGAGTACCTTACCAAAGGATAAGATAAGTTAAACTTAGTTTAAGAGATATATCAACCACTATTAAATAAAATTACTAAAAGGGTAGAGAGAATAATCATGTTTTAAATCTTTTCCTGAAATGGAGTTAGGCCTATTTAAGTTTAATCCTCTACCAAATTTATGGAACTTGATCTTTGGCATGATTCGCACTTAGATCCCATCTCATTTCGAGATTTTGATTAACCTACAATGATACAATGTTGGGGAGTCAACTACATCTAGTTGAGTGAAGTTAATCAAACATATGCAATGCAACAACTAGATGAAACAAACATATACAATCATCTGGATAAATCACATATGATATGACTTTATACCCTCTGTAACTCAAGGTGAGGGAATGCATATGATGACCTCATTGACCATCGTGGACCTACCAAGCCTGACAAATTAGTTCTAGCCCCAATAGAGTATGGCACATATATACTGGCATGCTTGCGGTCCATGTAGATTTCCCATGCGACACTGACTACTCAATATCCAAAAACATTACACAAATATTCGATTTGATTATTTAAGTTTGGTAATTATTAATTCATTTCAAGTAGTCAACTAATTTCACAAACAATTAAGCATAACAAGCTACTTATTTGTTCAAGTAATCCAATTATCACTTTTTCATTTCTATGTGCTACCAATCTAGGCATTGATATCAAACACATGCAATTCATTCCCAAACCCATCCATGCATATTATATTCGTATGTTATAATACATGTAATGCACTAATACTGGAATCACAAACAAGGTGATAATCACAAGAATTACCCACTCAACCATATTTAGGAGTCGAAGTAATCTTCTAGGTACAAGTCTTCCTGCTCAATATCTCCTGGAAATAGTAAGAATTTTGAAGAATGCATAATAATTAGCTATAGATAATAATTTTGCAACCTATACTACAATAGTTAAAGTTTTTCTGCAATTTTAGTATCAAAATTTTTAACTACGTATATCATATTTGTTGTAATTCTATTTTTTATGAGGAGGTAATCGATTTTATATGGTTTTTAAGTACTTTCCAATGGTGGTATTACTTTTACCAAAAAATAAAATGTGATATTGAATCAGTTGGATCATATTGCAATTTAATTATTTTATTGATAAATTCTGCTAGTTTCTTATTTTTACGATATCTTGAATGTTTCAAATCCGTTTAAACAAATGAATAGTCAATTACACATGGTTTTTTTAGCACTTTCCATTGGTAATATTATTTTTAACAAAGGAACACTCTAAAGTGGAAAAATGGTCCAGGTCCGATCATGAGCTTGAGGGCTTTCTTTTCAAATTTCAAATGTTTTTTATATCCATCGTCTTGAGATCTTCTTTAGACTTGTTCACATTAAAGATTTACCCATCTTGCATAATAATCAATTCTTTTCACATTAAATATTTATTCACTTCAAGGTAAATTACACCAGAAGATCACAGCATTTGAGAGTAAGTTTATTTGAGGTCACAACATTTCGAGTGATTAAAAAGAAGTTACAACATTTAGAGGAGCGGGTCAATTGAGATCACTATTGACACGTGTCAATAGAAGAAATATTTAAAATTAAAACTTAAAAGATCTAGCATGTTATGACATGTGCCAATGGTAATCTTAATTGGCATGTGTCTCTTAATGTTGTGACCTTTTTTTAATCACGCAAAATGTTGTGACCTAAAATTAGGGATGCAAACAGGGCGGGTCGTTATAAGGTACCCGACCGCCCAACCGCTAAAAACGTTATAGGGTTTTGGGACGGGTTTTGGGATTAAAAAAAAAACTCGATAAGTTATAGGATCGGGTTTTGGGTTTATTATGTAACCTGTTGGGAAAACCCGACCTGGTATAAATTCAAAATATTAAAAAATTAAAAATATTAAGTTATTAAAGCGAGGATCCCATTTATATTATATGTATGTAAAAGTAGGTGGAAATGAAGTGTTTGCATCATTTTATATGATATTATTGTCTAAAATTCATTTTAATATAAGTGTTGGTATCATTAATAACTTAAAACAAAATTCTTTCTTTTGATTTTTTTTTAAAGAAAAAAATTAAAAACCTTGGAGTCTGGTCGGGTCGGTTTATGAGTTCCTTAAATCCTAGCGGGTCGAGTTTTGTAATTGACAAAAAAAAAAACTCGATAGGGTTTTTCTCAGGTTCCAGGACACCCATAAGAACTCGGGTCGGGTTCGGGTTTCAAAAAACCTGTCCCGAACCCACCCCGGTTGCATCCCTACGTAAAGTGAACTTACTTTATAAACGTTGTGATCTCTTTTTAACAACTCGAAATGTTACGACCTCAAATAAATGACCCTCAAACATTGTGACATTCTAGTATAATTTATCTCTTCACTTCATATAACTCAAAACCTACTTTATCTTCAAGTTTTACATTTGAGTAGGTGTTTCTCAATCGCTTTAATTAGTTCAATTGATATCAGTTGAATTAATTCAACTGATATCAATTGAACTACTTTCAAGCTTGTTTGAAGTTCCTGGCAAAAAACGAGATAATGTGTGATTTAATAACATTTCTTTTAATTTTAGCAAGTCTTCTATCATCTCATTTCCAAATTCCTTAATTACTACATCTCTTAATGTGATGCCTCACTTATTGATTTAAACGCTCTTATTTTTTTACCAATCATGAAAACCAAGTCAATCTCTTTTCTCCCCTGTCTCATAGATGTCTTAGATAACTTGTGTTCATAGAAATTATACCTTTCTTTTACTATTTTCTTGAGAATGCCTAAGATGGTCACACCTTTACCAAAATATACCTTTTTGTTTCATAAATTTTATTCCTTTCATGCTCTTCCATTTACCTAAGTTGGTCAAAACATACTTGATCCGCCTCTTTTTCTTTCTCGGTATTCTCGGTCCAATTGATTTTTAGGACCATTTCATCAAAATCTCCATTATTCTAGATTGATATTATTATTACTTCTATTTTAGTTAATCATATGCATTTAGTATGCTACTCTATAGTCACCATGATGCACATTTTCACTTTCTATACTTATAATATAAGAGTTGAATTACATACTTGAAATATATACGATGCCAAGTGTAGTGTGTTGCTTCTTTTTCCTTTATTTGAGTTGGTGCAAATGAGGGAGTTGTAAGTGGTTTGAATTTTTTTTTTTTTAATAACACCTTGATGCTTCCCTTTTTCCAATGAAGATGTGGAGCATGCTAGAGGTTGGCATCAATGACGTGCCTAATTGTAGAAATAGAAGGTGTGAGACTAGAAAGAGTGGTTGACATGTTCTAAGGAGGGCTAAGATAAAAATTTAAAAGTTTATTTGTGATTGTGACATGGGTTGGAGTTACACAAGAGAGAGAGATAGAGACAAAGACAGAGACAAAGACAGAGGTGTAGAAAGATAATCTTAAAAAATGGAATTGAGCAAAATTGGTGTAACTTTATGGGTTCGGTTGAGGAGCTAGGAAAAAAAAGAAATCATTAAGTATTTCTTCTACAAGTAATCTGGTACGAAGAATTATGAGTATAGTACCTTTGAATAGTTATTATCTTGTTGTAAAATCTTACTTGTTAAAAGCATTACAAGTAGAGGAATTTAGTCTCCTTGTGGCTAACATTGTGAAGGACAATTGGAAGAGTAATTCTAGTTGAATTTTAACTAAGTTAGATTACATGGTAATTAGATCTAGTATCTTGAGATTCCTTAGTACAATTTCTAAAAATTTAGTGTACTTTTTGGAAAGAAGAAAAAGATAAGATTTGCTTAAGTGTGGCTATCCTATATCTTTGATAGGTAGTTCGGACAAGGAATGAGAAGGGAATTCAAGTTACAATTGAATTATTTTATGAGTTAATGACACGAATGCAACATGAACTTTAGCAAAATATGCAATTAAGCACCTAAACTTTGAAATCAATCAATTTAGTACTTAAAACGACTTTTTTGCTTGTCAATAACATCTCTGTAAATTGGCTAACATCATTATCCTATATTTTGTTGGGAACATTTACCCTTATTTTAATTACATGCCAATTGCATTGAATAAGTTTATGTTATGTGGTTAGGAGGGTGTTCTATGTGCCATATGTGAAAGATTTAGATTAAATTTGTTAAATTTTGTTCACTAAATTTTAATTTATGTAATTAATTTAAATATACTAATTTTTGTTGATACAAGGTCATGTAGGTTTTAATTTATGCATGATTAATTTTATGTTATGCAATTAAGGTTTTGTCTATGTGTCATGTAGGTTTTAATTATTCATTTAATTGGTAAGGTAATTTGTCACTTATTTTGTAAGTTAGACTACCTTTTTAATATTCTTAATTATCATTTGGGATTTAGGGTATAGAACTGGCTTCTCTAGTCTAAGGGTCATATTTTAAGATTTTAAAGTAATTAGGTTTAGTTATCTTAGGTTTGAGGCATTTGAACATCGTTCATTAAGGTTTTTGATTAATCTCTCAACTTTTTTTTACACATCTTTAAGGTTTAGTTTTCTCAATTAGGTTTCAATATCATCGATTAGGCTTCTAAATATATTGGTCAGAGTTTAGAACCAAAAATTCGAATTATGATCAAGTTGATGATCAAAATTGCTAAGGGTTTACACCCATCAATTAGGGCTCTTTAATTATAGCAAATCCTTTAATCTTATCCATTATAAGGATTATGGCAAATGCAAACTAGGTATATCTTTGTGTATAATACCAATTATTGAACAATCATAGAGATCTTTCTTTTTGGTGTAATATGCAATAAGTCAAGGTTTCTTTAACCTATTAATAAAAAAAGCATAATCTAATCTTGAGATTGGAATTTTTACTAATTAGTTGTTGATCAATTATTTGATATCCTTGTGATAATAGTCCTAAGTGTATCATATTTATTAGTATCAAAGCATGGTTGCTATGGGGTTTTAGTTTTTGAGTATTTGCATGATTAGGATTGTGTGGAAAAGTAAATTGTTGACATTGGATTGTGTTGGAGTTAGATAGTTTCATGTCTATAAGGAGTAATTGAAAACTAGGGTTCCTAATAGTGGTATGGATTTGGTAATTTACTTGGGGTCAACGGCTAAGATATCTATTGAATATTTAAGTTAACGTGTGATTGGGAAAAAAAAAAAAACATGTCAAACGATAGTGTGCAAGATAATTTTGGAGACAATGAACAAAGTGAGGTCCATGGAGGTAGAAAGACTTATGGTAACAACAAGAGAATTATTGCATGATTGGTGTAGGAATTAACAGCAATTGTCGATAATCTAATTGTCACTGTACAATAGTCATTCCAAGCTCCTAACCCAATGGATGCACAACCTTAAACGCCACCATCACCACCACCTCATAATACTCGAATAGAAGAACGAAGAGGATAGAATTGTAAGGATGATTATATACCGCTGCCACCACCTTAAACTGTAGATTTCTTCTTGAAATGATCCAAATACCATTCATATGTAATTTAAACTATATAAAGTCAATTAAAATTTGTTCAAGTCACTTTATGGCTTGAATGTCATATTTTCCAAAAATTCAAATTTTTCCCTAAATCGAGAACTCAATTTTTTTTAAAATTATAAAAAATTGAAAAATACCAAAATGAAGTAAATTAGAATTGAAATATGTTTTTAGATGAAAATTTTACAAAACAAATCAAAACGAATGCAAACTTTGGCACTTTTTTTTAATCAAAATTAGCCTTATTTGATCTATTTAAATCATTATTAACCTATAAGATTAATTAAAAACCCTACATTAGTTAAAACTAGTTACGACTTCTACACATGGAAAAGGTGGATATGTTTAGTACAATGTGATAAAAGACATCACTTTCTCTTCTAACATCGTTGTCGTTTACTCTCCTTTTCATTTTTCTTTCCTTTTGTTTTTCCTATCTTCTAAAAAAGAAAACCCACAACCATTAAGAGGCAAGTAAAACTCTAAACCTTAACCTCACTATGTAGTGTTAATTAAGCTAGATTAATGAGAAATTATCACTAACTAGCTCTTAAAATACATTTTACTAGGAAATATTGAGAATGAAGAAGTATTAGAAGAGGAAAAAATTCTCAAGTTCATTGAATCTTGTGCTAAGATAGACCTTAAATTTAGAGGGTATTTTTGAGAGTTTTATGAGCATAGTGCAAACATCAAATTAGGTACTTAGATATATGTTTAGAGTAGCTAAATTTTGGGTTTTTGAAGATTTTAGAAGAGCTCATTTGGGTTTCAGCTGGAATAAGTGGTAAAGGTGTAAGACAAAGCAATGTAAGCTCCTTAATTCACTAATAAAGTTGAAATTCAGTATGGAGATTGTTATTAGTTGTATAAGTGGAGTGTAGGGCTTGAAAATTAGAGTTTGAGCTACTTGAAATTTCTTATTTGTTGATGAAATAGGTGATTAATTACTTACATGTATAAATTCTTGAAGGAAATATGAATGTAAGATGAATTATGATGTTGGTTGATGATTTGGAGTTGAAATTGATGAAAACTACGCTGGGTATATATAAATATGTTGTGTAGCATGATCTCTATAGAGGAAGAACAAAGCCTATCAAATCAGAAACTCCGATTAATTAAGAGAATCAAACATTTATGTGAAGAATTATGAGGTTGTTGGTTAATAAGAGTGGTATAAAGATGATTGGATAAGAAGAAATAATGTTACTTAAAAAATTGTTGAAATCATGTGAAAAACCTAATACAGTAAGATTAATGTAATGAATTGCGGAAAAATATCTCGTTATATAAAGAATGGAGAAATTGTTAATTTTGGAACATGATTAACTTAATTAGTGAAATTAGGAGTCTTGATTGAAATGATTGGATTGTGGGTTGTTTTTGGTCATATTAAATGGGAATTTAATGAAATGATAACCTATATTATTTAAGCCAAGCTCCATTTTTGGTTTCTTTTTGTCTTTTCACTAATTGTTCTTGAAATATCATCATTTATATTATTTACATAATGAGTTTAAAATAAAACATTATTATTTTAAGGGCATTTTTGTAATTTAATTCTAGTTTTTATACTTTTCTCCCGTCTCCTCTCTCACAACCAACTTCTATATGTTTTCTCTCAATATTAATTTGAAAATACTTTCTTCCAATTATAGGCATGCTATTAATCATTTATTTCTTCATTTTTCAGTGCAACTTTAACAACTTTTGATAGAAGACAGAGGTTTGTATCTATTTTCATTTAGTTGTTTAAGTTTTTTCTTCTTACGAATATCCATTTCTTTATATTTGCATATATTTTTTTCAATGATTTATATAAAAAAGTATCAACATTTAAGGTAAGTTCATTTGAGGTATCAATATTTTGAGTGGTTAGAAAGAGGTATCAACGTTTGTGGAATAAGTTTATTTAAGGTATTGACGTTTGGTAAAGAGAGCCAAATAATATATCAATAATTGATGATTGGTGGAAAATTAAAGATGTTTAATTAAAATGAATCCAAACGTCAATACCTTAAATGAACTTTGCAAAATGTTGAACCTATTTTAGTACATTTTTCCAAATGTTTATATCTCTTTTTAACCACACAAAAATTGATACATGATTAACATGCTTTTTGTTTTTAAACTCTTTTTATAAATGCAAAAATAACCGGCCAATAAACTGGAAGCCTATGCAGCAATAATAAAAAAATGCTAGTGAGACCAGGTCAATTTACATGGAGTTATTAGCTAAGTATTAGGTATTTGAGTTCTTCCCTAAGCTAAACTATCGAAAAATTGATTTAACTAAAATCTATACTAATCAACTAATTGAACACTTTAAATCGAATGTCCTAGTAACACAATTGAGAGTCTCAGGTTTAGGTGATGCTACAAATGATTAGGATTATTGCGCTTATATTTTCATATGAAAAGAACAAATGCGTTGAATGGATATTGAAATTGATTACTTGGGATTTAACTAAACTTACTGAAACTCGCCACCTTTCGAAGTAGCAAAATTCCATTTATAGCATAAATCGTCCCACTAAGGCAATTTATCTATAATTATAAGTTGAAATAGTAATTGGCTCATACCAAAATTACTACTTTAGTTAACCAATGACCAAAATTTATAATTCTAACCGTATTAAGCACGTGAGTTCATGAGTTTTGTCAGAACCCGCATATCTCTATGAAAAATTTCTTTCAAAAACCCAAGATATATTCATATGGATTATCAAACATCTCCCGAGTATCTCTAATTCTAATCTATCTAATTAATATGGGCCCAATACTAATCAAAGAGATCATGCACGACAATAGATAAATTCTCAAATAATCAAATATCAACATCAAAGCAAGTCATCCAATCCATCAATGCATATTCACAAACATACTACACACAATACCTCGATAACACAATCAAGCAATAAACATAATAAATAAGGATTAGAAACACCCTAATGGAATTTTCATTCAACAAAGTCCTCAAAACCATAAATCCAATAATTTTGCATTACTTGATTGCGTCCAAAACCCAAGAAATACTCTAAGTATTGCTAGAATAATGGGTTTTAGTGTCTTGTGATTGAACTACATGCTTATTTTTTAGAAAAATTCGTAATACAAAAGAAAAATGCTCTACTATTCTATTCTATTTTTGCTACTGTTCTCCTCTCCGTATGCGTTCTCTGCATCCTCCTCGGTGCTTTTCATTCCCTATAGGCCCCCTTTTTTTATTTCTTAAAATAGCCCAGGCTCTAAATGCCCCATCTAAAAACATATACATCAGTATCTCCTCTCCACGTGTGGCTGTTAATTCCTGCCAATTCCTGTGACTAAAACTAATAAGACAAATTGGGCCCAAAAATATAACAACAATAGCCCACGCGTCTTGCTGGTCTTCGTGAACTCGTTCTTGACTAATACTTTTCTTTTCCATAGGCCCACATAATTGTCGCTGCTGAAATAGGACAGCACCCACTTTCCAAGAATTATTCATCAACTTTCGTTCGTGCTCGAAAATGGCTGCTACCTGCTACTATCGGTGGAGCTCGATAGGGGTGCTGGATCGTCTGAGATGATGGAGAGAGAGAAAGCAAGTTGGTGCTGTTGGAGGGCGTTGTGGAGCTGTTTTTCTAGTGCTCTGGAGGACTGTGTAGTGCTCGATCAAGGCAATGGGCGCCTGCTCTATGATCCTTAGAATTTGCTACTCTGTTCGTGTGTGGCATGTTGGGTTTGTTGCTACTGCCATTGGAGCTGGAGTGCTTGTTGTAGTGGATGATCGGTGGTGAGCTGCTACTATCGTGATGCCTGACTTGGCCAGAGTGAGCGCTCTGTCCTTCCATAAATTGCAGGTGCTCAACTGGGCGCTCTTAATTTGGGACAGGGACGTTCAGACCAGCATGCGCTCCAAAGCTAGTCGGAGCTGCTTGGGTGCTCATGTGGCAGTCAAGAGTGCTTCAGGTGTGGTTTGGATATGATCGGGCGCTTGGCTTGAACGCTCAAGTGACCAACTGTGATCGTGCTCGCTGCTGTGTTTGGCATAGTTGGAGCTGCTAGGATTGAAGATACCGGGATGGGGGCGCTCAAGTTGTTGTTCTGTTGTGTCTCTGTTGCTATTGGAGCTGTTTGTGGCTCGATGGAAGAGCTGGTGTGGAGGGAGTTGTGTTGGAGCTGAGTTTGTTGTTATGGTTTGTTCTGATTTTGGATAAGCGAAAAGCTGTCCAAAATCAGACATGGATGTTCAGTTCCTGTGATGTGTGCTCGGAGGGATGCTTTGACTTCTGCTGCTGCTATTGGCTCAATCTACAATGAATGCTGCTGCTACTTTACTTCTTACATGCTTCTGTTGTTGACTTTGTATCCAATATACAAGTAGCTTCAGTTAGTGAAATCTAATTAGCAGGGTGTGAGTCTGCAGGTATGACTTGTATCCATTCTGCAAATAAGGCATACTATTAAAACCAATTAAGCACTCTTTCATTCCTAAAAATCTAAACCAAATCATGTTGATTAGCTCTTATTTTGATCTCTTTTATGTACTTTATATAAATGAACCAAGAATTCTTTGTTTTTTACCATCTTGATCAAATTTCACAATGAAGTCTCAATGAAATGGTACAATAAATAAATACATTAAATAAACTTACCCCATCGTTGATATATTTGTGTAATTTATTTTTTTAAGTTAACACCTTTTCACAGAACATCCAAGTTTGGATTTATTTTCATTTTATTTTTTAAAAATTTTTCTACTTACAGATATTCATTTCTTTGTATTTGCAGATTTTTTTTTTCATTTTAATGTTCCACCAATTTGTAAAAAAAAAAAAAAAATTATATGATGAAGGTATGTCAAATTTTTATTTGGTCCATGAATGATAAATTTTTTATTTATTTAAATGAAATTTGAGTAAAATATAATAATATTGAGATCTCATAAAAAAATATTGTTCAGTATTTGATTATATACTTTAGAATTTATTTGGCTGTCAAAAATTGTCCAAAATATCCATTTCTTTGTATTTGCAGGTATATTTTTAGTGGCATAAAGAATTGTTTTATGATATTTTGCTCCAATTGGAAGAAGTTTTTATATTACCAAGCCCAAGGTATGTCTTTATTGGCTTTCTAAATCTCCACAATTAGTTTGTCTTTATTTTCATCTCTTTATATTTGTAGATTTTTTTTTTCCAATGACATAAGGTTCCACTAATTTGTAGAAATCTTATATGATAAAAGGTATGTCTAGATTTTTATTTAGTTTGTAAATAATAAATTTATATTAAGTATTTAAAATAAAATATAGCACTTTTTAATTGTAAAATGTTGAGTAAATTATAATAAAATGCCATGGAATTATTGAAAATACTTTTTATTTTTTAGTATTTGCTTATATCTCTTAAAATTTAGAACGAAACCATAATCTTATTTAGGCAGTATTATATAGAATATAGTTGAGAATAATTATAATCAAAATATAATTGAGAATATATAATGAATTTGGACTTATTTAGCAAATTGCCTAAGAAGCGATTAGGTTTTACTTTTCCTACACGTCACATTTAGAAAACAACTAGAACTTTTCATCATGTTCTATGTATAGATATACAGAGATGGTTAACAATGAAAATATTTTGCCATTGTTATTATTTACAAGTTTGTGGAGATTTTTCTACATCTATTTAAAAGTGACCATAAAAAAGTTAAATCTTAAAGTGATCAGGTTTTTTTAGTATTGGTCTTTGGGTTTGCCAATAGTTCTTTTCCCTTTTTTTTTTTTTTTTTTTTTTTGCTTTTAAACTTAGACCTACTCTCTTTGTGCAAACTATGAAATTAAATGAATGAAATATTAAGATTTAATGTCATGAATGGTACTTGAACTTTGAAAAAATATACCATTAGGTACAAGGATGTAGCCGGGACGGGTTTCGGGTAGATCATATGAATCTGAAACCCGACCCGCTACCTTATAGGGTCTACCAGATCTGACCCTATAACCTTACAAGGTTTTGATGCTATATCCAAACCTGCCCTATAGGGTTTGATTTAGAACCCAAAACCCGATCCTATAACACTATAACCCTTTTAAAAAAAAAAAAACCTATTTTCAAATTTTAATAATAAATTTAAGAAAAGCGAGTACCTTTGACATAAGTTTCTTATATATAAAAAAATGAAATGATGCATGTAGAATTGATAGAAAATGTCGTAGATCACATTCATTATATAACATTTAAACATATTAATATATTACTCTTGTCATTGTATAATATTTTAAAAATATGATTAAATTAAATTTCTTGTTGTGATTAAAATATAACGGACAACAAATAATATTAATTTCCATAGCAAACATGACTTGAACAAAATTTAATAAAAGTTCTAAATCCATAACTAATCTATAAATATAAAAGAAAAACATCCTTAGGAGACAAAAAAGATAGTTGCTCATTCATGTCTTTTTTTCTCTCTTTACTCCTTTAGTAATGTTTTCATTTATTTTTTTAATTATAATATCGGGTTATCGGGTATCCATCGGGTTTATTATATGATCCAAACCCGACCCTATAACTAGAGGTGTACAAAAAAACCGATGAAACCGAGAAACCGAACCGAAACCGTAAAACCAATCCGAAAAATATGGTTAACCAGTCCATTGGTTTCGGTTTAGGATTACGATTTTTATTTTTTTGGGTTTTCGGTTTCGGTTTCGGTTTGTAACCATAAAAAACCGATGGTTAACGGTTAACCGTTTCAGTATTTATAAATATATTATATATATAATTTACATATATAAATAATTATTTTATATATATACATATGATTTTCATATACATATAATTTACCTATGTTAATATTCCTTGAATTTCGATTAAAATAATATTATCTTATGATTAATGGAGTTAATTTGGTAATTGATTTAGTTTGATTTTATTGATAATGATACATTCAAAGGTTCATTTTTCCCCTTTTCCTTAATTTCATTTTCTTTTTTTTTAGCTCTAGTAATATATATAATAGTTTAAAGAAAAACTTTATGATAAAGGCTAAAAAAAGGTTTTTTGAAATTATCAATTTGATTTGTTGAAACCATTACGTTAAATGGTTAAAAACCGAATAAAACGGTTAACTGTTAAGGCGGTTAACCTTTATAATGGACCGGTTAAGGATCGAGATATTTAAAAAACCGATAATTACTGTTAGGTTCAAAAAATAAGGCCACGGACCGGTTAACCGGTCCATGAACACCCCTACCTATAACCCTATAGGGTTTTTACTATATATCCAAACCCGACCCTATAACCCTATATGGTTCAACTCTATAGGGTTTTTAACGGGTCGGGTGGGTCGGAAACCCTATAAGAGTCAACCGGTTACATCCCTAATTAGGTATGTGAACTTTAAAATCAATCAATTTAGTACATGAATTTTGAAATTGATCAATTTGGTACCTAAAAGAGCTTTTCGTGCATGTTAATAATGCCTCAATCGAGCTCTTTCAGGTATTAAATTAATCAATTTTAAAGTTCATGTAATAAATTGATTACTTTCAAATTTCAAGTAGCAAATTGCATATTTTGTCAAAGTTCAAGTATGAAGTATAATCTCAAATATTAAATGTTAAAAAACCTTCCAATAAGAGATTATGAATCTCATATTATGACAAGAATAGATTTAAAATATTATAGGACCATAATTAAAATAAAATGTGAAAGGAAAATAATAAATCACACAATTTAATTAATTATTGATCATTGATATGTAAGTGGATGTTATGTTGATTATAATGTATGTCTTATATGTCCATTACATATACTTATATTTAATATATTTGTAATAATGGTCATTATTATCACTCATTTATTGATTTGTAAGCCATTTGTAATTTAAATATTACTTATTTTGTTTATTCTTTTAATAATTATAATTTATATAATTGTTTGTAGAAGACCTCTTTGAATTATGGATGTTATAGCCTTGGTTGTGTATTTATCCAAGTTTCATAATTTTTTGGAATACATTTGCATTGAGAGTATTACTTAAAACTGTGCATAAATTATTGGGAATTAAATATAATGATTATCATGAATCGGCATCAATTGCCTCAAATTGATGATTTATTATAGAATACATGTCAAAAATCATCTTCAAGACATTATAAACAGTTGATAACACCATCGAGGTTGGACAAATGCCACAGCTACATTCTTGGGCATGTTGAATCATGTATTCAGTATCCAAACAAATTCATGGTCATATTTATAAATGACATTTTAATATACTCAAAGGAGTTAGGAGGAACTCATATAACGCTTGAAGATCGTCCTCAAAGGCTCAAAGATAACCATTTTATGCAAAAATGAAGAAATGTGAGCTATTGGAGGAATAAATAAGATTTCTAAGACATATAATGTCCGGACCGAACTAAGTTATAGATCTCTAAAATGTAAAAGCAATCACAAAGTTGTCAAGATTGAATGCAAATAAGCAATTTTTCTAGGGGTGATAGAATACGATAGACGATTCATATGGGATTTTTAGACGATTCATATGGGATTTTTAGATAATCATGATACTAGCCCAAGCAATGTGAGAAGGTATTAAGAAGTTGCCATTGTTCCCTCTTGTTCATCAACTTTGAGAGCATCAAGCCATCTAGCTCATATTCCATCAATTCTAATCATCAACACAGCATATATTTTTTAATATACATCGTCATCAACAAGAAGTCGCCACATAATACTAATAAACAAGCACACATATCATAGTAAATCATCAAAAAGTCTCACTAATCTTAATCTCATGTAAGAAAGCTATGGGACTACCTAAAACCTCAAATCTCAACCAATTTTGAATTGAAACTCCTATGTTTTGTATGTAAAGTCCTTTTCAACAAAGTTCTTGATTCTTCAATTATGATTTATTTTTATTATTTTGCCTTGTTAAATGACATGAAAAAAAAAAAAGAGTAGAATATACATCCATGGATCAATTTCTAGTAGTTAGCATGATTCTAATCAAAGTTTGAATGAAATTTGAAATTGAAAGAGCTTGGGTGGTTGAGAAGAAAAGGACAGAAAAGGGAGTCCAGCTGCTTAGTGAAAGACAAAGCTTCCATCCATGCGTTGCCTTGTGTCTGGGATATAAGATATAGGAGATGAGGATCCATTTTTCCTTTACGTTAAGGTGCAGCCCAAAAAAGGAAAGTAAATTGGAAAACTTCAAGCCCATCTTATACGCGTGAAATTAATTTCTAGTGTGTAATTGCCATATTATATTTATTGAAAATGTACATGTAATTTAATCATAATTTATTAAATGAAAATATACAGCGAAAGTTTAATTCTATCACTTTGGCGTATTTTTCTATTGTTTGGCTCCTGTTTATTATAAAATCACCTATGAGACTAAAATTTTCAAGATTCTAAAATTAAATTATTTTCGTTGGTTACTGCATGATGGCGAGACTTTTGTGTATAATTATCTCTTATTTAATGACCATTATAATTTTTTTTTTCTCATTTGGATTTTTTGGAATTTTTTTAGGCTTTTTATAAGGTATAAGGATCGAATGAAAATAACTATTCTCACTTTATGCAGTGAAGTAAACTAAAATTAAAGGGGATGATAATCATTCTAATAAAAATTAGGGGAAAAACATATTAGTAATTCCAACAGGTAAACATGCTATTTAGAATTGCAGGCTAACATAAGTCATGAATTCATAGGGTTTATTTTGAAGGCCATCTACACGAAGCCAAGATTGTGAAAGTGAAATCCAAATCAACTTATGAACACAATACTGATTTTATTGCCATGAAGTTGTGCATTTATTATAAAGTTATGCAATTACATCAATTAAAGTTCTCTCTTTCTAATGTTTTCTCATTTCAAGGTTTTCAAGGTTCGTCATTTTAATTTATTGATATTTTCAAACCATTTGCAATGGCAACACTGTATTCAAGCATCCACATCCATAAGATCCTTCACAAGATTTTTAAGGTGTCGCATTAGCATTTAAAGGAACTTTTCTTTCGAAAGACCTCACAACTTTATTCGTAAAGTCATTCATATAAATTTTTCATTTCTTTTTACACCTTGTGAATCTCATTTACTTTTATATAATACCTTATATTTAAAATAATAATAAAATATTTCGAATGTCTTTCACAAAGGATTCTAAAAAGTTGAAAGAACTCTCTACATCTATAAGGAACTCAAAAAGTAAGACCCTTCGCCTAGATACTCATATCAAGCATCTCCAATATACACTCTTAGAAGCCAAATGTCACAAATATTATTAAAAAAACTGTTAGTAATTGACAATAGCACTTGCTAGGGTCACCTATAGCATGCAAGTTGGACTTTATGGGCTTCTCAACTCTTTGGACACGAGTGGCCCAATTATAGTTGGACTCCTCTGTAAAAACAAAAGAAAGAGGACAAAAGATTTGTCAACAAGTGTTTTTTGAAATTTTCTTTACTCGGTAAATATAAAAGGAAAATTTTTCTTTCTATATATGTCTTTTCCAATGTGTCTTGATAAAACTCTTAACTTGAAAGGGATTTCTTTTTTTTTTTTTTCCCTTTTTCGCATGTCATTATTGTGGGCTAAGCACTTATAAGGTTCTGAATCCTAACACTCTTTTTTTTTTTTTTTTCCTAATCTATATTTTAGTTCCTAAAATGTTTTAAAACATGCAAAAGGGTAAGCAATAGATTAGTTTGATTTGCGTTTTAGAACGGATTCAGGCTGAAACTTGATAAAATTCCCTAATTGTATTTAACTTACTTATATAAATAATTCTATTCTTATACAAGAAATTAGCACCTTGATTGATTATTGGAATAAGTTATAAAAAGAAGACTATATGTTGATATAGAATCTTGAAAGTTTTTATGTAAATTATGAATTTGATTCTATCTAAGACTCCATCATATAATGAATTTTTTATTGTTCCATGGACCCTCAGTTTTTTATCACTCACACACATAGTCATACAACTTGATATAATGCTCATTTATTTTTCAACCATAGCTTTTCAACTCAACTTTCTTCAATGGTTTGTTGCCCTGCGTCTTTTTCTGATTGGCGAGGTGCTACCACTGGTCTAACATCCATGACAGGCTCTTCCAATCTAATGATCCAAATCGGAGAGCATCTTTTACAGCAATGATCTATTACATTTAGAGGGTCCGCGACAAAGTGTGCCTAGGAAGCCCACTTCCCCTTTTGTGCTCCTTAGTCAACTAAATCATCACCCCCACCACCCATAGCTAGAGTTATGACGAGTTTAACTTTGTTTCTTATAGTGCTTTTGTTTACTGTTTTACTTTTAGAGTAGTTGTATTTGTAAATTTTATTCATCCTTCTGGTTGTATATCCTTCTTAATATTAATAAAATCATATATTTATTCAAAAAGAAAAAAAATTAATATAATGGATATTTAATAGTCACATGATTAAAAAAAAAAAATCACGTCATGAATTAAACAATAAGACTGTAAATAATGCATTATATTAATTTTTTTTATTCATTGGATTAATTCAGTTTTCATTTATAATTTTGATTAAATTTAGGGATATTACTTATCTATCTATCTATCTATCTATCTATATATACAAATAAAGCAAATACATCCCTTTTTAGACTCCCCACACCCCCTGAAATATGTTTGTATACATAAAATATAAAGGTTTAGCATTGACTTTACATTTATTTACACCATACCATTGTTATAAATAGTAGTTTCCCCGTTATTTGTAACTACATCTTTTAAAATTATTAATAATAATCAAATTACCATGAAATTCTTCCATTTCATTAATAACTACCTTTATTTTAAGAAGGCACATATTATGGAGACAATTCAAATCTCACTCTACATATTTTACTATTTCAACTACATTAAAACAATTCCAAAGTTTTTTATTCTCTAAATATTTCACACTTAAAAGTGTTTTTTTTTTTTTTTTTGCCTTTTACTCATCCTTGGTGCATCGCCTACTATTATACTTGAAATCAAATTCTCACAATATTTCATAACACCTTATAAGAATAGTTTGAAAAAGAAATAATTGAGGCTCTTACAATCTAGTTGAATGAATAGTGGTGCTCCTCCAATAATTATAATATTAGATTTGGTTTGAAGTGTACACACACACACACACATGGGAGTTGTCATATATGATATATATATAATATATATAGATTTATTCAAAAATTCATCCCAGTTAATAAATCAATATTGTATGTTCATAAATAGTTTTGAATATGTTATAGCTAGCGATTGTTGCACTCACGTTATATGTGCTAATTTAATAATATTTAATTGTAAAATCTTATTTGCAAAAAGATTTTTAATTTTTATTGTAAAATACTAAAATGTTTTACCATAAAGACTCCATCTAGATTTTGGGTTAAATAGAAAATATTGTATGTTCTTTTTTTTTTTTTTTTCAATGATAGACTCACATATACTATGATTTTCTTAAAATAGTTTATCATAAAAACTCAATCTAGATTTTGAGTTAAATAGAAAATACTTTATCTTTTTTTTTTAAATCTTGAAAAAACTATTTATGGTATGATTTTCTTGTTTTTCTTACTATAAATTATAATTCAAACTATTAAGAGTGAAGAACAAAGAAAGCAATTATTTAAAAAAAAAATATGTAAAGTGTTTGGATTTTTGTGGATGGAATTTTTTTTTAAAAGAGTAGTGAGTTTTATTATAATTATAAAATAAATAAATAATTAAATAAAATAAAGCTATAAAGATTAAAGACAAAAATAATATCTTTTTGCTTTAAGAATAGAGATATATTTTTTCTAATGAGAAATGTGGGAAAAAACTTGAAAATTGAAACAATAATGTTAAGAAGATGGAGGAGATTTCATTTGGTGGAGAAAAAAGATTATGGTTCATAGATATTCTAGGAAGGGATAAATTGGAATCAGCAATTTTTTGACCATGATGATTGATATCTCAAAATGAATATAGTGAAATAGTATGGTAAAATGTGATCTAAATTTTTAGGATGAAGTAGTTATTAAAAGATAAATATAAAAATAGAATAAGATAAAGTAAGTAACCTTGGTACTTTAGGTTTTGATTTTTTTGACAGGAATGAAAAGAATTTGCTTAATAATAGTATAATGCTAATAGATAACTATAAGTTAATTTAAAAAAAAAAAAGTTTGTTTTATAAGATTGCTGGTGGTCTTCCTACTTTTTTATATAAAATGCTATACTATTTTATATGACCAATGGTACTGGTAATCAATCCACATCTATGTATATGAAGTGTTATGTAATTTAGAAGAGTTCGAAATTTCTAGTCAAGGTTGTAATTCCTACCATTTTTACTCAAAAAGACATGTCCAATAAAAATGTTTTTGAAGCTATATATCAGTCAATAATTAAGTCCTTGGTCATACAAAGAGTTTGATTTAAAGTATGCATATATAAACGAAAATAAATGGACATACTTGTCACGATTGACGTATCAAAATATATGTTCTAAAACATTTCAATTAAATATGGCATGAAACTACAATTCAAAGTAAAATATTGGTTTTTTTATGTGACCATTGATGGTCTTTTTTCATGGTTTTATATGAAATTCTATATCATTTAGAGAGCACATACTTTAGAATAATTACAACTTTTCATAGATATCTATCTATGTGATTTTATATCAAGTTTTATGAATATCACAACGTTTACCATTTCTAAGTTAAGGAATATATCTCCTGGGAAAAAGTTTCTAAAGATGTACACATATCATCATAAGAGATGCTCCAAAAGTCCCTTGTCCATGCAACCCCTACTTTTTATGATAATGCTGCTCATGTGATTTGCGTTGTGTGATGCTTATTATGGCCGACATTTACGTAAGGAGATGGACAAATAAATGCGGTCTAGGTTTGAATTCAGTCATTCAAAGAAAAAATTTGAACTCTTAAAGTGCTAATACGTTGAAAGTTTTTTCTTTATCCAAAGTGGTCGCAATAATGACATATTTTTGTAATTAATTTTTTATCAAGTTTACTTTTGATAACTCTGAGGGGAAAAGGTTGTGTCTCTCGGTTTGTCATTTACCATGACAAAAGGAAATTGAGATAGAAAGGAGATTCTTATTCACTTTGTTTTTTTCGTTGATTTTTCTTCATTTTGGCTGCTTGGATAAGAACTAAATTATTCTCTCTAGCTGTTTGATGGATAGATGCATCTTAGCTCTTACCATTAAAGAAAGGAAAAGAAAAGAGAAGATAGATGGTTCAAAGTATTGCTTGCGTTTTCTATTATATGATGGACATCTGGTGAGGATCCTATGTTTCTAGCTAAGTGAAAAGAATTAACTGTTAATAATGTGCTTGACGTCGGATGAAGAAGCTTTTCTATCCAAATTTTGTGTCTTCACCACATATTTTGTCGTGTATATGGTAGTATGTGATATATGAAAACAGGATACCAAGTGAACTGCAAATTAAATTTTTATTAACTAATTTCTAGAGATGGATATGCACAATTAATTAGACTTTATTTCTTGCATTATTGCAAAGGCTACACTATCAAGAGATTCTATATTACATCCATTTATTATCATTGTTTTTTTTTTTTTATGATTATAAGGAGGAGGAATTTGAACACAATCTATTTATTGTTGTCATTGTGTCATTGCTACTGTAACTATCACTAAGGCTACAAAGGAATCTAGCTACTTACAAAGTTAAGCTCAATTAGTAAAAAGTCAAGCTCAAACTTAAATAAAGTTCATTTATATAAATTAGCTGAACTCAAACTCCGATTTAGCATCGCGAGCTAGCTAGTTTAGACTCATGAATAGGCTTGTGAATAAACTCATTATTAGGCTCATGAACAAACTTGTTGACAAATTTATGGGTTTTATATTTATTATATATTACATATAAATATATAATAAAAATAATTTCTATATAATATATATGTGTATACATATTTAGTGGCTCTATTATATTATTTTTAGATTTAAAAAAAAATGAAAAATGACCTATTTAAATGAGTCAATCTTGAGAAAAAGTTTTACGTTCAATAAAATCTTTAGGCTCGATAAAAAGGTCAGTTTGACTTGAGTTTGATTATTAAATGAGCAGAACTCAAATCTAAATTTTAAGATCAATAAAAGGCTCAACTCAAGTTTAAGTTTGATAATTATTAAACAAAATAAACTCAAATATTCAAATGATCGACCCAATTCATTTACAGCCTAACCGTGACTTTACACAACTATAAAAGATGCTCAATCTATCACCGGTTAAAAGATATATAAATGAAGCAAATGATCACATGCTGTGTTGAAAGAAACAAATGATATATAATATAATTAGAGCATGGTTACTTAAGTTCAATGGATCGGTACCACGGCAAGGCCATAGGCGAAGACGCGAAGTGTCGTATAATGCAAGAACTTATTCGGTGCATAGAGTACTACTTCTACGGATGCTAAGAAGGATAAAAAGTGGGCGAGGGGCCCTCGTAGTATAATACACATTGAAAGTTGTGTCGCAAGGCAAGCCAATTATAGGATGCATAAACTCCACCACTAGCTTAAGCCAGTCAACCATCATGTATATAATGACTAGCATCCGACCATTCTGGCTAATCACATGGAGGGGATCCCAGCATTTGATTTTAGGACAATCAAAATCTTATTTTATTTTCTATGTTGCCTATTATGAATGTATGAAATTTATTTTGGTGCATACATGTTGATTTATAACGGGTTCTAAAAAAAGAGTGTCCATTTTATGTCAAAAATATTTATATTTTCATATAGTGAATTTGCTATTCGGATCATTAATTTATCATTCCAACTTATTCTTTGATTTTCCACATAAATCTGTATGTTGTCCATTTATCTTTTCTACTTTACATTTTAACAGATAATATTTGATATCATCCAAATAGTACAACTCAAATATAAAAATCATTAAGTAAATAATATAAAGTTTTTAGAAATGTTTTTAAAAAATCACAAGAATCACTCATAATTTTTCATGTTTTAAAAATATAACAATGCAAACAATCTAAGTTTTGTTTAATAGTTTGAATTTTTATTAATAAAATTTTAAAGATACAATTTTCCAAAACTTTAATATCTTGCGAAAATAAAGTGGTAAAATTTCAATATATATGTAAAAAGACAAAATGAGACATCTCGATTTCAATCTCGTTAAGATAATCACATTAATAAGAATTATAAAACATAATATCTCTAATGATTAAAAGAATATGAGCAGTTGAGCACAATATATTTCATATGCACACTGTTAAATATATTCAAATAAGAATGGAAAGCGAGTCTATAATCTTTATTTGTTGAGTTGTCGTATGGTGTGAGTTAGTGTTGTATTGTTATGTGTTGTCTTAGGTTTAAGAAATGAGTTGAGTCAAATTGTCGGTCATTTGTCATCTTTGTTGAGTTTGAGTCTTTTTCAAAAATCAAGTAATGAAAGTTGAAATCACTGAACTAATTCTTACTATTTTATATATGTCATATTGCATGGAATATTGGTCATATGGAGTTAATAAAATATTGAAAAGTTTCGCACTACCAAATCAAGAAATAAATAATGAACAATAAATGCATATGAAAGAAGAGATTAAACCTAAGCAATAATAAATCTTAATACATTTCATGAAAATGGAAATTTTAACAAATATTAATGAAATGTTTATAAAAAGATAATACTAAACTTAAGTGGCACCAAATCCCAAAATATTTTATAAAGATGAAAATAATAGGAAATATCCAATAAATGTGATAAAACATCAAAACAATGTAATTATGATACCTGTGATTGATAAATTTAATAAATAAGTATGTTTAATAAAGGAATCAGAATTTCTTTAAGAAATAAAAAATAATAGCAAAACTTGAATTAGAATTTAATTTAGAAATTAAACTTAGATAATCTAATTAAGCTAAGTAAAGTAATTAATAAGATAAATGTTCCATTCATTGAGCCAATTTACTTTAACAATCTTTTTGAACAAATCAAATTCTATTTTTCTTTTACAAATTTCAAACTAAACTCCGCTTCTTTTATTTTTAAATCTCTAAACTCTTTGAAAAAAATTCAATTTTAATGTTTAATAATTGGTAAGCTCCAAAATTTGGTCATTTCCTAAATTAATTCGTCCAATTCTTCACAATCATCAAATTGGACCCTTTTTCTTTCAATTTACAAATAACCCAAATTTCTCAAGTTTATTTACCAAAATTTATAAAATGTTCTAAACTAGCTATTTTAACATAAAGTCTATTTTCTCAATCCTCATAAATTTTGAGTTCAATTGCTTATTTAAAAATATCAGTTTTAAACCCGGACTTAAACTAAATATCAAGTTTTTACAATTTGATTCCTACATTAGATTTTCAATTCAAGCTATTGATTTCTATGATATAAATTCTAAAATTATTTTCTAATTATTTTCAATATTTAGTAAAATTATCTGAAAGATTTAAGCCTTAATCGTTTGCTAATGAATATATTTCATCCTTATCCTTTAAATTTTTTTTCTCTTTGGCTTTCTTTGCTACCTTTTCTTTCTTCTTTCTCCAGTTTTTCAGTTTCTTCTTCCCTTTTTTTTTTCCTCTTCATTCCTCCTTTCTTTCTTAATTTTAACCACAAAATCTCTAGTCCAACAAGATTTTAAAAGAAAATAATGATAAAAAAACAAAATAGAAGTTGAAAAATATGCATGATAAAGTTTTAAGGACTTGGAGGAGTAGTGATAAAGAAAATCAAGAAGTTGGAGTTGTCTATAAAGATAAGTTTTACTTTTTCCTTCATTTTAGATATGTTTACATATGTATATGATGAATAAATGCTAGATATAAATTGGGTTTATGACAAAATTGATGAATAATAGATATATAGTTTATGCATGAATGTAGAAGGGGTTGATGAAGTGAGTTTCATGATGTGTAATGATAAAAACATGTTTAGAAAGGTTTAAGTTATGGTTTTGAACTTGTACGATATTATTAAGATATTGTAGATGGAGTTTTATGAGTAAAACAAATAGACAAATAGTCAAAGAGGAGCCAAATGGAGTAAAAGAGGCAGGGGAAGTTGTCTGGGTGGATATGCCCCTTGATATGGGGTGTGGCAAGGGGCGTGGTAGCCACTGTCACCTGCAAAATGCATATGGGGCGTAGCAAACGGTCTGATAGCTACCACCACCCTTAGTATGGAGCGTGGCTAAGGGCCTAGTGACCACCACCACCCTTGATACGCCCCATATGAAACCAGGGCCATCTTGTCCTTCTTTTCTTTATTGACTTAAATAATTGATCATAACTTTCTCATCTTAACTCGGATTGAGGTGGTTCAAAAGGCTATGAAAAGCTTAAAAAGATTTCTACAACTTTATGTTTCAAGTTTTTGGAAATTTTGAAAATATCAAAGCAAAAAATATATTTGATTCAAACTGCAACATATCCACATCTAAATGAACTTTGTTAACAATCTAAGCTCATTTGGCTTATCAACCCTACATGAACTAAAACGAAGTAGATTGATTAAGCCTAATCAACTTGGCTAAGATTAAATTAACACATACTTACGTTGATATGAAGCTTAGATATAAAATGAGCTAGTTGACAAATCTAAGCTCAACTTGACCTAATACATATTGATAAACTAAAATGAATTAGATAGTTTCAATTTAACCAATTTGACTAAGCTAAGTTAAAATAGACTTAATAACTTATAACTGGCTTAGATATAATTGTAATTGTTAACCTTTTAATAATAAAGGGATTATGTTGTTTCAAATGGATGTTTGCTAAAACAAGTTTTTAGTAAAATTCTATATGTCAATTAAGTGTAGGATAATGAACTAAAAATGAGTTCAAATACTAAAATTTGATAGAATATATATATTAAGAAAAGTATTGAGTGTTTATTATTTCTTTTTCATAGGAGGAATGGATTAATCTTTGGATTTCCTAAAAGTTTGTTGTGATTTAGCTCGGATGACAAGTGGGTAACATTGACCCTATCACCTTGCTTGTGCTTGTAATGTAGTTGACATACATTAATATAAATATAACTAGTGATGCATGGGGAATCAGGTAGTCGTGTGCTACTTGGTGATTATTTTGGTTGATAATTCATTAATTTAAAAAAGATCACACATTGCTTGTGATCATTGAATTGGGATTGCCAATGAATGTCTGTTAATGGATTGGTCGCTTTAGTAAATGAACTTAATACTATCTTACTAATTAATTAAACAAACATGCATTGGACTACATCTCACAATTGCATTTATTTGATATTCGCATCATGTGCTAATGCTCGAGTAATTTCCAGTAAATCCAGTGAAGATTACCATGGGGTCACCGGTTATACAGGAACTAAGTAGGCTTGAAGGACGCCGCCTGATGAAGATTGGCTTGAAACAATGATACTTAGGAAGTCTTTGAGGTTCTAAGGTGAAATGGGAATTATGTTGATGATATGTATACATAAAAAACAAAAAAATTTCAAAAGAAATCCTCCTTCCGTTGATCTTACTAAGGGGAAGTTTGAGATTATGTTAATAATTAATATATATATATATATATATAACGATGAGTTGAGAAAGTTTTCCCTTCCTTAGTTCTTAGTCTTTCCTGTATGTGAAATACAGTAACGGTCCTTCAACCCCCAAGAGAGGGTATAAATCTCCATTGGTTTAGATTCCGGTCATCCAAACTGTGCATGTCATTTGATTGAGTATTGCATTACATATGTTTGTTAATAACAATTGCTTAGCATTTGTTTGTTGTGTAGCTTGGTCATTGTTATTTACTAAGCTATGGTTTAGCTAACACCCCTATAGTTCATGTGTAGGAATAGCTCAAGTCGGGAATGGGCTAAGGATGAGTGGAGAGAAAGAAGTCTTCTTTATGAAGTCCTTAAAGATAAAATGATAGGCTTAGAATGTAAAATTTTGTATTTTGTATTTCAGTTGGGATTTTGTAATATATAAGATAGGCTTAGATTTAGATTAGTTGTATGTTGTTTGAAAGTTTGTAATATGTAGATTATCTTTTCTGTTTTATTATTTGGTGGGGGATACCAATTCTCTGTAGTTCTGGTGGACTGTGGGAATCTGTATTTCCTTAGATATCAAAACGATTTATATAATTAAAACTTGTGTAGTAAATATGAAGTAAAGTTTTGCAATCTCTGACTTGCAAAACAGTTCTCATATCTTGTATGCATACTTGATATGATAATTACAGGTTAATCCTTCTAGGCCCTCTTTAGGGGCATGTCAATATCTCCTTGTACTTCAATTTTTTTTTTTTTACTTTATAAGTTGAATAGTATCAATTTCATACTCAAACTTAATCCACTTTTGTAATTAACTACCTAAATTTTAGCTAATTTGACAATTTAACTAAATAGAGTAAGTTAGGCAATATAAATTATCTTTAAAAAAATTATAGATGAAAATCGACTATTCAAATTTATGCAACTAACTAAAAAAAGTAATAATATTCACGTATCGTCATTATATTTACCCCTTCTAAATGTTGTTCGGTTATACTTTAACAATGTATTCGTTTGTGCATAACTATTTTTAAAGTTTATAAAATGGAAACACAAATCACATGCAAAATTTTCAATGTTGGAAGCGATCATTTCCATTGCTTTATTTCATATCACAAAATGTTATATAATTGAATCTTTTACTATATTCAATTAGAATCCCATAAGAAAAGTAGATTAATTATCAGGGATAAGAATACAATATTTTATGTTTTTAACTTAACATTAACCTTAAGACCGTCCCATTTAGTCCGAGGCAACAGTTTGGAACCCGCTACATTTTATCAATATTATATTTATATAAGGTAACATAAAAAAAAAAAAAAAAATGTAAGCATAGCAATATGAAGTAATGGTTTCAAGCTTTAGAATAAGTGACAATTCTGAAACAAAATGACAACGATTTATCTTAATATATCACAGCGATAATTAAGTGAATATATCATTGTCTAAGATAAATAATTTATGCAAAGGGTTTTAACCATTACTTTGACCAGTTTTATATTAAAAATTATAGCGAGAATTTATAAACCGTTGCTATGTATAATTGTATATCGTTGCCTAAAATCCTTTTTATAGCAAGGCTCCATAACCTCTGAAATCTAGTCAACAAATTAGAAGGAATTGAAACTAATGCACTTAATTGGGTAAAATCCACCAAATCACTAGTGCACTTTATAAAAGTTACTATCCGGACCACCAAACTTTTATTCGTGTCATCATATCTACTGAACCTTTAAAAAAAAAAAAGTCCAATCTAACCATTTCCATAACTTTTCCAATCATATAGCAACTAGAATTCCTACATGAACATGACACGTATAATTTATCAATTTTTTTCAATTAAAATATCTCGTGTCATTCTATAAGTAAAGATATTTAAAAAAAAATTATTCGTTTCTATGTAAAAATCCAAATTTTATAATACATATTTTTCACAAATTTTATATACTAAAAACCTTAAAATTCTCAAGATTCTTTACACCTTCTCATTTGAAAGCCCTTTTGTCATTGTCATAATAAGTCCCACCAACTTATTTGAACTTACAACTTCAAGAATTGGCATGTTGTATTTTATATTATATATTCACTTTTTGTTATAAAACTCTAAAATGATAGATAATTTCTTTAATTCTATTATTTTAGAGCATTTAAATGTAATGAATTTTCACCAATTTTCAAGTCTCTATAATAACATGGCCAAAAAAGTCTAAAAAATAACTACAATACAAATTCACCTCAATATGGTTTGAAGGATTTTCATTTATCGTATGATGAATGTCTATTCCATATAATGCGAAATAGATGAGGAGTCCATACTTTTTTCTTGTATTGGAAGAATGGCTATTCCTAGCAAAAAAAAGTATATTAAGTTCCAAAAATACTTTTGATGATAAAATAAGAAACCACAATTCCTTTCCAGCCTTATTTAATTCATGTGAACCAAACATACCATTAAAGTCTATACTTTTATTTTGGTATATGTGTATATGCAAATTTATATTTAGACAAATATAGAAAAGCTTAAAAAGAACGTGATATAGATTAAGAAAATAAATAATTAAATAAAAACGACTCATCACTTTCTCAATCCGAATAATTGCGGAAAACTATGGAACTGGATTTTTTTTCCTTTGGGCTAACTATATATAATAGGGGGTTACTTTTTATAGTTGACATAAAAATTTACAACACTTCAACCGAAATTTGTTAATGAAAAAACAAATTTTATGGGCATAACTACTGTTATTATTAGTGGGATATCTGCCGGTAAACACAAACTAAAGTAATATTTTTATGCATTTAAACACATAATAATAACCTAAAAAAAGAGATGATATATATTAATTATGTTTAATTTTCGAAAACTATATATTACTAATATCAACTGTTATACATATATATAACTATGATACCAAGAATTTCAAGATTGCAATATGATAGCAAATCACACCATGATCGCTAGAAAAGTGCTCCACCAAGCCGTGTGCACTTTTGTATCACAAACATGCCATTGAAGTGGCTATTAATTTTAAAATTTTTTTGAATATGGCCATCTTGTATCTAGCTTGAAATTTAAAAAAAAAAAAAAAAAGGCAATGTGAACAAATCCATTGCATTAGCTTTAAGGGGACGCATCCTCTATCACGACTTATATTACCATTATTATTGCTTGTGTGTACGTAAAGCGTCACGTAGCCGTCCTTTCATAGCTACGAAAAACGGCCTGCTAGTCTTAAAACAACACCCTCAACTATCAAAGCAAATGTGAACGTGAATGCTTTGGAGGCTTTATAGTTTTTCATGTACTTCTATAATGATATGACATCAGAACATGCAGAGGCATGACTATGAACGAATCAAAAGATAACCGACAATGATTAAATCATTTTCAATATGCAGAAACAAAAGTAGTTTGTATAGTTTCGATAGATAAATTAGAGGAATCTATACATAGATTATAAATAAATATACATTAATGAAGTAATTAAAGATATATATTAATTATATTCAATTGTATCCATCTTTTTTCTCCTATTTAAAGCACCATTCTCTATTTGAGTAGCATGGCTTTGTATTTATAGAGAACTATTCGCTCTATTTGGAGACTAAGAAGATTAACCTTCTTTTATTAGGGTCATTATAGGTTATTCCCTAAAATTGGATGGCCATAATTTTATTTAGTGCTCTTCCACTAACTTTTTTCATCTGGAGACTACAAATTCAATGGGCTAATGCAAAAGGGTCTTGGTCACCAATCATAGCAAATAAGTTAAAACTTTGTTTAGATTGTCAGTTTTTCATCGGTATCTATATCGATAGTTGTATTATATATATGCCGTATCAGTATCTGGTTTGTTTGATCGGTTTATGAGTAAAAAGGTTTATTTTTCATTAGTATCTATATTTGATAAACAATCTATTTGAAAATAACAAAAGACGAAGTCAAAACGACATAAGGATAATGAAACGAATAGACTATTATTGAACCGGACCATAAACCACAAGCCAAAACTTCACATAAAACCATGAACTAAACTAAATGCAAGAAATTCCAAATTTTTAGTTTGGTTCAGTTTATAATTTAATTCAATTTTGTTTTAGTAATAGTGGATCAATATTGTAGAAAATTGAAATTTATAGATACAAGACAAGTTTTGCCATCATTAGATTAGTGGAGATAAAGATTAACTAAAGTTACTTGATCAAGTCAATCAAACCTTGATATTAAACTATTGAACAATTATTGCGGATGGAGCAAAGTTCAAAATGTATAAGGGATTGGAAGTGCCAAGTGTCGAATTGGTCCAAAAGAGATAATTTTTTTTTGTCATATTGGATTATATTTGGTCGAAAGGTTATTTAGATCTATATATAGTCTTGTTTATACCTAAATTTATCTTTCATAACAAAGTTAATTTTGTGTTTTTCCAATCCTGTTTTGTCACAATAAACCATCGAATTTGGATCCATAAAATTTTTTTCTTCTCTTAATTAACCCAAATTTATAAATTAATAGTTAAAATTATTTAAATTTTTTTCAATGCCTTACAATATGATTATATGTTATTTTATCATCTTGAATTAGAGGAAAACAAATTTAGAGTATCCAATGTCCATGTCATAGTATGTTTGACAGCAAAATTGGTTATCATGATTTTGTTCTCGAGCGGTTTCTGCCTACCAACATGTTTGTTTTCATGCTCAACCATGGAAATTTGGAATGATCAATACATATGCATGTTATCATATATATCTGATCAATCATTTGGCATGGATCTATTCTACCACAAATCTTGGATGACAAGATAGGATAATCCATATCTGAATTCTATAATTACTTGTTGGATCTACACAGCTGCTACATCTAATTGATTAGATAGGACAATGGAAAGGTGGTTGTGAGATGAGAAGTGTGAGCTGGAGAAGGTGTGGTGTGTTTTATTTTTAGTGGGTGAGTTTAGCTTTCACTGTGTTCCAACTGTCTAATTCTGACACATCTTTAGCTTTCCAAGGAGACAAAATTTAAATAAGAAATGCCAATGAAGGGTAAGTTCGTGTGAAAACTTTTTCTTTTTATAAAGCCCTAACAAGCTCCGGATAGATTTATTAAAGAAAGAATTAGTTATGAAATATTTGATTCACATCATATGAATAAAATAGAATCATTATTCGTTTTCTGTTGAACTATTAATACATAAATTTTAAGGATTAGTTATTTCATAAAATTCTTATCCCTATAAAATTAGGAATTATAATTCCTAATTCTTACATAGGATGAGAAATGCAGTTTTCTCTTAATTGTATTCAGCATATTTTTGTATGGGAAAATGTAAAATTTTGTTATCTAAACTTTACACAAATTTTAATTTAACACATGAACTTTGAAATAGTCAATTCAATATCTAATTAAACTTTTCATAATTTTTTTACTACTTTCATAATACCGTTTGTTCTATTTTCTAACGTAAAAGAGATGGCTATTAGTGATAAATACCGTTAGGAGAAATAGTAAAAATTTAGTAATATATTGTTTCTTTCACTTCAATAAACAAAACAAACATTGTTAAGATGGTAGTAAAAATAACAGTCAAAAGTTTGATTAAATATTAAATTGATTATTTTAAAGTTTAAGTGCCAAATTTGAACCCTTTTTTTTCTTGCAAAGTTTAGGTACTAAATTTGAAATTTATCCTTTTCTGTATCCACCTAAAACACCAGCCATCAACCAAAAATTATTCACCTAAGAAACCTTAACACCATGGTTAAGTTATAGGTTGAAAGAAACATATATTAGTATTTTAAAATATCTCCGCAATATATTACTAATGTTATTTTAAGTATAATTACACGAAGTAATAATTATCATCATTTCATCACATTCCTTATAACTCTAATTCTAATTTTATTTCATTTTGGAAAATGTACAAGGTGTTATAATTATTTCAAGCCAAAAAGAAAAAAAAAAAAAAGAAACTAAGAAAAGAAGAAGGGAATAAGAAATGGTACTTGATAATCCATTAGATCTGCCTTTGCTTTTATTCTTTCTTTAAACTTCACTTCACCTAAGACTCAAGGAAAAGGAAAATTGATCATTATTATATAATTAATCTGTTTTCCAGCAGGAAGTTCTCTGTATATTCAGCTGTACAGGAGCTTTATGCCTTGTTTTGTCAGCAAGTGTATGGAAACATCCCTTTCTTACAACGGCATAGGAACAGGCTGTACAGTGTACTGAAGTTAGCATATGATTATAACTTAAACCTGATTGGCCTCCATGAAACTGCAGTAACAATAATGCATGCATAGGAGATAAAAAAAAAAAATTATTATGTAAAGTATTAATATATTATTGTGTGGTTGATCTGTTTTAAATACCTTGACTTCAGATAAATCAATCGTAAGTCAATAATAAAAAAATAAATAAATACATAATAAATAGATTAAAAGTCAATAGCTGTATGGTGGAGTTGAGTTGTTATGCGCATGTGGGTAATAAATTTTTGGGAATTGAACATTCATTAACTATTACAAGTACCTGTATGTTGAATTCTTTCTTTCGGTTTGAAATGAATATTGTTATGCACATTTGCGTGTATTTTTAAGTAAAAAATTATCTTTACATCATAATTATGATTTTTAAACAGCCCAGGGTAAGATAAAATAAGTCAGTGTGCAAATATCAGTCGACTAGTTTTTTCTGCAAATATAGATAATTTTTTAAAATTTTTTTCTATCAAATTATTTTTTAAAAAATAAATACAAAAAAATTGACCATTCTTATAAAAAGATCAAATAAAAATAAATCGAATATATTTGACATATCATTTTGTATCTATTTCATATCGATATCAAAGAGAGAGAACAAAACTTACTCCATTCTAGTTCTAGTAAAAGAGCAGAAATCATACCCACTGATTAATGACGCCCTCTGTTTTTTGACTATGCAACATGACATCCCTATTTTCATTCCAATAATAATTTCAACTTTCTTTTAGCCGTCGATAATTTCAACATTTAAATAGCACTGTTTAATTTCTTTTAAATCTGCATTTATTTTTATTGTATCTCCATTTATAAAATATATATCTCTTTGATAGTCATTCAATTCAAAGGAATAGCTATTCATTTTCTACATGTTCTGCCTATAATTATTGTTTTGGTGTTTAATTGTATTTTGGACATTAAATTATAATTGATAATAAATTATTATTATGCAAAATAAGAAATATCAATTCATGGGTACATGAATTACTATTGGTCTATTTTTAATTTTTATCATAAATATCCTTATTTTAAGAATATCACCTATACATCTATCATCTCTCCTTAATAATAACAATTAGAATTAGATATATTGTTTTTATTTTCAATAAATATTTGTATTATTTTTTCATACCAATTAAACATTGTAATAGATAAATAATAATCATTATAACTTTATTATAATCATTAAATTGAAATTCAGTTCTCTATTTCATACGATAAAATTGACAAGCTATAATTGTTTCGTTACAACTAAAGGATGATTTGATATGCAACTATGATAACTTTAAATGAAATTAGTTTTTACAATTGAGATATAGGTATGTTTGTTTTCTCTGTTTCTAGTCGTTTTAGCATCTTTTTTTTATTATTTTCAAATAGATGTTTACCAACAAACAGATGCGAATGAAGAATAGATATTTTTACTCATAAACATATCAGATACATATAAAATAGAAATAAGATATAGATATAGATCAGACACAGATACAGACATGATATAGATAAGATACTATAAAAATCAGATAATCCAAAACTGACCCATAATATTGTATTAAGTGGCATATGATTGTCCATTATTTATGGATATATTTTTGCCGCATGAAGATTTCTTTCATCTACCTTTTTGTTTTGTTTTCATTTTTTGGCCAAAGGAACAAAAAAAAAAAAAAAAAAAAAAAAAACAACGGGCGGCATTTTTCAACAAATAAGTTTTCATTTGGACCGTTGAACATTTATATCTTTTATTGCAAGATTGAACAACTGTAATTGCATTTACAATTGGGACCCCTATTAACCTATTAACTTAGCCCCAGTTACTAGAGAGAGAGAGTAGGCAGAAATCCCAATGACAGCTACCTACTGTATAATAAATAATAAATCTATAGGATAAGGTTTCATAATTAACAACCACGCTAGATTATCATATTTTACATTATCCATGCACATAGCATTTAATTATTATGATTGCATGGAAAAAGTTTGCTTGCTTAAATAAAATATTGTTAAACTTTTACTATCTGCATTATATTTGCTTCAATAAATGGACATGTCATGATACATTAATAAAATTCAATATAATATGTGTTAGTACATATACAATAGAAGTGCTTAACGTTGACAGCATTTCATGTATTAAGGACATACTTTTAGGGATTATTCACCATTATAATTGTGTCTTTACAAATTCAAGATTTTTCATTAAAAGAAAAAAAAAAGTGAAAGGTTACTTCATTTTCTAAATTTTTAACAAATATCTTAATAGACCAATAAAAACTTTAAAAAATTATTATTAAAGGTATAGGTTTAAATGTAATATATAAAAGAAAAGTTGACATGATAATTAGGTGCTAAGTAAAAAATTTAAAAGATAAAGTAGAGAGGTATTTTAACCAGATTTCTTATCATTAATGATCTTACTAAGACACAACAAATATACAAATATGAAAAGGAAGGGTTATTGGATTTGTGATTTTAAATTTTTTTCTTATATTTCATTTTGTAAATCAATAGTTAAAGCCACTTATTTTTTTATAAATTTAACTATTAATTACTTGTGATAATATTTAAGAACAATTTTTTTTTAAATGAAAGAAATCTCTAATAACCTTTTATATTTAAGTATTGATTTGTTTGGATTATCTATTTTTATTGTAGTCTGTGTCTGTAACTAATCTGTATTATATTTTGAAAATATCTGTATATCAAGAGTAAAATTATCAGTTTTTATTGATATTTATATCTTGATAAAAATTATTTAAAAAAATAAAAATATAATATCAAAATAACTAAAATACGATGAAATATTAAAACCAAAAGCTTACAACCAGCTACACACATTGGAATATGCCATGAGTTGTACCATCAAGTTTTAGTTAATAGTACCAAGTTAACCTAACCCCTACACTACACATGATGTTTTACTAAATCATGCCAGGAGACTTGTCCCCGCACATAATGCACGCGCTCACGTGTCTCCATGTGGTCCGTATTTATTCATTCCCAAGTTAAAGCAATTCCAACCCAATTCTTGGGTCGGCTAAAGCTGTTATCGCATCCTCCTTTTGCCACGTGTACACTCCCTCATTAGGAGTGAGAAATAACGGCGGCCGTCCATTGGCCACAATGCCAAAAGCAATTTTAAAAAATAAAAAATTTAAATAAAATCAAAAGCAAAAGTTATGATGGGCACAGAAATGTTTGTAATGTGGATTTAACTTCCAATCATACCAAGACAAAATCCACCAAACTTTTGTATACATTAAATAGCAACCTTAGCTACCAACCCAACACACACTTCCCATAACATAAACATACATTTTCATCTAACATACCAAAATTAACTAACCTAAACCGAACCACCTCCCCCCCCCACCTCAATGAATTGGACTAGGGGGCCAATCATCGGGCGCGGCTCCTTTGCCACCGTGTCCCTCGCCACGGCCCTCGAGTCCAATAACGGAGAGGTGTTTGCCATTAAGTCGGTTGGGCTTGCTCATTCCGAGTTCCTCCAAAGAGAGAGAAAAATTTTGTCTGAGCTCAATTGTCCTCGAATTGTGGCATACAAGGGGTATGACATTACAATGAAAACGGCAAGGTTTTTTACAACCTTGGCTTAGAATATGCACAAGGTGGTTCTTTGGTGAATTTCATACACAAACAAGGTGGATGTCTAGATGAGAATACGATAAGAATTTACACGCGTGCCATTGTTGAAGCGATCGAGCACATTCATGGCAAGGGGATTGTGCATTGCGACATCAAAGGTGAGAATATCTTGATCACTAACGAGGAGGCTAAATTAGCAGATTTTGGATGTGCAAGAAGTGTGGATGAGAACCCGGCCGCATCGGTTGCTGGCACGCCTCTTTTCATGGCACCCGAGGTGGCTAGGGGAGAAAGCAGGGGTACCCTGCTGACATTTGGGCACTCGGGTGCACGGTGATCGAAATGGCCACTGGGCAAGCCCCATGGAAGGGTGTGTCCGATCCGGTTTCAGCCCTTTACCGAATCGGATACACCAATGATGTGCCCGAAATACCAAATTCTTTGTCCAGCAAGGACAGGACTTCTTGAGAAAGTGTCTAGGAAGAAATCCATTGGAGAGATGGTCAGCTAGTGAGCTTCTCAATCATTCTTTTCTTCAAGAACAAGTGCATCACAATTCTCCTAGCAAGGAGATTGAAATTTCCAACACGATTACCCCGACAAGCGTGTTACATCAAGGACTAATTTGGTCATCAACAGAGGAATTATGTAGTAGTAATTCCAACACTACTATGGTATTTCATAATTCACCAATCGAGAGGATCAGCCAATTGAGTGGATTCAGTGAAATTTTCTCTCCTGAAATGCCTAAATGGGAATATGATGATGAAATTGGGCTACTGTCAGATCTATTGGCTGCAAGAAGGAAGCAGAGGAGTTCAGTTTGAGTTGGGGTCATGATCAGGACATTGACTTGTTGCGTACAATTGGGTCCACAGTAATTTCGGGGATGGAGATATTTTTTATTAATCATCATTGTTTTGGTTTGCTTTTTCCTAGGGATTCCATAACTAGTATAGAAGAGATATTTCACCATGGAAAGATTCTCTTGATGGTGTCGTGTAATAGTGAAAGTGATTGTTCATGTTTAATCCAGATTCTTATGTGAATGAGAAGGTGTTTTTGCCACCACCATTTTCTTTACAATATGCAATTCATAATCTCTTTTTCTTTCTCTCGAATTTCTTCTGACATTTAATGCTCCGTTCAATTTTTCATTACTTTTTCAATCCCAAAATATGGATGATAAGGATATATATATATAGGCTTTAGCCTATAATTTAGCATAAGTACAAATTGTGTACTTTATTTATACAAGTCATTATAATATCAAATATATATTGAAGTTTTACATCATTACTTTTCTTACCGGACCTTTTATGATATTATCTATCATTTAATCATTAAAATTGTTATAAAAATTAATGAAACGACTTAAAATAACATTTACATCGAGAAGGCTAATCAATATTTTTTGCTCTCGAAGTTATCCTAGATTTCAACTAGTGATGCATATCTCTATTCCTTTTTTTTTCTTTTCCAATTCTAGTTTTGAATTTCATTTTCCAAATCCTTGTTGCTATCATTCTATTCCATTCCAAAATGTCAATGATTACAAGATCTCTGATTTAATAATTGTTGCTTTCCAGGAGGACGGCAAAGAAGCAATCAGTCATGAATTTAACCCTATAGCTAGAAGAAGAATTTTCACCTCACATACGTGCCACAGGAAGAGAGTAATTTCGCAATCAATCAGAAACTAGAGGGTTTATAATGGTTGCATGGGTTTTGTGTAGTTGGATTAGAGCCCGATTCAAACCAAAGATAATAATACGAACATTATAATATAGAAGAATTCTTTACATAGCATTACTTTGGAACGGCAATACATGTGATACACTAGTGCAACTTTAATTAGTCATTAAATCTTAAACCAACGATGAGTAGGCTCTGAATGTAAAAACGATGGACTTCTTGTGGTTGCCACCATGGCACCGACCTCTCGATCACGCTTAAAACATCACCAGCTCAGACCGAGTCAAGTCAACTCGACTCAAATTTTTCGGTTTTTGTTAATATTAGCACCACAATCATCTAACATAAATTAAGCTTAAATGGTAAGCTAAACTTCCATATTTATTTTATATTTCCTCCTCTACACTAAGACTGATTTTTAACAAAAACCTATCAAATGGACAACTTAATTTTAAATAGAGTTTTAACTAATACACAGAAATTCGAACTCTTCACCTCTTACCTAATATCATGTTCAAATTAACACAACCATATAATCTAAAACTAAACTTATATATTATATGAGCTATTATATTTATTCTATGACAGTTTTGGTTTCATGTTTCCACCCAAGGGAAGATGGTAGAAGGATAGTCTTGACAAATCAAGCTATCCATGTTGTTCATTCCAAAATTACACTACCCAAATTCATTGGCAATCTGTGTAATGTCAATACTTCATTTGGTCAACCGTTCTTGTCTTGCGAAACAAACGATCCATAAATAGTATCATTTGAAAACTATCCTACACAATTTCACCGAAAATTGCACATACATCATGGACTATGGAAACTTTGTAGCCACTACTACTCGGAGACACACCATCACAGCTTAAAGCTCGTATCATCATTAAAAAAATGATCCAATGCAACTTCCAAAGTTACTAAGCTGAGAACATATATGGCAAATTAAACATACTTGAGAGCAAGAGTCACGTCATATAAAGTTTCACGATAATGGAATAATGGTCTCAACCACTAACCATGCACTGCACACCACAGTTCATGTTACCTGTATGTGCAAGGGTCAATAAACAGCTTATTTATCTATACACGCAGACCAACTTTTAGTACTGATGAAACAGAGAGGAAAATGCATAACCGGTAGCATCTCATAGGATTGGAAAGGCAAGCATCAAAATATTTACAAGAGAGATGTTCAGACTAAAGGCAATACACGTGCATAGATAAGTTTAACATCGTTTCTGCCCGTATGTGTCAAGGCGTGTAATAGCTAGTGATAAAAGATAGATGCTAGGAAAAATAAATCACCACACCAAAACACAACACCCGAAATTACTCTACGCTGCCTCTGCAAATCCCACTCTGAGGTTACCATAGTCGAAGACAGTGTGGTAACGACCCATGAAAACATCTCCAAGGATCCTATTTTAAAGAAAGCACATAATATCAAAATAACTCCATCAGATTATGGAAGAACCATACGGATAGAGGGGTAGAAATTTTAATAGAGAATTAGTCGTACCACAGAGGTCCACGAGGAGGGGGAACATCAAGAGCAATAAAGCCACTGATGCACTGAGCTGCAGGGCCCTGGCCCACTTTGAGTACATACTGGTCGAATTACCAAGAATGAAACCAATTAACAACTTCATCAAAGGATTTACAAATTCAATGTCTAAAAGAATGAATTTAAACAACATTAGAATGTCAGCTTAAGAGGAGTATAGGCTTTGAATTTCAATGCATTTGTTGTCTGAAATATTACAAGCACAAACTATACACGTAAAATCCCGTAAAAAATGATACAATATTTTTATAAAGTGTATCCCTTTATATGGAGGGCAAAGAAAAGAAAATTCCCATCTAGAGCCGTTTTAAAAGTGCAAAAATATGACATATAATGAGAGAGAACATTGGTTCCCCAAGAAAACAACGAATTCAGCATTATATATTTTAAAAACAAAATGCAAATACTTATGGAATCTTGTGCAATGAAGTCAAAAAATGAGCAAACATAATGGCATAGAGAACATTGGTTTCCCAAGAAAACAACGAATTCAGTATCATATATTTTAAAAACAAAATGCAGATACTTATGGAATCTTGTGAAATGAAGTCAAAAAATGAGCAAGCATGATGGCATATCCCCTCACAAATAAACCAGTGTTACATCATCGCTTTACTTTAAGACCTTCAATATTTTAAATAGTCAAATTCGTTGGTTAAAAGAAGAAAAATTATCCTTTGTATGCCAAGTTTTTCAATATGGAAATAGTATCCCAAAAAAGTAACATAATAAGATTCCAAAGGGGTTCCTCAAAACATGCAATCAAGCACACGTGTGCATGCAATGAGAAAAGATAGTGACTTGGGAACAAAAGTGGAGTATCCTGATGCACCCATCCAAATTTTTCCCTTTATAAGTTTTCTAATCATTAACATGGGAAAATAAAATTTGAAAAAAAAAAAAAATTCCCTAGAGATTCAGAGCTTCATTTCCTTATATCAACAACTATAGATAAATTTACCTGCCAAATATTTTGTAATTATAACCCAAGTTAAAAACTAAAGCCCTTCAGCATATACCAAAGAAGTCTTTTAGATGTCACAAAGATAGAAGAGAAGTTCTGCAAATTACCACAGCACCGAGCATGATTTTCTTGTTGGAACCAATGTTCATTACATCTATTATCCCATGAAGCTGAACACTGCCTAGCATTAACACATTACCCCTTTTTTTTGTCCATCAAGCCAGACAATAGAGAGAGTATTTTTTATGCAGTCAACAAATTTTAAATCAGCAAGCACCATCATGCTAGTAAAGTCACTTTTTGAAAGCAGAGAAATTTTTCAAATACAAAGAGCAGAGGCCTTTGAAGAAAAGAACAATGTAAGAAAATGAGAAGATAGATACCTCCTCTGGGCTGAGATCAAACACTTTCCCTCCAATGGTGAAGGAAACAGTAGGCATTGAAGGCAAACTTTTACAATCAACAGCTGATTCTCCCATTGGACTTGGAATTCGATCACAAAGCTGCAATTACCAGCATATGAGTGATAAAAAGCATGCAACTTTCTGTTAGCCTAATTACCTAATATATAAATATTCTCTAAACCAGCCAACAGCTTTTCAGACACACCTCGTTAACATAGTTAATAATTCGCTCCTGTGTCTGATTCTGCTTCAGTTGATTCTGCATCCACACAACCGTCATCTCGCATGTTGAGCACATAGCATCACTATTCACACCAGATGATCTGCTGCTGCTTCCATGCACCACACTCTCTATACCCATGCTAAAACAACAAAAGCATAACCCTCGATTAGCTTAAAAAAGTATAGAAATAATGTGAAACACCAGGACGAATTATCGCAGTGGTAATAGGTGATGATTCAAGATTCTAAAATGAAATGAAGAAGCAGCCCAAGTTATTTTAAGCCTTCACCTAACGCCATGATGTCCATCAAACGTGCATAACCCAATTTGGGAGCATATCTTTTTTGGTGAAGCCTGTGGGCACAACCAAAAACTGATTGTGAATTTTATAGATGTGGCCATTACAAGCACGCTTGCAACAATAAATCTTCCATGATAGTAGTTGAAATAGATATCTGATATTTCAACAAAAAGAAGCAATAAAATATAACTGCACCTCACTGAGAAGCAAATCCATGATTGCTTGCCCATACTGAGCAACAACTGCTCTGCATTCCTGGCTTGCAACTCCTGTCGCCCCAATCTCATGATTTATCATGGTAATGACAGCCTATCAATAAGGGAAATATCAATTTTTCAGTTATCTTTTAAAAAGCACAAATCAAAAACAAGAAGCCATATTCCTACAATGTTGTCAGAAACACATTAAGGAGGGGGGAAAACACTGACACTTAGGAGTTTGAAGGGTACGCCTATACATCACATTTCATAAGCCAAATTGCAGTGCAAAAAAAGCAACATGGTCCAAGATAAATGCAATAGCTACTAAGATAAACAGGTTGGCCAAAAATTTATTATAATTGGGTTAGTAGTGGTCAGTATCACAAAAACAAAGTGGACCCTGATAAAGAAACAAAGCAAAAAATAGAAACAGAAAAGGAGAAAAATTCTCATGAGTTAAAACTTTATTAATTAATCCAAGCAATTGGAGGAAAGAAATCAAAAGATTAAATGTTATCATACTGGCAAGACAAACTAAATAATCTCGTCAAAATCCCATATCACAATAGTGAACTGTTCTTTCTACCATCCTCTGGAAAAGAAAAAGAAATATAATTTAAAAATTAAATAAAATAGAACACAAACAAGCTCCCACCCCATCCTCCTAATCCTATGAAGCTCCTCAATAGAAATAATCTGTCACTGCACAATCAAGGCAACAAACTTTGCAACAAGGTCAAGCTGCAACTCCTCACTTTTTTAACTCCTTGACATAGCATAAAGCTTCAACTATTAACTTCACGACCACAGAGAAAATTCCTCTGGGTGGCCATTCAACACGAATCCCTTAAGCTTAACGAGCTTAAGGTATGGGGGCATCACCACTAATGCCAAAGGGTTTATAGGACAATCACATGGAACAATCCAACATACACTAAATTTCTTAAATGCAGCATCTGGAAACCATTATATCCTATCTCTTGCTCATTGCAGACCAAAGATGCAAATATTCTGTCAAAAACCAGTCTCAATCTTTCAAAAGCTCAGTCATCACAAAAAAGAAACTGGCATTGAAATGTTCACTTTATAAATTTTAAAGAGAGAGAATTTATAACAGAACACGTGGCACTTCTACTCCACCGGATCAGTAAGCGCATATACCATACAGTGTTCTGATTCTGCCTAGATTAATGTTGGTCATGTTCAGTGTTTGCTTTATGATTAGTCTGCACGCTGCAATTGTCATGGATACTCTCTTGCCCTAAGGATGGCTGCCACAGGAACGCGTTTCATATTACTCAATAGGTCCTCTGTTTTAATGGTTAGTCAACAAGCGTTGACAGGACCAATGAAAATATGATTTTTATTTAACTTAAAAGATAAAACATGAGCACAACTTTCGGGCATAATGAACCATAACGCAAAATAACCACTGAACATCAGTTCTTTGTATGTCAAAATGTCAATTGCAGTGAATTACAGTTGTAGTCATTCAAAAGATTAAATCTAACTGAGGCCACAAAGGAACTAAGGATGATTAATTTAAGTAATCTGTATAGATATAACTTGAGGGAAATTTTTTCTTATTTCCCCAAAAGCCTTTCTTAGAGAATACCCACTATGAAAGCAAGGTTTCATATGAAGGAACATCAAAAAGGACACATAACCCTGGAACTTAAACATGATCAATACAATATCCAGATTTCACTCCATCTATCAACTTTGACATAGGACATGTAAAGACCAAGAGCAAAACATATTCAACCATCAAACCAAATACAACTCAGAACATTGAAGAGCCTAGCATCTGATATCAAAAAACTTACAGTCGGACCAGCCAGCAAAGAAGTTCCAGAATCTGCTATAGCAGAACAACCACCCTCACAGAAGTCTGCAGAAAAATGCCCTAATCAGACTAGATAAATCTAGATATCAAAGCTCAATCACCTATCAACATCTTCATCCTAATTCTTGTGATTTAATAAATATAGGGGCTTGTCGAGAATTTATTCTGCTCTTATTTTCTCAATTATCAGTTTGCATAAAGTTCCAATAAAGGGGGAACATACCAGTTGTTTTGCCATCAATAAGAACATCACCCATGTCAAACTGTAAGGGAAATGTGAAAGCATAGTCAGAATTATAAGGAGTTCAGACTAATAGTAACAACTTAAGACACAATCCAAGACCTGCCAGTATCCTTTCTGTGTCACTGGAACATATAGATGCTTTCCTATGAAATGTTTGGGATCTACCCCACCAAACACAATTTCACCCCCTTCTTCGTCCTCAGCATTGCGATTCAGCCAAAACGAGAAGACTGGTTCCGTGATGAGACCTTGTTCAATCATGTTATACCTATAAAGGTGTCCAAAATATCCTTCTTAATCGGAAAATTCATTTAACTTATGCAAAGAGGAGAAAAAGAAATGGGAAACGAATTTAATACCAGACTGGAGTAGCATTTCCAATTGAGATCTCTTGGAATCCAAGACCCATTATACCATCAAACTTGGCTACCAAAAAGGTGATACTAGGCTCTCTAGTTGCTTCAATGAATTTCTAGATAGGAAAAGAGTCAATAGAGCTCCATTAACAATCAATTATGCTGTTAGAATTATGCAACCTGGGCAAAAATGAAAAATATTACCTGATGCTTAACAACTAAATCACCAACTTTTACATTGTCATAACTAAAGAAACCAGAAACAGCTCCA
The DNA here is from genome assembly GCA_024138025.1 of Combretum micranthum. Taxonomy (NCBI): domain Eukaryota; kingdom Viridiplantae; phylum Streptophyta; class Magnoliopsida; order Myrtales; family Combretaceae; genus Combretum; species Combretum micranthum. The sequence continues at coordinate 363,187 of JAMXBD010000175.1, forward strand.
GTTCCGTATTGAATCGCAGCTGGCTTTCCTGCATTATGATTAATAGGAAACAACCATATGTCACTTATATTATAAGTAATGAACCCACTCTATTTTCCCAGCCAAAATTTAAAGAAATTTCTTTTTACAAGGAGCAATTTTCCACATTGGTCGCTACAAAAACGAATTCAAATGTAGATTAGTTGTCACATCCAGGATGAGAACCAAATTACACAAACAACCATTCAATTCCAAATTCACTGATAGATTGATCACCATTTAGAGTGACTTATGCTAACATCACCTACCAAATTATACCAGATTACACATGCAAAAGCAACATCAATGAGCAAACTAGAACTACCCTAGATCTAATTGCACGCATGATTAAATAATAAATAGAGCTAAGAGATGTGCACAAACCATTCTTCTCATAGGTGCTGGACTGGCTGGACTTGTACTTGGAATGGAAGTAACAAGCAACCTGCATAAAAATCACAAGCACTTCCATATCGCATTCTAATAATCTTTATTAATATGAAGCTAATTTCTATCGGCTCTCAGATACCAACTCACCGAGAGATAACACTTAGCAGATGGCACCCACAAATTAGCACTACCAGTGTCAAATATTACTGTGAACTTCTGGGGGGTGTCCCGATGGCAATCTCACCATAGTACTGGGCATCAAGATAGTTCTTCAAAGCAACAATATCTGTATCCTCGGAATCTCCAAGCCATCTCCAAACCAATACTTCAACATAGATGATCTAAGAGAGGTTCCATCATTGAGTGCATGTCGCGAAGCAAGACGATTCTGATCCAATTTGAACTTCTTAAGTCCAACCTTGAACAGTCCATTTTCAGAAGCAGATGATGCCAAAGTGAATAGAACACATGATATCATCAAGGTAGAGCAACAGCTTTGATATTGGTTCTCATTTTAGCCTGCAAGATGGCAAGGAAATAATTCATGCAAAGCCATAAGCTCCCAAAGCAAAAAATCAACTATATACAAACAAATACTTGTGACATCCGAAATGCATTTCTTAGTCTTATTAACCCAGGAGAGAGCCAATCCTTTCATATTAGCCATTAATTTAGCCATCTTACCAAGTCTGCAGATAAGCTACTATGGACCACAACGATGTACTTTGTAGAGAGGAAAAATCATTTAGTTAAACTAATAAATCTATCCATCTCAAGATGAAACCAGTTAAGTGATTCAAGCAAAGCCATCCAATGACCAAATGTTCTTTACAAAAGTCACAATCAAATCCCTTATAGATGCTCAGCTTGTACTACTTTTTTATGTTCATGCCTCCCTGTCTACATGAATGTATTTGAATCCTAAAACTAACAAAAATTTCATATGAACACTTCCATAAAAATCTGCAGCAAGAAAGTTGGATGAAGATAGATGAAAAGAATACAACGTAGATACATAAAGTTAAGTATTCGTTCTTTTCATCAAAATTGCAAAAAAAAGGGGAAAAAAAAGGTGACTTTCATGTAAAACAAATTTTATCTATCTATATTATAAATATTTATGTAAATATAAATTCAATCCCAGATTATAGCTGTTAAGTGTGTCATTGCATGCTTAACTCAAACTGGAAATATCCATCAAACAAATAGGGATGGTGATGAACCATCAAAATAAAAGAAAATTTTATCTTTTTTCTGATCAATACTCATATTTTGATTGAGAAATGATAATCAGTAACCAATACAACATTTATCATGAAGAAGGAAAAACTGATCTTTAAAATAAATAACAACACTCAGCACAAGTTTTTTTTTTTTTTTTTTTGAAAAAAAATCCAGATTCTCTAATAACATTGTTTCTGTTCTTTTTTCCCCCCTTTTTTTGGGGTTATATATTTTATATATCAAGAGTTGATTTTGATAACAAAAAACTTAATAAAACCAAAAATCACTACTAATCCAAAAAGAAAAAAGCAATTAGTTAGAACAAAACCAAACAACATCCACATGGGTATGAAACGGGGAAAAAATTATCACCTTTCAGCCATGCAAAGATCATATAAGCAAAAAATAACAAAAAAAATAATTAAATAAATAAAAAGAAAAGGCAAAAGATACTTACAGAGAAGGAGCGATGAAACAGAAAGAGTGGAGAGACTGAGTAAGAGTGATGAAAGTTGAAGACTTGCTGATGAAGTAAAGAGGGGAAAAAAGGACAAAAGAGTAAAGTCCAAAGAGCTGGTATCTAGAACCGCCTCGTACTTGTGTGCTGTGAAATTGAAAATGATGCTCCATTTTGTTGCATTGTCGGTTTCTTAATTAATGTAGGTATCCATGATACGTGTATGGTTAGTGGATGGTCAGCGAACCTGCTCGCTGCTGATGCAGCGTGAAAATGGCTCAACCTGTATGCGAACAGGGCTCTCACTGTTGATATCACTTTTCAAAAAATGTTTATTAGAAGTGAATATCACACGAAAAATAAGTGATTTTATTTATAAATTAACAAAAATATAAATAAATATATGCTACAGATGCAAATTCGATATAGATAAAAATTCAATAATCCAAATAAAGATATCATCATGTCCAATTGTGAACTAAGATTTAGCCAAACCTGTTGGCGTTGTCTAAACTTATATGAATAGATATAATTATGGATTTATTTTTAACGAGCTCTCATGGAGCTGGTTCTAATTTCGATTTCATCAATTTTGGAGTCAAGAACTGGCAATTTAGATCGGATTATAAACCTGAAATGACTTATAGCAAAGTCTACATATGGGTCATCACTCATTCACAATGAAAGAATTTTTTTTTTTTCATCTCTTTTTTTAAGTTACTTTTATTTGGAACATTAAAATAAATCCTGAGTCAATAATTACTAATTTATTTTGTAGATGTTGTATTTTTGCAAAGCACTAACTAGCAACTATCATTCACTTCCATAAATAAATAAAATTGTAATATAATTGTTTTATTAAGCAATGAAATAAAGTTGTTATAAGATTTTTATTTATAAATTTTTATTTAAATGAATAAATTTATAGAAAAAGACTATTTTTGCATTACATTATTATTCTTAGCGTTGGATAAAAAAACATATATTAAATGTCTTTTTAACGAAGATTTTTTATAAAATTATTATTACTATCAATTGACCATCTAATAATTGTTCATGAGAAGCACAGTTGAGGTGAAATTGTTAAATTTATAACTACTTAATTCAGCTTTTAAACTTATATTTATTTTAACCGGTAAGGATGAAAAAAAAAATATTAAATTTATTTAAAAAAAAAAGCAAAACAAAACAAAACAACGGGTTTGTGCTGTTTCTTTCTCATGTCAATCTTAGATTTTAATTTATAAGGTATTTATTAACATTTGAAAACTAGCTTTGAAGGATGAAAAGAAAAGAAAATTGCAATTTTCAAAAATCCTAAAGTTCTAAATTTCTGAAAATAATCATTGTTCTACTACATTCTAAATCATGTTATTTTCATTTTATTAAGAAATTGTTTCGTCTTAGGTTGGCCAACATTCTTATGTTCATGGTTACTGACGATACCAATACATAAAAACCTCTTACACACACGGTCTCCATAAATACAATTTTCTAACAAAGTAAAATCATGGGGAACAAGGACCCACCTCAATCGTCGGGTATATTACTCCAGTCACTGCGTATATTACCTCAAGTAATATACATAAGAAATCCATTAGCTAGGTAGAAAACTAATTAAGTTTTAGTTAAGAAAAATTATATTTTATGAAAAATTATAGAGTGTTGTTTGCTTTTAGTTAATGCTAATTATTTCAAAACCTATAAAATAAAATGTTTACAATATAGATCTATAAAAATACTTATTTATAAACATTGCCATTAAGTGCCATCAAATGAGCATGACTTAACTAGAAAATATTTTAGACCCAAAGGTCTATCTCAAAGTAAAAATAGTAGATAATTAATTAATTAATTACAGTCATCCAAATGTAACAATAAGACTACACAAAAATCTTTTCAACATGATCCTAAATCCATATCCGATTTAATGCCTCCTAATTGGATCATCCCTCATAATCCTCATCCCTCAACCCAACAAGTCATAGTGCCAAACCACATACGAATCATTAGTAGTCCTGAAAATATTAAAAGAATGAGCAGCAAAGTCTAGTACATAATTAACAAACATATGCATACATGTTACATATACTTATTCTAATGCAACAACCACAAGTATAATATATTAATTAAGACTCCAAGTACACATTTTCAACATCATAAAAACACCAACACGTACAAAAGTACCTATGGCTCCGCCAAATAGCAAAAAATAAAAGCCATCTCGAGTCATATATTGAGAGGATTGATAGGCCTCCATAACTTGTCAGAAAATAAAAGAAAGAAGTAATCTCGTTTAGTTTATATCCTCACGTCTAACCATAAATGAGCATATTCCATTGCAATGCTTTATGGAAGAGCTCACGCTGCCACATAACTTGTTACAACATCTCTCAAGCTCCCAACTGATAATCCAATTTAGAAAATTCCCCTATCGACTACCTTTAGCTTGTACCATGCATTATATGGGGTCATAAGCGCCTACTTTACCACATTCTTCCAAAATTGCAATTAGAATCACACCCCAATCTAAAAGGTGACACTTTTGGAGTTAACGGCCAAGTGTAACCAATACTTATTTAGGTTAAGTTCATGAATTAGTTCAATTATTATTTTTATCCTAGCAAGCAACACACAATTATTGTGTGTAAACCATTTCAAAACCTTTTTCCCTCTTTTCCTAAGATAAAGTTCCAAGTAACTTTAGTCGATTATTTTTTATACTTGTTAGTTGAATTATTTGGGTTAATGTCCACATGGTAATGAATCATAGTTCCTGCCTCAATTTATTTATGTATATTAAGTCCATTTATGAATAAGCAATATTTCCTAGGTTTTTATGTTGTTTCATGTAGCCAAGTTATCTACTTAGGTTCTATTTGGATCGTTTGATTTTCGTTTATACCTTATATATACATGATTTGCATCTGTATGTAACATTTTTATGAGTAAAAATGTCATGTTTTTTATTAATATTTATTTCTTGACAAACATCTATTTAAAAACAATAAAAACAAGATATCAAAACAACTATAATCAAATGAAACAAATAGACCCTTAATTATGTAGGTTGATATTGATTGTGAGGTTGAGGTTAACCAATCTTTAGTGGACTATATATTTATGGCATTCGGCTCTTAGCCTTTCAAGAATAGTTTCCCATAGTGCATCAATCAAGTATGGTTCGTAACATGCTATTCCAATTTTTAGACTAATAAATGTGAAAGACTTTTGCTAGTATGAGACATTTTGAGCTTGATGTGATTACTTGATGTATACTTTTTTAATGTGGTACTTGACTTGTTGAATTTATGATTTTAGGTCTTTAGAAGGCCACTTGAGCTTAAAGGAAGAAGTGGATCAAGTTTTTATGCAATTTAGATGAAGATTGTTAAGAGTATAAGAAGTTTTAAAGTGAATGGGTAGTGCATGAGCTCATGCAAAAGTTGTGCACTACCAAGGGAAATACACATCCAAGTATACAATCCGTGCACAAGGTCATATACTTTCAGATTTGGAGATATTTCTATTAGAGAGGTACATAACCAAACCCACATCCTATGTATAAGGTTGTGCACTTTTGGAATTACGAAAATCTTTTGTCAAAAGGGTACACAACCAAGTACACAAGTTAGTGCATAGGTCATGCACTCTTAAAGTTTTGAGAAAACTTCCTTGAGCCTAGAATTTGAAGGAAAATAGGGTTTTGGACAAACTTAAGAGTTCCCAAGAGACTAAAAGAACAAGATTAGACCCTGTTTCTACTAGTCTATTTGCGTGCACCTTATGAATAATATCTTTACACAACCAAAGTAAAATTGAAAGAAAAATATGTCCAAGTGAATTTAGTTACCACACAAACCTTAGTTACACACATAGAAATCATTAATACATTCTAGATCCTTTAAGTCTCTAAACACAAAATTAACCATAAGTAATCAAATTCTTTTGCACAATACTTCATATTTAATTTGGTTCCTAATTCCATCAACTTTGACAATTGCTTAAAAAAGGTCCTAAAATACCATGGTACAAGTCATATTCCCCTTTTAATTTCCCATTCATTGCCATTATATGTTACTCAAAACAACAACAATCAACTTATTTCAATTAAAGCTTCCCAATTCAAAAATTAAGTTATACATGGGTCAATTTGTCAATTTTTCACTTCTACACTTAAGAGATTATTTTTCCTTAAATTATTGTATTATTATCTACAAAATTTGACATCAATTAGCTCTTAAAAAATCCCATTTAAATTAGGTCTTACTCATAAATTCCATAATTTAATACAATTTATCAAGGAAAACCATCTCTTTTCATTCAATTACTTGTATATTAACCCAATGTATCAATTAATTTTTCTAATTCTCATTATAAACCAAAATTTCTACATTTTAAACATCAAATCTAACCTTATGTGATTCACACCACTTGCGCGCACACACATTTTACGTCGTTTTCAACAATTTTCTACTTTCAATCATCATCTAACAACATAACCCATCCCATAACCATCTATCTTTCAAGAATTCATACATATTCCAACCCAAACATCATATTCATTATTAGAACAAAAATTCCCAAAAGCTCATACTCCCAAAAGTCATGCCTATACGTCAATTATAAAAGACTTAAACAAACTAACAGCAATATCTGGCATTTTCTAACACTATTAACTAGTTTAATGGCTTACCTCACTAAATTTTGTATTACTTCTCCTTGTTCCAGCTTAACTTCAAATCAAATACTCTAAAATAAGTCATTTGCTACATTTAAATAGTCATAAAACTTCTAAAAATATCATTTAAAATTACCTTAGCATGAATTTCAATAAGCTTGAAAGTTTTCCTCCTCTTCTAATGCTCCTTCATTCTCCGCATATTCTAATGTAAAACATGGATTAAACATTCATTAATGCTAATCTCTTTTTAATCTAGCTTAATTAGCGCTAAAGAGGTTAGCTAGGGTTTTGGATTTAAGCTTACCTATTTAGGGCCTTGATAGCAATCTAGAAGAATAAGAGGTAAATGAATTTTATATATATATATATATAGGGAAGAGAAAAGGCAAATGGCTAGGGTTTTAGAAAGGTAAGATGATCCTCTTGATCACCTCATGCCACGTGGTATAATCCTAGGCATTCAATTTTTTACATTTGCAAAAGCCTTGTTTAGTTTTAACTAGTCTAATGTTTTTTATTCATCTTATGGGATAAATATGATTTAAATAGTTCAAATGAGTCTAAATTATTTATCTTAAGTAAATTTTAATTCACGTAAGTTCTTGATTAAGGGCAAAGTTAGAAATTTTGAAAAATTATTACTGTTTGAGCTCTTATATGAATTCAGTTTTCTTTAATTGACTTCAACAATTATTAATTTTTATGATTAGTATCCAAATCATTTCAACTATTATTCATGAGACTACCTCTCATTAAATGAGGGATGGGGAAAAGTGGAAACGATCAAATCAAGTCTAATGATCATGAAGCGTGCTATCTTAAATCATTTAGGGGTACTATGTTCGATAAGATTTAGATAGATAAGGGGCACCTTCAAGATCTTGAGAAAAGGTGTACTAGGAATGAAAAGGTTAAAACAAGTACACTCTTCACAAAACTCACCTCTATGAGGTACAAAGAAAAATGGAATATAATAGAATACATTATAAAGATATCTAATATAAGATCAAAACTTAAGGCACTAAAACTAGAAATTTTTTATGACTTATTAGTGCACTTGGTTTTGATATCACTTCTTACTCAATTCAATCGGTTTAAGGTAAGTGACAACTTTTGAAGGGACTAATGGTCTGTAAATGAGCTCATCTCACATTATGTTCAAGAAGAGGGGAAACTGAACCATGAGAAAGATAGATATTCTCACTTAGCCAACATAAACAAGGAAAAGAAAAGAACCATAAAAGGAAAGGGTAAGGAGATTGTACTACAGACACCATATAAAGAAATAACACAAGGAGTAAGATCAAGAAGCTTGCTTCTTTTGTAGTGCTAAAGGCCATAGGAAAAAGCATTTTACTAACTATCACACTTGACATGCAAAGAAGGGTACACTTCTTAATTTTATATTCTTAAAGGTTAATTTCGTTTTGGTACTTAGACACTTGTGGTAGATAATTCTGATGCAACAACTTGCATCAATGTATCTATGCATGGTTAACTAAGTTGTCGAGAGCTTAGCGTTGACAATAGCAAATTTGTTACGGTTGAGAAAATAGGACATCTTATATTATTACTAAGAATTGTTTGTTATTTACATTTAATGAGGCATTTATTGTATCATCTTTTATATGGAATTTGATTTCTATTGTAATATTAGACAAAATGGGTTATTCTTATTCATATATTAATAGTTAATTTAGTCTCTTTTATAATTAAAACTAATCGTCAATGGTTCTTTATTCTATAGTGATATTTTATGTGTTAGATACTATTGCCTTATGTGTATGGTCAAATAATGTATAGATGGCATAAATCTACACCTTCCATGGTTCTAAACTCTCATAGATGTATTACTTGCTTTCATCACATGTGATTCATAACACACATAAATAAATTATCATGGTGTGAAAATTAATGCTTGACAACTTGTTTAAACCATAGTGGTGAGGAATAGACTCACAAGCCATGGTTTTACTCACTTATTAGTATTTTTCGCAAGTTAAGTATAATGGCATAAGGAGTGCCTGCATTATCGATTTTTAGCAATTTGGTGTATGTTATTTTAAAGCAAGTGCAGTCCCATCGTTACTTCCCTATCTAACGGATTTTTTTCTATGATGATGTGGCATATTTTATTAGTACACTGACCTTACATGATTTTCAACATAACTTTTACCTATTTAAAATACAAATGTATTTATGTTTCCTAAATTTTTCATGCCTTATTCTTAAACATTTTTTAGTAAGGGAAGAAGCAAGTGATGAGAAAGAAGCAAATAGAGTCATGGTGTACATCATAATGAGCAATGCTCTTCACTGGTGATGTTCTCTATTATAAGCAACAACGTTGCTGAAGGAGGAAATCCATGGCGTGGATGTGGTATGCCATGTTTGCTTTTGACATCTTTGATGCATGATAATCTTGGAAGGTGATTCTTTAGATGTTCAAGGTATAAGGAAGTCAAATGTAAAATCTTTAGATGGTATGATCCCATGTATCTTGATTAAGCAAGAGTTGTGGCTAGTAACCTCCATGAAAATAGGCCACCTCAAATGCAAATTTTCGAACATGGTCCAAATCAAGTCCATTGTGAAGTGGGTGCACATGTGTTTGAAAAAAATCATGTGGATTCTATTGTTTATCCTACTGATAGTTGTTGTCAAGTTGTTATGTAAGTGTTTGTGAATATGTATTTTTAGTCATAGTTATGCTTTGTCTTCATTTTATGGCTTAAGATATGGAGATTGGTGGGAGTCTTCTATGCTGGTGTAGATGAAGTGAAATTTTGGGGGGTAGAAAAGTGATAGTAGAAAAGTAATTCAGAAAATTGCAGTTTGGTAGTATTATAACCTTTTGTTTTTGTCAAGTTTCCATGGCTATTATAATCTTCATTTTGGGAACTTGAAAATGAGTTGATGCAATACATAAACGCACTAATGAAAGCTTTTAGAATATTAAAATATTTTACAACCAACTAATTTAGTACTTAAAATTTGTAGCATCTTAATTGTAGATATAGATTTCATAAAGGCATCATGTATGAACTAATTGTCAATGGTTATCAATGTGTGTCACTTATTAGGTTTGAGCTATTTCACAAGCAAAAATAGTGAACAAAGCACATACAATGCATTTAATATCATTTATAGTCAAGTCCAATTCATGTTTAATGGGCGACGTATGTAGTGCATTCAATGGTTGTACAATATTCATTTTAGACCAAGATTTATCCATTGCTTCAAATTATGCAGTGCATTTAACGTTGGTATTATCATAGCTAATGTGAGTTTAAGAACTTAAAAAACACGACTAATGGGATAAATTCTAGTATATAAACAACAATGATATTATTTTTCAATTATAAATATTTAAAAAATTTTACTAATAATATCTGATAAAGTCATTTTATACTCACTTTTTATTTAACAATTTATGTTAAATTATTATTGATTTTATGGAAGTCGTAAGGAATTGATGCTTAAGTATGTTTAATGTGATATTTCAGGTCATTAAGGACTTAGAATGTAATTATATGAAACTTACAGGAGTTATATCCAAATTTGAAGAAAAAAATGATCAAGGTCGGCAATTGGAGCAAGTAGGCTGCCAGCTTTAAATGGAAAACTTCAATAACAATAAAAGCTGCCAGCGTTCAATAAGAGAAATTCCATCAACCTTCAATTTTTGAACATACACTGGCAACTGGAACTTCAAGGCCACCGGCGTTGCACATCCACAGATTTGAATTCTTTAGCACAGGATTTAACACTGCTAGCTTTTTCAACCGACCTACTTCCTACACCGCCTCAAAGCTGTCGGCGTACATTTTGAAACTGTCGGCCTACATTGTAACAGATGAAATTCCTATTCTTCTCTTATAAAACTCCTCATGTTGTTGCATAATTTCGAGAATTTCCATCAGAGTTCCATCAGATCGTATTAGATCATAATATTAGATCTTAGATTAGATTTTTGAGAGAGTTGTTCCATTCCAAAGTTGTTGATTAAGAAGATTGGAATCATCTTGAGGATCAAAGACTCTTTGTTAAAGTTTTGCAATAGGGTTTTCATATACTTGTGATTAAATTGGTGACTTCTGAATTATTATTTCTTATGCAATTTCAATCCTTGATTTTAGTTTTAAACATGAATTCTCTTGTTATAATTCCTTTGACTTGTGATTGAATGAATTATTTCATGATAGTCTAAGTTTTTCTTGTGGGAATATGATGGGGCCCAAGGATTGCTAATAGGATTATTGTAATTATGTTATTGAGTTGTTGGATGTGTGGAATATTCATATTGTAATTCCTACTATAAATCGTGTAACTTGTTTAAACTAGGTTTATAGAAATCTTGATAACTAGGAAGGGAAATTAGAGTTCATAAGGAATTCTTAATTTGAGGTTAAATAACAATTGTGGAAGTGGTGATATTTAATCTGAATTAGTAATTATCCTAGAGACTCATGAAATGTTCACGATTAGTTTCTCACTAATGGATTAGGAGAGATTGATTTAAGACATTAGTCAATCATAGAATTGTGAATTAGATTCCACTGTTAATTTTTCTAGCAGGAGCTAATGGATTAATTTATGGTTTTTAAGATTTAAAACTTGGAAAAGAATTAAAGTCTTTGATAATTTCATATGAATATCCACATAGCTAATAGTTGTCATAACATGATAGCAATTTGATTAGTCAAACTAGGGTGGATTATGTTTTTCCCACATTCAATTGATATATTTTTCTCAAACACTCTCTTTGCTCTTAGTGACAATTACAATCTAGGTTTAGTAGTAGTTAATCAATAAATTCTCTAAATTTGATTGCCTAAATAATAGTAGAAGCTAATACTGTTTATAGTTAAATAATCTCCGTGGGATCAACACTCTACTCATTCTATATTACTTGATCTGACCTAGTATACTTGGTAGAAGAATTTGCTTTTATTTTTATATGTACATTTGCAGTGAATCAATGTCCTAGATTAATATTTTAACAAAGCTTTTGATTTTTTATGAGAAGCTTTACTTAATCTTCAATGATGAGTTTTTTAAATTTTCTAGACTCTTATTTTCTTTAATATGTACATAATAATCCCTTGCTTTTTTTTATAAGCATGATAAATGTGTTCATTACCTCATAGTAGTTACCCTGCAAAAACTTGCCAAGATTGAGGTTAAACAAAGGAGGAATAGTTAAATGGAGGCTAATTTCTAAAAAATTTGGCAAGATTTCTTTTCATTAAAGACTTTCGAGGTCTGCCCCTAGTTTTCACAATCCACATAATGCCTCATTTAATGAGTACTTCACACACTTTATTCACATAAACAATGTGCTCCAAAGGAGCTACATTGCAACATAAACAACAACACAATTGAGTTGTTCCTTTACAACAAACCCAACAACACTTTAGGTACAATTCAAGATTCTACTAAATAATCACTCATAAACTTTAGTACAATGCCTTTATAAGAGATTGCAAAATCTATAACTAGAAGCACTATACTTTGCTCTCACTTCACTAAATAGCACAAAATATAAATCACACTTTGAGAGAGTGTTTACAAGAATTAATTTGCAATTTATAAACTCCATCAACTCCCTCCATCTACCTAAACTTTTTTATTCATAAGTCCTCTAAAACTCCTAGTCTTTACCTCCAAAAGTATAAAAAATGGCTGGACATTAAATGCACCAACAACGAGTTGAAAAACACAATAGGTCTGGATCTCTTGGAGTGTTCTACATCACCTAAGCATTATGTGCTTTAAAAGGTCTAGACTTCTTGTCAACAAATTTGGATCATTTAATACAACTTGATATTATTTTGTATTTTTGGTATATTTCTCTCATTTGAACTCTGATTGAGGTGATTCAAAATGTCATAGAAAGATTAGAGAGATCTCTATAATTTTCATGTTTTGAGCTTTAAGAAATTTTAAAATAAAATGAGGCCTAATATATATCTATATCAAATTGCAACATACAAGCACAAACAAAAACACATATATATTGCACCTAAAGGCTCAACACATCATAAACGTAATTTGTTTATTAATTACAACTTTACGATATCACTTTAAGCAATTTGTGCAATATATTTCCTCATCAAAATTTGACTAAAACCCTCTAATTCAACAAAACATCCTTAGTCCTTCCAGTAAAAAGTATAACATTAGCATACTCATTCCTAATCCTTCACATAAAAACATACAAAAGAAGAAAAAACATCCTTTAATAGTAAACAATCATTCAAAATGTCCATCAAAAGACTACTTCCATACTATACTAGGACTAACCAGAAGATTCAGCTAATCAGTAACAACAACTTCATTGCAATTGTTTCATTTGCCCTTACCTTTCTCTAAATGGTTCTTGCATGGTGTTAGCATTAGAAGGCTACTCTTTCGCTTGATGATGATACAAATTTTGTTTTTATGGATTATTTCTTCATTTTTGAGTTGGTTCCCATTTCAATATCTTGTTTCTCTATCTCAGTGTCCTCCTTAGCACCATCATCATCATCATCGATAGTATCTCTACCTGCATCCATTATACAAACTTCTTGTTAATCTCCTTTGTCTTCATTGACAATCATTATGTTGGGATGTGTTTAGTCTATTGATCCTACTACATCTTTAGATTCAAGAAGGGGAAATACGCCTAAATTGTTTTATATACATCATTAGCTTCTTCTCCATTTAATTCTTTTTAAGAGAAACAGTAGTCCATGCCTTCAAGCTTAAAGGATTTAAACAATAGAGAAGATGTTAACAAGTAAATGGAATAGAAACTTGATGAATTAATAGACATAGGAATTACCTTTTTTGTTGCTCCTTCTTTCGAATAAGAAGGCCTTACATAGGTTGTTATCAACTATATCATAACATACATCCATCATAAAGAACACTTGTGATGGGATTTAGCCTGACGGATCGATTACTAAAGCTTGGGCTAGAGGCTTGCAAAATCTTGCATTACAGGTGCTTATGGATAGCTTGGAACCTGATGACAAGAAGTTTGTTTCAGCATTTGAGTTGCACGATGACCACAATTGTGTTAGCTTTAATGTGTTGATATAACTGAGTTACAAGATGGAAAGCCTAACGGAGAGCTTACGCAAGTAGCACCACAACTTATGTTGGAGATTGTAAACTAGAGAAGCCTACCAAGAGGTTATATACAGTCCATGTACGAGATCGTGTAGAAGATTCTAACCTCTTTTGAAGATTACATAAGCAACCTACATGGCTTATGTGCAAGGATATATAGAACATTCTGACCTCTTTTAGAGTTATACATGGGTAGCCTACATAACTGTGTTCGAAGCTGTGCAAAACACATGAATTGCGTTTTTCTTCATATATAGGCATCCTACATGGCCTATGTTGAGAGGTTATGTTGAAATGTGAAGTCTAGATTTTCATAGTTAAGTCTTTTATTAGGATTATTATTAAGGGTATTTTAGTCTTTTAGTAGTATTTTATTATTTCTTTAGACTATTATAAATAGTCCTTGCTTTGTAAAAAGATAACTTAGATCTCTATTCTTGAATTCAATTGAAAACTACCTTTGGGTATTTTCTCTCTTTGCTCTTATCAAGCTAATCATCTTTATATGTTAGTGAATCACTTATTGGTGCGTAATATGTGGTAAGTTGATTCTCTCTTATTCTAACTCTAATTTTCATTTTGAGATTTATGCTTAATTATATAGTGCAATTTAGATATCCTAGTTATTGTCCTCCTAAGCATATTATCTTTATCAGCATCAAAGCACAGTTGCAGTAGTGGGATGTTTGGGCTTATATGGTGTTACATGAAGTCCATGTGACGGGTTTTGAATGAGATTTAAAGAAGACAAAGTATGGATTGCTTTCCGACATGCAAGAATTTGGATTTAGCCCTTGCCAAAATTAAATCTTGCAAGAAGATTTGAAGACAATTTTTCATCAACCTTAGGAAGATGATAGAGATCAATCTCCTATGCTTAAAGATTGCACCTAAGCTAATCAATTGTCATTATCTTTATATTATTTTTGTTTGAAGTTAATTAGTTATATTTAATAATTAGTTAGGAATTAATATATTGATTATTAATCTATTAGTAAGCAATAGAAATTTAGTTTTTATTAGCTAATAGAAATTTAGGTCTTTTATTTTATTACTTTATCTCCCCTTGGTTGTCGGGGGTTTTTCCATATATATTCAAGTAATGGGCAATGGTAAAAAAAAAGGCATCAGTCCCTTATTAATAAAAGGTTGCGTTTGGTTGTAAGGACAGGACAAGACAAGAAGAACTGGACAGCACAGTACAAAAATACTAGATAGAATAATTCTTTTGTACCATGTTTGGTATCTATAGAACTGGATAAGGATTTTTGTGCTGTCCTATGTTTGATATACACAAGTACAGGACAGAACATCATCTTTTGACCATTATACCCCTATATTACTATACATTTATTTAACTAATTTATTACGTTATTTAATAAATAAAATTTAAAAAGATTAATTTATATATACAATTAAAATAATTACATATTATATTAAATAAAAAATTCATAATTAAACTTTTTTTCCTTACAAAAATTCACTACCTAATTAAAATATTAAATATCCATATAATAAATTAATTTTCTTAATATTTAATAAATATAAAATTAATTAAATTAATGCTATCAATATTAAGCTAATTAATTACATAATAATTTATTTCATTAGTAGTGAATATTAATATTGAACAATATTAATTAATTATTAAATTAATGATAAATCATAAAAAAAATACCTTACTTTATCATACATAAATAGACTTATATAATCATCATAATATAATTTGCAATGTTAAACAGTTTGCCATTATAATGGAAATTTTTTTTCAACACTTACATTTTACAGTAGCAAAAAAAAAAGTACAAGTAATTGACCAAAAACAACTTTTTAATTTCTACGACATGCCCTTCATTCGTCGTACATTTCTTGTGCTAGATTATTTCTCATTTGAGTCCATTCCACAGTAGCCTTACCGTTCCAATTGTATTGATACCATCTTCCCAATAAGAACTTCATCGCCTTCTATTGGAGCATGCTCCAATGGATCTAGTGGCATGTACATTCGAATGAAATTGTGCAATAAACAACATGCTAGTATCATTCGACATTGTATTTTAATAGGGTAAAATGAAGGACTCCTTAGAATACCCCATCGTTTCTTCAAAATTCCAAAACATCTTTCTATAACATTTCTGGCCTTTGCGTGCCTATAATTAAATAATTCCTCACGATTTTGTGGTGCACGTCGACCTGCAGCCCATTCTTGAATATGGTAACGTCTACCTCTGAAAGGGGCAAGAAAGCCTGGCCCATTGGTATATCCACCATCCACAAGATAATACAAACCTATAAATAAATGTAACATCATAAATTTACATACAATTTTATTACTTTAAAAATAAAATGAAATATGATTTCTTTTTATGCACATACCAGTTGGAACTCTCAAACCATTAGACCGAATAACTGCATCATGCAATACTCTAGAGTTCGATGTGGACCCTTCCCATCCTGCTAATACATAAGCAAATCTTAGGTCATGGGTACATACACCCAAAACATTTGTTGCAAGATGCCCTTTCCTTGTTCGATGTCTAGGTCTATCTGTAGCAGGTGTCGTCACTGCAATATAGGTACCATCTAATGCTCCTAAGCAGCCCTAATAAGTCTCAAAACAAGCAAAAAAAAAAATGCTTATTGACATATTATAATAAATTTGGCCTATTGTGAATGAGTTTAAAAAAAATTAAATTAATACATTAAACCACTTCCACCTTTCATCAGTGCAATCTTGTGCTACAGGATCTGGTTTTGCAAGTAACACATCTTCTAACCTCAAAATAGCAGCCAAAACTTGATGGCAATTTCTACTAATAGTCTCACCTGATCACAAAATCTCACTTGAATACTCCTATTCTTTGTGTGATGTGCAAGTATATTGAGGAAAATAGCAACTTGTTCTTCAACTGTAGTCCTTCCATTAGTGTGCATTCCCCCTCGCACCCTAAGAAGCTCACAAAGATGTGTGAAAGTATCCCACACATCTTCAATTCCCATATGCAATTTGTATCGCTTCCTTTTGTAAGCGAATCAATCACTTCTCTACGTGTTTCATGCCTAGCTAATGTCGTCATCATCCAATACTCCTTTCTCTACCTCTCTTGCCAAAATAAAGTTCATGTAGAAAAAACCAGCAGCAGCCATTATAAAGATATTGACATAAATCCTTGATCCAAGAAGGTAAATCAAAATCTCATGTTGATCCATTATCTGTAGAAAATGAAAGACAAATAATTATAGAGTAATTTAAAACTTAAAAATTAGAAAATCATATAAAGTTGTTTATTAAATATGGTATCTAGATACACATATTGCAGTTATTCTTTTGCATGCACCAAACTATTCTCAAAATATAAATATATACACACATAATCAAATCATACGTGTATATCGTTCTTTTATAAATAGAAAAAATTATATTAAAGTTAAATATGTTTATAAATAAAAGAAAATTTACTTTATTTTTTCTTTTTTCCCTCATGACGATGACATGTCAAAAGACAAAAGGAAAATGATTCTTAAATATTATGCATATACAATATTATTGACACACATTAGTTGTTTTTCATACATATACATAAGATAATTTTTTTAATTTATAGCATCTTATAAAAGAAATATTTTTTTGAATAAAAATTTAAGTGGTATAACATCACACGGGATGAACAACTCATCTACATAGGCTCTCAATGTGGCATAAATTGCCATAACATTAAACAATAATTAGACATATTAAACCTCAAGGTAAAAATAAAATCTAAAAAATTGGAATTCATAATATAGACAAAAAAGGCTTTGAAATGCATATAGGAGAATTGTTAATTACAAGTATTAGGAGATGTAATAGTACACACAGAAGTCCTATATTTATTATAAGAAAACATGATGAGATGATAAGTGGTAAGAATAGAATGGTCATATACTATATGAAGTTAAATCATAATACAAAAACATATGCATATGCTATCCAAATCAGAACAAATTGGTTAAACAGGACAAAATAGTAAAATACTTAATAAATTTGATTGTAAATCTAGAATTTGACAAGTAAGATTGTATGAAGAATTAATTTCTTAGAGATTTTGATTTGTAGATAAGTTAGGTTTCAAGTGAAACTAAGCATAGTACTGGTGGATGCAGTTATATGATCCGAAATACAGGTGTAATTATTTCATCCCTATTGAGCTCTTTGCGCAAACCAGGTTTTGATTGGGATCCAAATATACCTTAATACTCAGCAGTCAACACATTGTTTCTAAGGAATATAGATGATTACTAATATTTACTCATTTCTTAAATTCAGGGAAGACAAAACATGAAACAATGTTGCAAAATCCAAGGAGCACAATATAGTATCGGCAAGAACAAGATGACTGTTCTGTTTTTTACCTAAAAGCCGATCTTTACGTCCATTGGTTTGTGCTATGTGATAAAACAATTGTTTCTTTTTTTTTTATTTTTGTTTTTTATAGTTTATTTTCTAATGATTATTCCCTAATTGTACTAGAAAATGTTGTGCAACCATAAAGAAACTTTGTACTTATCAATACATATGTTTATCCCAGTAAAGATTTCACAAGTTAATAGAAACTAGACTAAAAGCTAAAGGACTCAAAGCTCATAAGAGACCTAAATGCTGATACGATGCTTGAATATATGAATAATCAAAGACCCAAAAGAAACATCTTTCGCAGAGCTCAAAGTCAAATTCTTCCATGGGCAAAGGTTGGGAAAGTTTATAATTTCTCAACCCGCATGTTAAATCGGACCGAATAAGCAATATTTGGAACCGATCCAACATAAAGCAGGAACGGATACTGAGGGGAAAAAATGGCAAAGACTCAAAAGTAAAATTACATGTAAATTAACAATAACAACTAAAAGAAATTAGTTTGGAAATTTTTTTTGCAACATCTTCTAATGTTTCTTCGATCCAGAATTTACAAGGACAAAGTTTAGCAAAGTAATCAAAAGACCCATGATGCTAATTAATGAAGAATATGCTCATTTGGAAAAGAGAAAGATGAAATCCCTCTATAAAAACCAATAAGCTGCTACTGTATGGTCGAATAATTCGTCTGTTGAAGCAAAAATCCTGAAGAACAAAGGCCACATAAGAAACGAAATCACAGTATTCTACTCAACATGAATTAATAAAATAATATTTCAGGGGATTTTAGCATGTCATACTTCCACAATCAGAAAGAGAATAAAGACAAATAATTTAGTCCAACAAGTAAGTCAAACACCGCCTGCCGAGAAACGGCTACCGGAGTCAAGAGACCAAAAATAGTTCCCTTGATCAGCTACCCAAATAAATTCTATCTTTGTCCTTCATATACATGCATTTCTTCTAATTTAATTTACCCGCGTTTAATTTCAGTCACTTGTAATCTATAGTTTAAATTATCGAAAGAAAATTAAAAAAAAAAAATTAATATGCAAGCAAATCCACATTTTCAAGGTCCATGCAGATGAGAGAGAGAGAGAGAGAGAGAGAGAGAGAGAGAGTTACCTGAGGTAGGATCCTTCGATGGCGGAACAGACGACGAAAGAGGCAACTGAGTTAGGGTTTCAAGGGAAAGGGAATGAAAGAAGACTTTTGGCAAAGGAACAGAGGAAGGAGGAAACAGAAAAACACATGCTTGGAATGGATATTTTTGGAATTTTGAAAAATGAATGTATTTGTCCTGTGCATTTCGTTTTGTTCCATGGAATAGGAGGGACAATTAATTTGAAGTTTGTCCTGTACCGTGGGGTCTTTTTTGTCCATCCCATTACTAATTTTAAAAAACAAACGAGGGACAAATAAGTTTGTGCTGTCCTGTCCCATAGAAAATAGAAAACCAAATGCAACCAAAGTGTTATTTTAAGAAGATTTTCTCAATTTGGTTCTTATCAATCATTGGGATTGTGGCGAACGAATTCTATTCTTATCAGTCTTCATGATTGTGACGAACAAATCACTTGAGTTAATTTGTAAGTCATATCAAATTAGTAAGAGTGTAGTTCAAGTTATTCTTAGTGCATCATATCCTAGAATAATGCCGTCCATATCTAAAAAATTTTTGTGAAAGCCCTAATGATCATACTACTAGGTGCTTTATATATCTATATATCTATATATATATTGGTGTCTTAGTGATTATCCTCCTTGGCACATTACCTTCTACCAGTGATTTAGCTCTATCCTCATAAAATCTCTTTAAGCCTCTTTGTCAACACCATATGAATGTTGTAAAACATATTCAAAGTTTAATAAAGTTATTGTCGTACCCATCAACCAAAAGAGCTTCTTGTAATAAGCACCCCAATGCCTCTTCCCCTAATTAACTTATATGTGTCAAGCAGCACATCATGTGTCGGGTCAAGTAGGATAACTTCAATGGCAGGAAAATGCCCCTGCATAGCACACTCTCATGTATTAGCTCCTTCATTATATTATCTAGGATGATAAACAAAGACAAAAAGGCTAGAGAGCTAAAGTTTTAATACCTTTTGCTGCTTGGTGTTCCTAGAATATGTGAACTCCTTTTATTCAGCTATGGTATATCTTATAATTGCATCCTTAAACTTCTATGGACTCTAAACAACATTCCAACAACAAAGTGCACTTCCTTAGCATTTAGACCAAACACCTTTAAATCATTCCTCTTCATTGTGCACTTATGTTCATCCCCATCCTCCCTTATTCCACTTAAAGTCATCATTGAACCCATTCTCCCCATAGACTGTGTCTAAATAATCATCGGGCTAATCAATTGCTACAATCTACTATCCACTAGGTAGAGCATTCTCTTTCACTCTCCTTACCCACAAGTCAGATTTAAACTCCTTAATGATTTCCCAAGCCTCAAGTAACTTCTCATCGAAGGCACCATCACTCAAACAACCTTCAATGTCAGAACTATCACAGTTCTAATTTTTTTACCTCTAAATCTCTCTCCTCATCACTATTTACACCAAGGTCTTTTCCTCCTTTACGTTCATCCCTCTCTCTAGCAGATAAACCAATGTCATCAAAATGTTGCAAGTAAATTTGAATGTTTTCAGAGGCCTCGAAAATGTTAAGTTTTGAAACACTGAAGTCATCATTTGTTATTCTAAGCCCATTGGCCAAGCTTAAGTTTGAGTATAGAATCTCATAACCTCAATATTATGGCATTCAAGCTCTATGGCCAACTTCACCTTCAAGAGATCAAGAGAGAAATAAATTATATCAACCCTAATGACATCGTGCTTCCACCAATATATAGCATATAGCCCATCATGATTGTCCTTCATGAATTTACCTCCATGATGGATAAGTATGCCTCTCTGACATTTCCATGCCACTTACATTTGCAGGACAAAAAAGAAAAAAGAAAAACAATGCATCAATGGTAAGTTTAAAAAATAAATGAACAATAATTTATATATTGTTATGAAGACTTAAATTTCTTTGATAAACTGCTTAAATGATTTTGTTTGGAAAGGACCACATAAAAGGGGCACACAAAATACATTAAATGCAAGGTGAATCAAGGAAATGAATAAATGATCACTTACTACAAAATTTATTTGCATGCATCTCAACAGTGATGACTAACTCGTTACATCAACACAAAAATACTTGGGACCACATCCACATGATTAATATATTCTCAAAATTTCAAAGATACAGCATGCATACAAGATAGTAAGTGAAGTGATATAAGTTAATAAAAAAGACAGCACATGTAAAACTAGTGTAGCAAGCCACCAACATATTTAAAACCAAATTTCTAAGGTAGGACACAATAACATTCATGATGAAATCAAATGGGACCACACATAAAAACCCATTATGGACCCTATGCTTACATGAGACCTATTGTTTGCATTAAAACAAATGGTAAACAAAACGTGCATATACTAGCTTTCGATTCATGTTGCGTTTACCTGTGGTGCCCATGTCTTCAAGTGTGGTTGATGTTCATGATAAATGCACAACTAAAGAAAAACGTGTTCCTGTACTCTTACCTTTTGATGTAGACTGAACCCTTTGAGGTAAAACTAAGAGGAACTTAAGTGTGGTAACTGAGAGTACACTGATGTAAGTTAATGGAGTAAATAGAAAAACGAATGTGAAAGGATAGAATAGAGACTAAGATTAGACTAGAGGAAGGAGGAGGTTGAAAATATTAAATGTGGTCTTCTATTTTCTTAAAGCACATGTAAATCAGAGTGTTGAAAAAATGAGCAATTTTTTCTAATTAATATGGATGTTCTCCATGCTAGAAATTTTTTCCAAAAGAAAACATGTCACGTCATCACTTTTAATGACTTTTACAAGAGGTAGTGATATAGGGACTAAAATGCACTTGCTTTAAAATGATGTACATTAAATTACCAAGATTTAGAGATCATGCACTCAATTGACAAAAATCGATAATAGAGGCACTACCATGCCATTATCCTTTGCAATTTGTAACTAATGCTAAAAAATGCTAAGACCTGAGTAGATAGCATATCTTAATTCAAGTTTTATATATTAGTAAAAGATTAAGAATTTTTTAAATCCTAACTTAGTTTGATAGATAAGAGATTTAAGACTCAATTATTCTCTTAAACTAAAAGTTTTAACCTTTTAAATTTTACTTAAGACTCATAAACTTTCAAGTATGGCTATTTAATCTATTGTATTGTTGGAAATTGCAATCTCTATAGTACGGTCTTAATTGGTATATGTTCCTTATCCTATAGTGATAATATATGTGTGTTGGATACTATTGCCTAAGATGTATGGTGGAATAATGTATTGATGACGTAATTCTACACCTTTCATGGTTCAAAAATCTCACGGAAGTACTATTTGCCTTGATCACATGGGTCATGACCCTATTAGAGGCCTAGTAGAAATATCATGAAGTTATCATATCACGTGTACTTCTGTAATATAAGAACTGTTTTGCATGTCAAAGATTGGAAAACTCTACTTAATATGTGCTACGTCAGTTTTAATTGTACAAATACATATGGATAACTAAGGAAATACAATTTTCACAGTCGACCAGAACCATAGAGAATTGACATCCTCCACCAAATGAGATTGAATACTATTGACATAATACAAATCTCAAATAATTATATAATTAATACAATTCATATCCTGAGTTTACCTTAGACAATACAAAATCTTAAACTCATATATTAAATATATAGTTTACATTCTAAGCTCATCTTCCTATCTTCCAAAACTTCATTGAAGAAGAGTCTCTCTCCACACATTCTTGCTGTTCCCAACATAAACTATTCATGCATTAAAGCTGTAAAGGTGCGGGCTAAACTATAGCAATGAGGTAACCTAATTAAACACACATCAGGCAATAACAAGCAACTGTAATTAGCACACATATGCAATGAGACAATAATCATATACACAAATACAAGTTTGGACAATTCGAAATCCAAATACGATGAAGATTTATGCCCCTCATCAGGGTTAGAAAGAAGTTATGATAACCGCACCTAGGAAATAAAAAAACCACGGGAAAAATGGATACCGCACATTCTCACATAGTAATTTCAAATATTTCATTCATTCCTTTGGAGCAAAGAAACTCCATTAAGTATTAACTCTTTTCATATCGAAATCCTATGAGGCATTCCTTTAAATGCTAGTTTAGTTCTTGATGGATGTTAACTGATGTATCAAATTATAAAATTTAGAAACCTAAGTTAAATCCTATGATTGAGCTAAGCAAGTATACCTATCTAGTATAGTCTAGAATTGATGAGTATCATCCACAGGGATCTAAGAAGCAAGTACCAGTATTATCCTTTTTCTACTATTTAGCCTAATTCTTGAAGTAATAGCTATTATTAACTACTTAACTAATCTAGCAAACTCTAAGATCAATTATGTATGCCTTCAAAAGATGTATTCAATCATAAGACATACCCTTTATCTTTATCCACCCTAAACCCTAGTTTCTTATAATAAAATATTGATTGATGAATTATTTATGCTTTGTACTGCAGAATCTCGCAATTAAATTAATTACTCAATCGAGTTTATCAATTCCTAACCTTACATGAGATAGTAGAGACCTTTCCCTCACTAACACAAATAAGATCGCATTAACGTTTAGGATTCTTATAATAAAGATTAAATCTCTATGCAAAAGATGAAAGTTTCCCTATCTCTAGGTGAAACATGCAATCTCTTTATTCATGAAGATCTATTTTATCATATGAAACCTCTTTTTATCTAACAAGAATCATACATGCAACCAATTTTACACATAAATCAATCACAAAACAACTAAAGCATATGATAGATACAAAGGCATAACATTTCTATTAATTAAAAGAAAATTCAAATTTCATGGGGTTTTAGGTTTCACAAGACTTAGGGTATAAAGATTTACTCCTACATGGAGTTTACAATAAAAACATAAAATTTAGAGAAGTAATCAGTAACCATGATATAATAATAAAACCTTTTAGTAATCTTGTGATCTCAAATGGTGCTCAAGAAATTCACCTCTTGAAGTTCTTCTTTTTTCTCCTAGGGTTCATAAAGTATGCCAAAATATTCTTTAAATATAAAGACAAGGTAGCTATTTATAGTTTAGGATGGGAAACATGTCTGCATAGGCTATCTAATCGAACCATCCCGTGTAGCTCTCATCACCATCAAACCTGTAGCAAAATCTTAAATGTTAATAAAATGAGTTGCAATAACCAATATATAGTAAAACAAGCACACAAATGTATGTCACATGTTCTTATTATAATGCAACAACCACAGATTAAGTTATGAATTTAAAGCCCACAAACGAATATCTCTAGCATCTCAAAAATACTACATGCAATATTACATAAGACTCTTGCCTATCACATGCTCCTATTATAATGCAACAATCACATAATGATTTATTAAATTTAAAGCCCACAAACGAGGTATCTTTAACATCTTAGAAACACCGCACGTAAGAGTATACATGACTCTTTCCAAACAAAAAGGCTAGGTTTACCTTAACGAATCATGCATTGAAGAAGGGGTTTTGATAAGTCCCTATGACTCATCAAAAAAGAAAAAACAAGAAGTAGTCCCATACGAATAAATTCCACATAAACAACCATCAATAAGCACAATCCATCGTAACATTTTATATAAGGGCCCATACCTCTACATAACTTTGTTGCAACTTTGTAGCACTCCTAATTGATTACATGGTTTCATAATATCTACTATCGACTACCCATTTGACCTTACCACATACCTCATGGCGTCTAAGTTCCTATAACTACCACATCCTTCTAAAGTTGCAAGCAGACTTACAACCTAATCAAGGGTGTCACTTCTTAGGGTAAGCAGCCAAGTAGCAACTAACACATATTTTAGCCGAGTTTAAGTCTTAGTTCAATTATTAATACTACGTTAGCAAGCAACACACAATTGTTGCTTACCTATTAACAAATCAAATCCTTATCTTCCTTTTTCCAAGTTCAAAGTCATTTATTGTTCCTAAATTCAATGACTCCTATTAAGTATGTTATAGATTATTCTAATCATTTATCTTTGATTCTCATTAGTGTAGTTATTCAAATTAGGGTTTACATGGTCATAGATCATAGTTTAGGAGTCAACTCATTTGCCTACATTCAGTCTGGCTTTTAGATGAGTGTTATTTTCAAGGTTTCTATGTCATTTATCTAGTTAATTATGTAGGTTAGGATTGGTTATGGGGTTTAATTTAACCAATCCCAAGTGGTCTATACTCTGTGGGTTTCGAATCTTAACCTTCGAATAATAGATTCTTATAGTATACTATTCTCGTAAAGTCATTAGCATCCCATCTAATTATTAGACTAACTAGTATGAAAGACATTTATTGAGATGAGACAATTTGAACTTGATGTGGTCACTTGGTGCATTGGTTTGAAATAGATATTCAACTTGTAATTATTTTCAGTTCAAGACTTTAAGTTGAATTTCAAGTCTATGAGAGGTTATGATCAGGTTTCATAACATGAGTTTTTAATGTCTGCAAAAGATAAGAGTAACTCATAATCATAGGAGGGTTGTGATGGCTTTTAGGGTCAGGTTAAGGATGACCACGGGCCATGATACGACCTATGAAGTAGGTCATAGAGGCCTCAATTTCGAAACAAGGTTGATCAGAAGAGTCTACAGCCCTACATATAAGTTATGGCATGGGCAATGGGAAAGTCCACAACCCTTCATATAAGCCATGACAAAGGGTGTGGCAGTCTTAATGGAGTTTAAAGATTCCTACAGCTTACCATACGGGCCGTGATAGAGGGTATGACAGCCTAGGTGAACTCTAGAGGGTTCTATAGCCTCCCACACAAGCTGTGGCATGGGGCTTATCATCTAGATTTTGGAATTCCTTATTTTTAACTCATTTTGGTTCAAGTTCTTCTAAGTTTAACATCAAAATTCCATTTCCTAAGATCCTTTATTGTCCATTCACTTCAATCATTTGTTTCACTTTGTTAAGTTATCTAGTTAATCATATAGGTTAAGGTTTAATTTATCCTAGTGGGCTACTCTTCTATGGGTTTTGATTCTTAACCTTCCAAAAATAGATTCCTATAGTCCACCATTCTCATAAAGTCCCAACATCTTATCAAATTATTAGGCTAATAAGTACAAAAGACTTTTATTAAGATGAGACATTTTGAACTTAATGTGATTACTTGGTGTATTGGTTTGAAATGGATATTTAACTTGTTACTTTTTCTAGTTTAAGATTTTAAGGTGAATTTCAAGTACATGAGAGGCTTTGATCGAGTTTCACAAGTTTGGAACATGCGTTTTTAATGTTTGGAAAAGATAGGAGTAACTCATAATAGGTAATAGCCCATGAGAGCATCGTGATGCCCTCTAGGGTTAGGTTAGGGATGACCACAGGCCACGGCATGGCCAATGGTATAGGCCTTAGAGGCCTCGATTTAGAAATAATGTTGACTAGAAAGTCTATGGTTCTCTATATAGGTTATGGTGTGAGTGGTGGGAAAGTCTATAACCTTTCATACAGGCTATGACAATGGGTATGGTAGTTCTTGTGGGGTTTAGAAATTCCCACAACCTGTCATATGGGCAGTGATAGATGGTGTGACAGCTTAGGTGAACTCCAAATGATTCTATAGCCTCCCATACAAGTTGTGGCATTAGGCATATTAGCCCAAATTTTGCAATTCTTTGCTCTTAACTCATAATTTAATATCAAATTTCCATTTCTTAAGTTCATCCATCATGTCATTCGCTTTAATCATTATTTATATCCATTTTTACACATTTAAATCACCATTTAAACTACACTTTTTAACTAAAACCATCTCAATCTCCAAGAAAACAATTTCTACATAACTCCCATATAATTTTTAGCAACAACAACGCCCAAAACATAAATTATCTCTTCCTTCACCTAATAGACAGCTAAATCACTTCAAGAAGCTGAAAATCCTGAACTTACACATGGCTTTAGTTGCTTACCTCCAATTTGTAGTGGTTTTCTTGTTTTAGCTATCATCAACACTTGAGGCTCCTAACACTTGCGATAACTTGATTTTTAACTCACCGTAACATATTTCCATACATCTAGGTAGATTTACAAGCACAAAATGTCATAAAACTTACTCCAATACTTCTTAAATCTCAATTCTTACCCTTCTTATGAATTTAGAGAGCTTTATCCAACTCTTACCTCTTTTAAGGCTTCTTCAACACCAAACACTTAGAGATTATCATGTTAACACCTATTATTTAGCTTAAATCTTGATAACCCACTTAATTAACACTAATTAGAGGTTAGAGCTTTAGAAAGTCTTACCTTGAGATTTTAGACAGTCACTTAAAAGGGAAATGTGAAAAAGGGAAAAGATTACTTATATATAGGGTGTAAGAGGTAGGGTTAAGGTTTTAGAAGAAAAAAAAGATATCCCTTTTTAGATTTTGCGACATGGCATAATCTAGGACATTTGATCTTTCATATGTAACGTCTTAACTAGTTTAAGTTTTAAATTTTGAAATAACGAGAGATTATAAATTTTAAGTATCCCTTAATTTAATATTACCATTGTATCTAATCCCCAAAATTTAATTATCATAGGTTTTCTTATTAGAGGTAAAATAGTAATTTGTGAAAATTTTTTAGCTCTAAAAGCAATATATTCGATTTGTCTTGTGAATGTTTCACTTAAAGCATTTTTAAATTCTAACTTAATTTATTTTGGTATATTTGATTGATTTTAAATTTTCTAAATTTTTGGATTCTTGGTTAGGAATAGAATTGAAAATTTTTGAAAATTTGGTCGTTTGAGTTCTTACGGCATAGCTCAAGCATAAACATAGCCACCAATTGAAGAAAACTTATTGGAGTGCTGGTATTACTACTACGAAAAGTACGTGTACAATCATCATTAGCTTTGGCATAATCTAAAACAAATGCAAAAATGGATTCAACAATTTGACACCTTTGATGTCAACTCTCTCTCTCTTGAATCCACTTCTCAATCATTGTCATCATATCACCATTAGCTCAACGATCATAAGCTCAGCCCGTAATTTCTTTAGTGCTGCAAATTGATTATACATGCTACTCGTGAGGAAGTGAATCCAACTCCTCGCCTCCTCTATCTCTTTCTTCTAAAGACAATTTCCTCTAAATCAAGTTCCCCAAATGGGATGGGGAGGAAAAGAAGGAGAAGGATAATGACACGAGTGACATAAGACAACAAGAGAAAGAAAAAGTGGAAGAATCAAAGAGAAAAATGTGGAGGTATAATCACCACCGTGGTGGTCCATTTGAGATAAAAGATCCCTTACATGCATGAATTGATTGAAGAAGAAAAAGATGACTAATTGGAGAAGATGATAGCATAATAAGCATTTTAATATGAGAGTGAGAGAAGACTTTTTTTATTTCCTTTTCTGTTTCTATATTTAATGTATATCTTGTATGAAATCATTGAGTGGGTTTCGGGACATGTACAACTAATTAGTGGCTAAAAAGGCCAACAATGATGATAGTGTCAGCCCAACTAACGGAGGTAGTTTTTATGTGCATTAATAGTTTAATTATGTATTAAATTGATTATATTGAGTAATTAATTTCTCGTTTTAGGAAATTTTGGATACCAAATATAATATTAACCCTTATAATGTACACACATATATATTAATGGTTTGAAATGCTAAGGAAAAAAGTAAAGGTGTATAATATGGATATACTACTTTTTGCAATAAATTTGTGACATAAATTATAATGTTAGGAATAACAATGGATTTGCATGAAAAATTGAGTTGTAATAATGATTAAAACAAAGCTGCATTTGACATAAAAAAAATATTGACAACTAAAAATTTAGTTGCAATTGTTATAAGTATTAGTAATATATGAAAATTTAATTATATTTACCATCAAATCAGAGATAGATTAGGATAAAAAAAATGTAAATTGAAAAATTTATAAGGAATCAAAGGCTTTTTTCTTTTGCCTTACAATTTTTTGTTTCTAAATCCTTCCACAAGTCTTCACAAAATCACAATTAATTTGCGATTGGTTCACCATTGTTAGAGATAGAAGTACCATGTTTCCTTTCTTTTACTATAAAAATACTAGATTTTAAAAATAAAATTTCTATTTTTAAACATAAATTTTTATAGAAAAAATTGTCGTCGATGATTCTATCTATATGGATATAAGTTATTTTGCTAATCTTTTATCGCAGAATTTCTATCCATGTCAATTTTCTTGTAATGTTTAAAAGAATACACTTAAAACTACTATAATCAAGAAATGTATAAACAATTTTTAATTACAAAAATTCCTTTACCGTATATACTTATATGTATTGTTTGTACATATGTGTATATGTAATTTATTTGTCCACATATGCTGAATTTTGTATATTCAACTATAATAGAATTAGAAAATATATACATATTTGTACATAATGGATTATAAAATTCTTTTTGGAAAAAGATACTTTTATTTTTACAACTATATTCAGTTATATAACGTTTAAAAGAATACACTTAAAACTAGTATAATCAAATACAAACATATTTGCACAGCTATGTTCAATTATATAAAACTATTATATTTGCTACCTAAAAATTGTTAACTTGAAAAGGCAATATACTGCTGTTTGTATATTCAATTATTAATACTTGACCAGTTGGTTTGTATCTTTAATTAGGGTAAAAAGGAAATATGCATAGATTTTAGGGATCCTTATCTCCCACACCTCTTAACTAAACTTTTTGGTTTTGATTGTGAAATATGCACAAATGTGATGCAGCTGTTAGCATAATCAATAAAAACTAATCAACAGGTAATCTCAAAAGTAAACACGAATTTGGATAAATTCTCAATATAATGAATGATTATGATGGCATCCTCTTAAGAACAGAATAAAACTTCAAGACCTTGAATACGAAATAATTTTTAAAAAATTAGGGAAAATAATTAAAAAGCCAATTTTGGGTCCTAAAATATGTTTTTCGGGCCTCAAATTGGCAACTACAAAGTAAATCCTTATAATTAATGGAGATCTGTGAACATCTTTATCTAAACATATAATAATAAGGTTTCTGAATTATATGTTGAAAGTTATAACTAATTAAAATGAGATACATGTCTATTTCTTCTTAAACCTTTGGGACTTATCTAATTTGTTTAAAAACCGAGCCTGTTTGTGCTCTGCATCAAAATGTTTGATGGTTGATTTGGACAATAGATTTATTATTTATGGGGAAAAAAGAAAAGAAAAGAACAGAACAGAAAATAGAAATAAAAACACGATATGTGTCCTCCCTAGCAAGTTATGAACATAAACATGGTAGTTACTAGGTTAGGTTTAAGTAATGGTAAAGTGTCTGAAACATCGGGGCATGTTTCTCGCCCAAAATATGTGGGCATGCTTAAGCAAAGTAACTTTTATGTAGTTATCCAAATTATATAAACTACGACTACTTATCACTAGAAATAGGATTTTGTATAGCTTTTAGTCATGCATTTTGTTCTCAAGTCGGAGCATTTATCAAACGATGAAATTAACCTTGATTTACATTTTAATTTAACTTCTAAACGGATTTCCAAATTTATATCCTTTGAATTACAATTGAACTTAGAAACTAGACGTGGCTGAAAACACTATTCAAACATTCAGAAAATGGCCACGTAAGGTAGCCAACATTCAAACAAAATTTCATATGCTCCCCAATATAAATATCTATATTACAACAAAAACCCAAACATTAAAAAAAAAAAAAATCAATTTCAGCTGGGATGCCCATTTTTTAACAACTGCACTTTTGTTAGTAATTCGATTCTAGGACCTCTCATTCGAGAGATCGGAAAAATGCCATTAGGTTATTTTGTTGTTATTGTTGTTTTAACAACTGCACTTTGAGTACTAATCTATTTGGAAATTATGATTCAACCCCTACCAATTCAGCAATTAGATTTCATTACTATGAAATTAACATCACAACACCCCAACTCATAGTTGCACAGAAGAAATCAACTTACAAAGCTCCCATGCAAAAATATGTAACTGGAATTTCTTTTAAAGTTTAAAATATTAAATATGGTTTAAATTTGATCTTAGTTCCATGAGATTGAGATTTCTTGCAACTGATTATATATTTAGATGCTAATTTTGAAATTAGACAAAAAAGGTCCCATGCAACCACGTCAGTCTCGTTCACTGAATGTACAATTAGTGCTTTCCTTAATATTCTACTTCTGAAGTAGATTTTCGAAAATTAGGTTCACAATTTTGAAATTGTTTCGCTTGATCGTGCAAATTGGATAATTTTGAAGCTCAAACCGGTTGGAGAACTGGCCATGTCCAAAGCAACGGGGGCCTATTTTTATAAATATAAAAGCTCACTGGAGCTAAGAAGAAGGTTGCCAGAATAAGCTGGGTATAGAAAAGTTCCCAAAGTGAGAGGGAGTCGGGAATTATTAGGGGTTTAATGCATTAACTTTCAGTTACATGTCCTATTATGTTAATGATGTAGCCATACTGCAAGTATAAGTTTTGTTTCGTAATTCATTGAACGTGTTCATAATCATGTTTTATTGTAAATGTTAGTTGTTCAGGCTGGTCTTGTTTTCGGATTTATCATGATGGTGTTATATTAATTAGGGCTCTATTACAATTTTGAAGTGTAAGGGGGAAAGTGTTTGATATTTAAAATTTAATCACTTTGACAATCGCCTACTTCAATGCCAATTTACTATCTATAAATTTTTCAAAATCTTTTATAATATCTAAACTAACTCCATTTATATAGATAGTTGCAAAAATGGGCAAAAGTTATCACATAGAAAAATATATAAACTTCAATTAACAAATTGATATATTTAAATTCCAAATAGTGAATTATAAAAATGAGTAAAATTTAACAACCAAATGTCATATTTATCTAATTATAAATCTAAAAGGCTCTATGGAAGAAATTTTAAATATACATACTTTATAATGTAAATTGACATCTCTTCATGGTGGGTCGGGTCTGACCTGTGGACCCGATGGGTCCAAGTCCTCAAAAATGGATCCAAAATCATCCCATCTTGATGGTGGGGTGGTTCAGACCTGCTGGTTTATTTGCTGGGTCTATGGGTCCGACCCTTTTAAAAAGAAAAAAAAAAAATTCACCATTTAAAAAACAATTTTTTTTTTTTTTTGTAATTTGGTTGGACCCTTTTGGATCCATTGGTTCGGATAGGTCCACTGGATGGGCCCGTGTAGGTTGGCAGGTCTCTTTGGCGGTTCTGAACCACCCCAATAGGGTGGGTATTGGTTTGAACCCAATCTGAAGAGATGTCTAAATGTGACTATGTTGAATTAGAGTAATTATTGGTTTTTAGTTGGCTATTGAATTGAATGATGAATTGAGACAGTAGCAATGGTAGTGTAAAAGAAACGATTTAGCTGTAGGAGAGAGATCTAAAGATAGAACCTCTATCCGACAGTGATAGGAACAATTCAGTATTCTTAAGTCAGCAAATGTTCTTTATGTTTGAAAAAACAAATGTACTGGAAAGCTAAAGAATTATGCATGTTTACAAGGAAAAATAAGGCTTGGTTTACTTAGATCACAGCACTTGTATATAAGTATTAATAAACTTTTATCATATAAACAACTATTTTAAAAAAAATACATCATTACTACGATTTGTCATTAATTTACTAATACTTCTATGTTACTTATCTGGACATTTGACATGTTAGTAATAATAAATCTTTTCATACGATTGGGTGTTTTGCAAGGGATTACGAAGACTCAAATATCCATATCAGAGTTATGGCCATGCATTGTGGGCTTCATTAGCCTTTTGTTGCTTTTAGGCTGTTGGGCTTCATTAGCCCTAAAATGGTATTGAAAAAAAAATTAATAATTAATCTTGATTCCGCAACCACAATTTTCTTGATCAGCAACTCGGATTAATGCAAGCATAAATATCTAAATTTGGCCTTTCCTTTCCTTGTAGGAACAAAATTGGAGTAGCTCCAATTGGGTGGATTAGAATGAAGCTTATTAATGAGCTATATAATTAGGTCTTAGAGTTGGGCTTTTATGATATTCGAAGTGTACATGCACATCGGAATTTTTTTCTTCAAGCGTCTCCAACATGTATATGTTCGTGTCGTCATTCCGATAAAAGCATCGCGTAGTTTTGAATTAATCAGCACACTGTTAGACCAAATATTAAATACAAAACAACAAATTATTTAGCATATAGAATATGAAATGATTCTCGTAGAAAGATTTTGAAGAAATATTTGAAAAGGGAAAAAAAAAAGTACGTTTGAAGTGTTATTAAGTTAGGAGAGAATGTAATGCAATTTAGAGAGGGAAAATTGTAAAATAAATAAATGGGAATGATTTCATTGCAATTTTTTTATACCTCATCGCATCAAAATTATGGAGAAAATGCAAAATAATCCTTTAAACTTTGATTCAGTATGAAGACATTCTGTACTTTTAAATATTTACAATCTCTTTTTATTTTATAAATTAGAAAATAATCCTAAAAGTTAAAAATAACTTTCTAAATATTGACCTCGACATGTCTATTAAGTCCAACAAATGAAATACCTTTATATTGTTTATTTATAAAAATTTAAAAATATATTTATACCTATATCAAAGTTTAAGGATTTATTTGTAATTTCTCCTTAAATTAAGTGTACAATACTCTTGTTTGTTTTAAGGAAAAATCTTGTTATTAGAAAAATGTTTTTGCCTAAACGTTTTCCGGAAAACAATGTATTTTCATGTGTTTGGTTGCTTTTATAAAAGTATGTAAATTTTTTTTTGAAGTTTGACTTATAATATTATGTAACATATCATCATATATAAATAATTTCTTATCAGAAAGTTACCATATAAATACACTATTCCAAACATTTTATTTAAAAGCAAAGTATGAAATATAATTTTTTTATAATTAGTTATTTATAAACACTCAATTGATATTTAAAATTTTTTTAATGACCTTTCATTTTTCTTTTATCCATCGAATTATTTTAATGTTTAAAATATAATTTATTGTTCAATTACGATAAAAATCAATAAATATAGTATTCCTAGAGTTAAGACACTAGTAGAGACTAATTCAAAAATTGATTTTCTGTTTTAAAAAGAGTTAATCGTTTTTCTTAAAAAAAGTTAGGATAATCTCTTTAGTGGGAAATTATTTTTCATTATAAGGAAAAATCTTTTTTTATCTAAAGGGAATTTTTGAAAGTAACAAATAAGGAAAAAAAATTATTTTTCAAGAAATATTTGTCTCTTGAAACAAACGGACCTAAATGCATCAATATCAAATTCCTAGGGGTGAGGACCACAGTAAATTAACATAATTTCCTGAATTAATCACTTCATGAGCCTTTAGTTTTCCATGTCCAAATAATTAGATCCGTTTCAATCTCATTAAAGGCTTCTAATAGCTTGATAACAAAGTCAACAATATAACTCTGTAAACAATACATTTTAGCTCGGGGATCATCTCAGGATGAAGGCGACACCAGGGGACCTCTCTTCACATGCAACCATGTGGCGGTGGCCTGCACCATTACGTAAACAACCATTTCACGATAATATATTACAGAAAACCCTTTCTGATTTATTATTATTTTTTTTGGGTCAAAAGAAAATCACTCTATTAGGTATGACAAATGACCATGTCGTATCATCCGTAGAATAAATTTTGCATACTTTATGTGCCACACGCTTTCGCGTGCGTTATCCATTCGTACTCATATGCTATGTTTCGTGTGTTTTTTTTTTTTCAACATACTATGCCATGCCGGCTTATTTACTCATGCGTTGTGTGCTTTTAATCGGGTCCGGTTTCACATGGTTTATACGATTTTCGGATTATTTGATAATTCTGACTTGCGTTTTTTTTTTTTTCAATGGTTTTTGAAATTTTAAATATAGAAATTACTCAAATTATTTTTAAAAATTTCACAATGTAAATATAATAAATTAACTTTTACAATTAATATAAATTGAACCTAAATGATGAATAAAGCATAATCTCATCCATTTCGCTAATAATATGTAATTACATTACTATTTATAAGATAAATAATTAATTCATTTCAAGATAAAATAGAGAATGAGAATCTTGCTCGCCTTACTAACCAACTTGACCATTTGCATCACCAAAGGGATGATACATTGGTGGTGGTGGATGAACCACCAGTCCTAGTTGGTAGCCTGCCCATTGGAAGAAGTTCTCATGAAATTTGGTAATTTAATCATACCCGAAATTCATATTTTAGAGCATTCAACTATGATCTTGGAGCATATCATGATTTTTCCTAATCATTTCCTCATGCCATTCTTGAGTTTTACTGATTTACTCTAGACATTCCATTATGACTTTCATACTAAACCTACCAAGCTCTTGTTGTTGCCAATATGTCTGGCCGTACCCTCCCTCCTCCATTGGTTCATGCCAAGAGTTAATCTTTCCATATTGGAATTCATTGCCACCTCAACATCATCTCCTTGTCGAGGTTGTAGTTATCCTTGACCCCTACCAATATAGTATTGGTTGCTTTGTGGATCAAACATGAAATGCATTTTTTATTTTATGTCAACTTTTTTGAATTCGCCCTTTGAATTTATTACAACATAAAATGAAAGGTCGAATTTGTACGCGGTGAGAAGAGTTATAATAAGCCTTCCATATACCAAGTGAGAATCCTTTCTCTTGAGCACTCTTTGGAAAGTTCACACAACCACATAACCGACATCCAATGCCCGACACTGTAATATTGCGTCTATTAAGAAGATATCATCAATAGACAAATTGTTCGTATCTCTCTTCGAACAAACATCGTAGTAGATCATGTGATGGAAAAAACTGACATGTCAAGGTGAGGTGGTTCTAATTTGTATGCTTAAAGTGGTCAGTAGAAGTCTTACCTATACAAACACAAGCACCAAAAACCCCGGGGAATGCACTTCTTAATACCAATCTTTCCTGATCCTTTCACCCCCAATGTGTTAGGTGCAAGAGATGATTGATGGCTTCCAACGTGATGCAAATCACGGTGTTGAAAAGATAAGAGGTAATTACACTATAAGGTATTAATATTTGTGGATAAGTTCATTTAAGGTATCAACGATTTAAGTGATTAAAATGAGGAATCAAATTTTTGCAAAGTAAATCAAGTAAGGAATCAACATTTTATAAACTTCATTTGAAGTATCAACGTTTCAATTTATTTTCAATTAATTTTCTTTAGTTTTTATTAATGGTCAAGTATTAATACTTTATTTAACTCACTTTACAAAATGTTCATACCTCTTTTTAACAACTTGAAACGTTGATACCTTAAATGAATTAATCTTCAAACATTTATTCCTCTTTTTAATCATTTGGAACATTTATACCTTAAATGAACTTACCTCCAAAAGTTGATATCCTTATATGTAATTTACCCAAAAGATAAATTGTCGTCGTTGATGGACTTCCCCGCTTGATATCAATCTAAGGAGATACAGATTCATCCTCCACTACTTCATTGGTAGTCAAGTTAGAGTAGAACATTTGAACAAGGTCAAGATGTATCTCATTTGGTAACTATAACAATGGCATTAACTTAGTGGCAGAAAGAGCATCATTAAAGTGGTATACCTCATTTAGTAATGCCTAATCATAATCTTTCCCTAATAAAATGAGTCAAGTGTAAAACTCCCTTTTAAACCATTATTTCATGAAAACATTAGGAAAGTGGAGCTTATAGGGATGGGGAGAAGATGCCCGTAGACTCGGTGGTGGTAGTATAGGTGAACATTGATGTTTTTAGCATTTCACTTGTTTCTCCCTACATTTGTGGAGACGAGATGATTCACTTTCACCTTACATGGTTTTTATAGGGTTTTAGTAGCTTATAGATGAATGGTGGAGCATTTTCAAAAGAGAGTTGAAAAGAATAGCTGTGAAGAAGATGTGGTGAAGTGCCCATGTTGGAAATCCTTTAAATAGGCATGAGCTACAATGTGGTTGTTGGGACCAATGTGCAAGGCAGTCCCAATGCAAACATGCAGAATGGTAAATGTTGAAAAGTGATATAATGAAACTTTTTTTGAGGAAATGTCAAGCACTTATGGTTCGTTCACTTTGTTAAATGGAAAAAAGGAGGACTAAAATTCCAATTCAAATATAATGTAATAAATTTGTAATGGCTATTGCAATGTCCACTTAATGTAAAAAGTAAAACAAATAATTATTAGAGTAAAATATAAAATATCTATAATGCCTCATGTATTTATTAGAGAGAGAGAATAATTATATAGATGTTATTTTCAAGACAGTGGTATTTATAATAAAGTTGAAAAATAGACCATTGAATGACAATTCATAGGATGAAGACATAAATTGCTATTCATCATTTTAAGTAATAGCAATTCATTATGATTTGTCATTCCTTTTAAATGAACATCGTTATATCAGCTCAATGTCGAACGAGGAAGGAATGAATAACCATTCATATTAAGTGAACGGGCTGTTAAGGAAATACCATCGAGCCTTCCTTCTAGGTAGAATCCTTTAAAATAAATTTCTTGTTTATGACATTTTTGAGATCATATGTTGATTTACAACATTCCTTTCCAGTTCAAATAACGCACTCGGTTTTGCTTGTACAACATCTCTCTTACCTCAGATGTATGGAAATCCCCGCTCCATGCTATCAAGTATAGCTCTATATATGTCACCACTCATTGGATAGATGATCGATGGTTGATCTAGAAGCGGATTATTGCTTTCAAGCCATTTTGGGAAAAAACATACCGACCAGGTAATTGCTAGTAACATCCTAGAAACCCTCTGATCATATGATGTATAGAGTATATTTAGTATATTGTTGGCAATGCGTTAAACAACACAACTTCTATTCAGCATCTAAAGCAAGCATTACCCAGTATACGATGGAAAGTTCTTCCATGTCTGATATGTCTGCAACATACTAAATTTGGCAGTACAAGCAAGCCTTGAATCTTATAGCCTACACATATACATTAAAAAAAAAAAAAGATAAAGTATGCAATCAACTATCTTCGTGTTTCGAAGAGTTATAAACATAAGTATATGGAATTTGATAAGGCATTCAATTTTGAAGATAAGATGTCGATGCTTCCTTGCAAGACTAGTTAGAATTCTATATTAAAAATGCTTAATTGGGTACTAAAGTGTAGAAGAGCTCTTACTCATTTTTACAATACTCTACCCAACCCCTCTAATCCTAATATTGGTCTGACAGAGGAGTGGGATTAGAGAATACCATGCGCACTTAAAGAGGTCCCTAAGGCATTTTTTGACCTAACGTAGCATTTGTTTGGTTGGTACTATCCTACTAGCAACTGCGTACTTCCCCACCTGGTTGACATTTGGACATGTTAAGTAACTACTATAGAGATCCTGATAAGTTCTCCACTGTGTTTGAAATGGCAGGTAAGCTCTATGAGTATTTTGTCCCTCTTCTCCTAATCTTCCATGTTGCAACAATGTTAAATCCATGGTATAGGTTCTGTGCGACTAAAGCAATATTCAAGGAATTTTACAGGAATATTGGCATGGCTGATCTTGAAACATATGCCATAAGTCTTGATACTGGAGTAATGAATTTGCTATAATACTTGTATCGGTGCCGTGATTGGGTGACTCCACAACCATCTTAAACACAGCGAATCAACAATTTCTCATCTTGAAGGTTTTTCAAGAGAAGTAAATAAATTGCCCAAGATGTTGGAAGCAGCTGTAAGAGTTCCTAAGAAGTTTTTAGTGATATGTTGGTGTACGAGGTGCAGCCGCTAGAGAAGGAAGAACCAGAACAGGGAGGCGAGAAGAAGGAGATGATTCTAATGTCCTCAATTGGTAAAAGAAGATAACCTACATGATGCTGGCACTTTCTGTAGTGGCATGGGATTTTTTGACTCCTCCACCTTCAACAGTTTCATGAAAGTCGGCTTTCAATTCAAGCAGGTAGGTCATTAAACCATACTGCGATAGTTTAAATTCGGAAACTATTGAAGCATGTGTGTGCTTAAAAGATTAATCTAATGCCGATGATAGGAAGTAGACAAACCCATACTTTTGGTGGCTCAATGAAAGTGCCTCGGGATCAAGGAGGTCGTTGTCACCACCAGAGTCAAAGCCACAGGCACAGTCAGAGCAGTGAGGTGAGGCCGGAGGATTCTAAGATTGGTTAAAGATTAGGTGGAAGGTGTCTGCTTCATGGTTTTTTTTTTCCAACCTCCTTATAAAAACTAAAAAAAATGTATTTATTCTAAATAAATTAATTTCATTCAATTAATAATTTACAATTATTCTAAATAAATTAATTAAGCATGTTTAATATTTAATATCATTTAATTATTATTTAATAATTTCATTTATTTTTTTGCTAAAAAATGTCAAGTTGATAAGTTAATATTTAATACAATTGAAATTATTTCTAAAAAAGTAAAATATACTAAATATATTATTTTATTTAAAAAGATAAATAGAGTTAATTAAAATAATAAATCAAAACAAATTATATTGATTAATTAAATACAGTTTATAGTAAAATAATAAAACATAAATAACTATATTTTATATTATTATTTAAAAAAAAGACCCGCATGTTAGTTTGTGTGATTTGTATATCATGTCGTGATGGCCCACTTATTTTATGTGTGTCGTGTGCTGCGATTCATTTACTATTCTATTTTCTCTTCAACTTAAGAAAGAGAGAAAGAAAAGGTTTGTATGGTAAAAGATGTACAGATATGTGACCTACAAAGTTCCCAGTTGCAATTTTAGGTTCACTTTACTATAGGTAAAAAAAAAAAAAAAGAAGGGAAAGAAGGTATTAAATAGAACTCTCATAACAAATTTATTCTAATTAGACAAACTTAACACAATTAGACACTAAACTTATCGCAATAATAGTGTCACAATTAGATGAAGTTTATATAATTTGATGAAATCTACCATATCCTTATTTTGACTTGTCTACTTATCTTAATAATTTCACATAAAATGGTAATGAATGTTACACAAAATTTACTCAAACCAGACCCCACACACTTGTTATATTATAATTTATAAGTGCTTAAGAATTATGGTTAATCAAATAAATAACTTATTGAGAAAGTTGTTCATGTGGGTTGGGTTAAAATTTTAGCATGTTTAATGTGCGGAACAAAATGGCCCACTTTGCATAACTCTTGGGTTGAAGTGGGCCAACCTGCTACGAGTTAGGTTAGCCCGCAAACTTGCACTTAAAAAACTTTAAGAAAAAAGAAATAAATATAAATCTTATTTAAAAAAACCTTAGTACATTACCTTCTTTATTTTTTCTTCACTTTACTTTTCTATTATTTAATTGTTGAATGTTGATTATATAATTTTTATGCATGTTATGTTTTAAACTTTCAACTTTTACGTTTATTGTATCAGTAGTCCTTTTATCAATACTTTTTTTTTATATTTATTAGATTTTTAGATGCTTCTATTTGAAATAAGTCACACAATATCAATTGATAATTTTCATGATGTATTTTTTCTTGTCATGCCAAAGAAAAAAATTGGAATTGATTCTAATTTTTATTAGTTAAAATAAATCATTTTATGTTGAGATAAAAAAATTTTTCAAAATAGAAGTCCACAATTTTTTCATACATAATTGCCATCTAAAATTAGTATGTAGGTAATTGGTGAGATAAAAAAAAAATATACTATACATTTAAATTATTAAAAATTTAAATTCTTATACAGTTTTTCAATAAAAAAACACATTAGCAGGTTTGTAGGCTAACCTGCATAACCCACTAACCCGCACGGGACGAGTTGGGCTAAAAATTTTGACCCGTATAGTAATGTTGACCAAAGCAGGTTGGCTCACATAACTCGTGGGCTAAGATGGAACAAGGGGAGGTTGACCCGTATAACCCGTTTGCACAGTTCTAAAACCATCCTTTCACCATATATATAGATTATTAATTTTTCCTGCATTTCGCTCTTTGTTTATAGTATAGTTATGTAGTGAAGGATTTGAAAATTATGATTAAAAAATAAATAGTAAACTATTGCAACAGAAGTGCTTACTTTACCCATTAAAGAATTATCACGATTGAGAGAATTATTATTTTTTGTCTTTTTAGTAGTTGGTCTAGTATAGTTTGAATTTTAAAAATTTAAAAAGAAATAGGAAAACCTAAAACTTCTTAAAGATCAAAACTAAAATAGATTTTTTTAAAAATTAATTATGAACTTATTTTTCATGAACTATATAATAATTAAAAAGAAAAAGGAAAAGCTAAAACTTCTTAGAAATCAAAACTAAAATAGATTTTTTTAATTAATTATGAACTTATTTTTCTTGAACTATATAATTGATATTATTTTTTTACAAGTGTTTTGGACTCCAATAATATTTAGGTTGGAGGTCCCGATTGTTAAAATTAAATAATAGCTTTCTTTTCATTTTATCCTAATAATCAAATCACAC
Source organism: Combretum micranthum (assembly GCA_024138025.1). NCBI lineage: Eukaryota > Viridiplantae > Streptophyta > Magnoliopsida > Myrtales > Combretaceae > Combretum > Combretum micranthum. Next base: position 405,111 of record JAMXBD010000175.1, read on the forward strand.
ACACATATATTGGTATATTCGTATATTGCTGAACTTAACGAATAATGAAATTTGTCAAACACACATGTCATTACACTTGTAAGCCAAACATACATATTTTTCTATAATTTCAAGTTACCTTAATTATCTTTTTTTTTTTTTTTTTTTTTTCAGTAGTCATGCCTAATAATTGGCGTTCTCGCATGCAGGCTGCCATGTATCATATCAATTTCTTCAAGGTCTCTCGACTCTTGTATATTCTTAATTAATACTCCATGTATAGACAAAAATATTCACAAATCAAGGGAAAAAAAAAACAGTTAACGCAATTTCACACTTCCATGGGTGGTTAGAAAAAGATAGAGATGATTGATTGCAAAATTGTATTATTTTTAATAGCTCTTATCATATTCTATTTAATTAACAATAAATTGGATTGTCAATATACAAACTTTGTATCAAAGGGTCTCTTTGTTTCGTCTATGTGTGGATGGTCCAAAGATATTTTCAGATAGATTGTCAAGAAACGGGTATAGATAAAAAATAGATAATTTTACTTATAAAAAAATCAAATAGATCAGATATAGATACATGTTATATATAAATAGATACAGATGAATATAGACCACCCAAACAAAACTTTCTAACTTCAAGATTTTACTGAAGCATGAATAAATATGCTGCCATGTAAATATTTTCATTTTAAAGTTATATGTATAATGATGTATTGTACATCTTCATAACAATGTTTACAAATTTTATGTATCGTCATATGCACTATTATATTTGCGTTCTACATTATAAATGATAATTCCTTAATCTCGACATCATAATAAACTGTAATAATTACTTACACAAGTATAATTTCTATTTTTTGTTGCCATGGAAATTCATGCATGATACCCTTGTTTATCTATTTTTATCATTTTTATCATAACTGCAAATTGTTATATTATATGAAAATTTTACTTTGTTCTAAGAATATTAAACAATTGAAGGAATATGAATAAAAAAAGGATTTAAAACCAACAATTTTGTAAAAAACATTGTTTCATTCTTAAAAAGAAGAAATTATAACTAGGATAGTGTGGTTGGCTTCGCCTATCCACACCCATTACAATGTATCAGTAACCAAATTGGCAAAACTTTAGAGTTCAAAGTGTGAGACCCAGTAATATAAAATAAAATAATTTATAAAGAAGAGTAAAGATATGTCATATGTTATTTTATGAGAGAACAAAATATTCTTTCATTATGAAAATATATATGGTGATATCTGCCCATATCTAATCTTGGTGTCTCTTCATCTATAGAAGTTACATATGGTCCTCAAAGCCTAGAACTCCTTTTAGCTAGAATCTCCTTCGAAGCACCATCAAAAGACTGTGAAATCAAGGTAAATAGTTTTCCTTCATGTTCTTTATAATTTCTTAAGAGTATCTTTCTTAATCCGTTATGTGGTTATTACGATGTTTTTGTGTTGATAAATATGTTATGGGGGTTTAGTTTGGGTTAGAATTAACAAAAAGGTCTTCTTTTGAAGTTTTTCACATTTTGGATCAAATAAAGCTACGTACAGGAGTCTGGCTGTGCCACAAGCCGTGATCTCCTTGGGTGTAGCGAATCCAAGTCGATCGCGATTGTAACGAAAGTAGTGATGGCCATTACCACCCCCCTCACTATCGTAACGGTAGTCACACCCCTTATAATGAGCACGATGAAGGTTTGTAATGTTTTCTTTCCTCCTCGAACTATCATGCCCTCTATCATGAGCATGACCAATAGGAGGATTGTGTAATTTTTTTTAAACCTTGTTTTGATTTTCCTTAACACTTTAATCCTTGGTTTAATACTCAGCACTCCTAAATCCAAGTAGTAAAGAATACCTAGGCTTAGAGTAGTTGTAGTTCTTGATAGTTGAGGAGTTTAGATGACCTTAGAAATAATATTTATCTTTTGAAAACAAGTTTTGAGTTAGTTTTTTCTATATGTAATCAGGTGTTCCCGATAGAATTGAGTTATCTATTCTAAATGCTGAATGGTACATCATTACCTTGTTTGATGATTGTGCTTGTTAGGTAGAACGTGTAATTGCACTAATTGATATTTGACTATAATGGTTTGCTGTTTGTGCTTAGCTGGATCTAGTGGAACGAGAGTACCAATGTACTAGGATGATATCCTAATGATCTGTGCATGGCAATATCTCAAGTGGAGTTGTACACAGAGATAATTCTGGTAGTTTAGGAGTGATATGAGTACGATAGCCAAGGTGTGTGGGGAATACCAAACTACAATATGTATATGTGTTCTAGATATATATAAAAGTACCTATATATGTTTGTTATGGAGTCATGACTTACTCTGAGTTTAGGGTTAGATGTGGATAACCCTAAGCTATGTTGGTTAATGGCTTAAAGTCCAAAATAATGAAAAAGTAGTTGTTGCATTAAATGCCATGTTGCATGTGAATGTGTGTGATGATTGTTCATGCCTGTGTGCTTGAGGTTTTGACGTACTAGGCTCTAACTTAACCCTTTTTAATCTTTTTTTAGGAACAAGTGGAGAACCTATAGTGCTTGATTCAATGGCTATGGCATCTACGTTAATTACGGGGAGGATGTTAATGGTGACGACTATCTAATAGACTTTAGATTGAAATATGTTGAAATTGAAAAACTCAAACTAATTGCTATGGTTGAGATTATGTTGTAAAATGATTTTGTTGGTTTTATTAGGTTAAAAATATATTGTCATATAGTTTTATGCCGATAGGTTTTATGGTGTATTTTTATTGAATTTATGATATTTAAATAAGACATTATTATTTGTGGAGTTTTCTAATTATGAGAGCTTGAATTAAATATTGGATTTAATTGTGAATTAATAGTAGGTTATGAGCCTTTGTGTCTCTATATTTAATATAAATATGTGATGGGTTGTGAAATTCCTAAATTTAGGCATTACAAATCCAATCACAAAAATATATATTAATATATATAAATCAACAAATAATCATGTTTGTTAGGTTCTCTCAAATATTAGTTTTGATGATAATAAAAAGATAAATGTTTTCTAACAAATTTATTTAGCATGCAGTCATCAAGTTATAGATTTAAATCATAGTATGATTAGAAGTTATATGGAAGTGTTTTTTAAAGAAATATCGAATTTAGAGATTAATTTAGAGACTATCTAGAAAGTTTTTCAATATAATAATAACACTTAGAAGTTAACTCAGAAAGTAGATTTGATGTGTGTTAAAGAAGACAATAATATTCAGAGAGTACACCTGTTATAAGGATTAAATCTAATTTTACAATAAGCAAACTAAAGATCTAATTCTTTCATAAATTTGAAGACCCAGCTCCAAAGTTGAATGTATTTGGATAATACATTCAGATATGTTTCACAAAGTTGGTTTGAATATCCAGGGAATTCAAGTTTTTATCTCATCAAAATTTTATTCTTGAAGTTCCAAGTTTTCTATAGCAAGATCAATTTCCTAAAGTTAAGGATAAGATTCGTTTCAGTTCTATCAAGCTATGTTATGAGAAGTACGTAAAGTCGTAGAAGAAATTTAAAATCATAGAAGAATATGGACGACAAGACACGATATTAACTACAGATTATTACGTTGTCTACATGGATCTAATCAAATAAAGATTTTGAATTCAAGATAAGATTAAGGTTTCTTTTAACAAACACATGAAATCATGGAACAAACATCATCACAACAACCAGTCTTATCTTCTTCTGTTGGAGCATATCACGTCAACATTAGAATCACAAAATTTGGAACAAATCTTATCTCGAAATTTTCAAATTTCCATTCTATCTAGCCGTTGAAGACAAGAAGATAAATACAATAAAGAGACGATAAAAAATACGCACATGAAAAAGAAGCTCTCTTTACTGCGAATTTCTTTAGCTGTCATTTGTGCTAAACTCTATTTAATTTTCTTTCCTGCACAAAAAACTTAAGAGGATTCTCAATTCTTTATTTCTCATTTGTTTTTTATAATTTGTGTGAGATAGATTACAAGTAGACTCTAAGTTCAGAGATAGCTAAAGTTTAGCGTAAAGTTTAACATAGTGAATACTATTTGTAATTAATTTTTTATGGGATATAGTGGAAACTGGAACGTATCAGTATAGAATACCGGGTCCTCAGGTTAGAGCTAGAGAAGAGGACTAACGCTTAAAGCAAAATCTCTATATATCATTGCATAAACTTCTCTTACTCTACCCTTTATTTTTGTGCTACACATGTTCACATTTCAATAGGAAAAATATTTATACATCTAACATTGAAATCATTATGACATTACTAAAAATTTTCCATAATTTTACTCATTCTTATAACTTTCACAATTGAGCATTTTCTATGATGTAAAAAGTATAAGTCACTTTTCTTCTCTCTCTCTCTCTCTCTAGATTCTTAAACTCCGGGTTAATGTCATAAAAGGTACCTGAACTTTACCAAAATGTGCAATTAACTTCCTATATTTTTATTTGATCAATTTAATACCCAATTCAATTAGTTGTGTTCACTTTTGGTACCTCCATTAATTTGGTTAATTCTATCATCCTAGTTAGCATAAGGTACCTATATAATAAGGACACTTGGCAAAGAAGACTAAATATTTTTTCTTTTCTATTAGGTTTTCGAAGGATTTTAGGATTTATAAATATCAAATCTTTTGCAATAGAATTCAAAAAGAAAACCCTAACTTAGTATCCATATGTTTTTATTAGATTAAAACAAAACATATACCTTTAATCTTAAAGCTTGAAATCAATTGGCAGATCAAATTCGAAGATACCACAAATTCGCAATGTCCTCTACGGTATCAACATGAATAAACACTCCTTCAAAAGATTCGATCACGTGCTAACGTTATTTAGAGCACTTTTGGATAAGATCGGGAAAATTTTTACTCACAACTCTCATGCATCTCTCTTTTATGATTTGCAGAATTTCCCTACAGGTCTAATGTTGATAACACATATCATTTATCCTACAAAAAACCTCTTGTGTCTTATTTATACTCATGTCAATATGAATAATAACATTAGTGCTCTTAATCTTATTAGAGATAAATTAATTTATCAACATGAGAATTCTTAGTCCAAATAAGAATTATTATTGTTCCTAACAAATTATATTTATTTGTTATTCTTAACAAATTAAGATTAATAATAAATAAATTTATTATTCCCACTGGACTTATTTAAATTTAGTCCATGATCCTTTTTGTCCATTCTTTTGTGTGTAACCTTGTAGGTTCACTTAATATTGACTATTGACCTGAAACTATTTTAGTCAATAAAACATAAGCGACCTCTAGTAAGACATTATGTTTACCCAAACTAAGTGAAGATCGGCGATCCAATTTTTACCTGATCCATAACTTATGTCGTTATCCTTTTATCACATGATATCTAGATTGAACATAAGGCATAGACAGTGTTGCCCTTATATTGTTTAATCTTATAATTTTTCGACCTCTAAGTAAATTGACAAAACAAATAAAATTGACCAATTATCAATTCATTTGAGCATGGTCATGCATTTCTCAGTTTCACTTATCAAAGAGCCTAGGATATCTCTCTAATAATGAGAGGGATAAATCACATCTTAATCACTCAACTTCCTCTACATAATTCACATTACATTCGATCTCAACCTTTATCATTATTCGATTAAAGATAACGTTTGATTGGGTTGAATCATAATGTTTCTCATGTTAAAACCTATAGTGATTTCAAGTCTAAGGATACGCTAAGATAGATTGTTATTGTGAGAATCACTTATGATACTAATCTATGTAGTGATCTCATAGTGAGTCAGTCCAGTATATAGTCCTCTAATATATGCTTATGAGTTTGATTTGTATCCCATACAAATAAACATCTCGTGACTATTAAATAAAAACTCATACTATATTTAGTTCATTATCATTCCCATAATAATAAGCATCTCAGGACATTTAGAATAATTAAATTATTCATAGATCCTATTATAAAGTAAACATGAAAATAATATAATAGAAATGCCTTTGTATCAATAATATATATATAAATGACAATATCTAGTAATTGACCTACGGCACAATTACTAACATTTTTCACATCATTTTCATCTTAAAATAGAATAAATTATTTTGTAAATTTCTATCATCTCAAAATAATTTTATGACATGAACACGGTAATAAAAACGAAACACAAAACAGTCATCAATACAATAGATATAACTATAACTTCAGACATCATAATCCACAAAAATCAACATTGAATAAGACACAAACCCAACCTCTGAATCTGATTATAGTCTCAAAAAAACATTAGGTAACGTCAATCTAATATTGACAAATCTCACAGAAAGCGACTATTCCAAGGTGAAAGCAGTGAGGCTTCTTCACACCACCAGTAGCTTAAGCAGACTTGCGAGCACCTTAACAGATCTTAAATTTTCAAGGGACTTTGTTTTTTAAAAATAAAAATGCATGAATCTTCTTCTTCAACGGAGGACTTCATCTTCTTCCTTGAGGACTCAATCTCTCTCTAACTTCTCTCTCTAGCCTCTCCTTCTCCTTCCTTAACAGAAACCATCGAGACCTATCTTCATCAGACTCACCAAACGCCAACATTGGATTCAAAGTCAAGCCCACGAAGCGCGAATTATCTCCTACACCTTAGGCTACGACTCACTTTCCTTTTAATCTCCTTCCTACAATACGCCAAAACCAAAGCTTACCTACCACATCTATGGCCACCGTTAATTGGACAAACCGCAGCCATCCCCTTTCCAACTACACACCACCTACACTAAACAAAACACCAAAGGCAAGACTTTTATTGAACCTCACCAACCAACCAGCTTCATAGAACACCCACATCGAACTTCATCCAACCAAACGCACAACCAACCATCCGCCATCTATGAACTAATGCAGATGCATGCCGAGCATCTTCTTTTTTATCGTGCATATTTTGTTCGATACCATGAAACTTGATACCTAAAGGAGCTTCACAAATCCATCCATATCCATGGATCAAACCTACGCATAACTTCAAGACTCAAGATGGAAACCTACGCACATGCTTGTGCCTTAAATCTGTTCGGATTTGTCTATTGATTATGGTTTGTTTTTTTCTTTTACTTTTATTTCTATATTTCTTATTAACCATCCTAATAAAAATTAGAAAGGTTGAGATAATAAAAAATAAAAAATATATTTATTTTTTCTTTTCCAACTCATTTTGGTCTTAAAACATAATAATTTTATTTTTTAAGTCTTTTTGCCAAGTTTCCTCATTCCAATCGTTCGTTGTGCCAACTAAGATAACAAAGTTAGGCAACTTAGTAAAGGTGCCAAAAACAAATATGAATTGTTAATTGGGTATTAAATTGATTAAATAAAAATACAAGTAGCTAATTACACATGTTGGCAAATTTCAGATACTTTGGTGACATTAACCCTTAAACTTTAGCTCAACTTGATTACGCTTATTAAAGTTTGATTGTCAAAAAATATTTAATTTTAATCTTGATTAAAATAATATAAATATTTAAACTCGACTCAAACTCAGTTAACACTTATACTTAACTCAAGTTCTACTAGACCTAGGGAAGATGCCATTGAGACAAGGTTTACAAAACCTAAACTTGATATCTTATAGGGCTCTTGAAACCCGACTTAAACCCTACAGGTTGTTATGCATAAAGCTAAAACCCATCCAGTAGACCTTAGAGGGTATCCGAACTGAATAAACCCAATTATGTTTCAACTATAACTATTTTATATCTAAATTTATCTTTAAAAAAAAAATTCCTATCATACATACCAATAATTTTTTTCTTGTTTACTCATGGAGAATTTATTTCCATTTATATTTGTGCATAAAAATAAATCCTTCCAAAATAATTCTCTTTATTATTTTTTAGCTTAACATTGCAATAAGTCACCATGATTAATTAAAATTAAATATTATTAAAAAGAATGATCTATAAATGTAGAAAATACATATATAGTTTATTAAATCGATTAGTACCTTAAATATATAAACTAAAAATCAGCTTAACTTTCAAAACTAAAAAGATTTAATAAATTTTTTATCTTAATGGATTCAGGTTCTCAATAGATTTTATATTCGTCTTAAAACCCAATAAAAAACCTTGTCGGATTTAACACTATGTCGTCAACCTTATAAGGTAATATCTTATAGGATAATTATTGGGTTGAATAGATCAGACACACTATAAAAACCTATCCAGTTGCATCTTAATTAGACCAACAACCATCAAGTAAAAAAATCATGAAACTCGAGTTAAACTTAGTAAACTATTCATGTAGTTTTAGTTTTGGCTTGATAATCTATTTTCAAATCAAACCTAAGTAAAAGTTAACTAGAGTTCGAGTAGTTTATGAATCGGTTTAATTCATTCACATCCCTAGTAAGCATTATAATATCATCTAAAATTATGCTTTTAAAATGTTTAGATCTCTTTAGATTTTCTAAATACTTAGGTGGTCATATCTTTGGAAAAAGAGGAAAAAAAGAAAAGAAAAGAAAAAACCTATGCCTTTTTGAATGATTTAAAAAAAAGAGTAAATGTTAAATTTGATTTCAGAACTTTGTATCAAAATTCAACTTGATATCTGATCTTTGAAACTATTAATTCAATACTTATTTCCAACTTTTCATGACTATTTTACTATATTCCTAACATTATTTTGCTCTATTTACATTGACGTGGAAGATGCAGCTTATTATTATATCTTTACTACTTTTCTTAACATTGAGTAGTACTAATAACTAATAAGATGTCTCTTTTATATCAACAAACTAAACAAACGACATAAAAAAATAGTTAAAATAGTCGTAAAAAATTAAATTAAATACTAAATTCATCACTTTAATAGCAATTTAATTGCAATGAAAATTTTGAGTAAACTTTTCTGATTTGATATTTTACCTACCTTAAAAAGAAGGGTCAATATCGAATTTGGTATGTAAACTTTGCCTAAAAGTTTAATTAATACCTGAACTTTCAAAAGTTCAATTTTAGTACATGGACGAACTTTTCATTGACATTTTTTGTACCTCTATTAATGGTGTTAACTACGTTGTTGACATGGATGTACAAACCAATCATAACTTGACATATGTTATCTGACACAACATCTTATCATTTTTTTTTATTTATATATTTATCCTGGCGTGGCAACTTTAATTTTCTATTTATATTTTTGTAATAATCTATTTATTTTATTAGAATTAATATTATTTCATTATTTAAAATAATTAAAAATTCATATTCAAGTCCAAGCTCACCTATATCAGCTAATAAAGCAAGCCCATTATTCTTCATCGATTTTTCTTCCGCAATCTAACTTTCCTCTATTTTTATGTTATATAGAAGTTCATTTCTCAAAAATTTTTTCATGTGGGACTACATACAAACAAAAAATATTCACTACCAAGTAATAACAATAATAATGTTCAACTTCATATTGTTTATCAATAGTGATGAGTAGTACCACTACCACTCTTCCTTCCACCCCTTCACTCCAAACTTCACTTCTCTACTCAAAATCTAAACACCCCGTTTCTTCATTTACCTTCATCAATAGACATTCTTGTCCTTTTGTTGGTTACTCTACCAAGAAGAAGATTGGATTTTTTGTCAAGATGAAAGATATTTTAAAGAAATGTTGTCTCCCTAAAAATGGTTCATTGCAAGAGGACCTAAGTTGCGAAATTGGTATAAAGCACCTGATTTTAACAAAAGATGGATACAATGCTTGAGGCTTCTCGGTGTTTATCTTGTCATGTTTTTTGCTCTGTTTTCTATCTTAAAATAGAGCATGAAGGTAATTGAAAACAAGAAACCACAATTTAGATTATTCCCTTCTAAAATTGACATACATGTAGCCGAGTACTATGTATGTGCATTTGAAAAACACTTCGAGGATTGGATTCAAATGATCGATGAGAGCACCATGCAGATAAATATTGGAAATTTTGATGGAGTTAATAAATAATGAACAGATACATGTGACTGATTTCTATAAAAAAAAAACATAACCGAAAAAGAATTATATAGTGTATATATTTAAATTTAAAAGATTTTTTTTCCATAGAATTGAAAAATATGAAACGCTCCTTATTTTTAATTATGTATCTCAGAGGCAGTCATTATCATAACATTTTGGCCTATATAACAATACAAACATTGCTGAACCTTATTTGTTTCATGGGAATTGCTGAACCTTTTGAGGTATTGATGTAATTGAACCTCGTACAACTTTGTCCCACATAGTAAAATGTGGGAACTAAAGCTTCTATGTATAACTAAGTCGAATAGTAGTGTTTGAAAAGTAATGAAGAGATGAAAGGCTAAGAAGAGACTTGTGTAGGTTTTTTGGCCCAGTAAGTTTGAAACTAATTATTTAAAACTCTTTTGAATAATTAAATAATATAATAGTAAAAAAATAATGAAATAGTACTGAGTATTATAAGATAAAAAAATATAATAAAAATAAAAAATTTAATAAATTTTTATATTATAATAAAAATGTAAATAAAAGTTCGTAGAATTTTTAAAAGTTTGAATATTAATTAAAATTTTGGTATTGCTCATGTCATTAATGGAAAAAAGAAAAAAAAATTATTCAAAGTTTTACGTACTGAACTTTGCAGAAATAGTCTATGGAATTTAGCCATCTATGGAACAATAGGATTAGGCGTCAGTCCAGGTGTATACTTGAAAGGAGAAACTCATTACTCATATTAAAGATAAGATTAACCATGACGTGACGTCAATCAATTTTTGCATGGGAAAGTCAATAACGTATCCGAGTCGTCCAATTAAAAAAAAGATCAACCATCGCTATCTCAATCTCTCTCTCTCTCCCCCCACATTTCTACAATAATGCCCGAACTACCTACGCCACCTTTCTTCATTGAATGAATTTGACCGATAATACATTTTTTTATTCCTTTATTTCTCCGTCCTAACGTAGTTGCCTAGAAGTCTCCTCAAAGTCCACTGTTTCTGGCTGGATCTGGTACAACTAACATAAAAATATATCTTCCTATTAAACTATATTTATTTCAAATCCTACTTCTGTGTTTATAGAATTAGTATCTAGATTGCTAGGTCTATTTATTATTACTTACTTGATTCGATATCCCTATTCTCACGCTAATGAACAACTTGCCTCCGATCTCCCCCTTATTATTATTATTTGTAATCGCGCTTATGTTTAGCCTATCAGATTTTTATTTATATAAAAAATTTATCAATTCGGATTAATATCGATTTAGTTATGAACAAAATTATTAATTTTTTATTAGTATTATATTTGAATTGCTTCAATATCGTTTCGATTTGAAAACGAAGCCGAAACGACTATCGAAAGAGAGCACAAGTATATAATTGAAATTGAATTTGAATTTGATTAATTAGCACTCTTCTTATACTTTGGAATTTTCTGTTTTGTCACACACTTATTTTTCTCGTAAAATGTTTGCTTTATGTTAAAACAAATGCGATAATTTATTTATTTTTTTAACTATAGGCCTTAACAAATGCTAAAATAGGTTAGTTCTTTGAAATGACATAAATTTGGCACTTTATCCGGGCGAAGAGCTATGATAGTACGATTACAAATTAATATATATAAGCAACATTTTGGCACAGTCAGAAAATGGATAAGATGTTTGGCCCTATTTATATGCATGTCAAAGGTTTGAACATATCATTTGACAAATAAATCTCATATGTATATCTAGGCTGATCGGTGAACCCTTCTTATTATAGAAATTTTTAATACATCATGAATCCCGTGCCCCTCTCTTTATACATCATTATCGCTATTATTATTGTTCTTATCCACTTTTATTTCCTTCTGCGCTCTGATTTCTAAAAAAAATATGTAATATATCCAATTTTGTTTCTATATACACTTCCATGTAGGGAAAATTTCTATTAAGCCCTCAACTTCATCGATAGAACCACTTGGTAATTTTAGCCGAATTAAATATATTTATAGTTTTATTTTAGTTAGTTCCAAAATAGGAGATGGCTTATTCCTACATTTAGCTGCAATTCTTCTTTCTTTCTTTTTTTTTTTTTTTTTAATTTTGTTGAAAAGTAATGAGTTTACAAATAAAAAGCGATCTTTGCATTACTATATATAGGCTAATTAGACAATATCTTGCTTCGAATATAAGAGTTGCTAAGAGTAAAATTCGAAAAAAAAAGCCGATTGTATGGCAAATACTGTAGAAAATTAAGACTAGCTATAGCTGAGGTATATATTAATTTTTAATTTTTTTTAAAAATGATGAAACATAATTGGCTTCTAACTTGCATTTAAAATAAACTTATGGAACGTGTCAATTTGTAAGTCTTAAGTTTTCAAACTGGATTAATCAAAGAATCATACCATAGATCGAGGTTTTCAAACACCAACAAACTTGATTAAACCTTTTGAAACGCCAAGTTTACAGCTATAACATAAATACTTACCAAACTTTAAACCATTCTATAATCTTTAAATTTCAATGAAAGATATTGTCATCAACTTTAGAAAAAACTTCTTGTCATTGACGAGGGACCCATGTAATGAATCGCATTGAAGCACCTTTTTCTTACGTGTGTGACTCGTGATTTTAGCACACACTGCACGACCTGCCAATGACGCGGGCCGAATTCATTGACTTGTTATGAAACGAGATTGAGAACATACAAGAAGACTACGACCCGTCTTTTGTTGTCTTATAAGTTCCGAGTTTTCCAAACTTTTCTTCCTTATTCAAAGATTGTTACAGTAGACTTTGACGCAAAAGCATAATAAAGAGGAAGTACAATACAAAGAGGAAATTGAAAAGAAATTGCTAATTTTCTTTTTTCCTTTGTATTTACTGGAAAAGAAAGAAAAAAAAAAAACAGAAACAAATTATGGAAAATTAAACGATAACAAAAGAATCACATATTAACCTTTCAATGCAAAAGGAAAAAAAAAGGCTATCTCTAAAACCTATGGACATGTAACGAGTGCTCCGTTAAATTTATCCCTCCCAAGAAAAATAAAAAAATAGAAAATTCTAGCAAGCAAACTTCAAGGGAAATTATTTAATTAATTTATTGCTGTTGCTATTGTTGTCCGTGTGGATGTTGGAACTATTATTGTTGATGGTGGTAGTGGTGGTGGTGGTGGTTGAATTGTTCGGAGGAACCCCTCCCATTATGGAAGAAATGGCAGCCGCAAGGGCGGCGGTGAAGCTTGGGTCGGCTGCAATGGCAGCGGTTGCTGCATTAACCGTCTCGGCTAGTGATGCATTCTGTGGACCTCCTTGTTGTGGTGCCTTATTTTGTTGATGTCCAAGTTGAGAAGATCCTACCATATCTTGAGAAAATTGGAGACCAGAAAACTTGGATTGGTTATAAAGAGGCTGTCCAAAAACTTGAGGAAGGGCTTGGCCACCAGGCAATGATGCAAAGTTCTGGGGTTGATTAGGGAATGGGAGTTGGAATTGTGGTTGTGGCCTTTGTTGTAATTGCAATGAATTATTTGGGGTGTGTGTGAGGTCCAATGTCACTGTGGGAAATGGGGCTGAAGCTGAAATTGTGGCCATGCTTGATGAGCATGGCAGGACTGCTCTTGCTAGCAAATTGGGGTTCATTAGGTTGCCGTCGGCGCTCGACATCGATCCCGAGAGTAGCATGTTGACTGCCGCTGTGGTTGTCGATGCCATTGCCATCGCAGCTGGTGGCAACGGATGATTGTGGTTTCCTTCATATGTTGTTATTAAAATCGACCGATCTTCAGCACAACGTTGTACCTATTGTCCAACAAATCAATTTATATCAGCATCTTAATTCCTGGAATTTGCAATGTCAATATAAATTGTTGAAACTAAAATATAACATTATATTATTCACTTATTTTTCTCGGATGGAACTTTTTAGGTAAAAGGGCAAATGACACCTTTCAATAAATAAATAACTTTATTAATTTATGCAATTAACTGCTCAAAATTTAAAATCAATTTATTACTACCTAAAATTTTTTTGGTTCAATTATGTACACCTAAAAGAGGTGGTTAATTGAAAAAAATGAAAAGAATTAATACAAAAAATTCCAAAATCTAGCAAAGATCAGTAATTAATTAATTATAAAATTAAGTATAATAAATTAATACTTTTAAACTCACGATAATTAATTACATAAATTGATACAGTATAGGTAACAAATGACACACCTAGATAAAAAGGTTTGTTTTTTTAAAAAACTTAGTTTTATCATGTGACATTTTAATGAATGAAGCCAATGTTAGGAATGGATTAATAGTAAAATATGATTGAACCACTTGTTTACGGACAGGACAACCTACGGCCATGGTGCAACGATAGTAAGCTCTAGGACAAGGATTTCCTTTGGCCATTTTCTGCCCATATTTTCTCCATTGACAGCCATCCGTGATCTGCATAACCCCACCAATTACTTAATTAGCCCCGATTAGATTTCCTTTGCTAATAATTAAAACATAAACATATAAACAGTGTTATCTTTCATTTAAAATTAGTTCAAATTACATACCATGGGTGCTTCGGACCGGGCTCGAACAGAAACCCGAGCCTTCCTCATCGTAGCTTCGGTGGATTGATCCATATTGGATTTAGATGATGATGAATCCAACTTGGCAGCTTTGTTTGGAACCCAACCTTGAGTTTCAGAATCAGGACTCTCTTGCCTGCAGCCATTTCTTTTACCATCTGTGTTACGTGAACCAGAACCATCATGGGTTCTCTCATCCGATGAAGAGTTCGAGAGCTGGTCATCTTGGTCACCCATTCCAGAGGGTCGTAAATCAAGAAATTGTCTAGGCACTATTGTCTCTTGTTTCTTCTCTATAGATTTCGCCTCGGCAACCTGATATGAATAATTAATCGTTGATTATTAGAATTATCAAAATTATTATTATAAAAAAATTAATAAAATAATGGTTAAAATTTAACTTTTATTTTGATGTAGATATTTATTTTCACACAGGACAATATGTGATTGGCGAAGAAACACGTACCTCGTGGTCTTTGAGGTTTTGATCAGGTCCCTGACTGTGCTGTTGGTGTTGCAATAAAGATGTAAGATGCATCTGAAGAGCAGTGTAATTATTAGTCACTTGGCCTAACATCTCCTTCAGCTTTTGATTTTCAGCATTCATTTTGCAGAGCTCCACTTGCAACGTTGCCAGCTGAAATTAAAATTAATAATCCCAGAAAAAAAAAACATTATTATATATAAGTAATACATTAAAATTATTTTCAAATAGTAATAATAATAATTTTAATTTAGTAATTTATGAATAATATGGGTGCAATTTTTCTTGTTAATCTCTTACCTCGTTTTTGGCACGCTTTTCTTCCATTTCCGAAGAAACACCATCGTCAACTGTTGACTGGTCGCTTCCCGTGTTCGCAGTCAGAAGGTGCAACCCAGTCTAAAATAATTTCAAAAAATAAGAAAAATCAATTGAATTATTCCAACATCAGAATTTCGTTCTATTAAAGCGCGTTATATAAAAATAAAAAATAAACCTAATTAAACTTCAAGTGATAAGATTTTTATTTTTTTTTTATAAAAGAAATTGATTATCCACCTTATAGAAGTTTTATAAACATTAAAAAGGTATAAAAGTTAATGATCACCAGTTAGCTCGACATTAGCAAGTGTTTAATTTTCTTTTTTCCTTTTTATGTGGAAGAAAATATTGCGATACATATTACTCTAAAATATATATTAACTTAAAGCTATACTTATTACAAGATTTTTTAAATAATTTACAGCTATAATATTTTTTACACCTAACGGATACCATATATTCTGGATAAACCTGTTGAATTACGTAAAATTGCAAGATAAAAATTTAACCCCCAGAAAAAAAAAATGGTTACAGATTAAAGAGAACAATATTGCTATTAAAATCGATTGGTTTCTTACATATACAGGTAAAGAAGACTTGCGAGCTGCAAAATCACCACGAGAATCCTCCTTTTTCACACTAACACTATTTGTATCCTTGTCATCGACAGGATGAGAAGACCCACGTTTGTTTTCGGAGAAGAAATCAACCTCACCAACCACCAACGATTCTCGTCGGTCGACAAGGGAGAATTCTGATGGTGACGGTTGATGTTAGCCGACAAATCCAACCCGGAAAACATACTAACACCACCCTTAATATCGTTGTTAATATCACCACCGCGTGAGTGCTGTTGTTGTTGATGATGATGATGTTGTGCAGCTTCAACAACCTTGTTGTTGTTGGTGGTGGTGGTGGTGGTGTTGAGGAGTTTGAGAAAACCAGCAGGTGGTGGTTTCTTTTGAGTGAAGAAGCCTAGAGAGTCAGAATCAAGAGTAAGACCCCATCCCCTGTCCATAAATAAACACAACAAGAGAGAAAGAGAGGGGGGAAGAGAGAGAGAGAGAGAGAGAAAAGGCGAAGAATTGGTATGGAGGAAGAAAGAAGAGAAAGGCGTGGCAAATGATGTGAAGAAATGTGTGAAGTCTTTGGCCGAAGCAAGGGGGTCGGCTATAAAAAGGGTGAGGAAGTGGACTTTGATGACCAATCTCCGCTAGGATTTTTCTTTTCTATTTCCTTTTTTCTTCTTCATTTAGGATTTGTTGTCATTTTCCAAAGGGAGGAAAAGAGGGGGTTTTTGATCTGAGGAGTAACGTCAGAGAGTGCGTCAGGGTGACACGTGGCAAAATGGGTCGACATTGGACTGGGGACACACCTAGTACACGTTTATGGACATGTTAAGAGAAAGGATAGGATCTGAGTTTGAAGAAAAAAAATATTTAGAAAAGAAAAGTAGAAATAACCTTGTTTCTAATATCCACATAGATGTCATAAAATTCGGTACATTTCGTCGATTTTTTATTAAGTTTAGAATACATCCATTAATAGTAAATAAAATTCGTCCTTATAAACATTTTTAGTAGTCACATTAAGGAATAAGGAATTCTAAAGTTGGACACTTAAATTTAATGCCCTTTCTTTTTTTTTTTTTTTGCTAGAGCAGACTCATGCACTATGAAGTACAATGACTCCATAAAGGGATGGAAATGGCCATAAATTGAACAGCACTACTCAAGTATGATATTACACTATTTTTGAGGTTTATGCTGTGTTAGGCAAGTTTTTTTGAAAGGAGAAATCAATAGAAAAAAAAATAAAAATGGAAATGATTGAAAATGCAAATAAATGAAATGTTTGTTTTATGTTCGGAAAGTTATAAAGGAAATGAAATGAAAAGAAAAAAAAAACAAAGTTATAATTGACAAAATTACTCTTTATTACTTAAGTAGAAAATAAGATATTTAAATAATTTTGGTCAATTTTCTTTCATTTCTCTTATTTTCATCATATTCTTGGAATGAAATAGATAAAACCCATTTTCCTTTATTTTTTTAAATCATTTCATTTTCTCAATAAACATATCCAAACAGACAAACACATTTTATCCTATTTCTCTCGCCATCCTTTCCTTCCCTTTCCATTGATTTCCGGCATTCCAAAAAAAGTGTTAGAAAGATGATTGTAGTTTAGTCATGTAAATGACCAATACGATTTACAATTCACACAAAATTTCGCCCTATTTTTCCTTTTTAGTATTACCATAGTTCAAAGTTATATATGTATCATAAATTCTATTATTATGCGGTATGTGATAGATAGAGTGAAATATAATAAAAATAAATATTGTAATTTCTAAGGAATATTTTTAAAAAACAATTATTATTTTATTTGAAATGATTTGATACAAACCTAACAATATTGGTATTTTCTATTTGAGCTAAGAACGAGAATAGATAGGAAAAATCAAATAGCTATTTTATGGTCTATTTAAATTGTCTGATTTTCTATGTATTTTATCTGTGTCTAATCTGCATTTATATCTTATTGATATCTGATCTACATCTGGTATGTTTGATCTGTTTATGAGTAAAATATCTATTTTTTATTTGTATCTATCTCTTAACAAATGTTTGTTTGAAAATAATAAAAATAATATATCAAAGCAACTAAAATAAGGTGAATCAAACAGACCATTAATTGATAATTAAAAAAGAATTGTAGTTGTTTTTTTAGTAAGTACTATTAATCTCGTGGAATAATTATTTTGTATTTATTTTTCCTCGCTAAATTAACAAACCTTACACACTTTGAGCAAAAGTAAGAGTTCAATGAGATGTTTATATATTTATTTATTTGTGCTTGACTAATTTATTAAAATAACATATTATTTTCACGTAAATGTATCCTTTTATGGCATGTTTGGTACATTAAAGGATTGAAATAAAATCTCGATTCCGGCTTCTATTCCTTTTTCCAATATTTGGAAATACTTTTAAAAGCCAGAATTACGATTCCTTAGAATCAACAATTCCAACTTATAAGACGGAATCGCGATTCCATTCCATCTATATCTATGGTTATTTTTTAATTAAATTTTATCCTACACATATTTGCTATCTATATTTAATATGAAGGGTATTTTTAAAAAATCTTATTAAATAATCATTCCATTCTATTTGTGAATGTATCCAAACACGTGAATGAATTAATTATTCTCTTGTTCAATCCATTCTATTCTATTCCATTCCATTCCATTCCATTCATATGATTCCATTTCATTCCAGACGATTCTATCATTCCAAACATGACATCAATTCTTATCCTCTTAATTCTTTTGAATTCACAAATTGGGATTTCGATTATATAAAATTTGAATAACATGTCCACATGACTAGAATTGTAAGTGAGTCGAGTCAATTCCTAAGCTATTCGAATTCAACCCTAAGATACATTGAATTTAGCTTGATTACCTTGAATTTGATTTTTAAAATTATTCGTCTCGATTAAGTAACTAAGAAGGGGTTGAATTAGTTACTCTTTTTAAGATTGAAACTTTTTGCTCAAAAATAACCCCCCCTAATTACTTGAATCATAATGGCATATTTTAATGTTTATAATGCGAAACTTTAAGACAAATAAAATATGATCAAAGCTAAAAGAGAGAGCGAAAGAAAAGTTTGAACACAACAATATAAAGTGGCCCGACCTTGCTATTTTCACTTTTCTGGCTCCAAGTCGGAGACCCCGTAATCTATATGAGTATGTTCCACTAAATCCAAAAGTACTTCATTATAAATAGTTGCAACAACTTAGACTCAATTCCCTTTATTCAACTTCCCTAGCTTATTTTAAGCTATCACTAACTATAGAGTCTATTTGTAATATAATCAAAATGAAGGACACACTACAGCTCCTTCTCTAAACAAACCAATGGGCAAAGATAAAAAATTGCAGCTAAGATATGAGAGCACAAGTTCGATTTAAGTAAAATTTATGAGAGTGTTCTTTCAAACATGTTCTTTAAGGGTTTATTTAGATTGTTGGATTTTTACATGTATCATATTTATATCTAATCTGCATTTCTAACTTATCTGTATCATTTTTATGTCATATCCATTTGATCATTTTATGAATAAAATTTTCATTTTTCATTGATATATGTTTCTTGACAAGTATGATATTTTGCTAAATATCTTTAACTCCTTATCATGATGTTATTGTCAAATTCAAAATTAACGCTTGATACTTATCTTGATATCTTGTGCTATAACAGTTCTTTATTTAAAAATAGGGTAAATTACACAAATGGGTCACAACGTTTGAGGGTAAGTTTAATTTGGGTCACAATGTTTAAAAAAGTAATTCAATTCAAGTCTTTGTGGACACGTGTCACCTTCTCTATTGACATGTTACCTTTCGTTGACACATGACAACTTATTCTATTGACATGTGTCCATGGAGACTTGAATTGAATCACTTTTCCAAATGTTGTGACCTCTTTTTAACCACTTCAAACGTTGTGACCCAAAATGAACTTAACCTCAAATGTTGTGACCCATTAGTGTAATTTGCCTTTTGAAAATATCACATAATGCTGATGAATTTAATTTAAATAATTTGTATAAAATACTGTATCGATTCGCATGATATCCTTTGAAAATAGAAGAATATATTGCAGTCATTGTTATCTTCATCTTTTGAGCATAAACGCCTGATAATCTTAATAATTCTTGTCTTTTATCTTCATATCTTCATGATAAACCATGATAAAACTTGTAACATCTTAAGTCTTTACAACCTATCTTAGATCTTTCGGATTATCTATGCATGTGAAAAACACTTGATAAACTTGATGATCTTGACATAATCCCTATGGATGGTATTCCTACTTAGTGGAATATATGGATACTTTGCCTAAATGTATTCATTTTTTAGAGATAAGCCTTGGAATCATAATTAATCCATGTTTAAAAAACGTTCTGAACATCCTATAATGAGCTACAATTTTTCTCATTACTTCCGAACCAATGCTTAAGGGAACGCTTTGGGCAACCTTTGTTTTAAACTTGCTTCTTTAGTTTGTCTAGTGTATTCTCTAGGTAATGCTCTAAAATCCTAGTACTATTCACATCATCATCTTATTGATTAAATAACTTCCTGCACGCTTAAAGAGTTATTAGTAATTTTTTTGCACCTTTGTTATCATCAAAACATATTTAAAGAGAACCTGACAAAAATACTTGACTTAAGTAACTCACAAGCATAATTGAGTTTTTTAGATTTTTTATAAAAAAATATATATAACTTGTGTTTTTCCTCTTTTTGAAGCCTATTTTCATTCATTTTATTTTTCTCTTTATAGGGAATGATCCGCATTTATTATAACTTGAGACCAAGTCATGTAAAAACCCAATTTTATTCTCAAATATCAACTTATTTTTTTTCGATAATCAAGTTTAATCAAATCGTAATCGAGTTCAAGTTTATCAAGTATTAATTCGAGTTAGTTCAAACTTAAAAAATAAAGTCGATTGGGTTTGAATCAAGTTCAAATGTAAAATTCTTTTATTATAATTTAGTTTTGCGTTTCGTAGAGTATGGCCTCAACTTTGACTCAACTTGCAACCTAACTCTTAGCATTATTGTGATATTATCAATTTCCTTGTAATCAGAATTACTAATTACACCCCGTAATATTTAAAAAATAAACTAAAATTTATTTAAAAAAACCTAGAAGAAAACTGAATTGAATCGGTTCAAATTCTACATCCACATATCGGCCAAAAAAAAATTTTCTACATCCACACTATAATGATGTGAAAAGACATAATTTTCTAAATTATGCAAGAAACTCACGGACGTTGTCTTGTTAAAGTCATCATTAGACAAATATATATAAAAAGAAAAAGAGAGGAAAAGTGTTCCCGGAATAGACGACCTTGACACACCACAGCTAGCAAGAGAGATGGAGAAAAGGAATAGGTTGTTTCGTGTGCATTTCGTCAAGAAAGAAGGTTGACCGCTTCTTCATTAATCCAAAGAAAATTGAAGCCACCGCCCCCGTTTTGTGCGGCGCGGTCCATGTGATCAATTTTAAGAAACCTTATGATTTGTGGCACATACAATATAATATATATATGTGTGTGTGTGTGTATGAACTTTCCCTTTCCTAATCGTAAGGCTGATAGTTTGACACGTAACTCAATCTGATAGGATACTATACAGTTATTTTTTTTCCCAATTAATTATTTAAACTTTTAACATATTAATTTATCATTTATAATTTTTTTGAGATCCATTATACTAGTTACATAAGCAAGTTAATTTTAAAAATAGATAAATTTCAAATAATTATTTGTATTATCTTGCATATATTAATTCTTTTAAATTTCAAATTATTAATTACCGTAAAATCAGTTATCAAATATAAGAATTATCCAATTATAAATGGCCTTTTATTGAAAAACTTAATAGCACTAATAAACAAATTAAACCCTTCTTATCCATTTGCAATACTTAAAGCTCTTTTTTTTTTTACCTAGCTAGTTCACTTTGTGTTATGAAACAAAGAGTTATTTGAATTTCAATTTAATAAGGTTACGATGGCTATTAAAATGTTGACTTCGTGTAAAAAATAAAACAAATAATTGTTAGAGTAAAAAGTACAATATCTATGATACTTATTATAATAATTGTATAAGTGATATATTGATAGCAAATATTAATGAAAATGTTGAAAAATAAACCATTAATCATAATTTATGGGTGTATGTGAACATAAATGACTATTCATTATTTTACATAATAGCAATTAATTAAATTTTCATTATTTATAATATTTAAATAAACACGTATTAACAATTTTACGTAAAAAGAAAAGGAATGATTAGCTTTTAATAGGCTGTTAAAGGTTTTATCTAAATCCTATTTAATCTATTAAGTATGTTTTTATGATGTGTTAAAAAAAAAAAAAAAACGTTTAATAGAAGTTTCAATCTTGTTTTTACTACAATAAAATAATATAGAAATTTAATGAAAAACATCATATGTAAAACAAGCAAATATAAAAAAATTATATTAAAAAAGACAGAGAAGCGTTTGCCCTAATGCCCACGGGCCATGGCCAGGAAGAGGGCGTCCTTAGTCAACGATTTTGACGGCCGAGCTATTTTCCTACGTGATGACCGGAGACCGGATGGAGCTGTGAATTAGTCTTTGAGTGGGCCCCGCGTTTTAAGACCTAGTAAAAAGAAGAAACCACGTTGCCCAAATTTCAAGTTAACCGCCCACCGGCTGTGACCACGTTGATTGGTTAGACTTATTTTTATTTATTTATTTTTTAATTTACCGAAACAAACTCTCTTATCTTTTCTTATCTGTTCTTGTCTTGCCAGCTTGTGCCCTTGACTAGCGATATTCTGTTACGTAAAACCAAATCTAAAACCACGTAGGTTTTTTCGTTTTGGATTCACACGACTCCTCGATCGGGGACCATCGCTATTTCGCATTCCCATTTTAAACATGTCTTTGTTTTGTCCATGTTATGATTTTGCAATTATTTAGGGATGTTTTGTTTTATTTTAATTTAAGAGAAAAATAAATAAATAAGTTACAAATTTGATCTGCAAATTATTCACAAATATGAGGTGTTAGGATCCGAATTGCTAATTTTTTACTTGGAATACACCATAAATAGCAATTATATTGCCTATATTACAAATATTCTATTCTTATCACAGAAAGCCTTAGTACATAACCTTAATTACGTGATTTTGTTTAGTTAATTTTTTTTATAAACTATACTAATGAAACAATCTTGTAATGTTATCTTAAAATGAAATCATAGAATATATGCATATATATATATATGTAAAATATATGTTTATGTCAATTTGAGCTTTTGCTCTACATGCATTTTCCTACATAAATATATTATATAATCTATATTTGTTGTAAACAAAACTTACACAAATTTCATATGTTGATTTTATTTTCTTTAATGGATTAATAGTTAGATTTTAATTAAATATATGTCATAACAAAAAAGGTAAGAAGTTTTAAAAAATGCTGTCGATGCAATTATTAACAATATCCTTTTACATATAAAAAATGCACAGTTACTATAAATAATGAACAAATATATTTGTTATGATGATTTTAATAATATGTGTTGAATTAATTTAAGGTTAACACTCTCATTGTATGATTCTACACATCCATTCTTGGCTACCGAATATGATTTTTCAAGTGACCAATTTCATAATTTCAATAAAGTTTGGGGGTTATCTGTATATTTCCAAAATTTATAAGGTGTGAATTCACACTCTTAATCAATTTTTTTTCTTTTTGGCCCACATTCGTAATCAAGTTTACAGGGCCTATTTTCTACATATTATAAAATATATATATATATATATATATTGTAATATACTTTTGATAAAATGTAACATTATTTAATTGCATGAGTAGATTATGTATAAATATTTACTTACACATTCTTTTATAATACAAAGAGTTTTATCACCCATATTTGGCAAGTTAAAAGTGGTAAGATTCCCCTCGCTTAGGGGAATCAGATGGGAGCAATCTTCCATATCGTTCTACACTCGTGATATTTAAACATAGATACCCTCATATCCAAGATTGAAACTTTAAACTTTAAGACACACCCCTTACGACTACAATACATCAATAAGGAGATAGTGGGAACAATGCTACATATTCAGGCTATATAAAACATGGCCAAACTATGCCGAAAAATCATAGTCTTGCCAGTTGCCACTGCATGACTCTCGCGACATGGGTGTCCTATAGCTAGCTTGGTGCCACAAACATCACATGACTCTTGCAAAAGGATACTATATTATTATTCAATTTGAGATAGGCCCCATGTGTGTCCTGTAATTAAAACTGACTTGGACCTACATATAGGCAACTCTAAGTGTTGGTTCAAAGTATACCTGATGTGACCTAGCCACATCAGGTCTGCTTGTAGATCTATCCTATCATCTAAACTTGGTGGTCTAATCGGGTCTTGTTTTTTAAAAAAGAAGTTAATATCATAAATTGTAGTTGAACTTTAACAAAATATGCAATTTGATATCTAAATTTTAAAATTGATCAATTTAGTATTTAAACTTTGAAAATGATCAATTTAGTACCTAAAAAGCTTTTCATACATACTAATAGTGTCTGCGTCAAGTTTTTCATATTAAATTGATCAATTTCAATTTTTTTCAAAAAATATTCATTTTCAAAGTTTAGGTACCTATTTATATATTTTATTAAAGTTCATGTACCATTTGTGATATTATTCCTAAAAAAATATGTATTTTTTATTATAAATATAAGCAATAAAGACAAATAAAATATAATGTAAAGAAAAGTCATAAAAATTAAATAATATTTAATGTTTACGTTATTTTCCATATAAATGGAAAATTATTATCTATTCACAAATATTTGATGCAACATATTATAAATATAAATTAAAAACATATACATACTTTACATAGGATTTTTTTTATGAGAGCAATCCCATTTATAAACAACATGTGATTTTGTTTTATTTTGTTAACTCTACCCTTTTAAAATATTACTCTAATTGCACATTGCTAATTTTCAATTAAAGAGAATACATTTGTGTATAAATAATTACACATCCTTAATAGTTTTAGATAAAAATGGGTTAAAGAATAGTTTATTGTTAGACTTTATATTTTAAGTTTGAAGTGTTATTTTAAATTAAAAAAAAATGTTTCTACACAAATTAAAAAAAGAAAGTGGTTAGGATTTGAACCTGACTCACAGACCCAATGAGTTCACAATAGGCACAGTCTTGCCTATGGCCGAAGCAATGAGTCTTATTTTGGAAAATAGACCTGATGGGTCTGGATCAAGTCTTGAATCAGCTCAAACTTTGGAGTTGGCTATATATGTGTGTATGCATATATATAATTGTAAATCTTGCATATTTACCATCGGAAGTACACTATAAATTCTTTTAAGGTTTTTGGTTGAAATACTGTATTCCGAAAAGATAGATTGGCCTTCGATAATTATTTACATTTAAGGGTTTTCCAACGAAGCTTATATGAATTATACAAGTTTGCAAATTCATAAAATTGTAATGAGATGTCCACGTAATAAATATGTCCCTTTTTTTTTTTCTTTTTGCCGTTAATAAATCGATAATCCATGAAATTTATATATAATTAATTAACTTCCTATTAACAGCACAATTTGGTGGAGAAACCGAATTGAAACATGATATTTGATAATTGAACTTGTGATAGACCAACAGAGAAGAATAATATCGTGAAACTTTTGGTCATGTGTGGTAATAGATCAATCAAGCTTCAAAGAGTGACTCCATTTTTTCATAATTTTTAAAAAATAAGCAAACAATAAGTGTAATTGCTACAACACTTCAAAACCAATACATCAAAGAGATAATAAATAGTAATAGTTTTTAGATTACACGGTCTCGGATAAATATGCATATTTTAAAAAGATATTCAGATTTAGAGTCACATTTTCAAAAGTTAGGAAATTTATTTGTTACTGTTCACTAAGCTTCTCCAAGTAATGAATATATACACAATCAAATAACATGATAATTATATAGTAGTATCATTATCTACTAAACGAAACGAATTTCTAAGTATTTTATCCATTTCTTTGTTATGCATACTTTTTTTTTCTTGGATGTCCAGCTAGTCAACTTTTGAAAAACTATTCAAACTGGGGTCCTGTTTTTTCTCCTTATTGCCTTTAATACCAGTAAATGCTGTCTTTGAAAAAGGCTAGGGTTTGAGAAGAAACTGATGGTCCGTATGATGATGACCCAGCTTTGGAACGGAAAAATCCATGCATGCAGCTTCCTTTGTTTACTAGCTAGCTACCACCATGGTCCCACGAGTCGAACGCCAACTTTCTCTTGAAGAAACTTCAACATCAAAAAGTTTGAAAAAGTTGTGTAGTTTGGGTTGCTTGGAATGGGAAAACGTTGGCTCAATTTGACCAGTTATGTTTGAGTACCGTTATGATTATAATATGTAACAGTATTTGTTAAATATGATTATAGCATTTTAAAAATTGGTCCACTGAAGATTAATGAGTAAACCTCAAAACTAAGCACATATATTTAAATTATTCCAGGATGAACCCTCCATTAGACTTGTGAATCGATTTATTTAAACTCGTGAGTAAACTTGTTTTGGCTTCTTAACAGGTTCATAAATAGCTTTATAAGTTTCATATGGTACGTTATATATATTATTAAAGTTATTTTTCTATTATTATTAAGTGAATCTTGTTAATTCATGTCAAAAATTCAAAACCTATAATATGACAGTTATTTTATTTTATTGGACGATTACTCATCTATCTCTTCTCTAGTAACAAACCATCCTCAACTAATCCTCACTCTCTTTTCCCCCTTTACTCTCTATATAACAAAAACCGTTTCTACTTTCTTTTTTTTTTTTTTTACTGCGGTTGCATGATCTGTTAGTAGCTATAACCAAAATTTAATTCGTTATCCATTTATTTTTTTTCTTATGGTATATATATAAGTTGAGTGCGCAAGTGTGACAAAAAAAATTGAACTTGTGACGTGATGGTTTTAGCTTACAAAAATAAGAGTAGGATTACTCTCTAAACCATTTTAAAAAGGAAAAATCGAAGGATTGATTAGGCTTCACGTCTATTTGGTAAGAAATAGATCCAATATAGATCAGTTACAAATCAATACAGACAAATAAATGACAAACAGATAATTTTACTCATAAAAGATCAAACAGACCAGATACAGATAACAAACAAATAAAAATACAGATGAAAAATAAATCATCCAAACAAACATAATCGGTTTTCATGGTTTCAAAATGAGATATTAGAATTAGAAGTACTTATGTTGGTTTTGGGCTAATTCCAAAAACCAACGGCTCATAATTGTATATGATAGGCCTATAAAAAGTGGCGCTAGTGTGTGTGTATATATTGTCAATTTTGGCTTCAATTTCACAAATTATTATTATTTTTAATTGCCCAATCTACTCCAGTTTTGGAATTCAGCCATACTGAATCGTTTTCAATTACCAAAAGATCAAACCGGTTTCGAGCTAGGTAGGGACCATAACCCAGCCCGTGCCCACTTCTTTCTTCATGCATGTGTGGTTTTTTTTTCCAAGATCATTTTTCCATGTAATGTGAATATGATAAAGAAAAAGCAAACAGGAATGGAATCAAACACAGGGCAACCAAAGAACAGCAATAACTTGACAAATTTCTGCCAAAATATTCAAAGAAGCTCGTGGACCAAAAAGTTTTCATATTAATTATTTAGTTGGTAAGGGATAAGGGCAACCAGAGCTTTTAAACGTGATCCAATAAACCATATAGCTAGGTTCACACTGTAGTGACCTTTAACGTGATTGAAAACCTTGTGAGTGCGTTCAGAATATAAAAGGTGAAAAGATATATATATATATATATATCTATAAATAATATATAGTTTATGCTTCTTTCCAATGTATAATTTATAATAATTTAGGTACATGCATGCACGTCCAAGTTTGCTTCAACACGGGTTTTCACTTTTCTTAAGTTTTAGGTATGATATATGAGTCCTATTTAGTCCTAAGGACCCAATTTTCCAGATTGGAGGAAAGTGGTTTGATTTTGAGAGAAATAAATGCAAGCAACCTACTAAAAGCAAAGAAAAAGAAAAGAGGAATTGCATGGCGCATCCCCACGTGAAAAATGACTGGCAGCCACTACTTATGTTCTAGACGTCACAATTTTTCACTGTAATAAAATTAATCTTTAAAAATAAAAGTTCTGTAACGAAAAATTAGTAAAAGGAATTTTATTTTTATAGGAAGAATTAATAATAATGATTTTATAAATAAAATTTATATTTAAAAATAAAAATTTTATGTTTATACCTCAATATTTTTTTTTTATAACGAAGTTTATTATTTTCGTATTCAAAGTTCATTTCCTGCGACTATCGGTTGCTGAAGGATTCTTATTTAAATAAATTACTTTTTATTAAAAAAAGGATGCAGGTAGGTGGTCCCTATCCAAAATTGACATTTCGCATTGACGATGCCAAATTTCTTAGAACCGAATAGAATTATTATTAAATTTCAAAATGTAATAAAATAGTAATAAAATTCATCTCTCTTAAAATAATATTTATTTTTTTCAATAATTTTTTCATTAATTTAATTTAAATTTTCAGCCTATCGTGCAATTTTTCACTTCTGTTGATTATTGTACAATTTTTTTTCTTTTCCATGTAATCTGAGATGTACAACTAATGTGAATCTTTTTGGCACTTGTACTTTGGGTGTGTCCTTCACTATTAGTGCTCATGTTACCCCTGTATAAAAAGGTTAATTATAAAAACCTTATTCGTGATTTTATCTATATATAAATATATGATATGTATTAATTTTTTGATAAATAGGTGATTAGATTTTCATGTCAAAATGTCAATATTATTAAATATTATTTGAGAAATACTTATTGGTTTAAAAAAAGTAATTTATTAAAAATTATTACTAAATAAAATTAAATAAATTAAATATTAAAAATAATAAAAAATATTTTTAAAGACCAATAGGATATTGACACGTGTTATTCTAAAGTTATTAAATAATATTGACACTTTTGAATTAAATTCAAGTCACATGTTTGTGAACAAAAAAATCACATGTCATGTATTTGCAAATCAGCGAAAATACCTGTCTATAAATAGCATGTGATATAATAGAGACTTGATATTTATGTTATTAGGAGAGTCCAAAGGATATATTGATGAAAGATTTGACATGATTAAAATAATTAATATATCAATTATTATATTTATTTTCATGGTTATATAAATAATAGAATAGATTAGCCCATTGACGCCATCGTGGCGATACCCTTAACCTATGTTTTTATTATTGTGTACTTACCAAGCATATGCTAAGACTTAGAGATAGGCATATGGCACAAATTAGCAATAATCATTTATTGCTTCGGCTGGTTACGGGTTTGGCCGTGGCCCGTGGTTATTAATTGAAAAAGATTACTAATAATAGTTAGAGAAAGGAGAATATTAGTTAGAAATATTAGATGTTGGTTGGTAGTGAGTTGTAAATTAGATGCCAAAAGGGCATTGTAATAATTTGTTGTTGTAAAAGGTAAAAGAAAAGGTATTTAAAGAATATTAAAGAAGAACAATATAAGTTAGTCTCTATCTTTCTACCTATACACCTCCTTCATGATCAAACCAAGAAAATATTAATTTAATTAGGACTACTCTAATGTTAACAATTTTATAACTTGATGATATTATCTCTAATTTCTCAAATAAATATATCAAATTTGAATCCCGATCCCGTTGTGATGATCAAAAGATCAAGAAAAAATAGATCTACTCCGATAATAAACAATTCAATTAAAATTATAAAGGCATCCAAGTTTAAGTAAATAGCATTCAATTGAGTTTCCTCTAAATTTTGGAAGTTCACATTTGCTTCTCAACATGCCACAAAAGTCCTTCTAATGAAGTATGAGGATTTTTTCTTTTCTAATCATTGATGATTATTTTATTTATTTTGGTGTTTGCTTCTCCTTATAGTTTCCATCTCACAGAAAGAAAGGTGAGAATGATTAATCGTTGAATCGACGCATCCATTCGAGATTGATCGACTATTCCCTATAACGATCAACTAAACCAAATATTTTCTTGAACTAGGTATTTGGGTGAAAATACATTTTTCCCCATAAGAGAAAATGCCAATAGTATCTACAGTGAAAAAGAATTATTTTTCCAGCCGAACAAACATAGAAAATTCTGCCCAATTTTTCCTAAAACAAACTCATTGACCACAATTTTCCAATGAAAGACTTGCAAGATCCTGTTAAATACAGAAGCTTCCTTGTGTTGTGGAGGAACTTATGAACATGACATGTCAAAATTAAACATTAATAAGTTTTTTCTATTAATATTTTTTTAATATTATAATTATCTTTTTAATATCAGAATTTAGCTGGAAATTACTTTTTTTGTCCATTCATCACGAACAAGGACGAGTGAAAATGAAGGTCAGAACGTGTTGCAACCGTGTTGTTCTAGTTGGTCCAGTTAAATCCACGTAATCGATTGAAAAACCAGTTCAAGAATATATATATATATGTATATATATATATATGTAACTTTTTTTATTATAGGCAATTTATGATGAAGGTGATATATAAGACTTGGCTTTAGTTAATTAATTACGTCAAAACTTTGAAAATAAGAGAAGACACTCTTTTTCTTTCTTTTTTATTTCTTTTCAGACCGTCCGATGCGCTGCCACCACGACTTTCTTGGTCTCACATTGCAACTATTTAGAATGGAATCTCAGTTTCCATTTTATATAATTTTCTTTCCAGTGCATATGGCCAATTATAAGTTATGAAGTTCAGCATAAAATATTTTTCTTAATATTAAAGCATTGGTATTTTCTCTAATTATGTCTTTTCTTTAGTATCTGAAGCTAAAAACAAGAGCGTGCCCTCTATTTCTACTTAAACAATTTTATATATTACAATTCATATGAAAGAAAAGTACACTCGCTCTATTCCATTGAAAACGTAAAAACAAACAAACAAACAAAATACAAAGAGATAAAATCTAAAGATAAAATATCTTTATTAGAAATATAAAATAATGGAATGCTTTTATTTTATTTTATTTTATTTTTTAAGATATGGGTTCATGTTGGAATAACCACACGTATATCACATAATTCTTGCACTTTGCATGTAATCTCAGAGTAGTGATAAATAGATGACATGGATCACTTTGAAAGAATGATTGGGAGGGGAAAGGGGCAATTTCAATGTATTGACTACACAAGTAATAAGCAATTAGAGCTTGAAATTTAATGTTTTTTGCCTTTCCTATTTAGAAGTTGCAATTAAGAAGGATGACTGAATATCTATAAACACATGGAATGGTTGGCAACCATAAGATCATCCCAGTGATTGACAAATGAGATAAAATAAACTCATTTCAAGCTTATCATAAATGAGTTAGCTATAAGCTGATGTTGTAGCTATTCTCTTATATGTATGGATCTACCTAAGAAATGTCAAATGTGGACAAATTGGTCTAGCAATACATGTTTAGTGCCTATCTAGCTAAATTTTCTCAAGTCATCCTAATATACATGAACTGGACCTATGAGTCATGTCATTTACCTCAGAAGTGAAGCCTGATAAATAATATAATAATTGTAGCCCTTCTACACTTTTCTTTTTTCTTTTTGGTCAAACAAAAAATAGAAGTATAAATCACATACTATATCCAACATACAAAAAAAGAATTGGGGAATTATAATTTGCAAAGCACGTGAATAAGTCCTTCTTATCCTTATATGCAACTCAGTTGATACAAGCAATTCTTCCATCAAAGAGCAAGAATGAACACATCTCAAAATCATCTTGAAGTCTTGACATCAACATATATAGCGAAAGATGTTAAGCCTACTAAGAAAGAGTTGCCCTACTTACTTCAACCAAACAAAAGAATTCACCAAACAAAACCATTTGCAACATAGCAAACCTCAAAGATTCTCCAAAAGATAATCATCACTTTTTTATCCTTTGAATTGCTTTAGAAGATAACTTCGCTACCTCTTTTCCTTTCCTTTCACTCATGTTTCTCTCACCTTGAATGTTGGTGAGGTTGATGTAAAAGCAACATTATTCTAGTTTTGTTTATGTAAATGTATAAGAATATGATATTACCTTGATCAAGTTGATTTTGTTCTTATTTGGGTTCTCTATAGAATTAAAAGGATTACTCACATAAGGGCTGTTTTCGCATGGTAATCAAGAAACAAAGAGAAAACTCATCAAGATTTTGAGTGTTAAAGAACTCATGAAGGAACTTGATTTTTGAGGTAACAAATGTATGCATTACATACATTAAATATCTCTAACGGTTAGTTGTTGATGCATGTTATAACATTAAATGTGTATAATAATGTAAAGCAATAATGTCTTAAACCTTATTCCCACCTAGCATTTTGAAAATCTTTGAAATGATAAAGAACACATTAAATATTTTAAATAAGTCAATATAAAGTTTAATGTCAATCGGATTGCAAAGATGGCCAAAACTTTTAAAATTATCATTTTTGCCATCACATTAGGCTTAAAATTCGTAAAAATTTAAGATAAATATTTATGTACTTCAAATAAGTATAATCTCTACATAAGTTTAGGTATAGTTTTTTGGTATAAATTAATGAAAATAAAGAATTAAAAAATACCCTTTCATAAACTTAAGTGCAATTCTAAAATAATGTCAATTGACACAAAATTACACAACCTTATCATTCGACTGGCCACCTTAGATTAGCTATTGCTCCAAGGATAACACTTATTCATGTATAGTTTTCCGACTATATTTGAATGATTCTTGGTTTGGTTTGTGTTGGTGAATTGCGTTGGATATAAACATTTTTTAAGAACGCGAAGTTGAAGTTTTCGAAAATTTATAAAACTAATAGGCTCTATTCAACTTCGGATAGTAATTGCCAATAATAGGAAATCGCACTTCTCGAAGCAGTATAAAAAATATTAGGTCGGATCTCGAGGGAATCGGTGGTAACTATCTTACTCCCATTTCATCTATTATCTAGCCAAAGAAAATCAGAAGGACATATTGAAAACAGAAGCTAAACTAGGTTAATGAATATTCACAAGCATTTTTAGGGCAAAATTTAGGATAGGTTTGTAAAAATACAAGACAATAGCCCAAGGTTTGTTTCACCAATTTCTTATCATGTGATTTCAAATAAAAAATTTGAGAGAGTTGTTGTGGGTGTATTTGTATTGTTGGATTCATTGAGGTAAGTTAAAGCCTCACTTAAGGTCAATAACTCTAGACCTATATCAAACCACCAAAATCTCTTTTAGGCTATTAACAGTCTAGACCCGCGTAAAGCTTAAAGATCTTTTATTTTAAACCTAACTCATTAAATTTTAAAAATAGGAGACAAAAAGGCTCACAACCCCTCTCTCAAAACAATTATGACCAACGCTATTAGTAGCCACAGATCTATTCAAAAGAATAACCTTTCGGCCTATTTAGTTAAAATCAAACATGGTTCTAACAGGTGCACCATATAATTAGACTTATGAAAATAATTTAAGCTACTAATCACAAATACTCAATTAATTTACTTGATGGCACATTTAAATTCACATGAATTAAGATTTGGATTCACAAACCCTAAGATATAGGAGATTATTTCCCCATGTGTTTAAACATTAAGCACGATTTCTGAAGAAATAAATTTGAATCAAAGAATATTTCAATTGCGATCAGAGTTCCGTAGAAATTACAAACAATGGGTTTAATTGATTTTATCTAGAAAATACGAGATTTCTAAAGCAGGAAAAAACTTGTTATTTCGCCTCATAATTCTCTCCCTCTATAATAGGTTAAGGGAATTTGTTACATATGCTACAATATTCTATCTCGCATGTCTCTGCATGCTTATTTATAGGCTCAGGGCATGGAAATCATAAAAATTTTATTGCCAACATGGCAGATTCTTTTATAACGAAATGCATTTTCTTTATCCACCTGTGCATCTGCATCGTTTGCTCAAACAATCATTCATCGAGGGTTAGGTTGAGTGCTGGAATGTTGCATTAAAAATAGGGCTCGACTTGAGCTGATGAAACACTATCTTTTCTATCCATTCTTCCATTGAGGGCTAAATTGAGGGCTCGATACTTTGAGGCGCGACTTAAGTTAAACAAAGGTCTGGTCTTCATTCAGTCTTCGTTGCGAGTCAAGATTAAGGCTCAACAGTATGGCGTGAGAAAGACTTCTTTTCAAATCTGGGGCTCGATCACCTCAGAACATATGTAAAGGGTCATGTCAAGGGCTAAATTTAGTGCACAACAGACCAATTTTGCCTTGTTTTTTCTTAACATTTTGGCCTCAACCAATGCTTTTGCAGGGCTTAACTGATTTTGTCTTCAAGTATTGTTGCTATTTTGCTCCAAATCTGATTCTAAACAATTCAATTCTTCTTCTTTTGATTCAAGGAGTTGTAAAACGACAATTAAATATTAAAAGCACCAAATTCATAGGAATTTATATAAAAATACATCAATTTAGGCTCAAATTCTTATGAATAGAATGAAGTAAATGCACTTATCAATTCTCACAGAAAAAGAATAACAAACACTCTATTTCTTTTGAAAACAATTGACTCTAGGATAGTATGCAGCTTTACAATAGTGTAAACAATCTCACTACTAAGATAGCTAATTATGTAGTGGATAACGCTCTAAAATGGCAATATTTTGTCAATATATTAGTATCAACTATTATTGTTGAGTATCAATCAAATGTTAATGAATGAATATTTGACTACACATTTATTATTCATTCATTATACATTTAATGGTCATAATCTAGGCTTTTATTACTCATTAATTACATATTTAAATGTCATAATTAGGCCATTATATCGGTTATCCTTACACACACACACACATATGTATATGGGTTGTTTTTAGGGTTATATACACAACACATCACATACACAAAATTTCCATTGAGAGATCTGAAAGTTTAAAGTTATAATTCTCTCAAACCTTTATACTCCTACTTTGACATAGTGTGATTCCTCTCTTGCCTCTGCCCTTGGTTTTTCCCGAAAGGGTTTTCACGTAAAATCTATGTGTCCTTTACTTTATGCTTGCTATTATCGTTTTCGATTGCGCGATTTTTTTATGACAAATTAGTATCAAAGCGTAGGTTTTGATAATGGCAACCATGAAGTACGATATTCCTATTTTGGATTGCAACACCAGATTCTCGTTGTAGTAGGTGAAGATGCGAGCGGTTCTAACACAGATGGATCTTGATGATGCACTTCTAGGGTTTGATAAGATGCCTGCATCTTAGTCACCAGATGAAAAGCAACGAAAAGACCAAAAAGCCCTTTCGCAAATCCATCTCCATCTATCTAATCAGATTGTTCAGGATGTGCTTAAGGAGAAAACCGCGACCACATTTTGGTTGAAACTGGAACAACTATGCATGACGAAAAGCTTAACGAGTAAGTTGCATTTGAAACAGAGATTATATTCTCATCATTTGGAAGAAGGTGCGTCTCTTGATGATCACTTAACAACCTTTATAGAAATTGTTTCTGATTTAGAAACGTTGGAAATTAAGCATGATGAAGAGGATTTAGGTTTAATCCTATTATGTTCTTTGCCTCCATCATATGCGACCTTTATAGATACCCTTTTGTATAGTCATGATACTTTGTTGATTGATGAAGTTTATGCTGGTTTAAGCTCTTTTGAAAAGATTAAACATCTTGTAATTAAATTTGAGTCTACTTCTGAAAGTTTGGTAGCACGTGATAGGAGTCAAGACCGTAAGTCTGGTGGGAATTCTAGAGGCAGATCTAAATCTTCAAATAGATTTAAAACCAGTAACTATTACAAGAAGAAAGGCCACATTAAGGCAGATTGTTATAAATTGTAGAATAAAAATAAGAAGACTGGTGAGAATCAAAAGCAAAATCAAATTGATAAAATGGTTGAGGCCTATGTTGAAGATCATACTGATGGTGATCTTCTTGTTGCTTTTGATAGTGATTCATAGGCCAGTAAATAGTGAATTTTGGACTATGGATGTACCTTTCATATGTGTCCTAATCGGGATTGGTTTTCAACATATGAGATGGTTTCAAGAGGTGTTGTTTTGATGGGAAATAATACTTCTTATAAAGTTACAGGTATTGGAATGTTTAAGATCAAGATGTTTGATGGCGTAATTAAAACGCTTGGTGATGTGAGACGCGTTCCTGATTTGAAGAGAAATTTAATTTCTCTTAGTACCCTTGATCTGAAGGGGTATCCGTATACAGGTGAAGGTGGAGTCCTGAAGATTAGCAAGGGTTCGCTGGTGGTGATGAAAGGCCATAGAAAGACTATTGATCTTTATTCATTATAGGGTTCTGTTATGATAGGTGATGTAGCCGTTGGTTCCTATTGATCTTTATTCATTATAGGGTTCTGTTATGATAGGTGATGTAGCTGTTGGTTCCTCCTTGTCAGATGAAGATGCCACGAGGCTATGGCATATGCGTCTGGGGCATATGAGTGAAGCTGGTATGGCAGAATTAAGTAAGAGAGGACTTCTAGATGGGTAAGGCATCAGTAAGTTGAAGTTTTGCGAACACTGCATATTTAGGAAGCAGAAACCGGTTAAGTTCACTATAGGTACCCATAATACTAAAGGCATTATGGACTATATTCATTCTGACCTTTGGGGTCCTGCTAGAGTGTCCTCCAGTGGTGGTGCCAACTACATGATGACCATTATAGATGATTACTTCAGAAAGGTTTGGGCATATTTCTTGAAGTAAAAAAGCGATGCCTTATCTACGTTCAAAGTGTGGAAGACGATGATTGAGAAACAGACTGGAAAACAGGTGAAGTGTCTACGTACTGATAATGGCTTGGAATTCTGCTCCACAAATTCATCGACTTGTGCAAGTCTGAAGGGATTGGTAGACATCTCATAGTTCCTGGTACACCCCAGCAAAACGGGGTTATAGAACGTATGAACAGGACCACTATGGAGAAGGTGAGATGTATGCTCTCTAATTCGAAGTTTCCAAAATCTTTTTAGGTAGAAGCTGCCTCCACAGCTTGTTTGCTGATCAATAGATCTCCGTCGACTTCCATTGAGAAGAAGACTCCACATAAGGTATGGTTTGGATCCCTTGTAGATTATTCTGATTTGAAAATATTTGGATGTCCTACATATGCTCATGTAAACAATGGCAAACTTGAGCCTAGATCCCTAAAGTGTGTGTTTTTTGGTTTCAAGACTGGGGTTAAAGGATATAAATTGTGGTATCCCGAATTGAAGAAAGTTGTTATTAGTAGGGATGTTGTATTTGATGAATCTGCTATGTTGCATGATTTATGTCCTGTTGTTACTTCTAATGAAACCCAGCAAAAACTAAGTGTGCAGGTAGAGTTTGATATCAATACAGATTCAACAAAGCATATCTCTCAATTGACTTCTACATCTCAGCAGCCACAACATTCAATTGCCAAGGACAAGCCTAGGAGAGAGATAAGGCCTCTACAGAGATATAGGGAAGCAGATCTAGTTGCATATGCATTGAATGTGGCTGATGACGTTGATTCAAGTTTGGAACCATCTACTTACACATAAGCGATTAGTTATGATGATTCTGGTAAGTGGATGATAGCCATGCAAAAAGAAATGGAATCTCTCCAGAAGAATCAAACATGGGAGTTAGTGAAACTTCCCAAGGGTAAGAAAGCCATTCGCTGCAAGTGGGTTTATAATAAAAATGAAGGAGACTCAAGTTGTGAAAAACCCAGATACAAAGCAAGACTTGTAGCGAAAGGATACAGTCAAATACCAGGTATTGAATTTACTAATGTGTTTTCTCCTGTTGTGAAACACACCTCAATTTGAGCATTGCTTGGTATTGTGCCTATGGAGGATCTTGAGTTAGAGTAGCTTGATGTAAAGACTGTGTTTTTGCATGGAGAACTTGAAGGAGACATTTAAATGCACCAATCGGAAGGTTTTGGGGTCTTAGGGAAAGAAGACCATGTGTGCAAATTAAAGAAATCCCTATATGGGTTGAAGCAATCACCACGACAGTGGTATAAAAGATTTGATTCTTTTATGACTTCTCATGATTTTAGGAGAAGTAATTATGACAGTTGTATATATTTTAAGCGCTACGAAGATGGGTCGTTTCTGTATCTACTTTTATACGTGGATGATATGTTGATAGTGGACAAGGATAGAGTAGAGATTGACAGGGTCAAAGCACAATTGAACAAGGAATTTGAGATGAAGGACTTGGGTGCAGCCAAGAAGATTCTTGGTATGGAAATTTCAAGAGACAGAAAATCAAGTGTATTACACCTGAGTAAGAAAAGGATATATTGAGAAGATACTCTCCAGGTTCAATATGAAGAGTGCTAAACCTGTTAGTACCCCTTTAACAGGTCATTTCAGACTGTTGTCTCATCAGTCTCCTAAATCAGAAGATGAAATTGACTATATGTCAAAGTTCCCTTACTTTAGTGCAGTAGGGTCTCTTATGTATGCAATGATTTGCACGCGTCCAAATTTGGCATATGACGTTAGTGTTGTTAGCAAGTATATGGCGAATCCTGGCAAGGAACACTGGAAAGTTGTTCAATGGATCTTCAGATACTTAAGAGGAACTACTAATGTAGTTTATATTTCGGGAAAACGAGAGATGGGGTCGTCGGATTTGTTGATTCTAATTTCGTCAAAGACTTGGATAAAAGAAGATCTATCATAGGGTATGTTTTCTCTCTTGATGGTTGTGCGATTAGTTGAAAAGCTACCTTACAAGCTATTGTTGCTCTATCCACTATAGAGGCACAATACATGGCTATTACAGAGGTGATTAAAGAGGCTATCTAGTTGAAAGGGTTGTTTTTTGAGCTTAGTGATTTGAAGATGTCTACAGTATTTTGTGATAGTCAAAGTGCAATTTTTCTGACTAAGGATCAGATGTTCCATGAAGGAACTAAGCATATCGACGTCCATTATCACTTTGTGCATGATATTATTGCTCGAGGAGATATTACAATGAGCAAGGTGAGCACTCATGACAAAACTCTGCAGATATGTTGACTAAGACACTTCCCATTGCAAAGTTTGAGTATTGCTTGAACTTGCTAAGTGTCGGTAGCTGATTGATTCCTTTAAGGAACTTGTGGAAGAGGTGAAGTTGTTTATCAAAGTTTTCGAGTTTATTGTGCTTGTTACTCCAGAATTCGTGTCAAGGTGGAGATTGTTGGAGTTTGCGACCTGATTTTTGTAACCGACTCCCGTAGTTAAATGTTAATGAATGAATATTTGACTACATATTTATTATTCGTTCATTATACATTTAACGATCATAATTCAGGCCTTTATTACTCATTAATTACATATTTAAATGTCATAATTAGGTCATTATGTCGGTTATCGTTATATACACACATATATATGTGTGTTGTTTCTAGGGTTATATACACAACACATCACATACACAAAATTTCCATCGAGAGATCTTAAAGTTTAGAGTTGTAATTCTCTCAAACCTTTGTACTCCTACTTTGATATAGTGTGATTCCTCTCTCGCCTCTGCTCGTAGTTTTCCCGAAAGGGTTTTCATGTAAAATCTGTGTATTATTTACTTTCTACTTGCTATTATCGTTTTCGATTGCGTAATTTGTTTAGAACACCAACCCTTAAAGTGCTTAAGGGTGTGGTTATTTCACCGCACACATCACCTCCAGGCAATAGGTGTAAGGTTTCTAATAACTAGGTGAGTTTGCTAATCAAATTTTAGTTGTGAAATAGTGATTAGGCTATTTAGTAAAACTATAACGCATCGAAAGATGATTTACCAGCAATTTAGAAACCATTATACCAACATGTAGAAATGTGCTTTAAGAAAGAGTAAAACAAAAATTTAAAGTCTAGAAGAATTTAAGATAGGAGCCATAAAAGGGGAGTTAAGCTCAACTCGATTACAAAGTTTGGCACTCGGCCCAAAAGTAGTAAAATAGTTTAAAGTTTACAATTGCCCCTTGAAATAGAAACATGACTATTCAAATAATTTTCTCAGAGTCCACACAACCCTTTACTCATCTACGTCACTCCCCAAAATCATCGTCTCGAAACCCATGGCCTCATAGTGAAGGTCCACAAATTGATCATCTTCGATACTTGAAATAATGAAAAGTGAGTGGCAAAGCCCTATACACAGTAATCAAACACATACATGCATATCATGCATACTTAGGCTAATGCAGCAAGCACAAATTAAGTTTAAGTTTTATGTCAACAAATAAATATTTCCTATGTCCCATAAATACAAACATGCATAAAAGTATTCAAGACTCCCGTCAAACAAAAAGGATAGGGTTCCCTCAACAGATCACGTACCAAAAAGAAAGGTTCCATAAGTCCCTAAAAATTGCTAGAAAGAAAATAAAGAAGTAGGTCCGTATGGATCAATTCCACATAAATAATCATTAATGAGTACAGTCCATTACGGCGTTTTATGCAAGAGCCTATACCCCCACATAACTCCGTTGCAATTTTACACCATTCCAAGCACCTATAATTACTGCATCATCATGAAGTTGCGATCATGCTCGCAACTTAATCTAGAGGTGCCACTCTTGGAGTAAGCGGCCAAGCAACAACCAACAATCAATTAAATTGAGTTTAAATTTTTAATCCGGTTATTAATACTATTGTAGCAAGTAACATGCAATTACTATATACCTATCAATTGATTTGATCTTTTAAATCCCTTTCCAAGCTCGATGCCAATAACTATTCATGATTAAAATTATAATCAGTTCGTGATTAATTATCTTTAATCCTCTTGTATTGTTTTTTATATCTAAATCTCATTGACTTAACCATTTTACTTAAATATCATGTTTTAAGGGTTATGTAAGTCTAAGGAAGAACTTAGATCAGGTTTTGTTCAATTTAAATAAATATCAAAGAAGGAAAAAAGGACTGGCAGAGAACATGACTAGTACACGGGGGGATATATCACCACATATTCTGGTTCACAACTAGATATGTCATTTGTTTCAAGCATGTTCCTTCTTTATTTGGGGGTTAAGCAGAAGCAAGAGGGAAACATAGCTGCATGTATCTCTCCATATTCTTTTAGGCTTCAAAGCATTTCAAGAGTAGAGAGAAGCATGGGAGGAACACGGTTGCATGTTTTCCCTCGTATTCTTCTAGGTTTCAAGCATTTTCAAGAACAGAGAGAAGCACGAGTAGGTACACGACGTTCTATATACATGCCTTACTTTTCTACGAAACATGACTCTTTGTGTTTTTAAGGCTCTGTGAGAAGCAAGGTTGGAACATGACCTCCTGTTCATACCGTACTTTTCTAAGTTCGTGAAATACCGTGCTCAAACTTGATATTTTTATCAAAAATATGTTTCAGAACGACTTTTAGTGATCTTAAAGGTAATATATAGCTGTATTCAAGTCTAGTCTACTTTTTTACATCATCATTTATTAAAATATGTTTAATCGAAGTTGAAAGCCTAAAACTTCTAGTTTTGACAACAATCACAAAAAATATCATGTTTTCTCTAAAAGTTTCAGAAAATTTCATATACAACCATTCATTTAACTTCTTCTAACATCAAGTACACCGAAATCCATCACTCACAACTCATTTCTACAAAACTCAACCTTGAAATCACACCCAAAACACCGTTTAATACTATCATAGGAAACCCAACTCCAAAACCATCATAATTTCATGAAAACAAGCTAGTTTTGATATCTTGTCTTGTTCTAAATGATAGTTTTCACTTGCATCAACTGGGAAGTGAATTTAAGACTCTAAAATCACTTAAAAACTTGATTTCTTAATACTCCAAACATGTATCAACTCATCCAAGTCAGTTGTTATGCTTAAAATGCTAAAATACTCACATTACCATATCTTAAAATCTCATGCTTACCTTGACATAAATTTTCTTGTGGTGGTGGGTCTTCTTCCTCTTCTAACACTACTTGATCCACTCCATTTTCCTCAGGTAAAGAAACTATATCAACTAATTAGTGCTATACTTTTGCTAATCCCATTTATTTAGCATTAATAAGGAGTTAAGGGCTTTAGAGAATTTTACCTCAAGGTTTATGGAGGGTTTCTTAAAAGGGGTGGCAAGAAAAGAAAAGAACTATTCATATGGGAAAGGAAAGGGCAAAATTAAGGTTTTAGATAAGGGAAAAAATAGATGTCTTTTCAGGGTTTTGTCATATGATCAAATCTTGTGCATCTAAATATTAGTTTTCAATAATTTAAGATTGCTAGTTAACCTGTTGGGCTAATAAGGATTTAAATATATCAAACAAGTCTACAATTTTGAATTTTTAATTTGTGTAAGTTCCTCATTTAAGGAATTTTTTTGAAAAAATTTGGTCATTTAATTCCATATGTGACTTTAATTGGCTTCCATTGGCTTAGTTTGAATTTTTATTTCTTATGATTGGCATTTGGATCATTTCAATATGTGATACCCCTCAATTATAGATAGTGAAACTATAATCACAAAGGTGCCTTTTGGTGTAGTGGCTTAAAGTTCATTGGAACTCTAAAGTTAAGCATGTTCTAAGCAGAGTAATGCCATGATGGGAGAACTCCTAGGAAGCATTAGCGCCAAAAGACAAAACTGTGCGACATGTGGCTAAAGCGGACAATATATTAGTTGGCAGAGTTCCAAGGCATTACTGATAGTATCAAAGTAGTTCACCAGCCGGAAGTGGAAGAGTGTCCTCCTACCTGGTGTAATTTTGGACCTATGTAATAAAACTAATGAGGATGTTAATTCTATCAGTAGGGAAGTATGTGATACCCTTTAAATATAGATAGTAGAACACTAATCACAGAGGTGTCTTTTGGTGTAATGGCTTGGAATTCATCGGAACTTCAAAGTTAAGTATGCTTTAAATAGAGTAATCCCATGATGGGTAACCTTCTGGGAAACGTTGTCACCAAAGGACAAAACCATACGGTGTGTAGCTAAATTGGACAATACCTCGGTACACGGAGTTCCATGACGTTACATATTTGCTATAGTATA
This sequence comes from Combretum micranthum, assembly GCA_024138025.1. Classification (NCBI taxonomy): domain Eukaryota; kingdom Viridiplantae; phylum Streptophyta; class Magnoliopsida; order Myrtales; family Combretaceae; genus Combretum; species Combretum micranthum. Next base: position 448,276 of record JAMXBD010000175.1, read on the forward strand.
AGTAATGAATGTAATTAGTAGAATACCTAGATAAGTATTTAACTTATTAATGAACGTACATCGTTTTATGAAATTCTCTACACCCTTTCTCATTCACTTTCAAAAAAAAAGAGCAACATTCAATCTTTTTCAATGTCTTCAGAAGTCCTACATATCAACAATTGGTGATTTTTCAATTTGGTATCTAAACTTTACACAAAATTTCAATTTGATATCTAAACTTTAAAATAATCAACTTAATACTCAATTAAACTATTTGTGATTATTTTTACTACCTTCTCAACACTATTTAGTATGCTTAATTTAAAAGAGCTAGAATATCATTGAATTTTTATTACTTCTCCTAACATTATCGCCTAACACTAATAGGTTGCTTCCTCCATGAACCAAAAACATAGCAAGGGATAGTAAAAATGGTTATGAAAGGTTTGATTGAGTATTAAATTGACTACTTTAAAGTTTAAGGACCAAATTGAATTTTTGTGCAATATTTAGGTATTAAATTTGACATTTTCTCATTCAAGAATAAGATGTTAAAAACTAAGGAATGAGAAGTAATAAAAAATCAGCTACCTAAATAGTAAACCATATTCGAGCTTGTTTAGCCTTAGAAGATTCTATTTTTACTTTCACTTAATTAATAATGACTTTTGTAGATCATTATCCTAATATTCTTTCTTTAACAAAGTAAAAATGTCAGAAGAAGGCATAGACAATTCCTCTAAATGCAATGTCCCCATGGAATCTTTTGATAATGCATCTGCAACCTTTTTTTTCTTGATCTTCGTTCGTACAAAATCATAATCATATCTTAGCAACTTCACCAAATAGTATTGTTATTCATGAGATATAATTATTTGAGACAAATTTTCCTTCGAACTCTTATGATCTATATGAATGTCGTAGTGTCTTAGGAGATTTCGGCAAAACCTCTTGATGAAATCCACAAAACCTACCAACACTTGCTAGCTATAGGTGATTACAAATTTTTTTGATATGGATATCAAAAGTAATAAGATGGTACTCTTAAGGCAATATTATGACTATCCTTATTCTTGAAGGATTTTTGTCTATGTCAAATGTCTTGGAAATTAGACAATGCCAAAACTAATGCCTTTATTAAAGCCTCTTTCAATTAATATAATGCTAAAAGTACTTTGATGTGTTTAAATTCATTTATAGCATTGGCAATTCGTGTCACCATGTCATTGTCTAAATGGGTTCATATAAGAAAGACCTTAACCTAGGACCTGACTTATTTATTAATCGTGTATGAAAACCTACCTGTTTATATCATGTCTCATGTTAACTCGCTTATTAATTAATGAGAAAGATTTAGTATCGTAATAGATAGTGGATTTGAAAAGTTAATGCATTAAAATATTTATTATCATAAGTAGGCTTTGTTAACCAATTATATATCATATATTGCTCATATATATAATTTAAGGAAAGAGATTATACTATGTGATTTAATGTGTTGTTAAATAAACATTACATTAGTGGATAATAACTAATGGAAAATTATCGGAGCTATATTTTTAACTAACAATATATTGTCCTATCATTATAACCAACAAATACAACATGCTTAAAACCTATAATATAAGAAACATAATGTACTAAAAGACTAAATCATATTAAAATACAACATGTTAGGTATTATTTATATTTTATATATGTTATTTGTTACATATATGTATTAGATATAATATTTACTAAATATATGTCATTTATATTATATATTAATATAAATTTATATAATATGTTATATGTGATTCATATATTATGTTTCGAACACACAAATGTAACATATTCAATTTTATGTAACAAATGAATTATAATATTTATCATATGTTTATAATTTGTAGATTTTATAAATGTAAAAGTATGTTATACACATAACCATATATATATACATATATTATAAATATCTATTATATTTGTTATGTGATACACACATATATAAGGATTATGATATATGTTGCACATAATTTTTAGTTTTATTGTATGTATTATTTAAGTCATATATATAATTATTACAAACCGTAAATGTTATATATAAAATATATATTTTAATCATGTAGGTATATAATTTATATATCAATATATATAATTATATATTATGTTTATATGATCTATATCCATGATCATTTCATGCAACAAATGAATTATGACACATATGCATGTATAACATATAAATTACGTATTTATAACATATAGGTATTATATAAGTGTAGATAAGTATATATACACATATACATTATAAATATTTAATATATATGTTATGTCACATATATATTATTTTATATATATTTAAGCGATATACATTATATATAATTCATACTTTACGTGCACTCTATAAGTTACATATATTATATACAATCTATCTATTTTATAAATGTTTCGTATGCAATTTATATTTTAATACATAGATTTATATAATATGTTATATGCATCATATTTATATAACATATATATTATGTATTTATAATCTACAAATTGTTATATCAATACATAAAATTGTTATAAATATTTGATTTACAAACTATATGTTATATATGTTATGTCTATATATATATATATATATATATATGTCGCAAATAAATCAACTATATATTGTTGTATAAATTATGTATATATTATTTGTTAGGTATGATCTATATGTTATATGTATGTTCTATATATAATTTATATACTATACCTATATATATAATTTATTTCATATATGGATAATGTCGTCATTTTATAAGTTAGTTAGGGATGAATGGATGATAATATTATATTTTAATAAAATACAAATACGAGACATTAATAATATATTTCAATGGGTTCACGAGCTTGTAAACGTGTGTGGATCCTAAACCTAAACTCGAACATAATTAAATTCATGTCATTTTGCAGTTTGACTTGTTTATTATTTGTGTTCGATTTTTACTTACCAAAACCCTTTATAATCATATCATCTTGTGGCTAGTTCACGGGTTGTGTCCTAAATTGCCAGCGTTATTCATTTTAATGGAGAAGCAATGCTAGCATAATTTTCGTTAAAACATTGATAATAGTTAATACATTCCAAAAGCCATGTAATTATTCAATAGGAATAGGCTATGGCCAACCTTAGATAACTATGATCTTAACCAGGCCTAAGTTAACTCACTTAGCTATCACTATATAGCCCATGTATTCAATCCGTTTTTAGGAAAATGAACACTTCCTTCTCTTTGAAAAAAAAATGTTAAGGCAAGCGAGAGCAACCTCCATGTAATTCACCTATTGTGAGAATGTGCATCACTAAGAGTTCATAGTGGTATTCATGTATCTTAAAAGCTATTTTATGAATATGGCCAAAATACATCCTAAGTCTATCTTTGAAATTACAATATCTTCTTATAATTCATACTGTAATTCATCTATTATGGGAATAAAAGTTTTGTATTAAATTATGGCTAGATTTAAGGCTTTATATTCAATATAAAATCTTCAAGATATATCCTTCTTCTTAAGCAACAAAATTGAAGAAAAAAAAGGATTGGTGTTGGTTGAATTACCTAGAAGTCAAGCATTTCTTATACAAGTTTGATAATATTGGTACATGTAATATCAAACACTAATGGTTTTAGACTCGCTTTTAGAAGAATGTAGTGTTGCACATCCCTTAATGGCGATACTTGATGAAGTTTGAAACACGTCCTTGAATTTGCATAATAGTGCTTCAATAACACTATAGTAGTTTATTTTTATAATTGAAATCCCTTTTTGACCATTAAGCTAAAAAAGCATGTTTTATGGAGCTATCGAACAAGATTTTATAATTGATGGTGTCTAAATAACTTGGGAAAATATTCAATGACCCTTTGTAACCAAATGTCTTTTCCATTTAGATAAAATACCATCGTTAGAGATGAATAATTGGCTATAGTTGATTAGGCTATCCCTTGAATGGCTAAAACATATAATAATAATAATAATAATAATAATAATAAACACTACAATTTGTAAATTTAGTGGCATGTGTTTGTAGACCTTTGTACAAGCTAGTTGTTAGTCCTTACCAACAATTAACAACAATATATAGATGTAAAGTGCAGTGGTTAAAACCATGGGTTAATTTATACGATTTCATGAGTTTATAATTTCATAGGAGTTTTCCTACTCAAAATGGATGCCAAATCATATTTGTAGACCTTTGATAGAAACAAGCATATAATAACACAAGTGTGTGTTCTATTAGTTCTATAAGATTTAACAATTTTATATATTTTAATCGTAGGTAGAATCATGAGTTTGATAATGATTATGCAATGTGTGTGCCTTCTATATACTGATTAACAATCAAGTTAAAATCAAGTAAACTAGATCGCAAGGTATTTTAATCATATCAGTACATACCTTTTAGTACGCAGAACAACAACAATAACTGTATTTCCTTAGTTGTACTTAATAACATAGGAGAAATTCCTAAAGTTCAATCCATTTGACATTTCATTTTGCCAATGCATTCTACATCATCAAATGTTTCAGAGATTCATGATAGGTGTGAATTGCAAACTTCCTAGGTAGTAGATAATGTTGCTATGCAATGGGGTTTGAAATTATCAAGAGTAATAAGATTGAACTTGAGTTATTTGAATAGTTTAATTGGTCAAACTCAAATTTATAATATTTGCTTTACAAGTTTGATTTGTCTAATCAAACTCCTATCAAGTTCAACGACAAGTTAAAATTGAGTTAAGCTTAAATATTAATATTATTTTATCTTGAAAGAAAATATTTTTTCTAAAATTAAAAGTCTTAATTAAATTGTGTTTTAACTTATAAAAAATATCTTAAGTCAAACTTAAATTTTAAATTTTAAATTAAATCAAGCTTAATTAAGTGGAATTTCGAATTTTCCAACCTTTCTTAGTAATTTTGTACTTCCGTAGTTTCATAAATTCCCACCCAAAGAGGGGTTTGAGGGTTAACTTTGTTTTCAAAAGTCAAATTCTGCCGTAATATGCCGATATGTGAATCAAACATTCAAAAGGAACCATGGCTGACTGAGATTTTGATTGACCAGATTATACAACCCACGTGGCTTACCTCCATGGCGTAGAATAATTGGCAATGTATTTCAAGGATTAGGTTGTGGACAGCCCCGAGAGAGATAAAGAGGGAGACAGAGATATTAAAGAAACGAAGGTTGGTAGACTATTGGGAGACATTTGGTGAAGGGCATTCAATAGCACAAACTTGGAATTCCATTCAATCCACAAAATGTGCTCATGCATTTCACATTTGAGACGCTTTATTCTTGATTGTATATTACTACTACTTTTATTTTTCTTTTTTCATATTAATATCACAAAGGATATTTAAATTTTACAAAATATGTAATTAGGTACATGAACTTTGTAATTGATTAATTTAATACATGTATTTTGAAATCGATTAATTGAGTATCTGAAAGAACTTTTCTTGCGCACTCAATGGTTCACGTAGCCTGGACATTTTGATTTGAACGAAATAATGAACATTTAACCGTATCCCCATATTCTATGATGAGATAATTTAATTTTTCATGTTTAGCAAACGAAGCTTTACGGCCTTCAAAAAAAAAAAAAAATGTAAATGAAGCTTTTGTTCGAACATTATTAAGTCTGTTCAAATGCAGCGCCTTGCTATAGGATAATTATTAGGTCAAGTCCTACTATAAACTTGTATACAAGTGGCAAAATCCTAGTTTAGTGTATTTTTGTGTTAGAATAAAAAAAATGTTAGGTTAATATATTTTATCATAGGTCAGTATATTTGTTCGAAGTAAAAAAAAAAATATATATATATATATATATCATATCAATGTTTAAATTATTTTTCAAATAAGTTTTTTTAATTTTCATCAATGATCAATTATTAATATGTTATTTGACACTTTCACAAAACATAGATATCTCTTTTTCATCAATTGAAATATTGATATTTTAAATGAATTTATCTTTAAACGATTATTATTCTTTTTATCTAATAAAAATATTAATATTTTAAATAAATTTATCTTTAAATATTGATATTTTTTATGTAATTTTTCCATTCTTCACACGCTACATGGCGAGTGATGGATCCTTACACTGTTTTCATTAAGGAAAAGAACTGGGAGAGATCGGAATTGACTGTTCAGGGGTGGGGGCGGGCGTGGTTGGGGGTGTTGTGGGAGATCACTTTTCCACACTTGAAATGGTTAAAACAAACGGGAAAAACGAGTTTTTAAGAGGAATTTTTCTTTAGATCTGCAAAAATTATTCTCTCACTTATATAAGGAACGTGCAAGCAAAATCCGTAGAAAGCATTTTGAAAGTTAGAGAATCTTTTGGTATTTCAACAAATATATAAATATACGTATATATATCTAGTATATGTTTAGATTATCTGATTTTCATCTGTATTTTAGCAGTATCTAATCTTCATCGGTATTTTATTTGTATCTTATATATATTTGATCTGTTTATGAGTAAAAACGTTTATTTTTCATTTCTATCTTTTTCTTAACAAACATTTGTTTGAAAACAATAAAAACAAGATATCAAAACCACTAGAAATAGACGAAACAAACAAATCCATAACTTTTTCCCATTAATATTTTTTCACACTTTGTTTCTATATAAATAAGGGTGAATTACACAAGAAGGTTCCAACGTTTAGAAGTAAATTCTTTTAAGGTCTTAATGTTTTGAGTGGTTGAAAAAATATCCAAACGTTTGAGGATAGGTTCATTTAAAATCCTAGCATTTCAAAAAGTAGGTCAATTTGGATCCCTAAAGACACGTGTCAATAGGAGAAAATATTTAATCAAAACTTAAAAGACTCTTCTCTTATTCACATGTGTTCTTAGGAACCCAAATTGATAACTTCTTCAATCATTGGAATCTCTTTTTAATCACTCGAAATGTTAAAACTTTAAATAAATTTATCCTCAAACTTTGAGACCTTTCTGATTTAATTTACACATACAAATAATTATATTTCCCCCATATCCATTTCCTTTTTCTTCCTATTCATCCCTCTTATTTTCTTCATATTGTAAAAAGTCTTTTTGGTGAAGATTGTTAATCTCCAAGTAATATGCTTAAGATAATTGCCAATTCTAGATATGACTAGACCATAAGAGAATTGTTGACCATGTTTGGTAAATTTGGCTAAATTACAAACTTCTGAAGTTCTTTACCAGAACAAGTAAACGTTTGATCGATTCCTTTGTCCATTTCATCGTTTTGTCCTTTCCAACTTTTTCTTTGTTTATATACAAAGTTTCAAACAACCTCCCTCCATGTTTCAAATCCTAAAGAGACCGACAAATGGGTAACATTCATGTCCATACATTTTTGACAACTGGTTTCTAGTTTTTTATTTCATAATGAACAAAAGAAAGGTAATGCCGTTAAGGTATTACTCTTAGTCGGCTATTGGAAAAGACAAGCTCAATATACGTACGTTTTCCACCAGACGTCTCTGTCCAGCATAATTTCCCTTTTTTCTTATTTTAATAACTTAATGGAAAGGATGTGATTAAGGTAAAGAACTAAGAGTGAACCAAGGAACCTCTCTAGAACTCTACATGTTCACGTAAGTTGCGGAATGGGTATTAGATATTATAAGAAAGGTTTCTATCATAAATTTTATGAACATGTATTATCCCTAAAGGTCATTCACACAAGATTTTTCATAATTTTTTATAATTTTAAGAGATCCATATAATAAAAATTATACACAAAACATACTTAACAATTAAAAAAAAATTACTATGACAGCTTTTTAGGATCCGCGTTAAAGGATCCCAGTTTTTGCCAAGTATCAGTCTCATCTTTGAAGGATCTAAGAAGAGATCCTTTATACCTAGGTGCCAACATCGAGGACCAGGTTGGTGATGCTCTAAGTATTTTACCCATAAGGAAACTTGTTCAGAACTTGTACATTATATGTTATAATTTCAAGTTTTAAGATATCTTATAATTTCTCAAATATACACAGTCTCCTATTAATTTAATTGGAATAGTATTGCTAAGACATAGTATCTAAATTAAAAGATATAATGGAAACTCAATTGTATCTCCTACCTTATAATTATGAGATCAAAACTAGCTTGGATAATCAATGCCTGTCAAAATTCCAATTTAAGTGATCATCGACTATCCTAACCACTACTACTTCTTCTTCTTCTTATTTTGTGTGTGGATGTTTTGTTTTCAATTCGCTATATTTATGTTTGTTATAATTTACGCCGAATTTGGTATAAACTTATAGTTCAATTTATCGTGATTTTAAATATGGATGCTGGCTAATAATATTTTAATTAAAATATATAAAGAAAAAATTCATAGGTTTTAGAGGGTATAATTGAAACAAATAACTACATAAAGTAGATGCATAAAATCATTCAAGGAGGTAGAAGATGAGTTTCGCTTATACCTATGGGGTAATATATAAGATAAGAAACCCTATTCTAAACCCTAATCATTTTTTACTAACTTACCCAAAGTACATAGTGCCATATCATTTCATAATTTTATCACAAAAATTACCAAAGTCATACTCAAATTAGAAAAAAAAATGTTTAAGATTAATAGAAACTTCAAGAACAACCCAAGAAGGTATAAAAAAATTGTTTCTCCGCAGTAACTGGCATGTCTATTTTATTTTCCATCTCAAAACAAATCGAACCATGAGATAAAACATCTTCATCACTAAAGAATATGGAAGCCTACATCTTTACTAATCACTAGGGTGTTTATAGTTTGATTCCATCTGATTTATTCTTAAATCAAACCACATTTGAAATTGTTTAACTTAAATCATTAACCAACCAAATAGTTTGTAATGGTGGAGTTTTAAATTAAAGCGCATTTAAATCAAACCTCTTCTAAAAAGACCTTGTATAATTGATAATATTAATACTTACCGAAAGTTTTAACTGACATTTGTGGACACTCTTTTTATCCTAAAGAGTCTAGGAGTCTTTAATAAAGAGGATATCGGCTAAAGAAGTTGTAGGGGGTTGTGGGTTTCTCACTTCTCAGGGTTGAACCGATTACCCCATTTAAAAAATGATTGTGAAAAATTTATAAAAGAATAAAAAATAAAAATGAATAAATTAGAGGGAAAATTTTGCAGAGCTTCTTCGTCAAAAGATTTCACTTAAAAAATTGGTTTTCTTAAATATATATACATTTATAAAAACTGAAGTCTTTTCAAATATTTAGGAAAGTGCTAGATTTTTGAAATAAAAGAATCAAAACTTTTTTTTTCAAAATTAAAGCTAAAATTTAATTACTTAAAGTAAAAAGATTTCAAAATTTTAAAAAATACCGACACCTTAACAGTTTTGTGGAAATGAACTATGAAAGTCTAATTCCAGTTAGTAAGTACACTAGCACTTGTAGGGCAGCCTAAAATTTGTAAGTTTTTCCCCTTAAATTGTTTAGAAAACTTTCCATAAAAAAAATGTATAATAACAAAAGATAAAAAAAATGAAATAAAAATCTTACTTGTACTAAAAGTGTTGGGAAAAATGATGTTCAATTCAAGAAATTTAAATGGTAACCACATATATTTTAATAGGTTAGCTTTCGAACCAAAAAATCAAGTTTTTAATGTCTTTCACATATACCAATATTAAGTTAAGATAAACCCAACACATGCTCCCTTTTATTTTTTTTAAACCATGGTAAGGTAAAGACTCCAAGATATTGAAAAATATGTTTTCTTTTATTTTTAGATTAGAATTCATATTAAATAGATTCGTAATTAAATATAAATCAAACTTAAGAAAACTAAATAAAAGAACTCAAGCTTTATTATGCAAGAATACAAGCCAGGTAATACTATATCATGGTTATATCGCAACTTAGGTTATAGTAAAGGCATGTAAGCTAGCTTAAGAGATGAGAGACCATATTGAAGAAAAACAATTAGCTTGAGGCAACTGAGAGTGAAATTTGAAGCGGCAGATGAGATAAGATATAAAGGGCCAAACTGAAATGTCAATACAAATTAAAATGGAAAATTATTACTCTGTTTCATATTTTAGCAAGAATTAGTTCAATTTAGGTTTAAGTGATTTGGTTTCATATAACCTTAAATCGTACCATGAATCATTTGAACTCCTCTTCAACCAAACAGTAAATTGAGCAATAATATAATGTCATGTTTGGTACATTAGAATGAAGTCGCGATTATGGGTTCTACTCCATTTCCTATATTTGGATGCACTTTCAAGCTAGACTTGTGATTCTTTAGAATCGATGATTTCGGTTTCAAAGGGAAATCACGATTCTATTCCAACTTTATTAATTACATGCAGTGTAATTACTCTTCAATCCATCCTATCATATATTCATAATTTGCATTTATTGTTAGGGACATTTCTGAAAAATAAACTTTATAGTCAATCCATTACGTTCCATTCCATGTATACTTCCAAACAATAGAATTAATTTGTCATTCCATAACTCATTTGATTTTAATGCATTCCATTCCAAATCATTCCCGTATACCAAACATGAAGTAAAAGGATTGCATTTTACAATTTAGACAAATTCAATTTGGTTTTCACTTTGTTTTATTCAATTAAATGAACAACCCTATTAATCACAGATTGCTATATATGAATATAAGAGGGTAAAAAAAAAGAATATAAGAGGGTAAAAAGGGTTTGCTAGTCTAATGCATTTCTCAAGGATACGGTAAAAAAGGGGGAAGAAAAATAAAAGGAAAAAATTGGAGGATGGAAAAGGCAGTAGAAATTTATAAGCTTCCCTTTCTTAATTAAGAAGGGAAAAGAGTGCACAAAAAGAAGATAATATAACTGTTAGTGAAAAAACATAAACAATACCTATGAACTTTGATATTGGTGTGTATAGACTTTCTGAATTTTCAAACACTGTAAATAAGTTCAATGAAATTGAGTAAATTAGCAAATAACCCCTAGAACTTAAAAATGAACCCTTAAAACATTGATATTGAGGCAAAAACATGCTCAAATTTATTGAAGGATATTTTAATATCCACTAAATTTTGTTTGATCTCATTGTATTTTTATTGAACTAATTTAAAACAAAATATCTTTATGTAGTTAGTTTATAAAAGTGTAAGAGGAATATTTGCAATTGAAAGTTCAGCAGCTATATCCATGTTTAAGTTAAAGTTTAAGGGGTTTATTTGTAATTTTTTCTAATATTTATATTATTAAAAAATCATAAAATTCCCTCTACCCTAGTGTGTTTTTTCTGATTTAAAGTTAAGATGGAAAATATATAATTTTCTTCAAAGTTCTCTTTAAATAATATATAAGTTAGAAAAGTTCTCCTTCAAATCCATTCGATTTCTTTCCCTTCCTTTTTCTCTATATGAAGAAAGATGTGTTTTTTTTTTCCCCTAAAATTTTTTCCTTCCAATCCCATCCCTCAACCCCAACACAGCAATAAAGTCTTAGTCGTAATGTAAAAGTATTGAGAGGTCATTATTCTAAATTTTTGTTTCCCACCAGACATTAATCTTGAATTCAACATTCAAACTTGGCATATTTTAGATTAGGGCCAAAGTTAGGATGACATTTAATACACCTGCAGTCGGCGGGATTGTTAGGCAAGGGGCCAAATATGGTTAAATCATGTTATTTCTTGTTCTTCTTTTTTGCCTTTTAATGTTCTACCTTTCTTTGAACCAACAGTGGAATTATTGATCGGCTCTGAAAACCATTAGCATCTTAACGAAGACATGTATGGGAATAGCATCCTATTTACGAGCATATTAGGGCTTTTTTTTTTTTTTCGATACTAAGTACATTAGAGCATTTATTAGTGATTTATTAAAAAAAATATTCTATAAAATCATGAATAGGTTTTTATATTGCATGCATGTCGAGATAATAGTTCGTCTTTTCTTCAAATAAAGATATACACTTATAAGTATAAGGCATTATTTTAGTGCCTTATCAGTTTTTATATTTATTTTTGCTAAATAAATACTTGAAGTTTATTTAGGCTTGGAATTAGCTACTTTAACAAAGTTAATATATGTATTATAAATAATTTTGAAAAGTTTGTACATAGTGAATTGATATTTTGAAAGATTCCCAAAGTTTAGATATAGAAAGTGATGTAAACCCCTTTTTTGTTATAATGTAGTTATATATATGTATGTATGCATGTATGATTGAAAGAAATAGTCAAAATTGTATTTAACCCGAATAAAAAATAGGGGAAATTACAAATAACACTCTTGAACTTTAGTTGATGATTATATCTCATAAACTTTTAAATATTATAAATAACCCTCCTAAAATTTTGATACATCGGCATAAAGAACATTTGAATTTTTTTAGCTCAGTTAGACATACTAAAATCAAATTTTAAAGATGTTAAAATATACTTTGATAAGTTTGAAAAGTATTTTGGTATTTAGGGTGGACGATTTCAACTTTTGAAAGTTATTTGCCAAATTTATCAAAATTTAAGAATGTGATTTGCAACATTTGAGAGTTTAGAGCGGCTTATATATAGATATAGGCACAGTTCAGTTTCAAACTGAGAATGGAATTGGAATCGAACTAGTTTAATTGTTCTAGAACCAGTTAAGAAACCATCGGTTCCGCAGTTCTTAGGCAACCCTTCAGTTTAGAATCAAGTAGAATCGATGATTCCAATCGATTCCATTGAAAAAAATGAAATTAGAGAAAAATTTAAAAATAATATTAAATATATAATTATTCATGTTTAAACTATTTCATATGAATAGTAAAAATTATTATCTATTGACAATATTTAGTACGTTATTATTAACAATATAAATGAATATAACTTAAAGTATATATAATGTAGTTTATATAAACTTATCTTAAAATCAAAATCCCTTTCCCTAATAATGGGAGATTATTTTTTATATTGTAATTTTCTTTCGCCCTCTAAAGTATTTTGCAATCTTATATTATTAAATACAATTGATATCGGATGTATGTGTATATAAATAAATGCGTATCCAAAACAAATTTAAAAAAAAATTGGTTAAATAATTTAACTCTTTTGGACCTAATTATTATTTTGAGTTTAAATTTATTTATCAAAAAATAAAATTCACTTATTCATTTTTTATTAAAAAAAAAGGCTTCCATGGTTTCAAAACTAGAACCATAAGAGGTAACTTTAGTTTCAGTTCATCAATTTTAAGACCCTAAACCAACTGTTCTGTTTTGGTTTGATTTTGGGACCTTGACAAATGTCTAAATCTATCAATATCAAATTTTAGAGAAGTCGTTTGCGTTTAAAAGAATAAAATAAATTACAATGACTGCTCTACCTCATTAAAACCAGCCGACATATTTTTCTTGCCATATTTTAATGTATTAATGCAATTATTATCTTTTATTATATTATTGTATTATAATATATATATTTATATTTATATCGTGGATGCATGGACATATCAAAGAGACGTAAAGGAGAAGCATAAAGAAAGAAAGGGGTAGGTTTTTGTTGGCTGTCAAAAATCAAAAGAAGAGCCATGGACTTTTCATAGACGCTTAGGCAATTTCTGTGGACTTTTACGGGTAGATTTCCTTGGTTACAGCTGGGAGGGACGAATCACACATCCAAGTATAAGATAACTTTCCCGCGATTTCTTGGGATTGATTTGAAGAAAATATAGGATTCTCGTTGAGTCTTTCAGTCATATTTTTCTTTCTTTCTTTTCCTTTTTTTTTTCTTATTTCAGGTCATTATATAACGAATAAATAATTATCATCCTCAAAGTCCTATCTTTTAAGCGTATTCTTATCAAATACATTTACTTATTGGATAAAAAATTGAGGGTAAATTATAAAGAACTAACCAATGTTTTAGCGCTTTTACAATTAAGTTATCCGAGGTTTTTTTTTTTAACAATTAACCCATCCGTATCATGCACCATTTTGAACCATTCATATTAGCCGTCAATAAGCATGTGACACATCACCTGCCATGGGAAAAGCACACCTAATTGGAGATTACCCGCTACACGAACGAAAAAGAAAACCTAAATGACGATCGTTCAATCCAAAAAACCCTAACCATAGTTCCATTCTCACATTTGCTAGGTGTTCTTCGATCAAAGAGATGGACATCAGATGGAAGAAACCATAATCTTCGTTCTTCATTTGAAAATGTTCACCAGCTTGCGCATTTAACGACATAGTAAGAAGTTGTTTCCTGCTTCAGAATTCCTTCCTCTTTTTAGTTTGAAACCCTAAACCCAAAAGCACGATCGCAATAGCAATAGACCCTTAAGCAACACAAAAGTTAACTCCAAGTTTAATCTTATCTGTATCTCTCCTTTGAACGTGGAAGCACTAGTGAATGTGAAGTTTATTCTTGTCATTATCAATGTTATTGTGTTTGTAGCCTTGTTATTTACTTATGTTGGTATTCTTTATTCATGGTTTTTGTATGTCTTCTTAGGAAAGCATTTATCATCAAATGTTTGTCGTAGTATTGACAATGCATTTAAAGTATACTTTACATTACTTATTCCATTATATTATAGAGAAAGGTTGCACCAAAGTAGACAGAAATTAAAGTGAAGGTTACAATTTCATAAATGTTATAATTTCTTTGTTATTCGACTTCTATCCTTATTTTCATTTGTTATTAAGATATGCTTAATTAATTTCAGGTTTTGAAATATCGTAGGAATGGTGATTCTACACTTGATTGATCTCCATATTCACTACGATGGGCAATTAACTAAAGGAGTTGTTTGGTCGTATGATGGAGGTTTTATCGAGGTTAGGAAGAAACATTAGCCCAAATGTAATGGGTTTTCTTGAATTTAGAGATGTTTTCACTGACATAGGAATATCCACAATGATATTTATATATTATGTGGTACCTGATTAGTCATTTCATGATGGCTTAAAGCTTATTCAAAATGATATCGATGTTATCACAATGTTAAAGCTACATAATTTAGTAAGAGTGTACATAATTATGTTGTATGTTGATAAGCAACCATTGGGGGTGGAACTGTGGAAGTTCTCAACCCAACGACCTTGAATACACTACCAATAGAGGAGTCAAGCATGAGGGATGGTGGTAAGCTTTATGATATACTTGTGATGGAGGATTTTGATGCTTGTGATGCATACAATCTTAACACAAATAAAGATGAAATTCAGAAAGAGTGTAGGCTTCCAACCAAGGATGAAGGAGATGATGATAGGGTTCCAATGCTTGAAAATGAGGTCGATAAGGTACTATCTGGGTGTGATGAATGGAAAGAGGTTGCTATTGATGATGACAACTTGCATAGTCTGGTTCATTCAAAGGATGAAGAAGAAATGGATAAATATGTTGAGTATAATGAAGATGTTGATAGCAAGCATCTTAGGCTTCCTTTAGGAATTAAATTACCAGATGTGAAGATATTTAGGCAATGCGTCATTGCCTATGTTGTTAGGAATGGCAAAAAATATCGATTCACCTTGCATCATTCAAGAAAAGTGTCTATCCACTATATTAATGTGTGTGGGAGGCAAGTGCATGGTTCAAAGCTTAGTGATGAGGAGATATCGCACCTAAGATGCACTTATCCTTGAGGTTTCAATGACAAACATATTATTTTTACTGTCTTTGCATGGATGTACTTACATGCATTTTAGGACAATGGCTCAAAATGGGAAGTTAGTGTTATCCAATGCCATGTTATGAAGGATATTGCTATGAGCATTCCCACTCACAAAACTTACTGTGCAAAGAGAAAAGCACAAACCATTTTGTATGGTGATGATTCAAATTAATGTCACTTGGCATATGATTATGCTAATATAGTGTTGGTTTGTGATCTTGGTAGTTGAGTGGTGATCAAATGTGATGCATCTATGGAGGTGGGCTGCATCCATTTTTTGAGAGAATTTATGTACGTTTCCATGGGGCAAAAGTTTGGACTTCTTAATGGGTGTCATTCAATCATTGGATTAGATGGTTGTTTCCTAAAGGGACATTTTGATGGGCACATACTTGTAGCCATTGGAAGAGATGGGAATGAGAATGTATTTCCAATTGTCATTGCAGTTGTCGAATTAGAGTATGAGGATTCACGACATTAGTTCCTAAAGATCTTTCGAGATGACATTAGAGACCCAAGAGATCTTGGGCTAATATTTATTTCAGATAGGCAAAAGGTATGTGTATGACATCTTTCTATCTTGTACACGTTGTTGATGCATCTACCATTAAATGTCCTACCCATGTCATGTTGTGTCATTTTTTAGGCACTTGACAAAGCACTCAATCAGCTTTTTATGGGCATGTAAGCATCGTTATTGAGGAAGACACTAGTATGAGAATTAAAAAAAAAATTTCGGTCGAGAGTTTAAAGAAGCAATGTGAGATATTGCAAATGCAGCTACCATTAGGGAATGGGAGACCAAAGTTAAAGCCATGAAGAATCTATATAAAGTAGCATTGGAATGGTTGTCAAGAATTCCAACATCCGTTAGTGTGAGTTGCATTTCACATATCATGCTAAATGCGATACATTGGTGAGCAACTTAAGTGAGTCTTTTAATCACATGATACTCAAGGCTTGGGGGATGCCAATAATATCAATGCTAGAGTAGTATCAATTGATTTTGATGAAATGATTTAATTCAAAAAAGGAGGGAATGATGAGGTACAAGAGGAAATATGTCCCAATATTTTGAAACGTATTGATAAGTTCATTGGTATTGCAAGAAATTACTCTACAATTGCATTTACTACCAATATGTATGACATTGATAATGGGTTTGATTGTTGTGTCAATTGTAATAAACTTTGTTAGTGTTCCCGACTTGGTATAATCAATACCCCATAAATAATTGGATCACCATTATAACTTCATAAACAATAAGTCTTAGGATGCCTGTGTAGAAGATAAATTGTTCCTTTTCTCTAAATAGTGTCCTTAGCTCGTCTTTTTCATATTCTTTATTCTTTTTACAAACCCCAGAGGGAAAAATAGGTGCTTTCAAGAGAAAAAGGCCAAAGCTTATTGGAGATCACAAGACTTCATCTTTAAGGGTTGTAATTATATTTTCTATCAATTTTTCCATGTTTTATCATTGTAATCATCTTCATATGGAAAAGTAGATTATTATACCCTAGGTCTTAAGAAACATTTATCTTAATGTAGAGATTAGATTATTTCATTAATGGAAGTTTATGTTTCTTGAGTCTATTCATATATTCTTTGTTGTTCTTCTAATTAATTTGTGGCCAGAATTGATTGTATGTTTGATTTCTAAAAAGATAGAGGGAGATTTCATCTAATAGAATAATCTACATGAATAGAGAAATTTAAATGCAATTCCAGACATAGATTGCATGAATTTTCTGTATCAAGATTTATTCTTTTTAAGGAATCATGAACTTTAATGTTATTTTATGTGCATCTGATGATGAAAGAAATTTCCATTGGACATACAGGGTTAGAATCCAATCATCTTGAAAGAGAGATTGATGAAATTAAAGATTCCTACAGTAAATCAAGATTAGGGCATTGTTTTGTGATTGATATTTATATCTAAAGGCGTGAATATGTTTATTCTATAGTTAATTAATTAGATAGATATTAATAATTCTTACTATCATCCTAATTACATCAATTAAATAGTAGATGAAAGGTGAGTACTAGTAATTATAGATTATGGTGGAATGACTCTTATACTTACCCCGATACTACAATCGATAGGTACGCTTGCCTAGAATTGGTCGCATAATAAAAAAGAATTTTTTATTTAATTTGATTGATTGTGATCGAAAAGTCCACATCATGCTCACAAGTTATGAAACTTATAAAAGGATTAGATTAGCCTACTGCATCAATTAACTTTATAGGTACTTGTTCTATTAAGACTTTTGAGGCTGGTATGTTTTTGCTTTTTAAAAATTGATCAAATGAATGGATTATAAGCATGGGTATGTCTGATTATATATCTCCTTTTTCCTGTCTATTTTAACTAATAAAAAAAAACTTTGTCTAAACCGCTTAATAATAGTTTATCTAATGGGAGAAGAACTTGATTCACATTGTTAAAGATGCGAGATTTCACCGCTAGATTATACTGATAAAAGTGCTTTCCGTACTCAAGTTTCATTATAATTTGTTATCATTTAGCAAATTCAATAAATAAACTAATAGAATTGTTGCCTTTACTTCGAATGATTACATATTTCAAGATCGAATTACTAAAACCATCTTACTGCAGGCTTCAACCTAGAGTGGACTTTGTGTGATTAAGTCACCTACTGGTGTTTGTATTTTCTAATGAAAAATGTTTTATACCTTCTTTGTCATGTACTTTTGGTTTACTATCTTCTTTTTTTTTTCCTTTTTTGCCATCTTCTAGTTTACCATCTGATACAAATAAGTTTGTTGATATCAAATTGATTCATGAAAGACTTTGACATGTCTTTTTTGGCAAGTTGAAACACATATCAAGCTATAATACATTAAATAAAATGTAGAGTTCTCATGCGACACATGTCAATTAGATTAATTTCATTGATTGTTATTTGAGTCTAATGATTTTAGATCAAAATGTAACTTTGATTTGTTTCATGTTGATATTTTGGGACCACATAATTCACCAACAATCTCTTGTGCAAAATTTTTCCTAACAATAGTTGGTGACATGAGTAGATGCATGTGGAAATTTTTAATGGCACACAGACACCAAACACGTCCTATGTCAATAGAATTCTTACGTTATCTAATAATAAATCATTCCAATAAAGCACCCAAGTACATAAGAAATATTAATAGTAAAGAATTCCTTTCTATAAATCGCCCAAATTTGTTTAAAAAATATGGAATCATTCATTAAAAAAAAAAAAAATCATTACATATACACCCCAATAAAATAGGGTAGTAGAAAGGAAACACATGGTTTTAATGATAGGATAAATTACATTGGAAGATCACGACGTTTTGAAATAAGTTCATTTGATATCACAATATTTCAAGTGGTTCATTTGAGGTCTCAATATTCAAGGAAGTGTGTTAATTAAGATTACTATTGACACGTATCACAACGTGTCAAATCTTTTGAGTTTTAATTAAATTTTTCTCTTATTAACATGAATCAATGGTGACCCCAGTCAACCCACTTTCCTAAACATTGTGACCTCAAATGAGTCACTCGAAACATTATGACCTCAAATAAACTTACCCCCAAACGTTATGACATTTCGATGTAATTTATCTTTTAATGATAACAAAAGAGGTGTAAGTGATTACTAACAAAGTTATAAAATGTATAGTTGTTGTTAGCAAAAGTTTAGTTTAAATTTTATAAAGATAAAAGAAGTTTAAAATGGTTTGTCAATATACTCAGAGATTAGCTTAGAAGTTAAAATAGAAGAATGAATGTGAACTAAGGTACTTAAAGTTTAAGTCAGACGTTATCTTGGAAAAATTCAAAAAGACAATAACAGTCGAAGGTTGACTCAGAGGTCAAACCAAACATGAACAATTCATGATCAGGATATTCTAGTTCTGTTTTATACTGAAAGATTTCATCAAATTGCAGGCCCAACTCTAAAGTTAAATATATTTTGATAATGCATCCAAAATGTTTCACTAAGTTAGTTAATATGTTAAGGGGATTTGAATTAATTTCATATTAAAGCTCTTTAAGAAGTTTAAGAACTCATGACAACTAGTTCATATCTCTTCCAAATTTTATTAATTCAAGTTATGATGTTTTAAGCATGAATTATTTGATCAAGTTAGATTTATTTGAAGTCCCAGGACATGCTTTAGCTAAAGGCTTGATCTCATAATAGCTTAAATTTCAAAAAGAAGATGCAAGCAAGATATTTTGATAAAAATAAGGGATATGAAGATATTTTAGGCACTTCAATTTCAAATCAAAAGGAGGTTATGAATATATGCTTTGTGAATTGTGATGACAATTATGTAGATTTGGTGCAATTTTAAAAGTAAATATCAAGAAAAAATTATGGAGATTTATTTTGAACAAATTTTTAAATATAGGATAAGATTTTAATTCAACGATATACTCCATACTTCAAGTGAAGCTTCTAGATAAATTTGAAGATTCAAATTACAATATTTAAAGCTGATACCAACAAGGTGGTGTTTTTGTGATTGATTAAGTTTTAAAATATTTATATTTTCTAAATTATTTTCTAAACTACAGTTGAACAAGCAAGCATAACTATCAGAGTAGCATAGTAGAAGCATCTAGGTCTTATTCCACGGAAAAGTTGATGATTAGCCCTACTCACTCTTTTCTTATTATATAGTCTATAGAAGTAGGGAATATCAACTAACTAAGTTTCAAACTAAGAATAAATTAACTAGGTTCACAGCAAGCATAAAAGAATTAAGATAGATCAATTCACAAAATGTTTAGGTCATGCTTCACCTTATATCAATCCACATAACTCGAGAAAATCTCAATAAGTTTTGTGTTTATTTTCTTGAACTATGAATTGTTGAACTCGTATGTTCATTGTGGATTTTGATGAGACAATATGATACATAATTAACTATTCAATCGCATTAAACTACACTTAATTAGGTAAAATTATATGTGTCTTTGTTATACGTTTTTGTGGAGTCTTTGCAGGTTTTAGTAGAAACAGTGATGGTCAAAGTAAGCCAAAGCAAGTGGTCAAGGAGTAACAAAGCTAAGGCTAAGACTCAACAAGCTCAAGAATGCCAAACCAGTGGTCGAAGGGTTGGTCGAGGCCTAAACAAGTCAAGAGATCAAGGCTCGACAGAGTTAAGTCTGAAGCATGATAAGGCAATAAAAGATCAGACTTGTCGAGAGTCACTCCAAAGACTTGGCATGATAAAGAGTTGAGGCGTGACATGTTTTAAACTAAGGCTCAGTAGAGATAAAAACTTCACAGTGTTGGTTGAGGGTCAACTCAAGGCCTCGACATGTCAAGATTTAAGGTGCGACAAGTCAAATTTGAGGCTCAAAGAAGCACGTATGTGAAAAGGCTATCAAGGGCAAAGTTGGGGCACAACAATTGAGGCACTAGGAGTCTTTAAGGTGAACGGCTTAAATACTGAAGCTAATGTGGCAAGAAAAGGGCTGTTAAAGCATATTAAATGTTTGGTAGATTATAAACATTATTTCTTATGGGCGTTTGAAATTCAATCGCGATTTATATACCCAGTCCTAGAGATCAAGAGAGTGAACGAGAAGAACGAAGTGCTAAAATCATTTACGAGCTCTTTATTGTGATTAAACAAATATTTATTTTTCTTGTTCTCTTATATATAATTTTGCATTTCATAAAGAGAGAGAAAATACACTCTAGAGCTCTATTCTTATTTATTGGTATTCATTTAAGAGCATTTAGAGAGAGATGAAATATATGATTTCTTGAATGGTGTAATTGCTCATCTTGAGCTAATTTCATACATTAATACAAGCGATGGTGAAGACCTCAATTGAGACATTGGTGGACCGTGGAGAGTAGGAAGAGGGCCGAACTTCAGGTTAAAATATTGGCTTGATCTTCTTTATCCCTATTCTCTTTATATTATGCAATATATCTGTTTTTGCTTATCCGCTACAAATTACATTATTTTCATTTGTTAATTTAAAATTTTAATTATTTGCGCTTTTAGGGCAAATGCTCAATTCATCTCCCTCCCTCCCTCTTGAGTATTCCTAGTGTAATTTCATGAATTCTCTAAAGCATGTTAAAGCCCTTCTCGAGATCATTAACGTCTAATCCTAAGTTTAACAATTGGAATCTCTTCCTAAGCATTAGCAGCATAGAACCACATAAAGAATCAGAATTCAAGGATTAAATAATCATGATACAGAAGGATTTTACCATTCTATCTCTAAATATCATAAGCAATATCTTCAATAACTTGGATCTATTCATTAAAATGACCTCTCAATCTATTTTAATTAAATGAGACATGAATCCATAGTGTACACCACACAAATTCAAGATCTAATAAACTCAAGATATTGAATTCAAGAAATAAATAATGGTTTTAAGCAAAATGGAGTTACATGAATTTAATTTAAGGATCCACAAGAATTAAGCTAAATTAACTACTCCTCCATGGACATAAAGGCATAAATTAGAAATTTAAAGAAGTAATTTAAGATCATAACGAGATAAAGCAATAAAATTGTAATCCTTTAGTGAATTGAAGTAGTGAAGTCTAAGAGCTGTTGTGAAACCCAGTAAAGTTTGCAAAAATCGATAAAACCCTCTCTAAATTCTCTTCATTATAGAATCTCACTATTTTTAGTCCTATTCTCAAAGTATATTCAGTATATTGTCAATATACCATCTTAGGATTTCGTGAAAAGTGAGTTTTTATAATGTAAAGGATGCTGACGTGGCAAAAAGATACAGAAATAACGTAAAATATGTCACATGTTGAAACCTTACAAAATCTATGGTTGCAGACTAGGCTGTGATTTATAATAATGTACATCAGTTCACTCTATTTGTGGAAGTGGTCTAGGACGTGTTCTCATCTGTGGAAGTTCTCTTGAGGAAATCTTAAATCTAACCGCGATTGTTGACGTAGCTACGATCTTAATTGTGACCTTATCTTCGCTGAACTTGGCTGTAATTTAGAATGTGCACGCAACCCTAAAACTCCTTACATTTTAGAGATCTTCCTCCTAACCATGGCCGCAATTTCCATGGTCTCATCTATGAACATTTCTTCTCATCCTCACTAACATTCATAGACATGTCTCTAGTTTTACATCAATTTGTTGATCTCTTTTCATTTCATACTTTATGTACCTAAGATCAACAAATAAAGATAATAAGTGCTAAATTTATAAGATTATTAACAAAATAATCACCAAACAAGCTCAATTAACCCTTGAATGGGTGAGACAATTTAGATCTACCATAAGGAAATTTGAATTATAATAGAAGAGCATAAGAAAATATCAAATAAATTGTTAGAGCATATCTCTCAAGTTTATCCATCTCTAACAGTAAAACTATTCAAATTTTAAATTATTTTGAAGGATTTAGACATTGGAAAAGCTCAGTTGAAAGGATATTAATGTGTTCAGATAGGATATAAAAAGAAAAAGAGAGAAAAATCGAATTACTTCTACTATCCAGAAAACTCGTTACTTTATTTTTATTGAACTAACCAAAGCATTGCTTGGAGGGCAACACAGAGGATAACTTTAAGTGTCTGACCAAAGCTTACAATTTCTTATATAAATTTCTTTTGTAGCTTCGAGTTGAAATTATTTGAGAGGAACTTTTATATTCTTCTACTCCTCGACTTGATTTGTACTTTGGTGAGATTGATTGTAAGAGAAAGTGACAAATAGCTCTATACCAATTATTAGCTTGGTGAACTAAATAAGTTGAGCAGAGGAATTGAGTCCATTGTTGTATTAGCAAACTATTTATACTTTCAAATTTTATTTGATATAGTGGAACATACTAGTGTTGATTATTGGGTTCCTGACTTGGAGTTAGAAGAGAAGATTGACTCATAGAGAAGAACATCTATAAATACTCGAGCAATCCCTTCTTACCCTATCTTTTTAATTTCATGCATTTATAGTTAGTTTGTTTAGGTTTAATTTATGTTTGCAAAGTGAATTAGAAATCCATATATCATGTATTAACTAATTGAGGTTGTGAATAGCTTTGATTTGAAATTTCTTTTAGTTTTTCTAGTAACCAATTCACCGCCCTCTTGGTTACTCATTTGAGATCAACAATTTCTTTCCTTAAGTTGAGTGCTCGACGTACATTTATCTAACACCCTTTTGTATGGATAAAACTGTATTCTATTTAATGCTTCTTGGTCTTGCCTTCTTGATATTAACCTTTTCAAGGCCCTAACTACATCATTATTAGATGCGATCTAAAAGGTAGGTCTCAGGCTTATTGATTGTTGCTAGTTTCGCCCTCTAACTCAAGGCATCCGCAACAACATTTGTCTTTCTTAGGGCTATATCATAGGTCAAAATAAAACTCTAGAGACAAACTCCTCTAAATAAGAGCTTCTTCTAAATTTGAAAGTAGTCTGAAGATACATTATCTATCTTTACCACAAACTTTCCTCTAAGTAAATAGTCTTCTAGACCCAAAGACAGTACACCATTGCTATCTTCTTCTTTTTGTGTATTGAGTATCATCTTTTTGTTTCATTTAGCTTTCAACTTTTAAATGCCACTCGGTGATCATCTTGCGTCAAGACTCCATTGATGGTATAGTCACTGAGAAGTCGAAACGAGCAAAGACTAGCTCTTTAGTAACTGCTTTCTTTGAGGCATTAAATGCTTCTTAATTATGTTGCCCCTAACACCAAAAGGCATTTTTATTTAATAAATATGATAAATGTGTAAAATTGTACACTTATCTCATTTAATTCACACACTTTCATGCATGTATCATCACTTTATCACAAATTATTTTTTTATGAAAAATGATGCAATGCATGATTTTGGAACAATTATGTTTAAATGAGAAAAAAAAATTGTTAAAAGGATTAAGACACTGCGATATTGACTTTGATGGGACTACACTTGTTATTTTAATTAGGTAAATTATACTAAAAGATGTTAACATTTGGAAGCAAGTTCAATTAATGTATTAACGTTGTTAGTAGTTAAAAAGAGGAATCAACATTTCACAAAGTGAATCAAATAAGGTATCAAAGTTTTACAAAGTTTATTTAAGCTATTAATGTTTGGATTAGTTTTTAATCAAGTTTCCATAATTTTTATCAATAGTTAATTATTAATACTTTATTTGACTCATTTTGCAAAATATTGATTCCTATTTTTAACCACTTAAATGTTGGTACCTTAAATAAACATATCCTTAAATGTTGATACCTTAAATAAATTTTACAAAATTGATATATTAAATGAACTTACTCTTAAAAGTTGATACATTTTGATGTAATTTACCCTATTTTAATTGTGTGCTATAACTATGTAAGTAGCTAGAAAACCCATGAACAATATGTTATTCCTATAAATTGCAAAAAAAAAAAAAAATTGAAATAGGATCACGACATGAAAAATGAAGTGATTTAAGCTTGATTTAATGTCTTACTTTAAGCTGGAGTTCTATGAAATTTAATTTGAAGGGAAAGAATCTATTCAAATGTTTTAATAAGTGAAAGAATTTATGTTCTTAGTATTGATAAAGAATAAATTAGGTTTGAGATTTGTTAGAATGGCAATGTGGTTCAGTCTTATTTTCAAATGACAATTCACACATTCAAACTTTGCTCAAAGTGATGTATTTGTCATCATCACCAATATTAAAAAATCAAACTAATCCCTAACACTTATCTAAGTTAGATCATTTTCTATAGGAGTTTCCATTGAACTTGAAGGATTTTGTAGCCAATTCACTTGCAAGATTGTCATTGCTCCTTGACCCTCATTAAAAGTATCATCACCCCCACTACCACTTTGTTATTCCTCCATTGGATCCCCATCATTGTCAATGTAGTGGTGACTATCCCGGTTATCACCTGTAACTCTGGGGTTTAGAAGGTAACTTCTCATTAGATTCAATTGTCAAGATCCGACATTGGTTTTTGCTTGGGCATAAATTCATTTGTGAATAACTCATTACTACTTTCCCTTATAGATTTGCATGACATGATGTCCATGCTTTGAATGTAGTGTTTGCTACACTTGGGAGATAGCATCAATTTCGAATATGGGATAGCTTGATGTGCTCACTTGGATATCAAAACGTAGAACCATAGATGGGTTCACTTGTGTTTAATGGAACTCATAAAGAAGATTTGACTACCTAGAAATCTATACATACAACTCTTGCAATAAGCCAACCCCCAATTTCTTAACTTATGTAGTTAGATTCTCAACACCCTCATCGTCCACAATGGGCATGAACATGAAGGCTAACCCATTCAATATATAATAAAAGTATTTGTGTATTATTTCAATGCGTTTAATAGATGAATCTACCCCAATACTTCCATATATCTTTCTTACAAAGTGGGAAAAGTTAGCACTACTCCTTATCCACATCTTCTTAACTAGGGTATATCATATCTAAGTCGTACTTGCCATCAACAATGTTTCCATGGGCATATACAATGAATCAAAGAAATCAACCATGTTTAAATCTATTCACATCACACTTGCAAGATTAGATCATGCCACTTAAAGGCTAAGTAGAATGTGGTGTGGATGGAATAATACAACCATGATATTTTATCCCCTTCTTCACTTTACATTTTTATATCTAAATATGTAATCAAAGTAAATCGTCCACACACAACACATATTAACACAAAAAATCAATAATTACTATGTCTAAATAGTTTGATACTCAAACAACAAGCAATTTCATGCCTAAGGTTTATAACATGACTAGTAGAAATTTAATTTGCAAAAACTATGAACTAGAGAAAGAATTATGATGTTTAACTTAAATTGATATGAGTGGAGTCTTCGAATGATGTAGAAGTGATTTAGGATGAAAAAAAATGGGAAAGGAGAAGAAAAATGAGTGTGCAGGAGAGAAAGCATAGAAAGTGTGAGAGAGACAACAAATAATTTGTGTGAAATGCAAGTGGAGGCTGCATTTTGGTTATATAATGCCTAAAGGCTCATTTCATCAAAACAAAGTCACATTCCATGAATGCTTAGAATATTTAATAAAGCAAATTAATTGTCATGAGAAGGTAAAATTGCAAATCCCTTCCCTTTAAAGTATGTATTTTGACTCTCTACACTTTCAACACACAATTAAAGACAATTAACATTTCATATTAAAATCAAAAGGAAAGTTGAAATTTACCTCTTAAACTTTCATTTAGATGCAGATTTACCTTTAAACTAGATTTACTTTCAACTTTTTTTTTAATGAAAGATTAAATTCATTATGATTTGCAATTCTCTTATTTTTAATATATTTTTTCAATGCATATGGGACTATTTATGATTTTTTTTTAAAATTTATATATATGATTTGATTCAATTATTTAATATGTTGTATGTTTTATTATTCTGCTTTATACTAATAACCTATCAGATGGTGCAATAGATACTCCATTTTATTGGCTACATCATGTCATTACCAACTACAAAATATTAGAAAAACTTAAGAGTTGAGGAAATTGGTTCTTCTTTCTCCATTGTCTCTCTCTTCATTCTTTATTGAATCATTTGACAATAGCAATAACAACAAGAATGTAACGCCCTAAATTGAAAGCGTTATCAATCCGCCACGTGTCATCACTAGAAATGGACATGCTAAGGCTCAGATTCTACTAAAGCCCAATTTATAACACCATATACTTCAATGTCTCACATTAAAGGAGAACTTCTAAAACATTGATATTATTAATAAGAAAAACTTTTAAACAACTCTATTGACATCAACCAAACGCCAACCTAAAATCAAACTTAAAAACATTATATTAAAAATCTCATAACTTCAACTAAATCATAATATAAGAATTTCAACTTCATAGCTCAAAAATTCTAGTTATCTCAAATCTGTTCTAAAAGTTATTTGGAAAGTCGGCTCCACTATCGTGATTCTCCCAGCTCACATATACATCATACCTTGATAGATCGAGCACTATAGGTTCTTCACCTAATCCTAAAAAATAAAAGAAATGAGTGTAAGGCCCAATATGCCAAACCACAATCTCATGCACATGAGAAAACAACATATAAATCGACATGCATCATAATATTATATGCAACAGCAACACTCACAGGTTATTATATTTAATTAGCTGCACAACCAACACAGTTTAGAACCATTTGCACATAGTCCCAAACCCGTAGTAAGTCATGACTCCATGAAAACAAATACATAGAAAATACATATATATATATTGGTATTGGGTACTCACCACACACCCTGGATATCATACTCATGTCATTCCTAAACTACAGGAATCATCTCTGTGCACGACTCTACTTGGGACAACGACATACACAGATTATCAAGGCGTCGTCCTAGTAACACAGTACTTCCCATCTACTAAACCCAGCCAAGCACAAATAGCAAATCAATTACGGTCTAATAACAATTAGATTCTTTTATCGATACTAAGCCTACAATCACAAACAACAAGCAAAGTAAGAATGTACCTGATACAACGTCTAAAAAAATTAACCTACCTTCACCAAAGACACCTGAATACAAGCAAACACTCACTCAAAACTAATTTCGAAAGGTAAACATGCTCCTAAGATCGTCTACTAACAAGCACTGCAACTATCCTAGGTTCATACACATCTTTTTACTTAGATTTAAGAGTACTAGAAGATAGGCTAGGAGTTTAGGTAATTAAAAAGGTCAAAAACAAGGAAAGAAGAAACCTTTAGAATCCCTCTGCTAGTCACGCTTGTGATAAGGGGCATGAGAGGCTATGGAAAAAAAACATCTTTTTACAAATAAAGCATTGTATAAGCATGATACCTGAATTTTCCCTTGTCTTTTGAAATCAATAATGCAACCACCAAGTTGATTTACAGTTTTTCAATTTCTCACCAACAACACAAAAACCTTCAATACACCAACATAAATTAGACAAGACCTTTCCTTTAGATCAACAAAGGATCAAAAAGATGAAAACTTACCTTTTGCTTTGCCTATACAATTCCTTGTCCCTTTTGAAATCAACAACCACAATCACCAACAAGACAACTTAGTATTTTTCCAAAACTCCTCCAATGATTGAATCCCTTTAACATCAACAACGCAACTTAGAAAAGACAACTCTTCCTAATAAATAATGGATTGAAAAGGAGAAAACTTACCTAGATATTTGACCTTTGATCTTCCTTAAAGCAAGATACAAGCTAGATGAAGTTTTTTTCTTTTTTTTTTTTTTTTGTCTCCTTGCAAAGTTGCTCAGAGAAAGATATGTATGGTTTTAGGTGAAGGAGGCAAGGGTTATTATTATTATTATTATTATTATATAAGGGTAGACTATAGAACCCTTTTATTTATCAACATATGATAACTTTGACTTTATTATTATTATTCATATTAGGATGGACCATAAAATTGTCTTATTTATCAACATATGACAACCTTTGTCCTTCACCATGAATTATTTATTTTTATATTACATCTCTTCCCCCCTAAAATAAACTTTCGTCCTCAAAAGTTATCTTGATTACTATAACTCTTTTAAATCCTTGTTTCCAACTCTGTAATACATGCTTCCATCTGCTTTTTGGCATTTAAATTATTTTTTGCTCAATTACTAATTTCTTACACCATATTCACTTATTTTCAAAACTCATGTCCTTGCTTTCTCAAATGATTATATCTATCAACTTTAATACAATTCAATCAATGTCTCCATAACTCATACTTTTATTGTGCATATTTTGTACTCTTCATCCACATCTATATGACATGGTTCAAGAATATCAATCAAACTTATTGGCAATGTCTATCATAAATTTTGCCTCCGTTTGTCATCTTTCTTGTTGAAAACCTTTCTTGCACATAATCTCCAAATCAATTCATCGTTCAACATTTAAACTGTTGAAAATCTTACATTTATAGTTTCAACCTTAAATTATAGAGGTTCAAATCTTACATTGACCCAAAACTTTGAATGTTACTATGTCATATGCACCTCTATTAATTCAACTTAGTTTTACCACTATTATTCTACATTGAAGTTCATTTATATCACTCATATATCATTTATCTAATCCTAAAACATTCATTAACTAACTATACCACTTCTGAGACACTTTCTCAATTCCTAATATCTTTCCTTTATATATATCACCAATCTATTAATGAGGATTAAAGATTGACACTTATGGCATTTAGTAAATCTTTTAAAATCAACAGATGACTTCTAAACCTTCCTTTAACATTATTACTTCTAGCATTCAAATATTTTCTTGATAATCAACTTCTCAATTGCACATTGTCTCCACAATCATTACTCTATAAATCTATCCATGATGTTCTCAGATTATATGATTATCATACAACTGGATTGTGTATCCTCTTGCTCTTATTAATTTGTTTCTCAGCAAAAGATCTCCTTTTGATTGTATACTTATATTACTTTAGCTACTAAACCAATTATCATACTCTTCAATTCAAATTTATGGTATTGTGATCTTTATACTTCTTTAATTTCACTATTAATCCTTCTTAATCATACCACTTCATTCCTCTTCATTCTTTCAACCTTCTAGATATCAATTTCATTTGTTATAATTGTCTACCCTAAAACTTTTCCTCATATCTTCTAGAATTACTATTTTATTGCTATTTATATATTTTACCCCATATGTTTATGGTCTTTTCTCCATCTGTAGTTCTTTCCTCTATCAAATATCTTCAATTCCCTAAGGTTTATTTTAATTAGTCCAACAACTCTTCTTTTGGTTGTTGTCCTACATTTCCTCTTCATTAAGGTAGCGGTTATACTTCTTCACTTCCTACAATTTCTGTACTCTCTCCATTGTTCTTGATTGTTCTCAAATAATTCATGTGACCCTTTTCCCTTTTTTTTTTTTTTTCACCAACACAATTCTTTTGTTATTTCCACTCCTTAGATGTAAGCCTTTCATTATCATCCTTCTATCGAGTCTCTTATACATATAATGACACATTCTGTAATAATTAGTATTTGTGATTTCATATAGATTTCTTCTAGGATACTTCTCAATAGCTCATTATCATAACCAAGTCTAATCATCATTATTATCTGTAATTCTTGGATTTGTCATAGCTTATAATTGACCAAGATCACATTTCATTTTTGGAATTACTTCTCTCCATGTTCCTTTATATCCATTATAACATTTAATTATTACCCCATTTTCATCGATCATCCCCTAATTCTTACCATCTACTCTTCAACATGATTTTTCTTATTACATTCGTTTCTATAATCTTATCTCTGCTAGGCCAACAATCGTATTTTATAATGTCAACCATCTATTAGGATTTTCTTGTCTCTTACCTATATTGTTATTTTCTTCTAGTCAACTCCAGTAATCCATCTTTTACTTTTAAACTTCTATCTACTCGGTACTTTTAATACTGTCATCTTATCTTTATAGCAATCTGTTATGAATAATCCAAGGAGGTCATCTAGAGTCATTAAAAGACCAGAAAATCTCAACGATTATATTCACTGAGTAGAATATTACTCATGGACTTATGCATACTGGATTGTTAAATAAATAACAAGTTAACAACTTGTAACAACGGAAATAACAGAATGACAGCTGTTTCCAAAAGATACAGAGCAAATCTATAAAGGAGCTGCAGCAAAACAGGAAAGGGCAACCCGAAACAAGCTTTGAGCAATCTTTCCTTCTCGTATCCCCTTTCTTCTTGGAGCCTTTACTGAAGCTCGAATTCAGTAAGTCTATCCCTTCAAACCTCACACAAAAATATCATAAAACCCTAGATTAGTACCTTCACTTTACATTTCATAAAACCCATTTCCATTTGATCAATATACATACAATTCATATTGTTCTTATTTTCATCAGTAATATCGTGGCAACAATTAGTAAACAAAAACCCTAATTTTGCAGATAAGAGATTGTTCGAGAGGCAAAGATCGGGCGTACCTGAAGAGACTTCTGGATTGTCAACATTTGTTTCATGTTATCACTGCTGTCTAATTTCTTTTTAGGGTTGTGATTTGAACGATTGTGTGTAATCCGCTTGCGGTGGGCTGGATTTTCATCCTTATTTTGGGCCTTTGTTGAATAAAAGTTTTGAGCTATTGCAAGCTTTTAACACAATCTTTATTTTTCTCTCATTGCACCAGTCATATTCTTACATTTCTGCCCATTCATCATGCTACTAATACATGTTATATCAAACTTTATTGTAAATCACCTTAAATACTCCTCCATAGTATTTTCTTCACCCTTACACTTGTCAACAACCTTCAATTAAGTAGTCATGATTATTTTCTTACTTCATACTATGTTTACTCCACTTTACCAAAGGAACGGAAAGAGAATACCATAATTACATATATAAATATAAGATATGATTGTCATGCCCCCAAGTTAATATTTTAATAAGTAAAATAGTTATCACATGTTACATTGGATGAGTTATTTTACTCACTTATGTTATTACCATTTACACATTTGCTGTCTTGATTTTAGATTCTATTAAGGCTTATTCTACATTTTATATTTACTTTCAACTAATTTTATAAATTTGTTGTTTCTCACCAGTTTTGGCTTTTACCATATCTGAAGCCTTCCATTATTTTTCTTTTTCCTTTTGTACTATCGTTAATTTTATGGTTATGAGATTTCTAGTTTTGATATTTTGTTTTACTTTATAATCGTTTCCTTTATCTCTATTGTAATTGCAATTTTATACTATCTTTAGTTTATTAGTCTTCACTCATTCTTCACGTTTTATATCTATGTATATCTTTGTTTCCATTACTTCAAATGTTTTTTTTTTTTTTTTGTTGAAATGAAGAAATTTTATCCTTTATTCTAACATATGTACATTTATGAGAGGACTAATAAGTGTCAACAATAGTTGAATCGACCAATACTGAATTGACATATAACTCGACTCTCGCGACTGACTTCATACAACTTGACTAAACTAAAAATGACTAGACACGATAAGACTTGATACAACATGACAATACTATTGATGACACATAATACATTAAGCTTGGCAATTAATGGAATACAAGAACAAACAATGAACTCGTCAGTCCTCTCTCAACTGTTCATGCCTTACGTCCATAGATGTTATATAATTATGTGCTAATCAAATATTCAATCCACTAATATTTTCTTAATTTTTGTATCTTATAAGTTCTTGTTAAAGTTAGTGAGTTGTTACTACCACTGTGGAAATTTGGTGTGGCAATTTTTTTTCATTCTCTTTTAATTATAGTTCTAATATTTTAGATTTGTTATTTTTTATTTACAATCTTTGGAGATGGCTATACGAGTTTGTTTCAATTCTTGTGCCTTTTGAATTTGCATCATTTAATTCAAATTATGGTTCCTTTAAATTTTTTCATGAAATTCATAATTGAGAATCATTAAAGATTTGTTGACATTGTGTCATTAAAGATTTGTTTACTATTGTAGGTTTAACTTTTCTTCATGATTAAATATTTGTTGACTATTGTAGGTTTAATTCCTTTATATGTATAAATGTGTATGTATATATTCTCTTTAACTTACTTTAATAATTATTGTTTTGCAAGTCATAATTCAGTGAATGCCATTAACTTTTTATATAAACATGTACATGTATTATAGTAGAATACTAAAAGGTCATATGTTTATCAAGGATATATTTTTTATTTTATGAATTATCATTTCTTGATTTTTGTTGAGCTTTACTTGTTTTATTGATCACATTTCTATGTATTTTAGGGAGCAACAACGAAAACAAAAGTAAAAAAAAATTCCAATAAAGATATATGAAAATAATTATGAAAACATAATGACACAAATAAAATAAATATAATACTTATAAACAATAAGTTGCAAAGAAAGAAACAATAAAGAAATCATAATGAAGAGGTCAACTCATAAAAAATTTCATTAAAGATAACAATTCTAAGTTTTTCATAGTTACTAGCTTTCCCATGATCTACCCCATCTCTTCATCTCACTGCCCTAAAGAGTTCATAGCCAAAATTCCTTAAAGATCATAAACCCATGCTCTAATAATACTTAAGCTGTAATGCTCTAAACTGAAAGCATTATTAGTCTGCCATGTGTCCTCACTATAGATGGATACGTTAAGGCTCAGTTTCTACTAAACTGCAATTTAAAACACCATATATTCCAATGTCTCACATTAAAGGAGAACTTCTAAAACATTGATATCATTAATATTAAAAAATTAAAAAAAAACTTCTAAACAACTCTGTTGATATAAACTAAGTAACAACCCAAAATCAAACTTAAAAACATTATATTAAAAGTCCCATAACTTCAACTAGATCATAACATAAGAATTTCAACTTCATAGCTCCAAAACTCAAGTTATCTCAAATCTATTCATCTAAAAGTCAACTGGAAAGTCGACTCCACTATCGTCATCCCTATAGCCCACGTATACATCATAACCTGATAGATCGAACACTATAGATCCTTCACTTGATCCTAAAAAATAAAAAGAATGAGGTGAGGCCTAGTACGTCGAATCACAATCACATCCGCATGAGCAAACAGTATAGATATCCACATGTGTCATAATATTATATGCAACACTCACAGATTATTATCTTTAATTAGCTAGGCAACCAACACAATTTAGAACCATTTGCAATTAGTCCTAAACCTGAAGTAAATCATGACTTCGTGAAAACAAATACGTATAAAATATTTGTGTGTGTGTGTGTGTGTGTGTGTGTGTGTGTTGGTGATGGGTACTCTCTACGCACCCTAGGTACCATACTCCGACCACTCGTAAAAAACCGGAATTACCGTTGTGCATGACCCCACTCAGGCAAACGATACACATAAATCATTAGGGCACCAACCTAGTAACACGATAATCCCAGTCTACTAGACCCAGTCAAGCACAAGCAGCAAACCAATTAAAGCTGGATAGCAATTAGATTCTTCTACCAATACGAAGCCTACAATCACAAACAACAAGCAAGGTAAGAATGTACCTGATACAACGTCTGAAATAGTTAACTTAGCTTCACCAAAGACATCTGAATACAAGAAAACACTCACTTAAAACTGATTTCAAAAGGTAAACGTGCTCCTAAGATCATCTAAACCCTTAAATTAACAAGTACTATAACTATCCTAAGTTCATGCTCACCTTACTTAGATTTAGGAGTACTAGAAGATAGGCTGGGAGTTTAGGTGTTTAAAAAGGTCCAAAACAAGGAAAGAAGAAACCTTAGGAATCCCCTTACTGGCCACGCCCATGATAGGACGAGTGATAGTCTATGAAATAAAAAACATCTTTTTGCAAATAAAGCATTGTATAAATTTGATACTTGAATTTTCCCTTGTCTTTTGAAATCAATTGTAGACACCTCATTTGACAATTTATTTTTGTCAAATTATTGATAATTAGATGTTAATATTAGTTATATATATATATATATAGCTAAATCAAATGAATATTTGCAATTATAAGCATTAGGATTAGAAATGAATTAGGAAAATAAATCAAATTAAGGGAAATAAATATAATGGATGTAATCTATATACATATATAATATAGTATAATATGCAAAAAAAAAAAAAAAAGTACTGTTCATATTTAACCTTAGGCAGCTTGATGGGCCCCCTTTTCGGCTCATTTCCAGACCCAAGTTCCACGAACCAAATGAACATATGGAAACTAGGTATGGAGTAGTTTAATTTGGTATGTAGATTACGCGTTTTTATCAATAATAACTGTTTCAAATTCGAGCTTGAAAATTGAGAAAAACTTGTTTTTGTTAGTTTTCTTAAAAACTCAAAAACGCATGAAATTCGTTTTTTAGGCAAGATTGAAGATTTGGGTCGTTATAATATGGGAAAGACATAACTAACAGGACATTTAATTGGAAAGTTACAACTTTTTTTGCTCCGATTTTTTTGAATTTGTGAAAAATGTGTCTTAGAACCCTAGATTATTAATTGATTGTTTAGGAACGTTTTAAGCCAAATTAAAACATATAAATAGTCTCCCCATCTTCTGTTTAAAAAAAAAAAAAAAGGGGCCTGCTCTCTCCCAACACTTTTAATTTTATTCTCAATTTTTCATTTCGTCTTGGTGTTCTCAAATTTAGGTTTCAACATTCTACTTTTAAATTCTTCGTAAAAAAAAAAAAAGGAAAATCGGAGCAATTGGAAGCTACCAGAGTGTTTGGCAGTTTGAGGGCTTCAAAACCCCCCTATTCGGCCACCGCATCATCGTGTGATCACCCCAACCCAATTCCACATTCGTCTATCTCAAGTCGATTAGCCGGAGCTCCAACTTTCAATTTTCTCGCACGTATTCAATCCTCAAGTAAGCCTTTTTTTTTTTTTACTTAATAAAGCATACTAGTAATATAATATTATAAGTTAATGAATTATCGTAGTAATGTAACAATGAAAAATAATAAACAATAATAAGATTCTGACATAATAGATATTATATATTATTATTAGTTGTTTAGGCATTCAAAACATGAGGTTAATTAATATATCTTTTTGAGTGATTGCTTTGTAATATTGTTTATAGATTAAATTCTTAGGTTTATATTGTATAAAATTGCTATTAAAGTTCCTAAATTAATTTTTATCTTGACAAGATTTATTATGGCTTTGCCAATTAATTTTCATAAATTTGATTTATTAATATTATCATCGCACTTTGATTTTAATTTTCACTATAATCCCTCGACTAATAAATTCAGTTTTTTTTCTTTCAAATACTTTAATGACATAGATTGAACCTTTGCCATGATGTATTCAAATAATAAATTATTATATGATAACCATGATGTCCGCAATATACCACTTGATGTTATAAATATTTCATCTTTTATATGTTTACAATAACATTTTTTTTCCTCTTGTATGTGTGAAATTTGATTTCTTGTGATAATTTAATTAATGATAACATGTGGATTGATATGCTATGTTTCCTTAAAGAGTTTTGTTACTTAGAAAAAAATTTGATCTTTATGAAATAGTAAGAACTTAAATTGATAAATCTTAGGATCCATATTGTCAAAAAGCTAATTTTGTCGAAATTATCAAAATTTAACAAATTTAAAGTGAAAAGAATTAAAAACTCTAACATTGATCAACAAATTAAAGTTTTCATTAAAGAATTATGTATTGTCTGATCTCGATTAGCGGGTACGTAGGCACCTAAATGGGTGACTCAAAATATGTAAAAAATTATTTTTGTGAATTTGGTTGATTGATCTTATTGATTCTCTTAGTTTAGATCATGACATGTGAATATTGATAGAATTTGATAGGATTTGATTAATTTGACCATATTGAGTTCTTAGATTATATATGATTGTTGATGGAAATTGATTAGTTGATTAAATTAGTAAATTTGTACTTATTTGTAAATATTAGCTATAGGATTAGTTAGTTAGATCCTCATAAATATTTTATAATTTTGATTTAGGAAATGAAAGAAAGAAATTTTAATTGGAAAGCAATAAGTGGTAACCGTTTAGGTTTTAATAGGTTAGCCTCCGGACTCAAGTTAATTTCTAGTTTTCGTTTTTGTTTTTTAAAAACGATTTTTTTGCGGATCAGTAGCATAACTGAGATCAATCTACCCATTAATCTTAGTTTTCTTTTTTTTTTTCTTGACTCTAGTCAGGTGGCGACTCCAAAATAATTTTC
This sequence comes from Combretum micranthum, assembly GCA_024138025.1. NCBI lineage: Eukaryota > Viridiplantae > Streptophyta > Magnoliopsida > Myrtales > Combretaceae > Combretum > Combretum micranthum. The sequence continues at coordinate 485,639 of JAMXBD010000175.1, forward strand.
AAAACTGATATTTCCTTTAATTCTTAGTTAAGGATTTATGTCAAACGGGTTAGGGTTTGATGTAAATCGGATTAAAAGAAATTGAACCGAAAATCAAAATCCATGCTCGACATCAATAATGTAAACACCAAGTTGATTTAGGGTTTTCCAATTTCTCACCAATAACACAAAAACCTTCAATGCAATGACACAAATCAGACAAGACCATTCCTTCAGATCAATAAGGGATTGAAAAGATGAAAACTTACCTTTTACTTTGCCTATACAATTCATTGTTCCTTTCAAAATCAACACCCGCAATCACCAACAAGACAACTTAAGGATTTTCCAAAACTCCTCCAATGATTGAATCCTTTCAACACCACCAATGCAACTTAGAAAAGATAACTCCTCCTGATAAATAAAGGATCGAAAAGGAGAAAGCGTACCTATATATTTGACCTTTGATCTTCCTTGAAGTAAGATACAAGCTTGATGGATTTTTTTTTTTTTTAAAGGTTTGTCTCCTTGCGAAACTGCTTAGAAAAGATCCATATGGTTTTAAGAGAAGGAGACAAGGGTTATTATTATATTAGGATGGATTATAAAACCCTCTTATTAATCAATATATGATAACTTTGCTCTTATTATTATTATTATTAGGGTAGACCATAAAACTCTCTTATTTATCAACATATGACAACTTTACCCATCGCTATGAATTATTTATTTTTTATTACAAAGTATCTATTCCCTTTTCAAATATAAAAAAGACCATCAAAACCCCTTTTTTTTTTTCCATTCCCTATTCCCTTCCTATATTTCAAATCTTTAGCTCAAGCTTACATTCCAATTTAAAAAATAAAAAGGTTTTCTGTTTGTACAGGACAGAGAGAGAATGGCTCAAGTAGTAAAGGAATGGTACAATCAAATCTCAATCATCACTTGTTCTTATCTTATAGATATAATTGTTACAACTATTGGTTGTAATGAATCGAAATTTTTATAAACAATGTTATCTGGCATATATCCTTTATAACATTGTTTGATCAAGTTTATTATCTATGGTTTGTATTTTTTTTTATTAATTAAGCATTTAAAATCTAGATAAATTTAGCTTTCTATGTGGTACTGGCTAGTAATTTGAATTATGCCCTTGAAATTTCCATATGGCATTTGTATTCACCATGCATGTTGTTGTATCCATATTTTGAAATAAAACACAAGAATATATTTTGTGCAGCATCAAGTAAGGAAGAATTATTCACTGATTATTAGTTGTTTATCAAAATATACGTGAATATTTAATTTACTTTTTAAAGGGATATTAATGTAATGTTTATAATAATATTAAGGGTTAATTTCGCGAATGGTACCTAAGCTTTCACAAAATATGTAATTAAGTACATAAACTTTGAAATTGGTTAATTAATTACTTAAAAGAACCTTTTGTTCACGTCAATAGTTCCTTTGTTATATTGGCTAATACTTTTATCCGATATGGCATTTTTAACCTTTACTGTAGATGTATTATTAGCGTACATGAAAAGCACTTTTAGGTACTAAACTGAATAATTTCAGTACTAAATGAAATCATGACTTGAAGTTACTATTTCAAGTGTTGCATTTTCAATGTTCTTTTGCAAAAATTACATTTTCAGATTTTTTAACTTTTTTTTTCCTTTTCCCCTCAAACCCTCACCGATATGCAGATTTACTCTAAACTTTCACGCATACATTGATTTACTTTTGACCATTTCTTTATTGTAAGGTGAAAATTTAGGTATAATTTGCAATTATCTTACTTTTAATATTTTTCCCATGCATTTGAGACTATTTATGGATACAGCTAGAGCAATAAGTATATATGCTAATCTTCTTAAGTAATTTTGGGGAGATTGTACACTAGCTACCACTTCACTCATGAACGAAATGTTCATTCAAAATTAATGATGGAAAAGTCCTTATTTCATAAACCACCAAGATATGACACTCTTCTTGTGATTAGATGTCATTTTTATGCATTTATTCTTGGTCATTCTAAGGATCAATTTTATGGTAGAAGATAAATGTGCAAATTTACATATTTATCTCACATGTGGATCACACTTTCATGCACATATTAACACTTTTATGATGAATTTTTGCTATAAATTAATGAATTGCACGGTTTTAGATCAATTGTGTTCAAATGTGAGAAAGGTTGTCTAAAAGAATCAAATATGGCAAATGGAAGCAGCTTATAATGTGATAGCAACTAAGAATAGAATTTTAAGCTACAAAATTCCTAGTTTGATTGCCATAAAGAGTAGATTTGGTATTGACAAAAATGGAAAATGGAAGCTTTTAATCTGAATACAATTAGACTATTCATTGCACCAAAGCTCATCTGAGCTCTAACTAGTTCATTTGTAGCAAAGCAACCACTTGCTTCCTAAGTAGCAACTAAACTAATTCTTGATAGATATGAGCAATAAGAAAGAATCTGAAGACCAAACTAGTGAATCACCGAGCTTTGTACCTATTATCGCTTCAATTAGACCATCCTGAAGCAAGAGCATGAAGTAACTTTCACATTCAAACCGAGCAAATTTGTGGGCTGGAATTTAAGACAAGGCAGTTTTGACATGCTGTTATCAATTGGCATATCAAATTCTATGTTTTGATTTTTGTAATGTTTTGGATGCATCATGGTCAAAATTGGGTCTAAATGTACTGCACGTATAGTGTAGTGCTCTGATTTGCAGGTTTGACACTATTCCGTAAATTGTGCATAATTTTCACATATGTTCTCAGATTAAGGTGATTCAAAATGCTATAGAAAGAAGAGAAGCAGATCTATATAAGTTTTATGTTTAGGGTTTTAGAAAACTTTGGAATGCATCAGGGTTGAATTTTGTTGTGAAGATTTTACACAAAATTGAAGATTGTAGCAACTGTTTACAAAGTATTGAGTTGATCTTCACAAATGCAGACTTGAATCCATGTCTTTCGAATTCCCTAAGCTGCTACTACATGAATGAGCTGCTGTCAAAGTTCTCAATCATATTTCAAGGCCAACCAATTTTGAAACACTGAGTTGAGTTATTAAGCTATGAATATCTTAGCTACAATATATTCTATGTTTGACTAAGCAACCTGAACCATCACAGCATGCCATGCCAAAAAGCATATTACTAAACAAATATGAGTCAAGCTATCCAAGTTTTTTAGCTCTAAGCTGCTACAAATTCTCGACCCATAACCAAAACAAACCACTATTGAGATGCAGACCTAGATTTGATCCAAAGTATCGAGCTGAACTCTATTCCAAGAAGACTCTTAGCCGACCTCTTCCGTTGATCTCATTCTCTTTTGTGTTTTTGAACTAGGCCCAACTCATTAAACCCCATCTTTATATTATGCAAAAGACTCATTTTATTCTACTTAAGGCCTATAACATCACCAACACATGGGCACATACAAAAACTTTCCTAAGGAATATACAAATACAACACATACTACATCACAGATGAGAGAACAATAGCATAATTTTTTTGCTTTCCTTTTCGTAGTCTTTTCTTTAGCTTTTCTTGAGGATTTCCACATCAGGAGCAAAGGGTAACAATATTTATACAGGGATTTAAGCATGGGATCTTCCGTTCTTTCTATTAATTTCATTTTATGGATGTTGTTCTAAATTTGTTCATTTGAGCTTAATGAAGCTCTGAGTTGATGTTTTCGATTATAAGTTAATCTTTACTGCTATTATTTAATTTTGTGATTGCATTCAAGTCCTAATGTCAATTCAGCGAACATGTGTATTAAATTATCTTTAGAATACATGTTATACTAGGATTAAATTTGATAGAATCTCTTCTAATTGAATCTATAAATGTCTAATTTGGATTAAGAATTACATAGAGATATTAGATTTTAGTTTAATTGGGGTTTAAGAAGTTAGAAAGGATTAGCCAATTAATCAATTTTCTAGAAATAGGAAAAATTAATTAGTTAATTTAAGGTAATTACATGATTTAAGAAAAAGAATTTTTACTTTGTGCTTAATTACTTGAAAATACTAAACCCATTATCAATTTGAATTTGCAACTTGCAAGCATATTTGATTGATAGCGTACATTCAATTAATTTTTGAATCAATTGACTCTAAATCGATATTAATTTTAGGTGTTGGAAAATCCCAACGTTTTTGTAGTGTCATTTGAATTTTTCTCTTTTCTTTTTAGCTCTCACAATCAAACTTATTAGTTTACCTAGTTACGATTAGGACTAAAATAGCTGAGAGCTACTCCTCATTTTCTGTGGACATGACTCAGTACTCACTAAAATTTTATTATTGCATACGCACCCAGTACAGTGGTCGGTAAAGTTTTATGCTCTAAAAATAGCCTTTAACAAAAGACGTATCAATAGAGGTCATCATTTTATATTTCTTGGATATCCATGTGGACACATCTATAAAATCATCAAGTGTTTATGAGTAGATATGTTAAGTTTGTTAGACACATTTTTCATTTTCAACCTTCTTCTTATATGAGCCATTCACTAGATGTTCGTTTAAGTCAAGATACATTATTTTCATCATGTTATCTTTTAGAGTCTACTCTAAACAACTCTACTTCACATGAGACTTCCTTTGTTATTGATTCAAAGTAGCTTACTGATAATCTATTACTCTTACTTCTTCTAATCAAGTGTTGTTGTTCATAGATCAACAATAATGCTTATAACACCAAGTTGGTTAATAGACTTTATACATAGTGTTAACTCTAATGGGGCTACAACACTTTATGTTGATACTTACCAAAGCACTTCTTTATGTCTCTTGTTTACTCACACCACATTTCATAATCCAACCAAGAATGATATGATTTCTTTAGCTAAAGCGTTCACATCATGAACCATTTTTCTTTTCTTTTTTTTTAAAGCAAAATAAGATCTTAAATGTGTTAAAGCAATGAATAAGGAACTTTTAGCTTTAAAATGGTAATGATGCATGGGAATTGACTTCTTTACCACCACAAAAAAAAATCCTAGAGGGAGTAAATTGATATACAAAATAGGCGGTCCTTATGAACTAATTGTTGTACACTTCTTACTTGGTGTAGCTTGTTACATGGGTTATAAGTAGGAACTTAGTTTTCGTCTTGGTATGCACTCTTAGATTATTGTTGCAAATTCAACTCTTGTTGCAGTTGCTACTGCTATTTTCTTGATCTATCCAATTGGTCAAGATAGTCTTTTAGATGGTATGCCTTTAGGAATATCTAGTACTTTCAACTTTGTGACTATATTCCAGGCTGAACACAGCATCCTTATGCACTCATTTCACATGTTAGGCATAGCTGGTGTCTTTGACGACTACCTATTCAATGCTCTGCATGGTTTCTTGGTAACCTCTAGTTTGATCAGGGAAACTATAGAAAATGAATCTGCTAATGAAGGTTATAGATTCAATCAAGAGAAAGAAACTTATAATATTGTAGCTGCTTGTGGCTATTTTGGCCAATTGATCTTCTAATACGATAGTTTCAACATTTCTTATTCTTTACATTTCCTTAATGGCATTGTTAAAAGATACAAAGCACGTTTAGTTGCTAAAGGGTATAATAAGAGAGAAGGTATTCCTTACATGCATACTTTCTCTCTAGTTGCAAAGCTTACTATAGTTTTTGTTTTCTTAACTTTAGCTGCAATCAAAGGATGACATGCTCATCAGTTGGATGTAAACAATGCTATTTTGCATGGGTTCTTAGATGAGGAGATTTATATGATACCTCCTGAAGGTTATTTGGAAGCCTCTCATGGTTAAGTGTGTAAGCTAGTTTGTTCTTATATGGATTGAAGCAAGCTTTAGCCACTGGAATAAAGAATTTTCCAAATTTGTTGTTTCATTAGGCTTTCAACAATCCAAAAACGACTATTCATTGTATATACAACTTGACTCACATGGTTTTATTACTACCCTTGTCTATGTGGATGATGTTCTTGTGGTTAAAGATGATTTAGTAGTTATTAAGCACGTGAAGAAGAGTTTAGATAAGGGTTTTATTATAAAGGACCTTAGGGGGGGTACACTATTTTCTAGTGATTGAAACTTGCTAGTTTGCTTCAAGCATTTTACTTAATCAACATAAGTATGTGCTTGATATTCCCTAACACAAGTACGGGCTTACTGGTTTTAAACTAGTCACTACTCCTTTTCTTTCAAACTTGCAATTAGAAAATCATTCTAGAAATATGTTTTTTAGACTTGTTGTTAAGCATCTTCTATATCTAACTATTACTCAACTTGGTTCATCTCATGTTGTTCAATATCTCAGTCAATTTGTTTCACAACCATAGACTCCTTACATGGCAGCAATTGTTCATGTGCTTCAATATCTTAAAGGCAAGATGTATAAAGGGCTTTTGTTTTTTCTACCAATTTTGTTCTTCAATTGCATGGTTTTCTTATGTGATTAGGCCTTGCACTCATTCGATAGGAGATCCTTATCTAGTTATCATGTTTACTTAGGTGATCTTCTCATGCCCTGGAAAAGTACGAAGTAGCATATGATTTCTACTTCCTCAAATGAATAAAATATTGAAGCTTTGTTTTACAACAAAAGAACTTCTTTGGATTTCTTATCTTTTACATAATCAAGACATTTCTATTGGACGTCCAGTTTTATTATTCAATGATAGTAGATCAGCTTAACAGATTGTTAATTATCCTTGTTTTCATGGGCGAATGAAACACATTGTATTAGAGGTTATTTATCTCAGCTTTTATATTTCTACGCAAGTATTTTTACATTGTTAACATGTGCACAAACGAGTCTGTATATATGGAGTTTGTACTTGCAATCGAACTAACTAACTCTACATTCATCAATTTTTCCCTCTTTTTCTTCTTTTACATAAGTTCTTATCACGTACCAAAGGATCGAGAATGTAAAGAGTAAGTGAATATGTTTAAACCTTAATTATTGACACCCTCTTTAGGTTATCTTAGTTAAAGCTATGATATGAAGTTGTCTTATCCATTCCCTAGGTCATTTGGTTTCAAAAATGCAATTTTTTTGTCCATTCAAACCAGACCCGAGGTAGAAGTAGGCAAGAAAGCAAACTTATGCGTGAATCAATTTGAACCAAATCAAATTTTGTTTTTCTTTTTCCAATGGATTTAATTCAAAAGCTTACTTTGGGATTGGTTCATGATACGATACATAAAACAAACCATAGGAATTGATTTGGATTGTTATAAAATAAATTTAAAAAAAAGCCTCACGAATGTATTAAAAACACATTTTTAATTGTATTTATCATATGTTTGAGAGATCTTCAATCATATATAATTGCAATACCAATAAATTTGAGTATATATCATTATAATTTAGCTATTTCTTTATTTAAGATGGAGGCATGAATGGATTATTCATCACCTTATATGAACAATCCCTATTAAGCCAATGCTTCAAGACGTTAGTACAATCCTCTTTCTTTCACTTATCATCATATTGTTAAAACCATTATTACATGGTCAACTAATTCCATCACATATTCTCAATCAAATTTGACCATACCATATAGTCTACCTTGACTAGAAGACAATGGAGATATCAATATATATCTACCAACTCTTTCGTCATCTTCTGCATCACTCTTGACCTAGATGAAATTATTTAACACAAACCTATCGTACAGGGCAATGTATGTCACTTTGATATGACATTTAGTAATTGAAATCTTGAAACCTTGAACAATATGCAATCCTTAGTCAAATCATGGCTCGACAAATTTTCAAATTATGACGGTGTGACAGCAGAATGAAAGACTAAAGGACATAACAATGGAATATAACTTGAGTCGTTTCACTTACTATGGATCTGAAAAGCCATTGGAGTTATTTGACTATAGCTTCACGTTTAGGAGGGAATAGTTGGTATGTATATTAATGGAATTTATAACATAAAATAATTATTGGATACATACAACTAATTTTTAAAGAAAAAAATTATTTATAACGAGGACTGAATTGCTTAAAAAAGAGAAGAGATACCTAACCGTTGTATATTTTAAATATATTTGTGAAGATAGATAATGAAAATGCTAAATATGTCAAAATTGTTTTATCAAAGAAATTTTAGAGAAATAAAAATATATTATGTTATTTATTTCAGCTTGGCTCTTCAGCTGGGCATAACAAAGTCAAGTGAGTCTCATTTATATCTTGAAATAACTTGGAAAATTTGATTTGATGAACTTAAAATAGGATTGTTGAGCTAAACAGAACATCCAACTATTTTTAGGCCAATGCATACTAGAGAATGGTTATTAGCCTTAATCTATAACATACTCTTTCAAAATAAATGTTAATTATATATGTTTAACTGATTATTTTAGCAGAGATATTCTATTTATGGCACATGCAAATAGTGGAAACAACAACAACTGGTAAGCTGAGTTACTATAAATGACAAATGATGTATATTTATAATGAAATATTTTATCAAAATAATTGTTTAAGATATATGGCACTCACAGAAGCTAATCAAGCAAACGATGACTCAGTAGGAAGTTAATATCAATAGTGAAAGTAACCTCAAATATCTATTTGGATATCAAAATTAACAATTAAAAGTACATCTTATTAAATAAAAAATAGATTAGAGTTTCTATATAAAATGTGACATTTTCCCAGTTTAAAATCTGTATATTCTGGGAATAATCCACAATGGAGCACTAGGCAATGGGTACAATCTCTAACCATCCAAAATTATAGTATGTATAATATTAAAGAGGAATCAACGTTTTGCAAAGTGAATGAATTGAGGTATCAATGTTTTTGTAAAATTTATTTAAGATATGAATGTTTGAATTAATTTTCAACTAAGTTTTTTCAGTTTTCGTTAATGGTCATATATTAATACCTTATTTGACTCATTTTATAAGACGTTGATACTTCTTTTTAACCACTTTAAATGTTGATACCTTAAATAAATTGATCTCTAAACATTAATTCCTTTTTTTATTCATTTGAAACTTTAATATCTTAAATAAACTTACCCTCAATCGTTGATCTATATAATTTATCCTTTTTTTATTAGTATATATTGATATCTGTTAAAAAAAAAAGAAGAAAAGATCATTTATGAACATCCTAGATATTGCAAGGGCCAATTATTAGAATAATAAATAATTCTGAAAATTGGATTATTAGGTATAAAATAAATGTGTTAAATACCTTCATTATATAAACTCTTTAAAAAAAATTAAAAAGCAAATTTGATAGATAATATATATGTTTCAAAAGGCGAAATAAACAGATTAACGTTTATGTGTTAAAAGGCCAGATCAGCTAATTTGGAAAGCCGCAGCACAGATGATTGAGAAACGCGGAAAAATATCCGATGGCTAATACAGGCTAGTATTTTGGCCAAAAAAAAAAAAAATACAGGCTAGTATATATGATGAATACCTACCATCATAAAGCCATATGTTAAAATATTTTTTAATAATTATATATCATATATATATTACATATGAGGGGAGATACCATATAGCTTTTCTCCCGTGACTTAACAGCTAGTCACACATTCATACTTGAAGCACCTTGGAATGTTTTAATTTTAATTATGTTTAAGTGTTTACGCTTTAACTCTAATATATTTTACAATCTATTCATTATTTTCTCATTCAATATAAAATTAATATTAGGATATTCACTTGAAAGGAATATCAATTCTTTTACGTAAAATGATGAATAACAATTCATGTCTCCTTTCCATGAATTATTTAATGGTCTATTTTTCAATATTATCATAAATATTTTTATTTTAAAAATAACATAAATATAATTATTTTCTCTTTATAATAACTATAAGGGGTATCATAGATATTTTACTTTTTACTTTAATAATTACTTATTTTACTTTTTATACTAGGTAAATATTGTAATAATTATTATAACCTTATTACATTCTTTTTGAATTGGAATTCATTCCCACTTATTTCATTCGGTAAAGTGAACCGGCCATTAGTGTTTTACGACGAATTAATTTGTACAAAAATTAGTCCCTTTATTAATAAATTATTTTGAAAAGTAAGAAGATGTTTTTGTGTTCATAACTTCTAATGTGTATAACTTTTGCATGCAATATTTGATTTTAGTTAGCTGACCAAAAAAAAAAAAAAAATTGATTTCAATAAACTTTATATTATCAGCGTTTCAGAGTTATACTTACAATTATACTGTTAAAACTTGTTTGAATCTTTTAATATTTTGCATTTTTTAAAATCAACATGCTTTTAAGATTATAATCTTGCAAAATCTTACGAGACTTACAATGGTTATACTCTTATAAATTTACAAACACACTATGGGTATAAAAATTTACAAAAAATGAAAATATTATAAAAATTATTCACAAAAATATACAATAAATAATTCATATATAAAATATAAAGGCCATTTTAAAATAAAGTAAATAAATTTATAGAAGTGAGGGTAATTGCAGTTCATTGTAAATTGCAAAATTTTGGATTATTTGTAGTCTATATGGACTACTAAGAAAAATGAAAGAGAATTACAGAAAACATGACATTTATGAAAATAAAAAATTAATATAAGGAAAAAAATTTGCGGAATTGGATATTCCTTTCTTTACCGTGAGGTTGAGGCCTAGCTCAAGCTGAATCCTGGATTCACGTGTCCGAAAAATTGGACCAGAATTAGACTCGTCGTGGGTTTAGAGCAAGTCTTGCACCTGGTTAGTCCAGAAAAAATATTGAACGACTGATATATAGTTATATACCACTTAACCTATATATGATGTGTAAAATATTATTAATAATCATATACTATATATATATATATATATTATACGTGATGTGTAATATCAACAAAATCCTGTCTATGTGGCAAGTGTTAATCTCGTGACTTACCATCAATATCTTTTTCTTTTATAAGTAAATATTAAAATTAAAAAATATAACAAAAGAAATAAATTTTAATTTCAAATGAGGATAAATTTTAAAGTCAATATAAAAGCACCACCTAAAGAACATTGTAGTGCGTAGTTTACTTTCTTACATGATTATAAAAAAAAATGTGTATTTATTTATACACAACAAAAGTTAACTTCCGATGTGATATTAGTAACGTGAGATTATAAAAACTTAAAAAGACTATAAAGAAGATCTAAAGACAAAAATTAATCTTATATTGTTAAGATACGATATCTATTTTTGGTATAAGTTAATATAAAAAAAATCAAATATATAACTTTATTCCTTTTCTTATTTCTTTTTCTTTTTTCCTTCATCTGTACATATATAAATCATAAATGTATGTATATCTACGGCCGTCGTCTACCTTCATCAATACCGTAGCATGAACTTCCTAAATTTAATTGCCATGATTTTTTAAACACTTCAGCTTGTGTTGGTTTTATGTGGACCATTTTCTACGGGGAAAGGAAAGAGAAAAAAAAAAAAAAAAAAAAAAAGGAAGATCATGGTCCATCCATCGTAGGTAGATCTTTCATTGAAGGTCTAGAATATAAAAAATGATACTACAATGATCTTATATACGATATAATATATAATATTATTTTTTTACTTGACAAATCGAAAGTCTACATAAAATAGGTAGATTAAGGAGATATGGGGTTAGCTGCTTTCCACAATTGAACCATGCATTATATGGCATGTGTTCATTGCGTGGGTGGGCTGGGGCATTCCTTGTATTGTGTGTTTTTCCTTCAGATGGACCTCTGAGACTGTGATGGGCTGGAGCGTGCGGATGATTGGGCTCTCGTGGGCTTCCTCTCATTTTGGACGTGGCTTGGCTTTACATGATTCCGGCTTGAATTTGTAATTTATGACAGCAAATAGGTTGCGGAACCAGAAAACTTTCAAATTTCATGAATCTCTTATTGTTTTTTAAAGTGAGACTTCGGGGGAGCAGCTAACCTTGTAGGATAGGTACTCTTCAGGATCCTATTTAGGGATGCAATCGGGGCGGATCATTATAGGGTACCCGGTCCGCTCGAACCGTTAAAAACCCTGTAGGATCAGACCCTATAGGGTCGCGGGACGGGTTTGGAAAATTACTTGCTGACCCTATAGGGTTTAGGGGCAGGTTCGGGTCATTACAAAAACCCGATGGGTAACCCGAACCCGTCATAATATAAATAATTAAAAAAATTAAATTATTATTCTTATTATGATCTACATATAACTGTCTACCATTATTTTTTTTTCCTTTTTTGAGGGGAAGAAGTTAATTTAGTTTTCTATGTATTACCCCTCCTCACACTTTTCCTTTGGCAAATATGTACTCGTAACTTCGATTCATGGATCCAACCTTTTGCTATATATTGGTTCTAATTACAGATACAAATACATTATATTTAGAGGTTAACTTATGTAATCATTATTAAATGTTATGAGACACTTTATTTGTAAAAAATAAATAAAAGATTAGAATACACGTATTATCATTATAAAAGGAAAAAAGAAAAAAAAAAAACCTACGTAAAAGGATCCTACTCAGCACGCATTAAAATGACTATATAGATATTTTAAGGGATGCCATCAAAAACCCCCAATTATAATTGTCAGAAATTTCATGGATATTATTTATGTTTATAGGCACGGTTCCTACTTCCTACATATGTATTATGTATATTTATGTAAGTGAAGTAATGTCTTTTCATCTACATTTGAAAATCTTCTTATGATAGTTTTAAACCTTTATATTTCTTAATAAAGTTATGGCATATCTTGTAAAATTCATTCAAGCATAGTTGTAACTAACTATTATGCTCCTATAGGATAAAATTATCGTTAAATTTTGTAATTTAACTAAGTGTTGAGAAGAGGAAAAAAAAAATTAAGCGGGTCGCGGGGCGGGGCAGGTCAGGGTCAAAACCCTACAGGGGCGGGTTTGGGTATTGAATAGAAAACCCTATAGGGTCACGGGACGGGTTTGGGAAACCTTATTAGGAAACGGGGCGGGTTCGGGTCTTATACGACCCGTCCCAAACCCGCCCCGGTTGTATCCTAATCCTATTTGATCATGTAAGTTTCAGATAAGTATTAAAAGATAATTGGTAGATTTTAAGTATAAAATTTTTAAAACCTGCTTATATATGATAGAGTTTATCTAACCTATTAAAGTACAGATTCTAGGGTATCCTATATTTGTATACCATCTTATAAAAATTAGATAAAATAATATTAAGTTATGAATAATAAAATAGTATTATTTATTTTATTATTTTTTTAAATAAATATTTCTCAAGGTAGTAATGTTTCTTTGTTATCTTGACTATTTAGTTTTTAATATTATTACATTTTTTCAATTGCCCTTAATGGCTTAACCTAAAAAAATATTTTATATGTTATCCAAAAATAATTAAACTAAAATATATTTTTTTTTATGAATTTTGTAAATATATTCATTCTTTTACCATTTTTTTTTATTTTCCCTTTTGTTTTTCCCTCAATTAAATAAAATTATAAGTTTTGAGTTTTACATATAAATAAATTCCTCATAATTACAAAACTTGTGATATTAATAATTACTTTTTTAATTAATTTTCATTAGCTGTTTATTATAAATATATATAAAAAAGATAATTTTACATACTACATGAAATTTATATACTACTATAAACTTGAAACTTAAGAAAGGAAGAAAAATAAGAAATCTCATAAAAAATTTATAGGTTTCACAAGATACTCTATACTTCGTAGGTTTTGTAGGGTACAGGGTAGACATCATCACGGGTCGTTTCCCAACCGAGAACAGACCTGACCCATCACCGGCGGTTCATGAACCGAGAACAGACCTGACCCATCACCGGCGGTTCATGAACCGAGAACCGACCTGAGAATGACGGGTCTGAACCGGTAAAGGATCTGTCGGTTCTAGCGGGTCCTTACGGTTCCATCCTCAAAACCGCATGACTCGGTGGTTTTGGAACCGCCGATTCAAGAACCGGTGATTCTACACCATAAAAATTATAAAAAAAAGAATTAGAAAAAGGAAAAGAAAATTATAAAAAATTATAATTATAAAACAAATATTTAAAACTACTTTCTCATAAATAATAAAAAATTTATTTCCTATTCACAATATTAAATGTATTATTATTAACGACACAAGTAATAAATACATTTGAAATCATATATTGTTAAATTTATGCAGACTTCTAACTAAAGTAGACTTTCTTTCTTAACAATGCGTGATTCGTTTTTTGTTATTGAGAATTATTTGTATTTTATAATGTTACATTGTTAATATAACACTAAAATAGTGCAAGTGATTGTATATAAATAAATACATAATTATAGAATTTTTTTAACTAATGCTATGAGCAATTATTGTTAGGCTCAATGTTATTTCAAGTTAAAAATTTATTTTGCATTTTTTCTTAGTTAAATTAAGTAAATTGTTTAATTAATTTTTTATTTTTTTTCATGGTTCCAGGTTCCTCTAGAACCGGAACCGAATCGTGGAAACCGGCGATTCCTAAGAACCGGGAACTGGAACGACTCCCACGGGTCCGGCTCCGGTTCTACCACTTTTGGAATCGAGAACCGACGGTTCGGGTCCGGTTCTAGACCCGAACCGAACCTTGACGATGCCTAGTACAGGGTGTATGGTGGGTATGAGATGCTATCGGTTAAAGTTATGCATAGAAGAATTAACAAGGTAAGGTATGAATAAGACTTCATACCCTATCTACCTTGTACCCACTCACCCCTTAATGTTTAATTACACAATTTTTCATAGTACTAGACTGAACAAAGTTATTGTATCATGTTTGGTTTACAAAATATATTTGGGATTGGATAAAACTTAAAATTTTTATCCCTTGCATTTTATGGTACAAAAATATTAGAACTGGACAAAAATAAAATCTCTTAATAAATATTATATCCGGTGCTATCTTATGCCATGCATACCAAACATGGTATAAGAGAATTGTACTATCTAGTATTTCTTACATTATCCTGTCCAGTTCTTACAGCTAAACACTACTAAAGTGTGACCTCTCAAAACCTAAATTCATTTTTTATGATAAATTACACGAGCACTACTACTTTTTGAAAAGTTAGCACTTAAACCTCTTGGAAAGGGGTTTTAGGAGGTTTAAGTGCTGACTTTTTAAAAAACTAGGAGTTCGTGCAATTTAAAAAATTCCAAAAATATATGTGCAGCTTTCTCATGGGGGATTAATAAATATTTCCTTTATCATTTTATTAAAAAAATTAAATCGAAATAACCTTTACATAAATTTTGAAAATTAGAAAATCCACTTAACTCACCAAATCTTTAATGATTTTAATAATCACAATTTTACAAGTTGAAAATGGACAAGAGTATACATATGTATAAATAATACATTACACAGATGAATTAAATCTAGAAGTAGATGTAACAGAACAAGACATGGAATTAGAAAGCTGTCAAAATGACGCAAGTGATTGTTACATAGATAGTGATTGGTACTTAAACCCATATTAATTGTAGATAATATAAAAAGATTAGATTGGTTAGGATTAGAAATATATAATGGTAATAGAAAAATAGAAGCCAAGACAATTTAGACATATTTGCCACTTTCAACAATGCAAACATTATTTACATAGTGAAAATAAACACTTAAATTGTATAGTAGACTTATTGATAACTTTAGCATGTTTCTTAGAAAAACAAAAAAAAGATAGTGTATTTAAACAACTAAAACTATTAGAAGAACAAATCATAGGAAATAGATATTTACTCAAAGAAATAGTAAACAACAAAAACTCTTGAAACAACAAAATAATACGATCTTAGATAAAGCTAGACAAGTAGAGAAATTTAGATTATAAAAAGAAAACAATGCAGAAAAGTTAAACAAAGAATTACAATAGTTACAAATAAAAAGTAAACAAATTATAAAAAACGTAGGGAAAAAAAGATAGTTAGTACAATATGTCTAATACAAGAATAAATGAACAAAGAATTAAAACAATTACAAATATAATTAAACAAATTCTAGGAAAAAGCAAAAAAAAAAAAAAGATATTTATTATAAGGAGTCTAATACAAGAATAAATGAGTAATCACAGTCATAGAAACTTTATAGCTAAAGCAATATTGGATCCAAGGTGTAAAGGAGCATTAGATGTCTCCAAGATTTATCTAGATCCACCTCATGGTATCTCAAATTACAATCCTCCTATAGGACCAAAAAGAGTAATCATTAGACAAAAATAACACAGTTATAGCTTTAATACTATAATTATACCATGGACAAGAAAAAGGGTATAAATAGAGTTAGAAAATTGAAAAGAACAAGGATAAAAAAAAAGAAAGCATAGCAAGATTAGGCAGCATTATTGATCAATTACGAGGAATAAAATTTATGAATAAACAAATAGACAGACGAAAGAGAACATAGCTTTTGGGGTAACTAAACAAAAACAAAATGTCCAAAACATAAATAGAAACACTTAGATTTCTAGGTATGGGTAGGACACTTAGAGATAATTCGATAAGGGAACAAACTCAAGTAGACTCGGGAATATTAGGAAGAATAACAAATGGTAGAAGAAGTGTAGATGAATACATAAGACAATTGGAAGAAATAGTAAACGTAGATAATGATGCAGATATTTATAGTAATAGAAATATAGACTTATTAAATCCCATAACATTATACAAAGTAGGAAGATTCACCATAGGAAGGACAAGTCTAATCAGAACAAACATGGAGGAAATGGTCACAGTAACAACAGAACTAATAAACATAAAATTACTAAGCGACACAACTATTAGAAGAGGAAAGAAGTTAGTACTTTTTATATATGATGGTAATAAAAGTAAAAGGACTAGTGCAAAAGCAAGCATGATTAAAATTATCATTAGTTTTAATAAACAAATCATGGACAAAAGATATTAAGAAAGCAGCAACAGTAATAGGAATAATAAAGGACTTTCTTATTGTGAATGTAATACCTCTTAAATATAGGTTGTGGAACTCTAATTACATTGGCGCCTTTTGGTGTAATAGCTTGGAGCTCGTTGAAACTCCAAAGTTAAGCGTGCTTTGGGTAGAGCAATCCCAGGATGGGTGGCTTCTTAGGAAGCATCGGCACTAAAAGGACAAAATCATGCGACATATGACCAAAGCGGACAATAGCTCAGTAGGCGAAGTTCCAGTGCATTACATAGTACCTCTGGTATCCTGGTTGTACCTGAGGGTACACTGGAAGAGCCAGTGTACTTGGCATCACAATCCTTACCCAAGATGCCCTAAGGGCTTAGGGGTGCTCCCTTCGTTACGGTGGAGCCTAGGATAGCGGATCGTGATAAAATAGTATCAGAGCAGTAGCTCTAGACTTGTGTAACGAAACTAATTGGGACGTCAGTTCTATAAGTGGGAGAGTATGTAATACTCCTCAAATATAGGGTGTGAAACTCTAATCATAGATGTGTCTTTTGGTGTAATGGCTTGAAGTTTGTCGAAACTCCAAAGGTAAGCGTGCTCTGGGTAGAGCAATCCTAGAATGAATGATCCATTGTGAAACATCGGCACCAAAAGGACAAAACCATGTGGCGTGTAACCAAAGCAGACAATACCTCAGTTGGCGAAGTTCCAGGGCATTACACAGTGTCTTTAGTATTCTAGTTGTACCTGAGGGTACAATAGAGGGGCCAGTGTACCTGGCATCACGATCCCTGCCTATGGTGGCTTGAGGGCCTAGGAGCGCCCCTTCTATTATGGTGGAGCCTTGGGTGGCAAGTTATGACAGTGAATCCAATTATAATAATATAAAAAATTTAGGAATAGGATTGCAAAATAAAGGATGTGAGAATCATATAGGTGAAAATGTTTTGATTAGTATAGGGTTCATAGGAAGGGTTGTAAATAATAATAATACACAATATAATTTTAACATAGATGGAATTATACAAGAAATAATAGGTGCTAGAATAAGGTTTATTAGCTCATTAAAGATAAACACAAATGAATTAGAAGGTATATAATAAAATCTTTTTAGACATTTAGAAGAAGTGGCACAAGCAAGATCCCATAAGATAATTTAATGTACAAAATCCTAGATGGAACTTATGCTATAAGATTTATGGATTATAAAGATAAAGTAGTTAATGATTTAGAGACCAGTACATCTTTAGACAAGAAAAATATAGAAGGAGGAAAAATGGTAAATTATACTAGAAGGTTACAACCTTTTGGTTAAGTTCGTTTGAGGTTACAACATTTCGATTAAAAAGATGTCACAATATTTAGAGAAGTTGATCAATTAAGGTTATTATTAATATGTACCAATAGAAGAATTATTTAAAATTAGAAGATTTGACACATTATGATACGTACCAATGGTGACTTTAATTTATCCACTTCTCTAAACATTGTGACATCTTTTTAACCACTTGAAATGTTATGACCTAAAATTAACTTACTTCTTAAACGTCGTGACCTCTTTATAACTACTCGAAAATGCTGTGACCTCAAGTAAACTTGCTTCCAAACGTTGTTACCTTCTGATGTAGTCTACATAGAGAAAAAATATTATCCTCTAGTGGAAGCAAACCTAGACACTGGGGAATAATAGAAAGCCTTACAAATGGCAAATTTTTTATAAACAATTAGGAGAACCTAGAGAAGCTATAGAAGAATTAGAAAACAAAAAGTATCTAAAAGTTAGTAAAAAAATATTATTTCATGGAATATAGAGAAGATTTGGAGGGAAGTATTTATGTTTGACAAAGCAATTTGGAATATCATAAAAATAGGTATTTGATGGACAAATAGAAAATTGAACTAAAAGGAACAACAAAAGAGGAAGAAATACAAGAAGAAGAAGAAGAAACACAAGAATCTTTTGAGGAGATGCAACAATATTTTATAGACTCAAGAACCAAAACTAGAATAAGGTATTATTAGACAAGTAGAAAAGTCTTTAGAAAGTTATGAAGTAAAATCCTTATGGTTAGATATAAAATTCATTAGGGAACCATTACAATTGATGGAATCCATTGATAGCAATGTAGACCATCTAATGTCAATAAAAGAGAAGACTATGCCATAGGACATCCACCAAGAGAGCTATATACACATTATAGAGAACCTACTAGACGGAGTAATCCATTGAGAAAGAGAATGACCCTTGAAACAATTAATAAAAAGGATTTAGTAGATAGTAGAAGTTACTAAACATAGCAGCCATGATACACAAATGTGGAGCCAAGTGTTGAGTACATGATCACAATTAGTCATTTATGAATGGAAAAATTGTAATGTCTCAAGAGAAGTCACAACAGTGTACAATTTTCTAAAAAAAATTCAAGGAGAAAGTATTAGAGCTGTGTGGGAAAGTTAAAAAGAAATTTCCCATAGACTTTCAAGCACACTTAACACTAGGGGTGAATCCATATGATTTTACAAACAAGATAGTAGCTTTAGTGATGAATACATAACCCAATATAGACTTAGACATGAAAAACACAAACAGATGCAATGAGGTACTTTGAGCAATTACAATTGAGAGATTAAAAAAAGTGTAAAAAGTTATCTAAATGACTTTTTTTTTCTTTTATTGTAATGTTTCCATAACTTCTAGGACCATTAGGCTTAGAGATTTTCAAAAAATTTAAAGAAAAAGTAGAACCATAATTAATATCAAACTCAAATCATTTAGGATCTACAATACATAACTTGAAAAAATTAGTAGGAAAATGTACAAACATACAAATAACTAGACAGCTAAAAAGAGAATATAGTTTTTGTTGAAATATATGTACATCTCAGGCATATAGCAGTGAAAGTACAAAAATACAAGGTATTATATATAGACAAAATAAACCAAGGAAACAAAAGAGTAGGCCTATAAAAGGATGTTACTTAAGGAGAAGTAGAGCTAGAAAACCATATTTAAATAAGGACAAACATGTTAGAAAATACAATAAAGAAATAAATTATAAGAATAAATTGACATGTTTTGCCTGTAAAAAGGAAAGACATTTAGCAAGAGTTATGACCATAGACACAACATGCACGATAAAAGTACAATTTTAGTGAATTGTATAGAAAAAGATATATTAGGCTAGACAATATATGGATGATACAGAAACAATTTAGAGTATAATAAGAGTAAAAGATAGAGAAAACTTAGACATAGATGAAGATAATGATTTCTTTGTACAAGAAATCTTAGACAACGAATCAAACATGTATAGACAACCAGTAGATGACCTAGAAGAAACGTTAGAAGAAGTACAATTAGAATAAATTGTTAAAAATAATATAGGATGTGAACATAAGTGGAAACAAGGTGGAGATTTGTGGAAGATATTCTTATTTATTATTAAGATACCAATGTAATAAATGTTTAATAGAAGGTTGTAAAATTTGTATAGACAAACAAAGTGAAAAAATTAACTATCAGCAAAAAATTTTATAACAAAAGAACAGATAGTAATGAACTATTAGAAACTATACTATTAAGATTAGAAGAAAAAGGTAGATAAATTAGAAAAAAATTGGATTAGCATAAAAAAACCTAAAACCTAGACAAAGACCATGGAAAGGCATAGTAATAGAAGAAAAACTAAAAGAGAAATAAACAATAAATCAGGAACATTAATAAGAGATTTATAATAGGAGAGTTTATAATAGACTCTAAAGCATTGGTTGACACAAGATGCTCAAACAACACTATAAACAGTAAGATAGTCCCTAAACATTGATAACCAGAGTCCTATAAGATAATTGTGTTAAGGCTAAACAAATGGATGGATAATTACATGAATATTGTGATATATTAATTAAACATAAAATAACCTTAGAAACAGACAAAAGATGGGGATTAGGTATAGATAGCTCAAGAACATACACAAGCGATATGAATCTTCGTGGACATGTTTTTATTATAGGGTTACAATTTTTGTTAAATAATAATTGCGATTTTACACTAACACCTTATGGTTTAATATTTTTATGATCTCCTTTTGTCCCAAGAATAAAAGATGAATGAAAATGTAAGATAAAAGGAGAATGCAAGACTAAAGTAGAAAAGATAGATAACAAAATAAGCAATAAAGGCAATTAAGAGAAAATTGAGTTAGAACTATATGGTGAAACATTAGACAACTTTGAAAACTTAGAAATAGTCAATAGTTATCTATATTATATATATATATATATATATATATATATATGAATATCTAATAAACATAGGTAATATAGAAATAGACAATATAATAAGCAGGCTAGAAAAGAAAAAATTTATAGGAGAAACCTAGTAAAATTATAGGACAGGAACAAAGGATATTGTAAATTAGACATTCTAAATTCAAACTTAGAAATAAAATCTAAAAAAATATAGTATGATAATATAGACAGACAAGAATTTGAAACCACATAAAAGAATTATTGAAATTAGGAATCATTATAAAATCAAACAGTCCACATAGAAGTCCAGTATTCATAGTAAAGTAGTAGAGTGAGATTGCTAGTGGTAAAAGTAAAATGGTCATAGACTACAAAAAATTAAACAATAATACAAAGAAAAATGCTTATGACATACCAACCTAATAAACAAAATACAATGTAGCAAAGTCTTTTTTGGAAATTTGATTATAAGTCAAGGTTTTGATAGGCTAAAATGCATAAAGAATTGATTCCATGGTTAGCGTTTACTTGTCTACTTAGACATTTTAAATGGCTAGTCATGCTATTTGGTTAAAAACGCACCTGCGATTTTTCAAAGAAAAATATACAATATTATTGCAACATATGATTTTGTTTGCGTATATATTGATGATATTTTGGTGCACTAAAAACATGAAAAGAACATACACATCACATTTAAAAATAATTTTATCAAAATTCTTTAAACATGGCCTCATAATTGGTAGTAAAAAATTACAGGATCCACTAAAATGGTTTAAATATGATAATATTATGCCAGTCATACAAAATATGTACATAGATGGAGAATATAAACCAAGTTACTCTAAACATGAAATAATGGACTGTGATGACATCTTATCTGCACAACTTGAAAACTAGATTGGCTATGAAAATGCCAAGACATCGGAACACCCTTAGAAGAATATTACACAATATCTCATAACAAGATTTTGCAACCTATACTCTTGATATTCTCAAATTTTATCATAACCATTGAGACAAATTATTATGAAATAATTAACAAATATGAAAATGAGCAAATGGAAGCAGACATGCAAGAATGAAGAAAGACGAATCCAGCGATAGTAGACATGGCAAAACAAGTAGCATCCAACTACAACATAAAGGAGAATCTAGCAATAGTACACAAGAACAAAAGTCTTTAGAAATTTTCTACAGAACCTTATTTTCTTATTGTAGACCTTTTACTATTTGGACTTTTTACTATAAACTTTCACTGTACTCATATCTTTTGTAAATGCTCTCATATCTTTTGTAAAAGAAGATTTGACGCAGGGGTATGTTGAATCATCGATTCTTTATATAAACCAACCTCATGCAACATTTGAAACCACAAAAAAAAAAAAAAAAAAACCTTAGAGCTTACACATAATGCTCAAACACTCTCAAATACTTTCATCCACTATCATCCTCTAAACTCTCTATGGTTTTTTAGACACTCCTTTAGAAATATTTAAGGAACCTTGTAATCAATCTTTTGTAATCACCATCAAAGCATCCTTTTCCCATTGTAATTATCCATGTATGGTAATAAAACTTTATTAAGTTTGTTGTAAGCTCTCTTATCTCTCTTCCTTTCTTTTACCTTGGGACTTTAGCAAGGACAAAATCATTCTCTTATTAATGATAATTCTTAATCATCATAATTTAGCCTTCTCTAATATGATAGAATTCTACTATTATTATTTCTTCTTTTATTTTTACTTCACCTAGTCTCCAATCCTCTCTCCTATATTTTAAATTGCTAAGAAATCAAGTCTTCAAGAATATAACTTGGAAAAAGGAAATGTATCATAACATATAGATGGTTTGTTTTCAACATCTTACCAATGTGGGACAATAAAACCTTGATAGTGGTGGACATGAGCTACGAATGGTTCATTGCTTAGTCGAGGATGGTTTTCTGTCTGGAATGCTAATTGACTATGTCGGATGGAGATTCAAGATTAGGAATTAATCACAGCCAGGCAAGAAAGCTGTTTCACTGTCCAATCGACTAACCCCAACCGAACCGAACAAAAAAGATGGTTTTTTTTTTTAACAATTTGATTTAAAAATTTTCCAATATGAACAAATCTGTAAACTTATGGTTGGTTTACAGGGGTAAACCAAACCAATTCATAAAATCGAACTAAATCATTTTAGAAAAAATATAATAATACTTTACTTGTAAGTTATAACTATATTTTTTTTATGATGATTGATTAAATGTCATATATATTCAAATGATTTTATTTGATATTTATTATTTGGTGAATGTTGATTAGAATCAACTTGTTTATTTTTAAATTTGTTTTTTAGGTTCATGATATAGATTTTTTTGTTGACAATGAACTATTTTTTAATAGTTTTTAACTATAAAGTATGAAATTTATTCATTTAGTTATAAACTCTTATGATGTATTAATTATTTACCATATTTTATTAGCAGATCATTTTATTCACTAATGACTTTTGTTGATAGATGATTTTTTATTTTGGCTAAATTTATTAGTAGATGATTGACTTGATGACTCTATTAAAAATAAAAAATTATGATTTACTATGTATTGGTTAGCAAGTATATATTACTGGTGAATAACTAATTTTATAGAGGACTATAGATTAACAATATGATGAATTCATAAAGCATTTAGTTGTGGTTTACAATATAAATTTTGTCAAGTAATATAAATATTTAAGTATCTATATAAATGTAAAAAAACTAGAACAAAGAAAAATTTTAGTTATAATTTTGATTTAATCTGTAATTCAAACTGTTATTTAATGGTTTAGAAAATTTCTAATATGAACCAAGCCATTAGTTAAAGGTTTGGTTTAGGATGAAAAAAAAAAAAAACAAACAGTAAATTATGGTTTGGTTTTATTTTAGGAAAAACTGAACCAAACCGATCTATGTCTAGCCCTAGCCATGCTACCATGGCCTTCGACTTCCTTCGCGTTAACACCCCCCAATGTCTACCACTATCTTAACCAAATCTCTCAAACTTCCACCATTAAAGCTCTTATCCTTAACCTCTTTTGCACATCAGCTCTCTTCATAGCTCGAAACCTCAACATCTCTATCTATCATTTCTACACTTTTTAAGCCAGTGCCTTTGTTGCGTTACTCTATTTCCCCACCTTTTTTGATCAATATAATAACTCCATAAAGAAGATGAGTTTCGAGGACTACAATGCTAGGATGCTAATCCACTTTCTAGCCAGTTTACCTCTACTTAAAGCCACCTAGATGCCTGAATTGACTCTAGACACCATCATGTTCTGTTTTAAGATTATATAGATAGAGCAACTTCCGACAAGCCAAACCTCGAAATAGAAAGAGAGAGAGAGGTATTAGTAATTTTTCTTTTAGGCGTTGGTATTGATAACCAACTTGGCCTCCTGTATTTGGCAATCTAAGAACATTTTCCTAGCTAAATCAGCCATGGGGAGAGAAAATTATAATGTTGAACATAATTGGAAGCCTATTGATAAAGAATTCCAATGCCTTTGTGTTTGGAACTTGGAGAAACTAAAAAAGAAAGTGCATCGTTTCTTTTACTCTTTTGGCAGTGTCACCCTAACCCCTTTAAAACCCAAGATCATGGATTCTAGAAGCGGGAACATAAGTGGAGACTGTTCTATACAGAATCAAAGGAAATTATTTCTAGGATATAAAAGCAAATTGATGATAACCTTTTATAAAAATTCTTGCTTTTCTAGATATGGTTTCTAAAACTTTTCAAGTTTTGGTGTTTCATTGATCATTGGCTAACATGCATCGTATGTTGTAGTTTTAACCTTATGAAACTTTTTGAAGATCCCAAAATGAAGTAATCGTATGTTGTTGAACAACAACATGGTATATAAAATGCTATTGGAAAAGTTTATAAGGAGTTCACTGTTGTACCACATCAATAAAATTTTATATACTAATCTCATATATAAAATGCTATTGAGAATGCTTATAATGGAAGAGTTGATGGTTGGACATATACATAACTAACCTAAAACCTAGGTCATAATTGGTTCCTAAAATAGCATCGAAAAATTTAGAGATAATAAAATTAAACTTTTAATAGTTTAAATATCTAATTATAATTTTTATTTTTGGTAAAAATTCAGTTCCCAAATTTGACATTAACCTTTTACAATTATAGCAAACAACAGAATCAACGAGGCCATACGAGCGGAAGAAGGATGCGGGAAGCCGACACCAAATTGGGAGGACGGAGACTGTCGAGAGTCAAAGCTGCGCTTGGCAATAACAGTCAAAACTAACACCAAAAAATTTATTATTTGTTTCAAGAAAATAAAAATAAAAACTTATGATTTGAAAAAAAAATTATAGAACGTAGTGCTATTTTTGCTTCAATAGAAATCTAATGAAACCTAAGCAACGCAAGGAAAATGAGATGAATTTAATAGAAATGGAAAAAAAATCATTTTCACTGTTGATTTATTTTATTTCTTTCTTTTATTTATTTTTTGTTTCTTTTTAAGATTGGAAAGAAGTCAATAAAAGGATAAAAAATCTTCAAAATTACTAAATTTCCCTAAAGAAAGAATTTAAAGCTAGCAAAATATAAAATGAGATAAATTAATCACTATCTTATTTATTTCTCCCTTTAATTTATTTTATACTAACACTTGTATTATCTAATAGAAATAAAAGTTTATTTTCCTTTTATTTTCTTTCCTGACTCAGTTACATATCATATGTTAAATGTAAAATTTCCTCATGGTTGAAAAAAAAGAAGAAAAAAAATTCGGAATAGCGATTCTATTTTTCCCATCAAATCGAAATAGGGATTAAATTAAATTAATTAGCTTCGATATTGATAGAAAATGGCACATAGAATTTCTCCGGGAACCAATTTTAATAAAGTTTGCAAATAGAGCATGTAAGTGATTTGGTTATTAAAAATAGCATTTTAAAGATTACAGGTATTACTATAACTATTTCTATTTATAATAATGCACCGTGTTACTTGTACAAATTTAATTTAATATTATTAAAAAAGTTAAGTAAAAATTTAAATTAATTAAAATATTCATAAATCTTTTATTATTAAAAATAAAAAGACCCATTGCTTATATTTTAAAACATTGGATTTTTAGATTATAATAATTAATTTTACATTGAAACGCCCTGCTCCGTTGGACTCTTCAGAACAGTAGAGTACGGTTTCGGTCGGTCTCATCTCATCTCAACGTCAGTCGGCCTCATCTCGTCGTCTCGTCTTGTCTCCGGTAGCCTTGTCAGCCATTGTGTCGTCACCCATCTGCGACGTTGTCATCTCTACGGTTAGCTCAAAAAGATTTTAACTTTGTTCCCTGTTGTGATTGATTCCTGTATTAGGAAATTTGGGTCTCAATTTCAATTTGATTTATTCGGAAGAGCAGTCTCTGTGTCTGTATGCTTCATGCTCTTCAATCTCGACGCCTACACGAACAAGGCGAACGGGCCTCATTGATTCTGTTGTTTGCTGTAATCATAAACTATGGGGGTTCGAATCTTTTACTAGTTATTGGCGCATTTCAGTGACTGTTTATGGTTGATATTTGGAGTTTTTGTACAGGTAAATTAGTCCTATTGTTGTGTTTTTCATGTTTTGGGTGTCCCATGAGTTGCCCCTAAAGCCACCTTTGTCGGGTTCTTAGCACAAGACTGGACTAACGACTCTATAAGAAGATTTTTAGTAAATATAGCTGAATCCTTATGTAAGTACTGGTGCTTAGGGATAAAAATAAATTAAAAGAAATAAGAATGAGTAAACTTGTGTGGGATCTCCATGTTATTGCTACAAGACATGTGCCTGCTATGAATTACTTGAAATTGGAACATGTCACCTGTTTTCTCTTTTGCGGGGATGTTTAATGTCGATAATCTCTGCTGTTGCCATTGCGTTGGTTTGTCATAGGCAGAGTAGTTGGAAGTAATTTATCATAGATCTAGTGTTTCATTTGAAATGAAATTACTTTTGAAATTGTTTTATTTGAGATCACTAAGCGTTAGGGGTTTGCTTGGTTAGGATTTCATCATTGGATCATGGAAATTAAGTATGTATGTTTCTCAGTAATACTATCCAGATTGAGAAAATGTATGTGAAAAAAAATATAATGCAATGTAGGTAAAGGATATCAAGGGCTTATAGTTTTGAATCATTATGCTCTTTCATCTTTATCAAACAAGGATAGGAAAAGCAAAATATTTTGACAAGAGATGGGTGGCATCACCGTTCTACTTTTCATCATTTGTTTATATCAATGCTTATATGCTTGCTATTGTTTTTTAAATTCCTTTTTGTTGTGTAAATGTCCTAAAAATAGGATGGAGTAACTTCTTTTTTCGGTTTTGCAAGTTAGGGTGCTTTTATTGCTATTTTTTCATATTTATGCATGTTAAAATAAAACTTGTATATGATTGTTTTTAGCAAAGATTATGGCGATACTAGATATGGTATTGACTTCATATCTTTATAGATGGCTTCAAATGTTCCTTGCATACCAGATAATCTTGCTTACATGGAGCTTGCCCTGCACGAGGTAATTGAATCCATTTTCTTGTATCGAACATTTATGATGTCCTGGATAACATGCATAGCCACCAATGTCTTGCAAATAAACCCCTTGGTTGGAATACTAGTTCTAAAACACTTGTCTTCAGGCCTATCAACCCGTTTTTAAACAATTTATTATTCTGATGCAATTTGAAAGATATCTTTTTGTATCAGTGATCAATCTAATTTATTGAAACCCCCAGTTTCCTGAACATCCTTTTTATGGAGAGGGAAAAGAAAATAATCATTTCTTAAACACCCTAGAGGAACTAATATTATCCTAACCGTGCAAATAACATTATTAGTTTCAATTGCATGGATAGACATATCACTAGACAATTGTTTATTATAATGTAACTGAATCTGGTCTTTATGTTTTTTATGCTCTTCATTATGTTAGGCAAAGCTTGCTATGGACAGCCTTGAGGTACCTGTTGGGTAAGTTCTGATACTGTAGTCACATTTTATATTTGTTATTAAAAAGTTTAATTTATAACCTAATTGATTTTTCATTCTAATTAATTGATGTTTCTAAGTTTGTACCTTCTCACAAAGCTTTAAATTTCTTAATCAAGCATACTTTACTCTATCTTGCATGATCTCTTGTTTCAATGTGCTTAATTGTTATTGTTTGTTGAGCTCTATCATCTTTGTATGAAGCTAGAATATAATTCTTGTTTTTTTTCTGGGTTATTAGCTCTCAATCTTGTTCTTAAACTTGGTTAAATTTGGTGGATGTGCTATTGATAATGGTTAGAAATATATTGCTTCCTTTGAGTTAAGATTAGCTTTACTGAAATTCAAATGGAATAGAATTCAAGAAAACACATAGTAGTGATTGTATGTTATCCTAGTTGTGACCCTAAGAGCTGCCTTGACTGCATCAGTAAAAGATCTTAATTGAATTTGTGCCTTGCCATTACATTCTGTTGGATCATGCCACAGAAATTATAAAAGATCTCATTGAATCTATGCCAAGATATTCCATTATGTTGGATCATGCTAGAGAAAGTGTTAAATCTTCATGATTGTAGGAATTTATCTCCAGCTCTTGATCTCTCTTTTTCATTTGACAAACTGATGCGATCCAGCCTAAAACTAAATGAGCACTATCAAATCACAGATTTCACAGCAAAGTAATAACTAGACGAGGAACCTACTGTATTAGTCAACAACCTTTATTCTTCCCAAGAGTTTTCTCAATGAAATTAAGTAGAAGTGGTTTTTTCCCTGCCTGCTGTTGGAATTAGGCTTGGAAGACCAATGCAAAGGCATCACAGAAAACATTTGCATGCTATAAGAGGGTGGAAGCTTCATAATCATTGATATTATGGTTTAGAACATGTCACTTCAGAGTTCGGACCATGGGGCAGGCCTTCTTTCTAGCTGAGTTAAGATTTTTGGAAGGTATGAAACTCTAGTTTGCGTAAGCACGTGGAAACAGTTTTGGCAATGCAAGAAAGTACTTAAGCCGAGACTTAACACAAAGGAGTTTTTGGGTGAGATATAAGAGATGGAACCCTTGTATTACTCATGTATGGCAGCAATTGATATCCTAATGGTTCACTTGTAACATGGCTTGGCCATTTTGCACATTCACTTCAAATTTGTCCAAAGAGGCATGATCGTGTCTGCTATTAGGGGTGCCAGGTGGGATTAGCCATGGGAAATCCAGTACCTTATAGAGGTGGATGTTAGAGCACCCATGGAAGCAAAGCCAAATAATATAGATAGACTACTATAGCTGCAAAATCCAAGTGACTGCTCCATTAAATCTGTATTCCAAGTTTAGTCTATTGGCAGGCCCCATTGTCACAGAAATGGTTTAATAGCCGGATTCATTAGGCACAATTCATTTGCAACTTATATTGCAGGGCATATACTCTTGATAAGTTGAAGGCTTGGGGAAATGTGGATGGTTATGTTTCCAAGGTGTGTAATAGATGGACTGATCATGTAAGCATTTGCATTTTGAATGTTGCATTAATATCTAAATAGTTTGACCAATTTACATTGGGAAAATGTTATCTATGTGCTTACTACTAGGTGGGAGTAAATCAGCTTTAATTCAAGTGTGGGGGTTAAGCTTAGCTGCTAAAGTCTATTACATATGGAAGGATAGAAATGCTGCAAGAGTGAGTGAAACTGCTTCCTTGGTGGAAATCACTGCTAGCAAAAATTGTAGTCGCTCCATTCTAGACGCACACAGATTGTGATGCCTTCTGTTGCCTTCATTAGTTTCATTGTAGATCATGGAAAGGTTGATGATATTGATATTATGATGTTGTGTTGGGATTTCAATTATGTACACTATTTCTAGTGTGCTCTTTTGAAACTTTAGTGAAATAGCATTCCCCTTTCAAGTATATTGGAGGAGGGTAGTTTATTGTAAACTGTTGATTTTTTCGATATTGTACCATCTCGCCTATTCATACAACTATCTTATTGTCTTGAAAAGAAAACGGTGACAACATGTGCATTGCAATTTGCATCATTCATGCTTAGACTAGTTTATTTTGATAATATTTCTTATAGCATAGGGTTCATATTTTTTTGTTATCTGGATTATCTTGAAAATTCAACTGTTGGCTTATTGGTTAAATAGGAAAAGGAAGGAGTCAAATATACTTATATTGGACTAGGATGGAGTGTCTTGTTAGGAAAATAGAAATTGGTTTTGGGTACTAATATAGAATCACATGTTAAATTAGGTAAAATGAACTGGAAAGCAGAAAGTTCATATTTTTTGGAAACCCCCTGTATTTATCATTGGATTTATCAAAATTACCTCCTCTTTTTTTTTTTTAAATAATATTAAATACCACTATATGGTGCTTTCTATATATGACCATATTCTCATTGAACAGTTGCGTGATTGTTGAGGATGGCAAAGTACTTTCGTCTGGAAGAAATCGAAGTAATGAGACACGAAATGTATGTTGCTATAATTCTTATCTTTTTTTCTATCTCAACCTACATTGGCTGTGTTCCATCTTCATTTTTATTTTTTGGAATGGTGAGTCTTCAAATATGATTTTGCATTTTTTCTCTAGGAGCAGAAATGCACTATCAACTTGAAGATGGGATTTCTTTACCGTTGCCTTTTCAACCAAATAATTAACAAAAGATAGAGTCAGATCTTCTCGAGTGGGTTAAAGGATGGGTTTTAAAGGCCAGACATTCATATCTTGGGTAAAGAGGGAGGGAGGAGTGTTTGGGGGGGGGGGGAGGGAGAGGGGGAGGTGTGGGGGGGGGCGGGCGCTTTCCCAAAGTAATAACGATTTGTTTGGATTGTTTGTTTTTTTATCTATTTGTATATGTATCTGTATTTGTTTTGTATCTATGTGTGGTTTGTATAATTTGTACATGAGTAATTAAGTCTTCATTTTTTTCCATTTTTCTTTTTGACAAATATTCAGTACCAAACAAACTTCAGACCCATGAACCAAACACACTCTTAATCAAAACAAATAGTTATTTTGGGGTTCTAGTAGTTGTTTGCTTTTAGCAGACAAAAGAAAAAGATTTGAGTCTTTTAGGGCTGGGCTAGCTACCATGTGTACGAGAGCTTAACTCCTATTGCAAGGAAGGTGTTCCCTATTGCTTGTTGCTATGTTATGGGTGGCAAGAAAGGAACTCTTTAAGGTTTAATGGACATCATCTTGGCATAGGCAATATTATCAAATAAGCCCATGCCTCCACTAGACCAATACAGACTATATAGCTTTTGAATATTTGCGACTTACCTTCTAGACACAATTAATACTTCTGTTTTCACATATCGGTGATTTATCTAGGTGTTTTGGTTAGCATTAGCACATGGCCAACACTTTTTGAGCTTGAGTGCTAAGTATAGTCTATTTTTTTTTGGGCGAACTTTGTACCTATCTAAGTATTCAATGAAATTTTAACTTAATTAAAACATCCCTTTTACCAAGTGCTAATTGCGGTCATGATATAGGCTTGAGCTTGCTAATAATCTTTTTTGATTGCTGAAAAATCGGGTAGCATGTAGTTGCCACTGAGGTGATTGTCATTAGTAGAGCTTTCTTGTAATTGCCGTACTTCAAAACCACAGAAGTTCCATCTAATTTATTCTTGAAGTGGCGTAACTACTTGCCGTGAGATGATGATATTAACAATAAGTTTGCATACTTACATCTTAAAGTTACAGTTATTTTTATATATTAATCATTATTTGATACTTGGAGACTCTGTTGAAAGTGTGAATTGTAGAATATTTTCAATAGATGTGATTTATGGAAAGTTAGCCACTATGTCAACAGAGTATGCATGGGAATGCTTTCATAGATGGCTGAATGCATAGGAACTAGGCATGGGTGTATTAATAGAATGGACAAAGGTTGGTATGGCATTGGAGATTAAGTTGGGAAAGAATTATGTATTATATAAACATGATATATTGTTACTGGTTGGATGTATAGATTGTCGGCCAGTGTAACCTTGACTAGAAATAGTGGTGTTGACTGGCTTAAGAATACTTAGATGAAAATCCCAGTGAGAAATCTCCTTGCAGCTAATCTTATCTGAGTTCAGAAAATATATTGTCATCACAGTATATCCTCTAACAATGCTTGTGGATTTTAACTTACTGCGTTCATTGTTTTAGGCCACAAGACATGCTGAGATGGAAGCCATTGATTTTCTTCTTGAGCAGTGGCAGAAAAGTGGCTGTTCGGTTGCAGAAGTTGCGGAAAGATTTTCCAAGTGCAGTCTTTATGTTACATGTGAACCGTGTATAATGTGTGCAGCAGCTCTGTCAATTCTTGGTAACTTCTTTATAGCACAAAAAGGTTGATTCTTTTAATTTTTGGGTGAGAATAACAAAAATATATATAGCCCTTTTCTTCTTTAGGTATAAAGGAAGTATTTTATGGCTGTGCAAATGATAAATTTGGAGGGTGTGGATCAATCCTGTCGTTGCATACAAGCAGTGCTTGGCCGCTCAACAGGTTTTCCCTTACATGTATAACTATATGTCTGCTCATTCCTTCCATTTAGATTTAGGCAGAGCTTTACCATAGTTTCCTGCACATATATGAGCTGATTGCTAATTTGTATATAAGTTATTTTTTTGTATGGTTTTTACTTTATGCTCTTTTCTTCTTATATAATGATATAGGTTTTCTCAGGCAAGGTGATATGATAATTAATTTGTAGTGGTGGGTTACGACTAATATTGTTAAATGCAATAGGCATTATTGAAGAATGAAAGCTCTTCATTGCTCAAGGCATCGCGAAAGAAAAAAATTGTTGGCTTGAATAAAGTGGCAGCCCTGCCAATTGAATCCTTGTAGGTTAATACCTGTAAATGAGAAACATATCTACATTTTCCAGTATGTTTAAAGATTCTGTATATGTCAAAATAGGAGTTAGCTTTTCCTTGATGTGATTCAACAAACAGAAAGAGCCTAGTTGCTTATTTTAAATTTTCATAGGATAGTAACTATGACACGATATGCTTTGCTTTGGCTCTCTTTTGGAAAGTATTGAACTGATTGCTTTTGTTGATTTCCTTAAGATGTGGATACGAATGTCTTGAAATGCATTTTTAAGCGCAAGGGATGCAGGATAAAGTCATAGTACACATTGCACGAGCACTTTTGAAAAATATGGTCGAAAATATAATCTATATAGGCTTTGTTTTAGGATTATGGTTCTTGGTAATACATTTTTCTTACTTTCTCGTATTTGTGATATGAAAAATGTGTGAAGTCAATGATTTTTTTTTTCCTTTTCTGATTACAAAGAAGTACATAACTATATCTTCAAAAGGACTTTGGCTTTTCGACTTCATAAACAATTCTTGGTTACAAGTGCTAAAGCATTGTTTGTAACTTATATTTGACAATGGACTAATTGGTGAACATTGATCTCTTTTGCAATGGCCATATGATTGGTGGTTGTACCTATGACTTTATCTCCTGCAACTTCAAATCACATGACTCTCTTATTGTCTTCTCTCTACCCTATAGACTTATATGGTTATACTTATATGTCCTTACTGGGGTCCAAATTCATGAGTTTAGCACTGTTTTATTTTGACTTTACTTGTTTGCAACTTTAATTTGGACATATCGATTCAATTATAGATTAATTTCACATATTGTTTTCGTTATAGTAAGTTTCTATGAAAACAGTTTATATCATATGTCCTTTTCCTTCCCCCTCCTCTCTCTCTTTGTTGCCTATTGAATGTTTACTTCTTTCAATTCTACCCATCTTCATAGAAGTTACAATTTTGTAATGATTAATGTAAGTATTATACTGTTATACTCATTATTAAAATCTGCTAGTGGTTGTATTGATGATTTTTAATAGAGATTGATTATAGTTCATGGGGTTTTCTTTTTTATATATTTTACATAGCCAAATATGACAAGTTCCTTTTTTGCTTTATCCTTCTAGTGATGGTACTTCTCAAGCGAAAAGCTTTAAGTGTCATGGAGGAATTATGGCATGTGAAGCAATTTCTCTACTGCGAGATTTTTATGAGAGGGGGAACCCAAATGGTAAACAAACTGCCTGACTATTTCAATCTTTGATTTGATGTGTTAATTGCTGATTGGATTTCTAGTTATTATTATTATTATATTTTGGTGTGGGGATGCAGATTAAATTTATGATGCTTGTGCTTTGCATGCCTTTGTTCTTTGTTCATTATAACTGCAAATGAAAAATGTTTTCTTACTTTAATGTTGTTAGCTTATTAATGGATAAGATATTATAAATATGAAGTATATTTTCTAAGTGGGATCTTGAAGGGATTGCTGGTAGCAGTTTCTACCCCTTTTATTTTAAGGATCATTTTACACCATTTAGGCTTTTCCTATTGTGAAAGAATATCAATTCGTTCACTAAGAAAAGAGGATACATTACTGATTAATTAGAGCATTAATGGTGTTAGGAATATTCTTCTTAGATCCCCTTAACTCATTACCTTTGTGCAATTAAATTCAAGCTATTGAATCGTGATTTTACCTTTCTGAAGGTCTCCAGTTTTTAACTGATTGGTTTCTAATATTGGTGCCCGTATTTTTGAGAATCCTATACAAGTTAAATCACCTGGAAAAAGAAAAAAAAAAAAATTGTATTTAAAAAAAATAAAAAATAATATGAAAATTTGAAATCAATCCCAATAATACCATACTTAAAATCTTTCCTTCAAGGTATGATTGCAATGAAATCACATCTTTAAGGTATGATTTTAGCTGTCAGCAACACAATTTTGACTTGCAATTGTTAGCAGCAGTTGTTACTTCCTTGATCGAGCCAAATATTACATCATCTGTAACAATAAACAACAAACAATCAAAAAGGGTGTTAGTAGGAGATGCTTGAGGTGAGAACTCATGGACATGGGGTGGCTCATCTTCAATGTCACTATGGGTATGATTGCAACCTTGTCTTTTACCATGCCATTGGACCATCCCCGGTGATTCTCCTGTATTAGTTGAGGTGGTGGGAAGTCATTTTGAGTGGCATCAACAAGACATAATGATTGCCTTTAAATTAACGTACCACTCTTGCCATGTTTGCTGCTTTAGAGAAGATGTTTGGATATAGCATATGAGGCAGTCGATTAATGAAAATGGCTTGCATACAACTACACATAATGGCGGAAATACAAATAAAAATAGAAAGACAAATAAGACCATGAGTTGACTGTGTGTGTACTATATAGCCCTTCATGGCTTGGTATGACCAATGTATTACTAGGTGATTCTTTGGCACCGTAGTAGATAGTTAGGGCTGTATTGTTGGGTGATCCAATGAGTGGCTCCAACTGAATGATGCTGTCTCAACGAGTAACTTATTGATCCAACCAAGTAGCATGGTAGGTCATCTAGCTGACCTTGAACCTACTGCGTAGGTCTAAATTGTGGAGCTGCCTCCCTTCTGATCACGTTATTGGAAGATAAAGCTCCATGATGAGCAAGCAAGTAGATAAGTGGCACTTGTGCCAGCTGTGTCACTGTTATCCCAAATTAAGGGAGTAGGCTGGCGATATTACCATTGGCGTAATTAGGTGCAGCACCTTGGATGATGCACCATGGCTAGGTCCTGCTGATGCCACCCAAGATGACTCTTCACTATCTCAGTTCTCAGCCAATTTAAGGAGGTCATTGTAGAGGATAGGGACAGGGGATAGGTAGAGGGTGAGGTTGTAGTCTTGTAGACATGCCCATGATGGCATTAGAGATGAGCCACCACTTTCTAGAAGTTCGCGCCCTATGCATTTTTTTGCTCACGGCCCATTAAAGTATCATGAACCAGATCCTACCCTCCTTCCACTAGCTTTGTTTGATAGTTTTAGCTTATACATTCAAACTCCTCCAGCTTTGTGGAAAAGGTGGCATACAGTCAGGTCGAGCCTAATCTTGATTCTGATGCACGAGTCTCATCCTCCTAGCCCATTAGTTATAGGTTGGGATGGGACACAAGTTAGACGAATGGATATGGATTAGATAGTGTAGCCTTATGTTGGCCAAAAAAAAGATAGTGTAGCCTTAACCTGACACTTAGCTACATTTTGCTTGGGGAGTGAAAACCTTCATGTGGTGGAGGAGACAATAGTCGTATTTTTTTACATTATATTTTTTCTTTCTTTCAGCTCTTATGTTGTATAATTTGTATTTGAACAAATTAAACAAGCTATTAATGAAGTTGTCATTTATTCTTTTTGTTATGTTCTTAACTTGTTCATGTTATATTACTATTATGTGAATTTGTTATGTAGTTTAACTTTGAAATGTATGTTTTGCAGCTGCTTGGGGTTGTTGATATCGTATGTTTGGAATATGGTTGCAGTGTAGGTTTTGACTATTTGTTTGTTTTTACAAATGCTGTAATATTTGGCTTGTTGAGAAAATAGCAGCTGTTGATTGTGTCTTGGACACAATTTCATCACAATTTGTTGATATTGTATGTCTTAGAATTTATATATGATGTAGAAGCCATACGAGAATGCCTTGCTATCAGGGTTATATTTCCTTTGTTACAAGATTCCATGCTCTTTTTTGTATGTGCAAGCAGTATTGTTGCTTTATGCTCTTGGTGGACTATGATGTCGTGACGACTTTGTTCTTTTTCAGCTTCCAAGCCTCATAGGTCTCGCATAAAATAGGTGTCTGTCATGCTCTACAGGTTAGTATTGCTGTCCTTTTCTTTTGCCTTCTACATGCCTGCATGCATTTTAAACTTGTTCATCTAAACTTGCTAGCCTTTATTCCATATTATCATGCATACTCTTATTGATAAATTTCCCTTTTCCATTTAGCTGGTTATAAATATGGATGAATATTTTCTTCTATTTTGGTTTTGGGTGTATTTGCCCTTCTAAGATTTGGCAAGGATAGAAGAGAGCCTGTGATGTTGTTAATGCTTGACACGTGTTAATTGCAATTCATCCTCCTCTGTGCAATTATGTGCCATACTGTTAAAAAGAACTAAAATTCACTTTTTATGAGTTTTGCATTGATCGCACAAACTCAAATCACATTGCAATTGCCCCTTCCCTTCTTTCCAGAAGAGAGGCATCACTGCTTGTCCTTCTGTTGTTTAGACAGCCCTGTTTGAACAGATATTGACTAGATAGTGCCTGGTAAATTAGCCATTTGTCATGACGCTATGGCCTCGTTTGGTTTCTATCCTAGGAATCCCATTCCTAAAATCCAGTTTCTTAAGAGTTGGATTGGAGTACTATTATTTTGTTTGATTGAGTTGATGTACACAGTAGAATTATCAGTGAAGGTGAGAATAAAATAGAGTAAAGAGAGAGGGAGGGAGGTAGGTCATGTTTTTCCAAATTGAAGGGATAGAGGGATGGCGGTTCCAAAACAGTACTGCAGCAGCATTTTTTTAATTTTAAAAACACACCACAGAGAGCATAGTGGAGATATACATGTCTGGAAACTGATGTATTCACCTCACATGATCCTGCACATCATAGTGCTGTTTGCCACAAGCTGTCTTTCTGAACTCGTCAACGATTTAAGGAGAACTTAAAATTATTATGCCTAGAGTAAGTCAGCTTTTTTCTTTGATTAAATTGCGATG
This sequence comes from Combretum micranthum, assembly GCA_024138025.1. Taxonomy (NCBI): domain Eukaryota; kingdom Viridiplantae; phylum Streptophyta; class Magnoliopsida; order Myrtales; family Combretaceae; genus Combretum; species Combretum micranthum. The sequence goes on from JAMXBD010000175.1 coordinate 523,467, forward strand.
AGAGTTTGAGATGGCACAAGAGTCAGTGCAGAATCTATTTCTTATCTAAATCTCTAAAAGCAAAAGCGCTATGCTTCTCAGTTTTATAAATGTGTTCCTTTAGACAATGAATTTTGCCCTGCAGCTGATAACTGTTGATAGTGGCCACAGGTGAGTGGAAAATGGTACTTGCAATGAATGGATGAAAAGCTGGCAATGACTTGAAGGCAGAAATGGCATACGTTTCGTGAATAGCATTTCTTCACTGTTACTTTCATGTTTAGGATAATTTAAGTTATGGAATCATTAACCAATATGGTTGCAATTAAAATATAGCAATGTCACCTTGTGGCCGTTGGTGGAAGATGGTGAATGCAAGGATTGCTACTGCCAACTGATGATCCCAATTGAACCATCGTGACAATTTCAAGCCCCTTCAATTGAGTACATCGGCCCTCTTTCAATACAACTTTGCAGGTTCTGGCATTCCAAGGGCAATGCTTTCTGCTTTTTGAAGAAAATACTATTTTTTTTACTTTCCCTCCACTCACCGGAAAGCCGTCATGCTGAGGAAGATAATACTAGTATTTGGTTTTCAGTCACAAAGATAATCTAAATCCTAGGAAGCAATCAAAAATCGAATTGTTGTACTGTGTCATTCAATGTGTCTTGGTTGATGTCAAAATTTTCAATGGTAGAGGCCTCATAGGCAGTCTCTCAACAAATGAGAGCATATTATCTTTAGAATAATTAGCCATTAAAATATATTGCATTTCAAATATTTGTATTTTATCCTTTGTATTTCGTATATATTTATCATCATTTTGACATTTATCTGTATTTTCCCTCTGCAATGTAACTGTTACTTTGCAGTTAAAATAAAATAAAAGAAGGTTAGAAAAACACACAAGTTTTATTACCTGCTATTTTAAAACTTTTATCAACTCTAAATTGCATTTTAAACGTGTGATATTTTGGAAAAAAAAAAAAAATTGCATGTCTCAGATATAGTTTTGCAATAATATTAATATAATTATTTTTATATGATTAGTATATGCATAAAAACTTTTATAACGGATTGATAAACAGATAAATATCTTATATTAGTAAATCAATACAATTTATGGTTGGCTGATAACTTGATGTTTACTTGACTTGAATTTCTTGCTGTTAGATGGCATATGAGCATTTGGCCAAAAAAAAAAAGGGGAGAGAGCATATGAGCTTAGATTACTGTTGGGTCTGATTAAACAGTCGAGGAAGGGAATTGGATTAATTGTTTTTTAATAATTTAAAATCATTTTTAACTCTTTTTTTTTTTCAATATAAAACTTCTTACTCTCTTTTAAAGTACTTAATGGAACGAAACAAAAAAATCAAAATATTATTCATGAAAATTAAAATGCAAATAAATAAAGGGAAGGCTTTAGATAAGATGAGATAGTGAGTCTTTTGCATGGGGTATTCCTTGTAGAAATTCTATGGGCATGTTTGGATTATTGGAATAAAATGAGGTTGGTAAAGAATTGTAGTTTCTTATTTTATTATTAGTTGTATTCTTAGAGCAAATTATATTTTTTAGTCACGAATGGCCATTCTTCCTGTGAGGAGAAGGAATGAAGATTCTTTATCTATTTCATATTATATGGAATAAATATTCTTTTGATAGATTTTTTGCAAACCAAATGAAGGAATAGATATTATATGGTAATAAAGGTAGAATATTAGTCTCATTCCAGTGAACCGAATGTACTGTTAAAAAATATCAGCAGTGGACACTCTTGCAAGAAACTATGAAAATAAAGATCACCTGTGGAGCCTTCAAGTGAGTTAATGCTAAAACCCCGCTAGGCAATTTACCATAGCCTAGTCCTGGCAAAAGGCTTTAAATAGGAAAGAGGGATAAATGAAACAAGATTGTAAAAAGGCCATTGATTTGATAAACAAGACTGACTTGCAAGTTAATTTGGCACCTTATGTTATTACTGCCAGTAGGATTTTGATGCAGAGGCAGCTGCTGAAGTTCACAACTCGGATTGTCATGTGGATTGCCAGGAAAGCCAATATGGAATCGCACTAATTTGTTGCTGGCATTTGGAAATTCAAGTGGGTCGAAAACTTTTACTGCATGTCCAGTCCATCTACGTTCCTTTTGAACTGTTTTTATCCTTTATCAAACCTTTTTTGTGGTTCATATCGTGAGTCTTTTGTTAATAGCTGTAGAGAACTAAATTTAATTATATAAAAATATATGGATTTGACTCGGACTATATCATAGAGCCTAAATAAAGAGTCAAATCCATGTTTTTGGGATGACTTATGGGAGATTTGATATGGAAGGTCTCGAGTAAGGATCGTTAGACCAGACTATCTGCTTTTAACCTTTCTTAGAGAAGCTCATTCACTTAAAAGAGGCTTTCTATGGGTTTAAACTCAAAATGAGTTCATGAAAGATCTATTAATATAAGAACTCATCTTGATTGTTGACACTCTGCATGATCTAATAGATATCGTCAACAGTCAAACTCTATAAATACTCAAATGGTCCTCCTCATTTGACAAATTTTGGAGATTCGGAGAAACGTCATTGTGCTGTCAGATTGTAATCCCAAAGATCAAACAGGATTCAAAACAAAAAACGCAATGTCTTTCTTAAAAAATTATGGGGTTGATGCTATATAACTCCTCAATTTATCACACGTGCATTCGAGCTATCCGAAAATGCTTACTTCTCTTTACTAACTCTTTCCGAGTCATTTTTATGTCTTATTGCTAAATCAATTTTTTGAAGTCACGTATAACTTGAGCCAAACATTATACATATGTGATTATTACAATTGGATTCATCCATCTCCAACAGCTATGTAATTAGCGGGGTAGCTCCAGCTGCATAGTGCTGGCCCAAATGATTTTAGTCATGGAACTCGACTTTTCTGTCTCTTTCTTTGAATAGTAATAGTTTATGGTTCCACGGAAAAAGAAAAAAAAGAGTAAAATTACAATGATTTTTTTTTTTTTTTTTTTCCTTATACGTGAGTCTGCTATTTTGACTTTAATGCTACAGATTTATATCCATTATTTCATTATATCAAATTAAAAAGGACCGGTAGTACAAAATCTTTTTTCGCTCGCTCAATGCTCATTCTAACTCTCGGAACAATCTAATCAGCTCAAACAAAAGATAATGAGAAAAACAACGTATATGATTCTCTAAATAATTTGCTCAAATTAGACTACCTATACCATAAAGAATAGAACTAAATTTGCTCAAGTGCTTGAGGAAATAGACTGAATGCTTCAAACTGATTTTCTTTTTTGAAAACTCGTATGTGTCTTGTTATCTTTTGATTCCCAAAAAAAAAAAAAATTGTATAATACTGTACAATCACATAATAATTTTTATAAAAGATATAGAATATTTAAAAATATAAATGTCTCTTAAATAATACTATACACAATTAATGAAATAAGGGAAGGAAATTATGCACAAACAATATAAAAATACTTAAAGAAAACAAGATTTATACAGCTGTAATACTAGATCATAAATGTATTTAATAAAGCAAGAAAAATGTTATGCTAATCATTTTACACATCAACAAAGTCCCTCAATGAGTGCAAAAATAACGAGTAAGATTTTAATTAAAAATGCTTATATAACAATACAAGACTTGCTATAACTTGATACTGTCTAATAGAAGAACTTCTATGGTTCAAAGTCAATAAGATTGTCGATAAATTATCTGATCATTAAATTAAAGGATAAATTACACGAAAAGGTCTTAACGTTTGGAGTAAGTTCATTTAAGGTCCTAATGTTTAAAGAAGTAAGTTAATTAATGTCAATGTAGACTTGAATTGACCCATTTTTCTAAATATTGTGACATCTTTTCAAACATTTGAAATATTGAGACTTCAAATGAATTTACCCTTAAACATTGAGACCTGCTAGTGTAATTTATCTTTAAACTAAATATAGTGATTAATACATAAGTATTTCAATGGTACAATTACGATTGGATATAATTTGAACAATTAAATAATTGACAAGGTCGGTCCCTTTAGGATTACTATTGCAAATGATACCTGAACTTTAATACAATATGAAATTAGGTATCTAAACTTTGAATTCGATCAATCTAGTATTTGAAAAAATTTTTCATGCACATCAATTGTACCTCTGTCAAAATAATGTTGGTGTATACGAAAGTTCTTTAGGTAATTAATTAATCAATTTTAAAGTTTAGTAATTAAATTGATCAATTTCAAAGTTCAAATACTAAATTATTTTATATCAAATTTCAGGTACCAAATTGCATATTTCAGTGAATTTTAAGGACCATTTATAATATTTACCTATCTCTTTAAAAAATATGATAGAATTATAGAATTCTCGTTTCATGGTAGATGCTATATGTATTATGTGCACCATAACATCATATAAATAAATTACAAATGGAAATTATTATTGATGACACCGGAGAAAGTAACTATACATAACTATGATTATAAGTTTGTAACTATTATAATCACTTATAAGCCTATTTTGCCTTTTGTTGAGATGAATGAATTCCACATATATAAATCGGTCTTTTGACTGATATTCAATAATTGGTTACCATCTTGATTGCCTTTTTGTAGAGGTAATTAATTCTATAAATAAAAACAGCTATTTTGACTAAACTGTAATAAGTGCTTTGATAAAATAATAATTAATTAGTTGTAACAATTTTTGATATACTATTAAGAAATATTTATATATAATTTTACTGGATAAGAAGAGCCGGATGTCTAAAATTTATAATATGTTCTATAACTACAAAATTAAAAATCCGTAGAGAATTCAACATTAACATGTCAACGATGCCCGATCATCATTCCCTAAAATCTACGAGTAAATATAATATCTTAAGATCACAAGGTGTTGAAAATCAAAATGACTTTTTTTGTTGGGGGTGAGGAGATAGGTTGGATAGGATATGAAGTCTTATTTTATATGCTATTTTATATATATATGGTATTCAATTTTGTATTTGAAACTTACCTTGTAACACATTGTATCCATTTTATATCCCAAAAACTCTACAAGATATAAAATACCCTATGGAAGTTGTAAAATTTCTTTTTTTCTTAAATTTCAAGCTCATAAAAATATATGTAGTTTTATGTTATGTGTAGAACAACTTATTTCATATATTCATTATAAATAAAATTTAATTTAAAAAGTAATTTCTTAATATCACATGTTTTGTAATGTGTAAATTATGTTTATATGTAAAAGTTGGAATATATAACAAGCACATGTAATAATTGTTTATTTGAATCAAACAAATTTATCGAACCTGTCTTAAATTCCAAATTTATAAATTATGGAAGCATTTCTATCATTAATTAACTTTGTAAGATGAAAAAACTTCTGTATGATTAATAGATACAACTGAAATTCTTCTAAAATAAAATCAATCTTTCTAAATAAAAATTTCTAGAAGGTAGTTTATAATTATCTTAAATAAAAATGATCAACAAAATTTGAAGCATTATTATTTATTTCTTATTTATAAATATTATTTTATAATTTTTAATTGAGTGGATGTAGGGTACCTACTATTATAGTCTATATATATTAGAATACAAATTTTAAGGTGAGTATAGCGTAAGACTTTTATCCATACCTCATTTTGTAAATGTCACGTCTTGAGGGTATCCTAGTAGTAATATACAGGCAACACTTGTATACTATTATTGGTTAAACCTCAAAGAATGACATATTTTCAAACAACAGGATCTTTTAGTTGCATCGATAAGAAATGATAAACACATATAAGACATAAATTAGTAAATATCTGTCATCATGAGTAGTGAATATTATAATAGTATTACATACCATAATTCTATTCTAAAAGTTTCCAAATATATAACTGATAATTCATGTACTAATTATCTTATGACTAGAATTACAAAAAGTTGATAACATAACCTAAATATCTCGTATTCTTCTAGCTTCTATTATTCTTGCCGGAGCCATGCTCCTGGAAGTAACCAGCCAAGCTTGTAGAGTTAACCTCAAAGGTCTTTAGGAGTGTGAGCGAAATCACGAGCTTAGTGAATCACCAGATATGTTACACATCAAGCAAGTTTATTAATAAATCATATGTAATGTAACAATCAAACATATGCACAGATAAAAACTCGGATAATCTAGAATCTAAACAGAAAAAAGATTTACACCGTCTTTTTAGGGTCAAAGAACAATTACTTTTATGACTCACATGCACAGGAGAGACAAGTATACAGGAAAATCAACGAGTTCTTGTCTTACGGTTATCACTTTGGTTTAAAGGTATTTTAACTGACCATTTCTTGCAATAATCCTTAGAAACTCCTTAAGTATTAATTATTTCAAAGCGATACTACGGGTGACATTCTTCTTTGTCACTTAATTCTCGTAGAACTAATGGAATAAAGAAAACCTTGGAAGAACTAACACTTTAGGAAAACCAAGTATGAACAAAGAACCAAATTATTAATACGTAGTAGGCTGTTATCCTTTTTAATATGCAACAATACAGTTTGTGTAATGCACGACTAATTTAATTATAAAGCAAGAAATTTATAATAAGGCTTATGGTGATTATACATTTCACACATAACATGTAACATGCTTTTCTTAAATCATCAGACAATTTGTATTATCATTTTTGTTATCATGGTTTAATAACCAAACGAACTGCACGCAACACACTTTCAACTATTTCTACAATAATCATATTATTATCTTTGCATTACATGTGCAACTAATTACAAGCACAAATAGTATAATAGTTCTGAATTACTCATCTGTTCATATTAGCTAATCGTAATAGTCCACAAGGAAGTCCTTAACGGTATCAAGGTCACTTATTGAGATGAATAAAAATATTCATTAATAAAACATAAATTATATAACTAAACTCCTATGAGTGTTTAAATATCCTATATTAGTATTTGATTTAATTTCTATTACTATATTGGTCTTTTAATGATCTTATGGTAACATTTATTATTTAATATTTTATTTTCATTTTTCTTTTCTTGATCTTATTTGATATCTATATTTTTATTAGGTAGTCGTAAAGTTTGTATCTAGTAGATCAATATTTTATCATTGCTGTTATTATTACTTTTATATCGTTTCTTAGTTGACCTATTATGATAACTAATATTTATTTGCTATCGTTTAGTTTCATCGTGTTTCTCTTGATTTTTGTTCATGTTATTATCTGTTATTTATGGGTATCACATTATTTGAAATTTTAGCTTACTTTAAATTTTTATTCTTATATATTAATCTATATATGACAAGTATTAAATAATTATCGTATCCTATAATAGTCATATTTTCTAATAGTTTTTAGAGTTCAATACTTCATAAATATTAAACCTATTATTCTCAAAATACTTGTACTTATTTATTTATTAAATTTGTTATGTTTTTCTTTATTACATATATATTTGTTTATTATTATATGTATTCTGTTTTGCATAAAACAGACTTCATCCAGGGAGATTATGCATGTATACTGACATTCTACGTTACCGGCGTTTATTCCCATGATGCCGGTGTTTGTGTTATTTTTATACGTCTTAAGTTCTAGTGTACACTGGCTTTGAAGGCCGACAGTATACAATGTACGTCGGCTCTAACGCCGCCGGCGTAAAGCTTTGAGTTGCTGGCGTTCGTTCATATTATGTAGCTTCTGTTTCCAGTGTAAGCCGTTTCAACACTGTCGACCTACCTGTGTACATCGCTGGTATTGAGTGCTCACACTGTCGGCGTAGAGGCAGTGTTCTTACTGTTCATCATCTTCTCCGATTTTTTTTATTCGAAACTTAGATTTCTTAAAATATATATGTATTATACTTATGTTTAAACTTCTTCTACGTGTTTACACCTACTTTGTAAGTATTAAACATGATATATTTCTATCTACAACATCTAAAAATCTTTTTACACATCATTCTTCATGGTTCCTATACATGTAATAAATATAGCTATGTTTAGAAGTAAATTTACCTTGTTTGGGCTGGTTTGAAAGTGTTAAACTTCCTCCCAGCTTGATACAGACCTAGGGTTAGTAGAAATATTAGTTAAGCTAATGTTTATGTATATATAAACTATCTTAACACAACTTTCTTACCTTGTTTGCCTTCCTCCTAAGTTTAGAACTTTTTAAAGCTTTGTTAATGGTTATTTTGATGTGTGTTTTGATCTAGTTTTGTATTTGTGATTGTTGTGGTTTGTTGGCTTTGTTTTGGTGTAGGTTAAAGGTTTTAGTTTGTAGTTCATTAAGTGTTATATATATATATATTGATGAAGAAGAATGCAGCTTGAACTTGGGTCGACAAAGATCAAAATTTTCCCATCAAATTTGGCTTGTTTTGTTGGGTTTCTTCATGCATTTAATGCATGGCTTAGTTGGGTATTTTTTATTGGTGCCCTATGTTGAATTGTTGACTTTGTTGAGATTATTTGGGCAATTTTGTTAGATGAATTCTGGTTGCAACATCTCGAGATAATCCCTACCGTATGTTCTAGTAAATTGCACCGTAATTTGAGTAAATTATAATATAATAATATTTAGTTAATTAATTGTCTAAATTTTAGAATACTTTATTAAGACAATTGGATACAAACGTGTCAATTATTTAGGAGTTTTGTCTCCAAAATTTATTTAAAGTTTCCACAAATTTTTTAGGTTATTTTTGGGTTTAACTTTGGGTTTAAAGTTTATACGATTAATTATTTTTAGGGTTTTATTTCACCCAATTAGGGTTCCCTAAACTTAATAGGCTAATTTTCTTTTTAGTCTCTAATAACTTTAGAATTTTCTAATTAAAATAGTGGTGTGATCCAAATATTTATTTGGAGTCTAAATTGTGAGTTATAGATATGTTTTTGTTCTTATTGTGTATTTATAACTCTAACAGTTTATCCTTAAATTATCATTTTCTAATTGTAAGTTTTATTGATTATTGACTTTATAATCCTCTTGAAATCTTATTTAAATTATTTCTACACTTTAAATTTTCGATACTGGCTATGAAATCTTAACTTTGATATCTGTTATTATCTATAGAACTTTGTTTTGGGGTTTAAAGATTATATAAATGTTCATAACTACTTATGATTTTATTCTAAGGTCTTTATTGAGTCATATATTAGCTTTCTATATTCTATATTTGTATTTCTATTCATTTCTATTTGTATGAAAATTATCGAGATTTACAGTAAAAGTAGGTTTTGAGAAATATATACTTTTATCCACTTAACTTGCTTATCTAGGGTATGCGTTGTACCCTATCAGATGAGGTTACCATTTGTTGATAGGAGATTTTCGCCTATAACAAATTAAGCTGAAATCCCAAGCTAGTAGGCTGCTAGGCCCACTAATCGCTCCTAAGTTTAGAAATTGAGTAATACCTAAGAAATAAAGATTATACATAGTTTCAATTTCTACTAAAAAACTTAAAGTCTAAATTATGCACAACAACAAATATAAGTAACAATAATAATTAAAGAGAGTAGGATATGAAAGTTTGTATCGTGATATAACATAGAGTTCAATCCACTCCTTAATCTCTACGGTCCACAACAATTGCCTCCCTCAATGGACGAATTCACTACTTTATTCAACACAAAACAAATTACCTCAATAGATAACTTTAACACATCAATAATAAAAATGCTTGAGTTGAGTTTTTATAATCTCAAATACTATAGACTTAACTCAAGAATTTACTTAAAAACACTCAATTAACTAAGTATAATGCCTTTACAAAATTGATAGCAATTACAAGAAAAAATAACATTATACTTATTTCTCTCTTTCACAACAATACAAATTGCAAAATAAAACTTTGAGAGTGTTTACATGATTTTATATACAAGAACTAAATTCAATCAACCCCCTGTAATTCTTCAATAACATCTATTTATAAGCTTCTCCAAAAGTCTAGCTATTCTTCCCTAAAAGTTCTTTCAATGATTGAATTAACAACTTGCTAATGGCTAGTTTTTGGTGAACCAGCTCGTCAGTGTGCCATTTGCGCCCGCGATCTTTGCTGCACTTGAAGTTGTTCTTAGTTAAACTTGCTCTGGCTTGCCGATCCATTTTGCACTGGCTTGCCAATCTAACCCACCTACACATTTTGCAAAATATAGCACACAAACACAAAACATACATCTATATTATAGCATTTTGTTTATCTAAGTTGTTCAACTAATTAGGTGTAACTTAACACAATTGAGTGGTTAATTACGTAACTAATTTCCTCATCAAAATTCACGTTAAACACACAAGTGCAATACTAAGGGGCTTAGTTCATGAAGGCCTTTAGGGAACATAATGTCCTTAATCTCACGACTAAAATCCATGATGACCAAGGCTCCTTTATACAGCCAAAGTCCCCAACTTCGGTCATAATTCCTTGGACAGAGATCCATGGCAATAAGATCTAGTTGGTTGAAACCCCAACCTCATGGGGGCCCTCAACGACCTAACATTTGTATCTCCCTAATAATTCGTACCTACCTGACCACCCTACATAGCTGACATATTCATATCCTAGTTCTGGTACGTTTGTGTTTCATGCTTGACATAATTGTACTCTACAGATCATGCAAGTTAACAAATTTGGGCAACTTGCCACGTGGACTGAAGATATCCTGTAGTCTCCTGAATTTCGTTATGGCCATTGCATATAAAGAAATTTTACACGAGAGGTAAAAGGGACCTTTTTCCCTGGACATTAGTGATATCTTAATCATTTCTCTCTTTAGCACTCTAAGAACGCATAGTTGACTTAAGAATTGGAGTGGCTGCACTAGGCACTCTATAAACTAGAATTTCTACTAAGTTAGACTAATGATAGTAAAACCTTGCTTCCATGTCCACTATTTTTTAAAGAGTAGGACATATTAAATTTTCTTCATCATCTCTTATAATTATATGTTGTTGGTTAAGAAAAATGCAAAAGCAGGACTATGAAAATAAATATGGAAAACTTTGAGTAAATATTAATCAATATAGATAGGTGCTTTTAGAGTCCTATCCGCAGGTAATTTAATATTGAAATCACCAAAAGAAGTAATGTAATAAATATTTCAATGGTTTGATCAAGGTTATGTATAAATTTGAACATTTAAATAATTTATGGAATAAGTTCTATAGAAAAAGGGGCTAATGTCACAAAAATTATCTGAATTTTATCTAAGTTATCAATCAACTACCTAAATTTTAATGTAGTTAATATACCACCTAAATGTATTCTTCATGTCCAAAACACTACCTCAGTTAACTCCATCTAACTTTGTCTACTTAGCTAGAACTAATAACCTATCATACCATAACACGTGTTCGTGTCCCACCTAAATCATATGCCTTGTAGATTATTAATTTGTAAATGTAAAATTAAAATAAATCTTAAATCTTCTTTGTCTCATTAAAGAAAAAGATTCTCACATGTATGGGGGAAATGATCCTTATCATATTTTTTAAAGGGAACAAGTTTAGGTTTATACTTAATTTAATATCTAAAATTTAAAACTAATCAATTTACTATTTAAAAGTATTTTTCGTGCACATTAATAATACCTCTATCAAGTTCTTTAAGGTACTAAATTGATTAATTTGAAAGTTTTTTCTGGTAATAAATTGATTAATTTCAAAGTTTAGATACCTAATTATATATTTTGCTAAAGTTCAAGTACTATTTGTGGCATTATCCCAAAATTCAAAATCATAATAAGTACAACAATATGGAGATAGACACAAAGAACAAGCATTGCAAGATCTCTCCCTCAATAGCATTTCACCATGGAGACTATAATATCTGAGATCCCAATTTCCGCATGGGTATTCCAATCTATTATCTTATTAATTTAAGATTTTTGGTAAGTATCTTTCCAAAATGTTTTAAAATGGATTCAATTAATGAATTTTAATATTATAATTATTTAATAAGGAACTGTGAGTAGATTGAAATAATTTGATCAGAGAAAAAACGGAATGACATCTATACATTAACCAGAAATATAGCGAAGGTTGTAAGTAGAAAGAATCCATTAAGAATATGACAAAATCAATTTTTAATAATATATTAAACAATTAACAAAGATGGATTTTAGCTCAATGGAACCATTCAATTCTCAAAAAATTCCTATCTACCATATGGTTCATCAAAGAGTTTTGGTTCTATGATCATCCAAGTTTTGGCCATAGACCATAGATTACTTTTTGTTAACCCAGTCCAAATGACTAAGCTGGTCTAATTTTTGGATTTGTTTGGTTCGTTTTATTTTAATTATTTTGATATTTTATTTTTATCGTTTTCAAATAGATTATTTGTTAAGAAATAGATACAAAAGAAAAACATATATTTTTACTTATAAACAGATCAGATACAGATAAGATGTAAATGCAGATCAAATACAGATAAGATATAAATGAAAATCAAACAATTCAAACAGACCCTTAAATACACTAATGATTATAAAGAAGAATCCTCAAATCATGAATGTGTCTAAAATATTTGAGACAAAGACCAACAGCAGATGGACTCATCTACTTCAGGTAACATTTCCATGATTGATATCTAGACTAACGACACACCAAAAGAAAGGGTGATCGATATGGGAAACCTTGAAGGATGAACCTAAGATGCAATCCATCTAAAAATTCCATATGAAGTAGGAGATGGGAGAAAACAGAATCAGCCATGAACCAAAATCAACTAGTCGGTTCATTGTAAGGATTTTGGATGCGGGGAAAATAAATATGTGCCATCAATAGCTGTCACACATGCAAGACAAAAATTTAATGTATGACTTCCTTTTAGCAGATGCGCAAATCACTTACAAGGTTGAGCTTTCCCCTTGCTGGCATCTTCTGGCAGCCTTAGCTGTAAGGAAAGCAGTAGCAAGGCAAGCCAAAAGAAAATGAAGAAGAAAAGAGCATTCTATTGAAATCCATATGCCTGGACAGAAAAATGCAGTTTCTTAATTCATGTACCTTGAAAAATTTCTCAAAGACTGGAAAAATAAGCTCATCATCCACAACTACTTCAGCATGTCTGCGAATTAAGGTGATCCACTGGAAATAAAGCACCAGATTTATGTAAAATCTTCACAGCAGGAAGAACATAGTGACAAAATCTGCATTTCTGATCATGTATGCATCGATAGTAGCCCTCAATGATTTGCATAACAGATGCTATCCCATTGGTTTTAAAAGAGCAATCATTTGAAAAGCTGTGTTTTTTATTCCTAAAATCAATTTCAAGCCAGATGATAATATATTCAACAGCAATAGAACAATGTATAGCCACTTAAGAAGGCACGGTCAAATCATGAAACTCCATGGAAATAGAAAGCCTGAATATTAATCAATTGCTTGTTTTATAACAAAGATCTCCTTAACATCCCGTAAACTCAGGAGTGTTTGACAATCTATCCAATCTAGGCTTCCAATAAAGTGAAGGATAAGACACTCACTTGTACTGGTAAAAGCAAAACATCTCAACAAATTTTCATTATTTATTTCTTTATTTTTAATATCTAGATAAATATGTATGCATTTAAAATAGATGTAATCAATGGAATCTTTGATTCGGCTCAATCCTTTTAGTAAAAGATTGAGCTGAGTTTAGTTGAATTACAATTCAATTAAGAGAACAAACAGGAATTATTGGATTATAAAGTATCCATTGCTTCGAATTCAAATGTGATCTACACACACACACACACATATATATAAACTTAAAGCAAAAATTCTTGAGATTGGAGAAATCAGAACTTCACTTGAACTTCAGCGTTCTTTTCTTTCAAGTAAAATGAGAAAGATGCTAACCTGAGATCCCTTTCTACATCTGTCTTTAGGGAAAATCGGCGACATTTTTGGGTTATAACGGTCATCCTTAGGATCTACAAAGCTAAGAACAGATTGATAGATTAAGAGAAAGACCTCTCAAATGCTTAGCAAATACAACATTCTGGAAAATGCATGTGGATAGAAAACATAAAGCATGCCGATTTATTAGCCTTTAAAATCCATCTACCTGTCCGCAAAACTCCTCGGAGAAGCCATTAAATAATTGTATGTATCACTGAAGTTGTACAAAGGAACGCAGCTGCATCACAGAGCAAAAGAGATTTAGATACACTGCACAAACTTAATGTCAAAGGCACAAAATTTTCATTTGCTTAAGAAACTACTATGAAGCAGTTATTTTGTGGAAATGGTTCACAGTCTACTAAGAATTATCTACTCAGATAATTCCTCTAGCACTAAAAACTCGAAATATGAAGATTTTATCAGTCGTCATCACTAACACCTTATCATGAAGAAGGTAGGGGCATTAAACTGTCTGAAAGGAGAACAAATCTTTGATTTGCAGGATCCTTGAGAGCTGCAGCAAATAACAACCTCTCTGCTTTGTTCATACTTGTTTCTCCCCATGACACCTATAATACAGAAATTACCATATTCACATCCATTTCCTCAACTACATGCTTTAACAATCATCTGAACAAATTAATTAAAAAAGGAAAAGAAAGAAAAGGACTTAAACCACAAGCAAGGCAAACATACCCAGTCAAAAGTCAGATATTCCATTCAAACTCTGGAAAAGAAAGATTAATTCATCTTGAATTTGCACAAATTAAAATAATACCAGAGTTACCTGAATACTATCCCTCAAATGACGACCATAAAAGAAATGAGACCTTGTGGTTAACTCATCAAGCACAACCCCCGGCTCCAAATGTACATAAATTGAGAATTTCTCTGGCTCAGTATTCCACAGATACAAATATTTTTTAAAAACTTTTTTATAATAAATTATTTATTAAGAAATAGATATAAATAAAAGAAAAAGTTGGAAGTTTTTATGAGAAAATCAAATATAGACCCAAACCAGACATATTTACATGTTGTTTCGATATAGATAAAGATACAAATGAAAAACAGACTATCCAAACAGACCTGTAAATGTCATCACAGCAAATCCATCAGTAAATAATGTAAACATAAGCATACAAATTAACAAATTTCAGATAATCCTCAAATAAATTGTCTGATTTTAAGCTACTACATTCTATGCACCCTCACATAGTGGACACCAAACACAGTAGCAATATTAGCAGATTTAAAAGCCAAACAATTGCTTCAAAACCAGTATAAACCGCTATCTTTGTTTCAATTGAAGTATTTCTCAGATTTCAAGAATACCAAAATCCATATATACATAAATAAAACCTTTGAAGAATTAATATACCTTCAATCAATAATGCAATTACACAGACAGTTGGAATAGTGGGGAAAAATTACTATTCCACCAAAACTAAATTACTACCATGCCAAATTGACTGAACCTCTCTTCTAAGTTCTCTTGCATGATCTTCTCTTGACATCAGTTTTCTTCAAGCCCTGGTCTCTATTTCTAGAGCTTGTTTACTTGATAAGCATCCCCCAAAATCTCCATTCAGTGGCCTTTGTTGATAAGCTACGGTCCATATTTTTCTAGACTTCATGCTCACTTGCTATAAAAATTTCCCACATTCCTAATCCTAACAATATAAATAAACGGATAACTCAAATTATCTTATCCATCGGTTGTGATATTTAATTTTCAAAAACTATATAAATAAATGAATTACAACGCTTTTTTTTTCCCAACAAATTCTTACCAACCCAAGATTCAATTACATCAAAATTCACAATGTCAACATTAAAATATATAAAATAAACGAGCATGACTGGATTAAAGAAAAAAAATAACTATTTTCTTAAAAAAAAAATTATACAAATCTACCAGATGATAAAATAATCCAAGAAATAGACAAGTTGATCTCGTCTGAAGAGACAAGGTGAGCATATTTACATTGACCTCGTTTTTTGAAGGAACAAAGTTAAAGATGACAGATTCAATCTTGTATCTTGAAGAGACGAGGTTGGCCACTAATAATCTCGTTCCTTGAAGAGGTCAACTTGTATTTTTTGGATTATTTTTATCTTAATGACATTTTTGTAATTATTTTTTAAAAAATCAATATTATTTTTCTTTTTCTAGCATGACCCAAAAAAAAAATAAAGGAAAAATTAGCAGATTTATTAAACTGATACAATTGAATAAAAAAAAAAATATATATCAACTAGATCACCAAGAAACCATATTTACATAAATAACCATAAACCTAAACTTCAATTAATTAAACCCACAACATGCCACCAAATAATTTCGAAAGAAACCACCAAATAATTTCAAAAGAAAACAAAAAACCACCACATAAAACCCTGAACCCAGAAAAACGCAGCAAACTTTGGCCTAAAAAGTCATTTTTCCCAAAAAATCATTATAAATTAGACGCTAACCTCAAAAAACTATCCCCATAGAAAATCAAGCGGGAGATTCTTCCTCGTAAGGAACAAACACGCAATCTTCGGCTGTCCAACGAAGAGATTTTCGTCTCGGAGAGAGCGTGACGTTTGGAGAGCAGAGAGAGAGAGAGAGCGAGCTGCTGTTGTAGGAATTGGGTCTGAAGATGGAGTCTGTGGAGAGTGAAGAGACACAGAGAGAGACTGAGAGGATGACTACGAACTTCAATCCCATCAATAACACATGGCGCGTCGCGATTGGTTGCATTAAGGACGATGGTGGTGGTTTCTTCATTATTGTAATGTGTGCGGTGGTTCTGCCTGCTGTTTCAAACACAAGGCTTTTTTAAGTTTGAAACCAAAATAGTTAACGCCTTCTGGCGCCAGGAATGAGCAGACTCAAGCCTTCTCAGTTCACTGAATTAACAACACCACGTACCGCCGCCGCCGCCAGTGGTGGCACCAAGTACTTCAACGCCGCGATAAATCGTCTCTCTGCCCAAAACTCTCACCACCAAGTTCTTCAACTCTATTCCTCTATGCTCAGCACGAACACCCCACCGGACGCATACACATTCCCGAGTGTTCTCAAAGCTTGCACTTCACTCGATTTATACCCACTTGGCCTCTCGCTCCACCAATCGCTAACCGTAAGCGGGTTTTCATCAGATAGTTATATCTCTTCGTCTTTAATAAGTTTCTATTCCAAGTTCGGACGCGTGGAGGATGCACGCAAAGTGTTCGACATAACGCCTGAAAGAAGTTCGACTGTTTGGAGTACAATAATTCGTTGCTACTCCAAAGTGGGGGACGTCCAGACGTGTTTCTCGATGTTTAGTGATATGCAGGAGGAAGGAGTTAGGCCTAGTTCAGTCACTATATTGGGGATGCTGAGTGGAAATTTGGAGCTTGAACAAATCAAGTGTTTGCATTCTTTAAGTGTTGTTTATGGTTTTGATATGGATATTATTTTGATGAATTGTTTAATGAACGTGTATGCAAAATGTGGTAGCATTGAGGACGCCAAGGCTGTGTTTGAATCTCTAGATCATAGGGATGTTATTTCCTGGAATACTCTGATAGCGGGATATTCACAGCTCGGTGATATTGGAGGACTAACACTGCTCTTGAGTAGAGCTAGAAGGGAGTGTGTGGAACTTGACCATCAGTCGATGATTTCATTAGCTTCTTTAGCAGCAACAAAAGGTGATCTTAGGTTTGGGAAGGTTGTGCATGGACAGATTTTGAGATCAGGATTCGGCTTTCATTCCCAAGTTGAAACATCTCTTGTTTCTATGTACATGAAATGTGGGGACATACTTCATGCATTTTGGATATTTGGGAAAACCACTGATAGAGATTTCATCTTATGGACGACAATGATTTCGGGACTTGTACAAAATGGTTGTACTGATAAGGCACTTGGGATCTTCCGCATGATGTTAAAATTAGGTGGAGAACCTTGCTCTGCAACAATGGCTAGTGTCCTTTCTGCGTGTTCTCAGTTGGGTTCATATAACTTGGGGAGATCCATTCATGGTTACATGTATAGACATAGAACGCCTGTAGATATTGCCGCCCAGAACTCTCTAATTACGATGTATGCCAAGTGCAGTCATATAGAGCAAAGTCATAGTGTTTTTGAAAGGATGTCTGCAAAAGACATAGTTTCTTGGAATGCATTAATAGCAGGCTATGCTCAGAATGGCCATCTGCATGAGGCTCTCTCATTCTTTAATGCAATGAGAAGAGAATTTCAAACACCTGATGCTATAACTGCTGTGTCCCTTCTCCAAGTCTGTGCTTCGATCGGTGCACTCCAACAAGGTAAGTGGGTGCATGGTTATGTTGTTCGAAGTTGCCTTGTTCCTTGTATTTTAGTAGACACAGCTCTCATTGACATGTACTCTAAATGCGGAAACATGGATGATGCACAGAAGTGTTTTGACAACATGTCACAGCACGATCAGGTATCCTGGGGCTCGATAATTGCTGGATATGGTTCAAATGGAGATGGTGAGACAGCTTTAAGATTATATTCGGAGTTTCTTCAGAATGGGTACCAACCTGATGACGTCGTTTTCCTC
This sequence comes from Combretum micranthum, assembly GCA_024138025.1. Taxonomy (NCBI): domain Eukaryota; kingdom Viridiplantae; phylum Streptophyta; class Magnoliopsida; order Myrtales; family Combretaceae; genus Combretum; species Combretum micranthum. The sequence goes on from JAMXBD010000175.1 coordinate 541,945, forward strand.
TCAGCATTATCTGCTTGCAGTCACAATGGTCTTGTCAATGAAGGGCTTAGCATATTTGAGTCAATGACCCAAGATTTTAGGATCAAACCAAGACTTGAGCACTGTGCTTGCATTGTTGATCTCCTATGTCGGGCTGGTGCAGTTCATGAAGCATATAAATTTTACAAAAAGATGTTTATCGAACCCTCAGTTGATGTTTTAGGCATAGTTCTGGATGCTTGTCGAGTTAGAGGAAATGGGGAACTTAGCAACATTATAGTGAGAGATATATCAAAATTGACATGTGAGGATGTTGGAAACTATGTCCAGTTGGTACATAGTTATGCATCGATGAACAGATGGGATAGTGTTGGTGATACGTGGGCTCGAATTAGGTCACATGGCCTCAAAAAGCTTCCAGCTTGGAGCTTTATTGAGCTATATGGTAGCATCACAACATTTTTTGCAAACGACATTTCACATCCTCAGTCCAATGACATCTTATTGATTTTAAGAACGTTCAGCTGGGAAATGAGGAGTATGGCAATCAGTGTAGGATTTCCCATAAATTCTCAAGTTCTAGTCGAAAATGATGTAGTATAGAGTAAAAGTTACTTTATGAAGGTGAAGTGGGATCTTCGACCAGTCATTCTTTTGAGTTTATTCTCCGAGCCTCCGGAGTCCTGACTTACCTCCTTTTGTTATCCTTTGGGGGTGCTATTCTTGTCTAGCAATTAATTTTATGAATCAAGCTGAAGGCCTCACTGGAATCTTCGACCAGCCATTCTTTCGTGTTTGTGTCTACTGGATATGAGCAAATTAGCTGCTGTTTGGGGAAAAAACTAAACAAAAATTACACATCAAAATATTGGAAAATTCTATAGTCTCGCTATTAATTTTGACAGGACTAGTCCTATTAAATAATTAATATTCTATTTATTATATTTATTTTAATGATTAAATTAATGATGGGACAATACCCTTTCATTTTGGAAAATTATAGTGGATCTTTTCTCTTAAATGCAAATTAAGAATTCATCTGGTGCAGTGAATTTGATAAGAGAGCGGATCAGAAGAATATTTTGAATGTCATGATTAAGTAATTTGTAAATTTTTTTTTTTGACAGAGTTGTCATATTCAGTATGTGTATTAGTGTTTGTTTGTAACATCAAAAAGTTGATTAGAGAAACGACTACAAATGCAAATATTATTTATAGTTTTTTTTTCCAGTTTTCCATTGAATACAGTAGTAAGAGAATTCAATTGGATTGTTTCAAAGAAATTAGATTGTAAAGTTTTGAATACGTAGTCTAATTTAAGATTTTAAAAATCATGATGAAATGTGATATGTAAGTTAAAATTTTTATTTATTTATTTTTATAATTAGAATATAACTCAAAATATCATTTTTCATTAGTCCTTGTTTGACCTATCGACCCTCATTCCCTAGCATGTTTGGGTCAACTCTCGGTCCGGGTTTGACTCACAGCATTGGTATGAATACGTGACTTCAACATTTCATGCACAAAAAATGTCAGCTTGAGATCAAACACAACTGTCTGTAAGGGGATAAGATAACCTGCCACTAATACGGCATAAATCTGCTAATCAGCTCATGAGAAATGGTCATACTCCAATGGGATTGCTGATGTCTCTAATTTGTTGTAACCAGAGGACATGCAAAACAAGTCAGCATGGCTCAAAGTCACACAAGGACAGGTATAAATGCCAGCCAAGGGGTGTCGGTTCTATAAAGTGTCGGCCTTGGGGAACAACTGAATCAAACAACAGGACTACTGTTGCCTTCTCTTTTGAAGTGTCAGTTATGCCATGGTTTATATGGAAATTATTGGGATTTTAACGCCTCAGATTTCAAATCCAGCACAACGATGCTTCATGACATACATGTAAATCTTCAAAGGAGAATATATACAGAGTAGATTTACTGCAGTTTCTAGAATGAAGCAAAGATATCTTCAACTCGAGGAAACCAATTAGCTGTTTTCTGTCCCTACTTTGGAAATAAGAGCAAGTAATTAAGTATTCTGAGGCAAACAAGACATGTAAATGGGGCGTTGTATATGATTATGAGCCAACCAAATGCTAGCAGCCAACCAATTCACAAATCTTTGTTAAGGTGACATTGTTCAGTGACAGGACAATGGTTGACCCATGGGCTGTTTTGTTGGTACGTACATTTTCTAATTGTCAAAACTAGGATATGTTTTCTTTCATAATAAATGTTTCTCGTGCTTCTTTTTTTATTTGTTTTGATATGTGTTTACAATACTCAAATCTAATAGCAGGAATCTTGAACTATTGCAGTTAATAATAACTTTTAGGAATAACTAATATAGGTGGTCGTAGTAGGAGAGAATTTTTTTGTCAAATTAGACTTCTTTTTAAAATTAATTACTAAAATAAGAAATAATTAATTTTAATTACCAAAATAATCCATCAATTTAGCATTTGAAAGATAGGAAAGAGGGATATGAATATCACACCTAAGCAAGATGCGCATATATGTGTCCCGTATATGAAAGATGTGCAAAATGTAAAAGTATTGCGCATAGGTAATATATGCAATATGTAAAACTCAGAGATAGAGTTTTGTTTTTGAATTTGGGCCAACATCTTGTGTATGTTAAAAGTTCACAACAACCATCTTGCGCATCTCATGGGTGCTGAACAAGTGTCTTGCTCATGTTATGGGTGTGAAACAACTCCTTTCCTAGGCTTCATATTGCACAAATGAAAAATGTGCAATAGCCAACAGTTTGCCTATTCAAGATTCGCAATAGTCTTGTTCCATGTCTCTTGAATGTACAACAGTTTCACACCTATTTCTCATGTTCTACATGCAAATTTGATAGTTTATTTTAGTAATTAATGTATTATATATATATATATTCTATTTTAGTAATTATTTTTTAAAAAAGGCTTAGACCGGCATTCACCTAAGTAGTAAATGGCAGGTGAACTTGGTATATTATATAGTGATACTTTTTTTAAATTTATAGACTCTAAATATCTAATATACCAAAGTCACATCTTTTGAAAATTGATAGCATTGGAATAATTTTTCTCCAATGCACTAGTTAAAAGTCAATCTTTTGTATCTTTTTGAAATTTATTTATTATGAAAATTGACCTATATTGAATGATGAATTATTACCTAAGTCAAGAAAATTTTTTGATCAGGTGATGGATCAGCTTGAAAAACTAAAAGTATATATTTATATTAAAGACCACCTTGGTATTTGCATTGGAGGAAAAAATTTCTAGTCTAACATTTAGATATATCACTATAAGAAAAATGGCCTTTAGAGATAAAAATTTTTGTCTCTGAAAGTAGAAAATTTGTCTCTAAAGGCTTTCAAAGATAGAATTTTTGTTGCAAATTTTCATCGTAAAAATTACTGTTGCTAATTCTATTTGTGACCGAATCTAAAATTCATCGCAAATTTTGAGATGGAAAATTTGTCTCTAATTCTTATGGTTCTTATCGCAAATTAGTCATCAAAATTTACAATTGAAAAATTTAGGGACAATATTTTTTGCTGCAAATCTATCTCTATTTAGTATAATTTTTCTTCCAATTTCCATCATAAATATATTTTAGTTTCTTTTGTGTAAATTACAATTTAATTTATTAATTTAGTAAATCCATCTCCAATCCATCTCTGAAATAATCGTCATGGCAAATGAAAAATTCATTATTTATATAATCCGTCGCAAATTTTGTCTCTGTTTTGTACAACATTTTAAGACAAAATCCTATTTATTCATTATTTATATTTCGAATCTGTCTTCATTCACAATATATTCATTTGAGACTTCTTATTTACTTTAAGAGAGTTACTTATCTCTTTTTTTTTTTTCAAATTTTTTGGGTCCCATTTTATTTTATTATCTTAAAATAATATTTATACATATTTTTATAAAGATTAAAATGTATAAAATGACCAATGATATGAGGATTGCGGGTGTCACTTTTTATAAAAATTAAACAAATGTGAAAAGACCAACTAGAGGAGGATTAAGAGAGTTACTTGCCTAAGACAATCTACTTTATTGTATAAGCAAATGCCACATCATCTATATCCCTTGAAATTTCCACCAAGTGCCCAAGGATAAAGATGCTCTAATTGCCATTACAACTTTATTATATATTTATTGAATTAGAATTTCATTCCCCTTTATTTTATATGGTAAAGTGAATGGGCCATAAGGGAAAGATTATCGGTTAGCATTCTTGCCAAAAACTATAAAGTAGAGATCATTGGTGGAGCCTCAAAGTAAGTTAATGCTAAAACTAGCAAAAGGCTTTAAACATGAAAAAAGTGATAAATGAAATAGTTGATTTAGCACCTTATGTTATTATTGCTTGTAGGATTTTGATGTAAAGGTAGTTGTTGAAGTTTACAACTCGGATTGTGGTGTGGATTGCTAGGAAAGCAAATGTGGATGTGCACGATCTTGTTGGTGGCATTTGGAAATTCAAGTGGAACGAAAACTTTTACTGCATGTCCAATCCATCTAGGTACCTTTTGAACTATTTATATAAAAATATATGGATTTGACTCTTGGACTATGTGACAAGACCTAAAGAGTTTCATCCATATTTTTGGAATGACTTATGAAGTGGATGTTGTAGCAGAGGCTTATTTGAGCAAGATGGATTGGTCCAAGAGAGAGTAGAAGAAGCAATGCGCAACGACGTGAAGACAACTTGAAAGCCGCTGGCGTTAATTTAAAGGCCACCGACCTTTATTTGTTGAAGGCTGGTAGCTTTAAGCCAGCCTTTACCTTGTGATTTTGTTTAGTTTTGTTGATTTATTCATTGTATTTTGAGGCTATAAATATAGCCTTAGGGTTTTATAAATGACAACTCATATCTTTGACATTTGAAAACGTATTTCTAGAGAACTTTCTTTGAAAGATTACATCTTTATTGCAATTCTTTGTTATCCATGTCATTTCGCCGTGACAGGTAGTATCAGAGCAAAATGGCAACTAGTGGCGGTGGCGGTGCTCTCCATGATGGTGTTTAGGAGGGTGAAGCCCCTTAGGGGGACGAGGCATTATAGTGATTGGAGCAGCGTCTAGAGCAACAGATGGATTATATATTCGAACGTTTTGAGGAACGCTTTGAGGAGATTGTGGAACATTTAGATGCTTGTGGTATTGATGCATACAGGAGATAAACTTATAATAAAAGGCCAAGGGTCGAGATAACTCGTGGTAATCCTATTGAAAGACCAGTCCCTGCGTGTAGACAATTAGTCTACGAAGAGGATTCAGACGAGAGCGATGTGGAGCCACCTCGGTTCACTTGTAATCCACTATATGGTGGTCAGAGAAGGTATGATTATGAGGATAGAGATGCTGAAAATTTTCATTACCAGCAGTATGGTGGTTATTGAAGGAATGGCTACAATGATAGAGATAGCTGAGATTTTCGATTGAAGGTAGATATCTCGCTCTTTAGTGGAAGCCTGAGAATTGAGGAGCTTTTGGATTGGGTAGTAGAGGTTGACAGATTCTTTGATTACGTGGAAACTCCTCCTGAGAAACGAGTTAGGTTAGTGGCTTGTCGCTTGAAGGGGATAGCTTCAGCATGGTGGGAAAAAATCCAATATAGGAGAGAACAAGAAGGAAAGGGACCTATTCGTACTTGGTATCGGATGAAATACTTGATGAAGATGGAGTTTTTACCACTGGATTATCAACATATTTTATTCCAGCAATATCATTGATGCTAACAGTGAAGTAGATCGATTCACAAATTCATTGCAGAGTTCATGAGGTTAGCAAAACGGAATAACCTCATAGAATCCAAGGGATAGCAGGTGGCTTGGTATCTATAAGGGTTAAAGCTAGCTTTATGGGATGGAATTAGGGTGCATGTTATTTGTACATTAAGTGAGGTGAAGAACCTAACCCTAAAGGCTGAGTTACCGTAGCAAGAACATGGAAAGAGGAATTTTGGAGGGTACAGAACCATTGCATGGTCAGAGGAGAAAACCAAGGATATAGAGGAACATCCTACCCGTAGTTATGATGCTAAAAGTTGACCCCTAAAGGATAAAGCTATAGGAGAACACCCTGTAAATGAGGGGCAAGATAAGGAAGCTAAGAAAGCAAATAATCTTTATACAGAACTGAGTGTCAGGAAGTGTTTCAGATGTAGTCAGCCAGGGCATAAATTTAATGAATGTCCTACGAGAAAAACCGTTAATGCGATAGAGAGGGAAGAAGAGGATGAAGGAATATGTCGTGAGGTTGATGGGGACGAGGAGAAATACCATGAGGAAGATGATAGATAGGTTTTTGTTATTTGAAGGATGATGTTGGCTTCAAAGTGTGAAAATCATACACAACGCCACCAGTTGTTCTGGACTAGGTGCATGATTGATGGGAAGCTGTTTAGTGTCATAGTCGATAGTGGTAACTGTGAGAACATAATAGGAAGGGAGATAATGAACAAGCTAAAATTGTCAGTGGGGAAACATTCCAGTCTTTATGCATTAGGGTGGAATAAATCAGCTGTGGGAAATATTGAGGTGATGGAACATTACAAGGTTCCTTTCTCCATAGGTAAATACCATGATGTAATTTATTGTGATGTCGTAGGTATGGATGTGCGTCATGTTTTATTTGGTAGACCTTGGCAATATGATGTGTATAACTTCAGGAAATCTGATTCGCAACCTATGTAGTGATAGACCTAAGCAGTGGGACATTATTCTTCCGCAGGCTGAATTTGCCTACAACAACGTTGTCCACGATACAACTGGATGATCTCCTTTTCAATTGTTTATATTAAGGTGCCATAGCATACTCTTGACTTGATTAAGTTTCCTAAAGGAGATAGTGCTAATGTTTCAGCCAAGTATATGGTGGAGCAAATAGTCGACGTGCAGAAAGAGGTGAAATAATAGCTGGAAGAAGCAAATAATCGTTGCAAGCAAGCTGCTAATAATCATAGGAGGCACGAGGTGTTTTAGGTTGGTGATCAGGTTATGGTGTTCTTACACAAAGAAACATTTCTGGTTGGTACCTACAACAAACTTCAACAGAGGAAATATGGACCTTATGCAATGCTTCAACGCATAAATGATAATGCATACATGGTGGGCCTTCTGGATAACGTGGGTATTTTCATGACATTTAATGTGGTGGACTTATCTATGTTTCATGACTCTAATGTTCCACTTTACCTAAACTTTACTCCAAACTTAAGGATGAGTTCTTTACAAGTGGAGGAGAATGATGTGGATGTTGTAGTAGAGGTTTACTTGAGTAAGATAGAGTCGTCCAAGAGGGAGCGGAAGAAGCAACATGTGGTGACATGAAGACAACTTGAAAGCTGTCGGCCTTGGCTATTAGATCTACCTCCAAAGCCGTCGGCCTTAATTTTGTTGAAGGCTGGCAACTTTGAGTCAGCCTTAGCCAATGCGAATTTGTTTAGTTTTATTGGTTTATTGCTTGTATTTTGAGACTATGAATATAGCCTTAGGGTTTTGTAAATGATAACTCATATCTTTGACATTTGAAAACCTATTCCTAGAGAACTTTTCTCTGAAATATTGCACCTTCATTTCAATTCTTTGTTATCCATGCTATTTCACTATGTCAGATGGGAGATTTCACATGTTGGGCTTAGGATAAGGATCGTTGAATCGGACTATCAGCCCTCATTATTTCTCAGAAAAGCTCATATACTTAAAAGAGACTCTTCATGAGCTTAAACTCAAAATGAGTCAATAGAAGGATCCATTAGTAGAAGAACTTATCTTGACCATTGACACTTTGTATGATCTAATAGATATTGTCAATAGCCAACTTTATAAATACCCCAATGTCCTTCTCATTTGATAGATTTCAGATATTCAAAGAAATATTGTCTTGTTGTTGGATTGCAATCCTAAAGGTCAAATAGGATTTTGATTGAAGAATGCATTACCTCTTTCTAAGAACTATGGGATTGATATTATATAGTTCTTCAACCTATCATGTGTACATTCGACCTATCTGAGATTGCTTAATCCTCCTTCCCGCTAACTCTTTTTAAGTCATTCTTACATTTCATAACCAAATGCCAAGTCTCATTTTTGAAGTCACAGTAGTGCGAGCCAAACGCTATACACACGTGATTATTCCAATCAAATCCACCCATCTACGGTAGTTATGTGATTAGTGGTGTAGCTTCAGCTACATATTTTGATCCTTGTCCCAACCATTGTACTGGCCCAGATGATTTTAGTCATGGAACTCGACTCTTCTTTCTATTTGTTCGAATAATAATAGTTTATGGTTCCACCGGGAAGGGGGAAAAAAACGAGTAAAATTACAATGATTTTGCCTTATACTCGAGTCTGCTATTTTGACGTTAATGCTACATATTTAATTATTTATATCCATTATTTCATTATATCAAATAAAACAGGCTTGCCAAACTAGTTTCGCTCGCTCATTGCCCATTCATGATTTGCTCAAATTAGACTATACATGCCATCAAGTATAGAACTAAATTAGCTCAAGTGCTTGAGGAAGTAGACTGAATGCTTCAAACTGATTTTCTCTTTTGAAAACTCGTAGGGGTCTAGTTATCTTTTGATTCGGAAAAAGAAAAAAAATACGATCACATAATATTTTTTTAGAAAGATATATAATATTTTAAAATATAAATGTTTATTAAATAATACTGCACACAATTAATGAAATATAAGGGAAGGAAATTATGCACAAACAATATAAAAATACTTAAATAAAAGAAGAATTATACAGCTGTAGTACTTGATCATAAGTGCATTTGATAAAGCAAGAAAAATGTTATGCTGATCATTTTATTCATCAACAAAGTTCCTCAATAAGCGCAAAAATAACGAGTAAGATTTTAATTAAAAATTTTTATGTAACAATACAAGACTTTTGGCTATGACTTGATATTGTCTAATAGAGGAACTTCTACGGTTCAAAGTCAATAAGATTATCAGTTAATTATCTGATTATTGAAATAAATATAATAATTAATATATAAGTATTCCAATGGTATAATTACGATTATTAAAATAAATATAGTAATTAATATATTAGTATTTCAATAGTACAATTATTAAATAATTGATGCGGTTAGTCCCTTCAAGATTAATATCACAAATGCTACTTGAACTTTAATTAAATATAAAATCAAGTACTTGAAATTTGAACTCAATCAATTTAGTATATGAAATAAATTTTGGTACACATTAACCGTACTTCTATTAAATTAGCTAACACCATCATTTTTTACCAATATGATGGAGGTATGCTGGTGTATACGAAAGTTCTTTTAGAAAATAAATAAATAAATTTTAAAGTTTAGGTACTAAATTGATTTATATTAAATTTCAAATACCTAATTACATATTTTACTAAAGTTTATATATCATTCATAACATTTACTTATCCTATTAAAAAATTATTATGAATACCCACGTAAGGATTATAAAGAGACTTGACTATTTGTTAGACTACATTGATAAGTGAGGATTACATAGAGAATTATTTTCTCTTTTGGACACATCTTATGTTTACATAGTTGTACATGTATTACTTAGTGCTAGAAATAAACATGAGTTGTACTTTGTAACTCGAAGAATTGCTTTTGCGAACATCTTGCTGTAATTAATTGAGAGCAAATAATAAATAAGATGACAAACAAAAGAGAGGGCAGCGAAAAATTTAACCAAAAGTAGCTTGAGTAAGGAGTCTTCTGGAAACTCAAATTCCAGCTTTTCTTTCTTGCATTTTCCATTCATTCATTTAAAACCCTGGCAATAAACATTATGGGTAGTTAAGATACCATGTAGATATTTCATATCTTTGATTTCATTCATCATGGATCACTAGATCTAACAAAAAGCAACAAACTATAGTTTCTCTACTAAACAAGAATAGTAAAGAGAGAGAAGAGAAAGCATACTTGTTATTTTTTATATTAGCAATGAGGGTGGAAGTTTTTTCTTGTATTTTATTAAGGGTTTTGCATTGTTTTTGTTTCTTGCTCATTGTGAATTTGTAAAATCGGGCAGGCAATTTCTTGAGCCATGTTTGGGCTTAACAAAAACATGATGGGATTATACAAAATTTTTTTTGGTGGGCCATAAGAACTATTACAACACGCTAATGTGGGGAATTGAACTGGATATCTCAAGAATAAGGACCTAGAATAGATGTTAGTGGACTACAAGACCATTGGCGGAATATACAATTTTCATTTCATAGTAGATGCTATATATATTATGTGCACTATAACATGATATAAATAAATTACAAATGAAAATTATTATGGATGACACAAGAGAACGTAACTATACATTACTATAATTATAACTTTTGTAACTATTATAATCACCTATATCCCTAGTATGCCTTTTGTTAAGATGAATTAATTCCATATATATAAATCGGTCTTTTGACTAATTTCCAGTAATTAATTATAACCTTGATTGCCTTTCGTAGATATAATTAATTCTATACATAAAAACAACTATTTTGACTAAATTATAATAAGTGCTTTGACAAAATAATTATTGATTAGTTGTAACAATTTTTGATATACTATTAAGAAAATAACTATACAAAATTTTACTGGATAAGAAGAGCGGGAGGTCTAAAATTTCTTATATATTCTATAACTACAAAATTAAACATCCGTAGTAGAATTCAATATTAACGTATCAATGATGGCCGAAGATCATTCGCTAAAATCTATGAGTAAATGTAGTATCTTAAGAACACAAGGTGTTGAAGACCAAAATGATTTTTTCTTTTCGGTTGAATAGATATAGGTTGAATAAGATATGAATTCTTACTTTGTATTCTACGCTATATATATATGGTATCAACTTTTGTATCTAGAATTTATATTGCGACACATTGTATTCATTTTATATCCCGTAAAATCTATAATGTATAAGGTATGATGTGGAACTTATAATTTTTTTTTTTCTTAAATTTCAAGTTCATAAAAATTTATATGGATTTATGTTATGTGTAGAGCTACTTATTTCATATATTCATTATAAACAACCTATAGAAAAAAATTTAAAAAATAATTTCTTAATGTCACTGTTAGAAATTCTTAGATTTTACAAAAAACAAATCTTCATGTAAAACTAATTTTCAAATCAGGATCTTCTAAACATGATAGAAACAATGAAAATTATAATGGTTTTGATACATACCATTGTCCATGATTTTGAATTCCAATCAATAGAAGAAAATTTGGTTCGATTTTGGCTTGGTGATTTTCTCTCACTCTACCTTTCTTTTTTCTGTTTCTCTTTTGATGGTGGAGAATGAAAAATTATTCTGTAATGAAAAGTCATGATACTTTTCTTTTAACTGTCATATGTAAATAAGGAGAGTGGAGGGATTTGAAACCCTATGACTCAAAATTACCATTATGTCCAAATGACCATCATATTGAACCTTTCATATTAGAGTCATACCATACGTCACATGGGCCATTAATGTTAAAATAATTTAACAGTCACATGTTTTGCAATGAGTAAATTATGTTTATATGTAAAAGCTAGAACCTATAGCAAACACATGTAAAAATTGATTATTTGAATCAAACAAATTTACAAAACTTGTCTTAAATTCCAATAGTTTATAAATTATGGAAGCATTTCTGTCATTAATTAGCTTTGTAATATGAAAAACACTTCCATCTAATTGATAGATACAATTGAAATTCTTCCAAAATAAAGATACTATGTCCTTTCAAAATAAAATCATAGAAGATCTTTCTAAATAAAAATTTCTAGAGGTAGTTTACAAATGACAATTTTGAACAAAAATGGTAAAAAATTTTTGAAGCATTATTTTTTATTTCTTATTTATAATATTATTTTATAATTTTTAATTGAGTGGATATAGGGTACCTACTCCTATGGTCTCTATATATTAGAATATAAATTTAAAAGCGAGTATAGGGTATGAAGACCTTTATCTATACCCCATCTTGTAAAAGTATGTTTTGGGTTAATATGAAAAATGATATCTGAATTTCTATAAAAAATTCACTAATGTACCTGAAGTTTGGTTTTAAATAATTTGGTATTTAAATCAAGTTTACATATATATTATTCCTACATAAAGTTTGATTTTGAATAATTTAGTACCTAAACCAAGTTTTTGTGTACATATTTCCTACTTAAAGTAAGTTTAATTAGGTAGAAAAAATGTATATGAAAACTTGCTTCGGGTACCAAATGGTTCAAAATCAAAATTTAGGTATCAGATTGAACTTTTTGCGAAAGTTTAAGTACCATTTTTGATACGTCCTGTGGAGAAATATATAATTTTACCTACTTAAATCAGGTGTATGGGTTATATGTGGTACATTATTAGATGAGGTTATCGTTTGTTGATAGGAGAATTTTGGCTATAACATGTTGGGCCGAAATCTCAGGCTAGTAGGCTCCTAGGCCTACTAACAACCCTTAAGGGTCTCATTTCACGAAGACCTTTGGGGAACATAATAGCCTCGACCTCATGACTAAGCTCCATGGCAACCTCGGCTCCTTCACACAGTCAAAGTCCTCGACCTCGATCGCAACTCGTTGGATGGAAACCCATGACAACGAGATCTAGCTAGTTGGGACCTCGACCTTAGGGAGGACCCTTAGCAACTTGATATTTGTATTTCCTTGGTAATTTGTACCTACCTAGCCATCCTCCGTACCCGACATATTCATACCTTAGTCCTGGTTCATATTAAGAGTTTCTTAGCTTCCCAATCACTCAAGAAAGTTTTCATGGCCTTCCCCAAGCATTGAAAAATTGACTCAAAATCAATATGGATAGGGGAAATCCGATTGTTTAATTAAAACAAAGCATTGAGATGGTCCCTATGGATGCTCATGCAATGTGATTTTTGCCTAGTGCTTTGAATGTTGAAGTAAAGAAATTTAATAAAGCGTGGGTAAATGGTAGGAGTAACTATGACTCTCTTAAGGTAGCCAAATGCCTTGTCATCTAATTTGTAACGCGCATGAATGGATCAACGAGATTCCTATTATCCCTGTCTATCATCCAGTGAAACCACAGCTAGGGAAACATGGTTGGCATAATTAATCGGGAAAGAAGACCCTGTTGAGCTTGACTCAAGTCTGACTTTGTGAAATGACTTAAGAGGTATAGGATAAGTGGGAGCCTTTAGGTGAAAGTGAAATACCACTACTTTTAATATTATTTCACTTATTTTGTGAAATGGAGGTAGGGCTTGGCCGCTTCTTTTAGTCCTAAGGTCTACTTCTGTAAGTCGATTTGGGTAGAAGACATTGTTAAGTGGGGAGTTTGGTTAAGGCGGCACATCTATTAAAAGATAATGCAGGTGTTCTAAGATGAACTTAATGAGAAAAGAAATCTTGTTTGGAACAAAACGGTAAAAGCTCGTTTGATTCTGATTTCTAGTATGAATACAATCGTGAAAGTGTGGCCCATCGATCCTTTAGATCTTCAGAATTTGAAGCTAGAAGTGTCATAAAAGTTACCATAGGAATAATTGGCTTGTGGCAGCCAAGAGTTTATAGCAATGTTGATTTTTAATCCTTCGATGTTGGCTCTTTCTATAATTGAGAAGCAGAATTCACCAAGTGCAGGATTGTTTACCCACCAATAGAAAATGTGAGTTAAGTTTAGACCATCGTGAAACGGGTTACTTTTACCTTATTGATGACTTTCACTTATGGTTGTATTTCTTTGTAAAAACTATTAATAATCATTAGACTTATTGATTAAGGGTTTGTTTGAATTGTTTTATTGTTTTTACTTCATCAATATCTATATTTCTAATTTGTATCTAATTTATATATGAGTAATTAGGTCTTTATCCTTTTTCTACCATGTTAACACTAAATAGATATGAAAAACAAACTAATCAAACAAATTTTATTCATGGGCTGATAAAACATCTAGGCCTTTCAAGTGGAGATATTGGCTACTCCAATTGATTTATTTCCCTAAAATTTCTGGTTCTTGAAAAGTAAACTTCATTTATGTAGATGTACAAATCTGATTACAAAGGCCTCAAGTCTAATTTTTATTTGGATTTAACTCTTTTGGCTGATGTGATAGGGCTTAAAGAGTTAGGCCTAGTTCAATTGGGATGATCAAGGGAGATTTGACATGGTAGACTTGGAGTAGGACCTGTTGGAATTGGCCAGGCCAATTCCAACATTTCTTAAATTGGCTCACACACATTATAAATAAAGGCCTTAATGGGCCTAGGTCCATAAGGGAGCCCATATCCATATTCATTATGAGAGGGATTCATTTTAGCCGTTGATCATATGCTCATCTGATGGACAACATCAACAGCTAGATTCTATATAAATACCCTTAGTCTACATCTCATTTGGATAGAGAGAAATCTGGTAAAAAAGCTATTTTGCTGCCGAATTTTTGCCTTGATGAATTAAACACTTGATTTACTCAAGAACATATACCACTTTATTATACTTAGTGAGGTTGATTCTATTTAGCTTCCTCACCTGTGACAAGTGTGTTAGAGCCAACTAAGATTGCTTACTCCTTCTCCCTACACGACTCTCCTTTGATCATCCTTATACGTGTTGTTTTCTTAGGTCACGAGTAGCGCGATAATCACACAACATGCATGTGATCGTTGCACTTGGATTCATACCTCAACATTTATAAAAATGGACTAATGTTCCCGATTTAGTTTATAGAGTTTTAATTTTCTGGTAGTTCCATGAAACGCCATATTTCCATATCATTACACGTAGGAATTTTTTTTTTTTGTTAAACTGTTTTTGGAATTTTTAAATAAGGGTAGATTTATTGATTGATTTCAGCAAGAAAAAAGTTGACAGTTAATTAAATAGAATTATGCTTCATTAAATGCTATGCCCATTAACAGAAACACCATATAAACAGCTCTAGGAAGATATAAACGGTGTCATCGTCACCGTTAGTTTCAATAAAACGTTGTCCATTATTTGAATAAGTAAATCCCACTATTGCCTCTTCAGAATAAACATGATTTTTGAGTTAGATTAAAACCCTCTATCAACTAGAATTTCTACTACAAGAGTTAGACCAACGATAGTAAAACTTTGCTTCCAAGTACACTATTTTTTCATAGAATAGGACATATTCAATTTTCTTCATCATCTCTTATAATTATATATTGTTAGTTAAGAAAAATGCAAAAGCAGGACTATGATAATAAATATGGAAATTTTTGAGTAAATATTAATAAATATAGATAGGTTCTTTTATGTCTTTATCTGCATGTTGTTCATAATATGATATTGAAATGATCATAAAAAGTAATGTAATAAATATTTCAATGGTTTGATCACTATTATGTATAAATTTGAACATTTTAATAATTCACGGAGTGAGTCCTATAGAAAAAAAAAAAGGCTAATGCCATGAAAATTATTTGAATTTTGTCTAAATATTCAATAAAACTACCTAAGCTTTAATATAGTTAATATATCATCTGAATGTACTTTTCTTATCCAAAATACTACCTCTGATAACTCCATCTAACTTTGTTCGCATAGCTAGCATCAACAACTTATTACATCTTGACATGTGTTTGTGGCCTACCTATATCATATGCCACATAGATTATTAATTTGTAAATGTAATAAAATATATCTTAAATCTTCTCTGGCTCATTAAAGAAAAAGATTTTCACATGTATGGGGAAACGAACCTATCATATTTTTTAATGGAATCGATCTCTTAGTTGTTCAACAGTTTAAATTAATACTAGCATTACGTCATTGAAATATTTAATATATCACATTTTACTTATTATATTTATTTTAATGGTTGTTTACAAGAGTATAAAAGTTACATATCTATGTAGATATTGAAGGAGTGAGTATCAACAATTTTTTCACTCATGTTAATAAATTGTGTAAGTTCTAATATTATTTCCATTTTTCTTTTGCATACATCGCATATATTAAAATCGAGCATTTATATCCCATAAATGGGGAATAGCTTGTCTTCCTACGGAAAAAATGGTAGAGTGAGTTTGAGAAAAGATTCAGTGGGTATTATACGTCACATGTAATACATATGTAGTGTGTAATTTTTAATGATGTTCTAATACGTAAACATGTGTGTGATGGTTATTTTGAAAACCATCCACTATATTATCTATGTATTAGCATATAGTTGTGAGTTATATATCACATGTATATTCTCGTAACTTGTATAACCCACCTAATATTTTTCCAGTGAGTTCACTCAATGAATACTAAAAGAAAAAGTAAGATAAAGAAGGCGCAAGTAATACTGTCAGGAAGATTCTTCTATTGGATGCCACTTTAATTTAAAGAAAGAACACCCTTCACTTTATATAAATGTACTCAAATCTGCATTTTTCTTCAATATAGAAGCCACACTTGGTGTGCAATCATTGTTTGCTCTCTAGTCTTTAATTAATTACATCTCTAATGGATTGTTCTTTCCTCATCACCCTCCCATCAACATCAAAACTTAGGCCATGTTCGACCTTATTTCCAACATATACGTTGATCATACAAATGACTTTTATCCTATTCCTCACCTTTGATCCAATCAATTGCAAACAATGTAGAACATCCTGCGGCAGTGTCCCAATTTCCTACCCTTTTGGCATAGATGATGGCTGTGGCAGCCCCTATTACCGCCGCCTTCTTGTGTGTTCCGATTCGGGAAATCTCGAGCTTCGCACGCCTTCAGGGCGGTATCCGATCCGCAACATAAGCTACTCTGATCCCCATCTTATGGTTAAGGATCCCCTAATGTGGAATTGCCAGGACAGGGACAACTTTCGACCAACACGGGCATTTAGCCTTGATTCTAGCACACATTTGTCCCTCTCATCCCAGAATGATTACTTGTTTTTCAATTGTAGTGGGGAGCATGTGATAATCGAACCGAAACCGGTTTTTTGTCACCGGTTCCCTGATCGATGTGATTCGTCGTGTGATAGTGCTAGTTATTTATGTAGGCACTTGCCAGAATGTGCCAGTGCATTGAGTGGAAGTCCAAGTTCTTGTTGCTCTTATTATCCTAAAGCAATCGAGTCACTTCGGCTGATGCTTAAGTACTGTTCAAGTTACACCAGTGTGTATTGGAGGAATGTTGGTTCAAGTGGTGATGATCAGGTTTTGGAATATGGCATTCGGGTGGATTTCGATATTCCGGTGACCACCCGCTGCCTCCGGTGCCAAGATCCAGCGAAAGGAGGAGGAACTTGTGGATTTGATGCTGAAACGGAGAGTTTCCTATGCCTTTGCCAAAATAAAAATGTGACCACCTACTGTAAAGGTAAAATTTTGAATATCTATTGATCCATACCATATGTTTTCTATATGTTTTTTTTAAGGCCAATTATTTGGCTCTAACACCTTATTTTGCAGATAATTCTGGACACGCCAAAGCTGCAATAATTGCAGGTAATATTAATGTTTCTTGCATCTTCAATTTTCTGATGTTTGTTTTGGGTGAATTTAATACAAATGAATAGGTGTTTACACGAATTCGATTTGATTAGTCTATTGAACGTGAATCTCATGAAATCTAGTTTGATTAGATTGTAAATATGAATTTAAATATCATTAAGTTTGACCCGAGCTTATATGTCTGAATTATGCTAAACATTCAAGAAAAATCTGGCTTTATTAGTCAAATTGGAGATTTTTTTATTATCATTTTATAATGAAGTTTTGATCTTAAAGTTGTGAACCCAAATCAAATTCAAATAAATCGAGTTTTATGATGTTAAATTTTAGTTAGACCGTGTACTATTTGAGTATTATTTGTCTTTACTAATTTCAGGGACAGTAACTGGAGTATCGGCTGCCGGAGCCGTAGGAATAGGAGCCGGATTATGGTTCTTTAAGAAAGTGAGGGCAAAAGCACCGGTTACTTGTGGAGTTCAGAGCAATGAGAATAGGCTTTATTAAAGCCGTTTATTAAATCAATGATAATGGTCCAATTACTTTTGAGTGAGTCGGCCATTTTGCAAATTTTGTAATTCCTTTGTTTTTTCCTTTTATTTTATTATTTTCCTTTTTTACTCTTCTTTTGCTTTTTCCTTGGAATCGTATGTTTCTTGCATGCTTAGCTACTCAGATACCTTTCTTTATAAGTGAGTTATAAAGACTGTTGTGTATATATATAGATTTACATATATATATTGACCAAAGCTCCATTTCAGTACATTGAATATGCCATTGTAAGTTGGGGTTGGCAAAAAAATCGATCGAACCAAATCGATCCGTAATCAAACCAATCCAAACTGAAAATATGTTTTTTTCTCATGGTTTGGTTTGAAAATTTTCAAATCAGAAACCAATTCGTAAATTTATGGTTTATTTTGGAAGGTAAACCAAACCAATCCATAAAACCGAATCAAACTGTTTTAGAAAAATATAATAATATTTTACTATATATTTATATGATTTCATTTAATATTTATTATTTGGTAAATATTGATTAAAATCAACTTGTTCTTTTTTAAATTTTTTTAAAGCTCATGATATGTAATTTTTTGTTGATGATGAACTATTATTTTTTTAATAGCTTTTAATTTTGTAAAGTATGAAATTTATTTATTTAGTTATAAACTTTCATTATGTATTAATTGTTTAATATATTTTGTCAACTGGTCATTTATTTATTGATGAATTTTGTTGATAGATGATTTTTTATTTTAGCTAAATTATTGGTAGATAATTGACATGATGGTTATATTAAAAATCATAAATTATGACTTACTATGTATTGGTTAGTGAATGTATTTTATTGATGGATAATTGATTTTATAGAGAACTATAGATTAAAAGTATGATGAATTTATAAAGTATTTTGTTGTGGTTTATAATATCAACTTTGTAAAATGATATAAATATTTAAGAATCCACAAATGTAAAAAAACTAGAACAAGAAAAATTTTTAGTTAGAATTTTGATTTAAACTGTAATCCAAACCGAACCAAACCGTTATTTAATGGTTTAAAAAATTTATAATCCGAACAAAAACATTACTTAATGGTTTGGTTTGAGATAAAAAAAAACCAAACCGTAAATTATGATTTGATTTGGTTTTAGGAAAAACCGAACCAAACCGATCCGTGCCCACCCCTAATTGTAAGGGTTGAAATTAATTTTTAAATTAATTTGTGCACTCTTGGAGCCACTTATTCTTCATATAAGATATAGGGACGGTTTGAATCTAAACTTGGAACCGCACCGAAAATATCATTAGTCGTTCTAGAACCAGCTAAGAAACCACTAGTTTTCTATTTCTTTAGCGCTTTTTAGGCCTAGAATCAACTAGAATAGATGATTCCAACCAGTTCCATTGAAAAAAAAAAAAAAAGGGAAAAATAGAGGAAAAAATTTAAAAAATAATATTAAATATAAAATTATTAATGTTTAAGCTATTTCATATGAATAGTAAAATTTATTATCTATTCATAATTTTTAATTTATTATTATCAATATTACAAATAATCATAACCTAAAATCATATATAATTTAGTTTATATAAACTTCTCTTAAAAGCAAAATTCATTTCCTTAACAATGTGAATCTATCTTTGTATTGTAATTTTCTTTTTATCTCTAGAGTATTTTACAATCTCATATTATTAACTACAATATTATATGTTTTTGTATATAACTAAATGTCCATTTCACACTTTTAGACTCAATAATTATTTTAAGTTTAAATTTTATTTTATTAAAAACTAAAATTCATTCCTTTTTTTTTTTTAATTTTTACTTGAGAAAATGAAGGTTGTTTTTTAGTTTTAAAACTACAATCGAGAATCGTTGAATTCATAGAACTAGACTAGAATAGTGAGAAACGGTTACGGATCTGATTCTGGAACCGGCCATGTCTGTATACGTATCGCTAAACTTATTCCACTTTAACCGACTCCATTGTGTTCTATATTCTTTGTTCAATTATAAAGCCTCTTAATACGGCCTAAATTTCGCCGGTTCCAATTAGCTCTCACCTTCATCTGTTTGGGGTCCCTCATCTTCTCCTTAAGGCCGACAAGAGACGTTGCTAAAAGTCTTACGTTCGAGCGAACGGATTGAAGACAACGAGCTAGATGTTGCAGGATTAGAAAACACAACTAAAAGGTATGGTGTGATCAAAGAAATTTTCTAATAATATGATATCTCCTCACTATCCTCAGCAATTCTCCCCCGTGTGGGAAGATAGTGACATGGTGAGTATCTATTCAAATAATCACCATTACAAATGTCTTTGATCTCTTCTTTCTTTGCCGTTACAATTACCATATCTTTGAACATTCCAAATGCTTACGATGAACATTTACAACAAATTGAATGATTCAGTACTTAAAATTAATTTCCTATTTTAGTTCAATAGTCAACAAAGTGCTTAACATGAATGAGATGTGAATAAAAGTGATATTATTATCTTACTAACATTATGGTAAAAAAAAAAAAAAGGGAAAAGAAAAGAAAAGGAAAGAAAAACTCACTAACAGAATGATGATCAAACGATTCACAGATCTCTTTATCTAATTCCTTAGGTGCACTAAATTTATTCCACGTATGTTCATATCTCAAGATGATTTCAAATCTATCCATAGATTAACCAAATAAATTAGAAAAATAAATTCGTACGGTAACCATGAAGCTCGGAGATGCGCCAGGCATGGTAAATAGGCTGCAGCAAGTGCGAGCCAGCATGCAGGTCGCCGGTCTAGCACAGTACGAAAAGCACGCGATGAAAAAAAAAACAAAAACACAAGCACTCGTAGCCCATAGGTCAGCAAGTGGCATGCGAGACATGTGGCATGTAAGGCACACTAAATAAGTCGATCAGCACAACACGACACGGCATGTAAAGCATGCGAATCGGTACGTGGGTTTTTATTTTAAAATAATTATATTAAAAATAATGGTTTATGGGAACATGATTATTTTTTTTATAAATCAATAATATGTCTTGTGGTTCCTTAATCTCAATTAAAAATAGCACCTAGTATACATATATCCTCTTAATAAAACTTATATGGATCATGTATATCTATTTTAAAGAACTAAAATCCCATATTAATAAAAAAAAAAGTTAAAAACTTTCTCTCATGGTTTGTTTTATCTAATTTTAAAGTTCTAGATAAGATATATGTAATTAGAACTTCATTGGCATAACACGTTTATAAAATTTATATTTTTATTTTAATGATCCTAATGAAAAATAATGTAGATCATGCTTTATATGATTGTGGGGTGAATTATCAATCAATAAATTATATAAATATAAATAGTCGATATCTTTAGGAAAAAAAATGGTAATAAGCTGGCACGTCTTTCTCCATTATATGGAAAATTATCTTTTTAAATCAAAGAAAGCAGAAAGCAAATTCCGGTGAAAAATGAATTCCTAGGGCGAGTTACAAATATAGGCGGGCAATTTTCACTTTCGAATACATAGTAAATACTTTATTTTATACGATAAAAATTTTCTCGTCCTGATTGTTAAAAAAAAAGCTTTACTTATGTCAAATGTCAGAAGAACTTTTGAATGAATTATAATTAACAAAAATTTTCCTGCTTTGATCTGAATTTCAATGTCTAAGGAATTTTTCTACCATGATGATGGTATGCCGTGGTGCTATGGCAATTCGGATGTAGCTCGATTGAGTGCTGATGGGGTATATGGTATCGGTGTAATATTTGCTTAAGTTTAGGGTGATATAACATGGTTTAGTTCACGTTTATGAGACCAGTTGAACTAGACGATGTTATTGATTAAGACTAAGTAAAGAGTGTGTAACGGCTGTGCACCTTAGAAGACGCGACCTTTTCTTTGTTGGTTATATCATCTAGGAGATATAAGTATTTTGGCTGCCTATATCAACCTCCTGAACATCGTATGGTTACTCATGAACCCCAAATTCCCAGTGGCTTGTTTCGGAGTCTTAGTGCTTCAGTGTTAATTTGTTTATTAAAAAAAAAAGATAATAAATTGTTATTGCTACATTGCATATAGTTAAGCTTGTGTGACACTCCGTGTGTGATTTAGTTACTGTGTATAGAGTTTCGACTCATTATTGTTGTTGTTATTGTCTTTTCCAGGTTTGTGTTGATGAATGATGAAGATGATGATGTTATTGATGATGGAGTTGTTGTTGAATGATGTTGGTGATGATGATGGTGTGGTTGATGATGCTGATTATGTTTGACTCAGGTATGGGCGATCCAAGAAGTTTGAGAGGATGTGTGAGTGAAGTAGGGCCGATGGATTTATTTGTATTTCTATTTGTTTTTATTTTGTTTTAAGAGCTGGATTTATATTTTCAAGTTATAATTTTTATCAAGGAGCTTGTGGAGCCTAAATGTTTTGAAATCATTGATCTACTCATAAGAGTAGATTATAAAATGATTTTAAAATTTTGTTTCTTAAAAAGTTGGTTTACTCCGGTAGGAGTAAAACCATTTATTATGTTTTTATAAAAGTTTGGTTTTCTGTTACTAAATCTAATTGCTTTAGAAATCTAAATAAATGATTTCATTGACTAAAAATGATTAGCAATGTTTAGCATAAACATATCATTCAAAGATACCTAAGCGTGTAATCCATAAATTATTATATGTGGCGGTAACTGCCTTAAATTAAATTTTAAGGCGTTATATAAACACTTTCATAATCACAAGTTACTCATAAAATGAATAAATTATATTACTAACGAACAAATTATAAACAAATTTGACTTAGTAAAGCTCATTTTGATTTATGACTAAAGTGTGGAAATATAATCCAAAACTCCCCTTATGCATAGCTGCACAATCCATAAACGCATGCACTATTCCTCTTGTTATTGCACTTATTATTGCATTTCCCACAATTCTTCTTACCATTGATTGGATTCACACACTTCCCTTTGCAACAGATCTCTAAACACTTAAACTTGTTCCCGCATTTTCCACAATTTAGCCGATCAATTGTTACATCGACACACTTCTTCTCACAACAATCAGGACCAGGACTGCCCTTGACTCGACATATCCTCGGATACTTGTCGCATGTCATTTTGGTAGGTCTTGAGCTCGTAAGAATCCGGCCGGTGCCACGAAGTGAAGCTAAGTCTTGTCCGTGTAGGAAGGGAGAGCTACTGGTAGTTATTTTTATTGGTCAATGCCAAAGTGGAATGATCTAATTCAATTACCACAGGAGCTCAAAAGTAAGACCAAGTTAGGCTTTTCAAAAATGCTGTTTAGGTAAATTCTGATCCCACATATTGAGTTACCCCTTTTTGACTATAAATTAACCCACATTGTGAAACATTAACGTTTATTGTCTTGGTTGATTGATGCTGGCATTTGGCTGATTAGCTGAAATTATCATGTGAAACATGTATGAAGGATTCAAGAGAGAGGATCGACAATTTTACCAACACTGAATTCCATTTCATCTGAATATAATCAATATCAAAATTTTATTACTTAAAATATAGCTACTTTTTAAAAAATAATTTAAATATGTCAGTGAATATAAACATTATAGGGTTCCTCTACTCAAAAGCAAAACTCTCTTAATTAAGTTTGTTTTCTCTATTTTTCTCGAGTATAAATTATAGAAGGAAAATTTACCAATACAAAACCAAAATTGTATAAAAATAAGTCAATCATGGTATATGTTGTGCGGCTAAAAATAGCTGTAACATAGAGGATGCAACTTTAGTTTTCATAGGTCAAATAGTCTCCACATAATGCAAAATTGCGTGCAACGCTTATATAATATTCTATACCGAATTTGACAGTATTATGTGTTTAATATTTGAAACCAATTCTGTGGTCTCGTCTTATTTATCGACCACTTATATTACAAAAGTTTACAAAATGGACAAAGTTAGGCATGTCGAAATTAGTGGTATACATTACGTATAACATTAGCTTGCATTTTTAGAGAACCCCTGGAATTCAGAAATTAATATTATGGGAAAAAAGAGTAAATGACAAAATTAATATTTGAATTTTGCACAAAAATTCACTTTAGTATATAAATTTTAAAATGATCAATTTACTACTCAATAAAAAATTTTACAGTCATTTTTTTGAATATCTTCTTAATACCGTTTGTTTTTGTTTGTAGACACAAAATACTTCTAATATCGTCTATCATTGATTGATTGTGTTTCACATAAGAATAAATAGTGTTAGTAAGGTAGTAAAACTTGTCATAAAAATTTTAGTTAACTATTAAATGGACCACTTTGAAGTTTAGATACCAAATTGAATTTTTATATAAATTTCATATACCAAATTTGAAATTCTAATAAAAAAATAAAAAAGGGCTAGCAAGAGTTATTTATAATGTCGTTATACCATATTTTTCCGTTTACTTTTGTTAACTAAAAAATATTGAATTGTCAGCCTGATCAAATCGGCTTTCAATACGCATTTTCCGTTACAAGAGCACTTTTCTATGTCGTTTTGATTTTGACCTTCATTTGCCCATGATATTATTACTCGCACAGCGACGGTACTGACGTTTCTCGGGTCAAAAGGTGACGAATTGCGTCGTCGTCTTTGCTACATTAATCTTCCGCTCCTCGTAATATCGTCCTTTCACTTCCGGTCGTCTTGGATATTTACGATCGGAATTTATAGGATCTTATTATGGAATCGTAGCATCGGTATTATAAATTTAAATTAATTATAAAAAATTAATGTAAAAAAATTTTAAAAATTTCATTATAATTGAAAAAAGATTTAAATAATTTATTAAAATAACGACACCGATATCTTTATAGCCACATGGATCATAGAATTTTCTTTATTATCTAATCAAATCTAAAAGCATAAATATTTTTAAATAACTCATAAAATGTCTTCACAGCCTAGTTGGTTAATATAATTGTATTTACAAGAGATCATTATGTGTGATTGAACTTTTGGAATCACCTACTAATTTAATTTATTTATTCTTTTGTGTTAGCAATAAAGATGAAATCATAGATCTATGTAAAATTGATATTTACAAATGAAATTGTATGTTTAAAGTATGCTAAGTTTACGAGTATATATAACTAATATATATACAAACAACTTATGGCTAATTATTTGAATATAGGTAAAATAAACTCATAAAAGTTTGTTGAAAAATTAATAAAATAATGAAACACAGTCCAATGATGGCGGGCAGGGGCAACATGATTGCTTCATTATCATAGAGAGAATCAATAGATAAAAGGGGGTTCGATGTTCTTGCTTTTAAATGAGGATTAAATACATACTATAACGTGTGTTCACTATTTGACCATTATCTCATCATATCCCTAAACTACAAAATTCTATGTGAAAAAATTATTTCTTGAGCTTTTTATAAGAAAAAGAGGTATATAATATGAAACATTATGAGTTAATATGAATTATAATCCTAGGTATGTTTTTTTAGAAATGCCAGTAATTTGAATTAATTACCAAACAGTAAAATATGGGTCATAATATTAGTGGTGAGTACACAAAGGACTTGAACCCTACCTATATGATAGCTTGGGACAAAACAGTATTTGTTGTACCAAATTTGCTCTTCCTATTGCATTTTCACGAATAACATCTGATATGTGTCAAATAAATTAAAAAATAAAAAATCCTTAAAATAAAGGAAGCGCTTCATGATACGTGTTAAATGTTTATTTATAGAGACACAATAAGTACAACAAACTTGAAATAGCAAATTTTTATTTGGGATTATACATCCCTACCACTTAATCATGAAAGTGGGTTGCAACCCACTAGAAATTCAAGGTCACAGGGATGAGGATGACCTAGTTTCACTAGCTTATTTTCTTTTTCGGATCTTTGTCTTCCCTTTTTGTTTCTTTTTCCTCAACAACATTTTTATTTTATTAAATTTTATGTATAATAATATTATCTTATCAAATAAATTATTTATGAACCAATAAAAAAACCCATTGTTGTCTCAATTTAAAATTAATAAATAATTATAAAACACAAATCATATACATTTGTTGAAGAGAAAAAGCAAAGTTTACCTATTTATAAAATCCTCAAAATACAAATGATGTTTATGTAATTATTTTACAAGCATAAGTGATTGTTATTCTTGTATACGAAAAAAGATAACAAAAAGTTTGGATTGGGAGAAAATAAGCCTATATATCCTTAATTGCTTTTAACATGTTTAAAATATGTCATATTATATCTTTATCAATCCTGTTTAGATTGTCAGATTTTTATCTATATCGGATTGGGATCGGTTCGGCATCAGTTCATTAGTGATATTAAATTAGTATCAGTTCAGTTTGGTCAATTTATGAATAAAACTATTAGTATTTCATCGGTATTATATTAATATCTTTTCAGTTTGAAAACGATGCCAAAACGACGATCCAAACAGACCGAAAAAGGTTAACATCAACTACTCACAGAGTAAGATCATTAGCACAACGAAGTAAAAGAATAAAAGATTAAATCTTTGTAGTATCATTTTAACTTCTAATTTAAATAGTTGGTTTGTTGTTAGGTTCCAATAAAAGTCTGGCTCATAATTTAAACTTTTGCACAAAATGAATGTAATATAAATTTTTCATACTTTTAGTGCTAAACTTAATGCTATAGTTCTAATCTTGTTTAACTATATTCAAGTAATGAATGGTTATACAGCGGAATGTCAATTATATATAAAATACCCTACACCAAGACTGTGAAGTTAATAATAATACATATATATATATATATATATATATGGAAATCCCAAATTCATTGGCAAAAAAAAAAAAAAAAACTATTTATTGAGTACTAATCCTTTGTATTGCTTTAGGTACAATGAAATATCTGTGGATATATTATTTCAACAAGAAGCCATATCTCTCATACATGCTATATGAAGGAATCGCATATTCTAAACAATAATTAGTTACACGTAAAACAGATAAAAAATTTTACTAACAAAGAAATTATTAAACAAATCCAACTTAGTATATGCTCATTTTGATTTATGATCAAAGGGAAAATGTATCCAACTTGCAACTCCCCTTATGCGTAGCTGCACAAGCCATAAACGCATGCACTATTCTTGTTCTTGTTGCACTTATTATTGCATTTCCCACAATTCTTCTTATCGTTCATTGGATTCACGCACTTCCCTTTGCAACAAATTTCCGAATACTTACACTTGTTCCCACATTTCCCACAATTTAGCCGATCGGTTGTCACATTCACACATTTCTTCTTACAACAATCAGGCCCTGGACTGCCCTTGACCCGGCATATCCTAGGATACTTATTGCATGTCATTTTGGTGGGTCTTGAGCTCGTAAGAATCCGGCCGGTGCCACGAAGTGAATTGAATTCTTGGTTATGTAGGAAGGCTGAGCTAGTAGTAGTTTCGTTGATTTGGGAATCATCTTCATCGTCTAAGATGGATGTGTCCTCTTGTGATAATACTTTGGTTGGGAGATTATGTATTACCATTATTACAATAAGTAGGGTTAGCAAAAGGAGTGATTTGTCTGGGGGATTCATGGTGGATTTGATGAGGATAAAACCTTAATCAATTGTAAGGTAATCAAGAGAAGGATGGAATTGAGTGATCAACTTGCATGGCTATATATATGTGTGTGTTCACATTTTTTTTTTTTTTTTTTTTGGTCAATGGGAAAGTGGAATGGTCTAATTTAACGACTCATAAGCTCAAAAGTAGACCTAGTTAGGCTCTTCAGAAGTATTATTTAGGTAAATTCAGGTCTCACATATTGATTACCTTTTTTTGGTCAATTAGTTGACATTATTCCTTGGGACATGCTCGATGGGGGGATTCACCATACATTAAATTTGGTTTATTGGAAGAGAATTATCATTTAATGTTTAGTACTTGTAGCTTAATTATTTCCTTATTTGGTGTTCAAAAGTATTATAGCATGGCAAGCATCTTCATTCCATATAATATCATATAAATAAGGAATGAATATTGCTTTTTTTTTTTTTTCAATACATGAATTACTCTTCTTCGTAAAATGTAATGTTTATTTTGAAATTATCCTTAGTAATAAAATAGAATATGCATCTAAAGGTGATTGATGGATAGATAATCCATAATTTTATTCCTAATTAAATCTTCGGGAAGGCATGGATAGGGAGTAATAGGCCATGTATGGCTGCGCCTAGTCCCTCAAAATACAAACATATAGAATATATAATATAATTGAACTAAATACTAAGCGTAAATTATATAAAATATCTAGGGCATTATATTCATGAGAAGAAAATTTGAGCAGTACCAATTGATAGAGCGATATGATGAGCCAATAATGGATAGAGCTAGTTATACAAATAAGTTTAGATTTTTCCAATTACAATGAAAGCTAATAGTCTATACAATATTTTAACCCAAAGCAAATTCATTTAATATTTTGGTTGTGATGGACAGGAATATAATAAATTAGTTGTTTAAACTTTGGAAAAAAAAAGTTGTTAATTGTTATTGCTAAAATAGATTGATTAGAAGATTTCAAAAGATAGAAAACTATGTGTTTTTAAGGAAAAAGAAAAAGGTGAGTGGATTCAATTAGACTTGATTAAGCTTTCTCTAAGTCCATGTGAATGAGATTAAGAGGAAATTGTAGGCTTAGCAGCTAGACCCAAGCAGACTTAAAATAGGGGGAAAAAGGCTCTTGAGTTTAATAAAGCCAAGTCAAAATAAGTTCTTAACTCACCCTCTCCATCATTTTTAGTTATTTATGGAACCATCGATTGCCATTGAAATGATTTTGCATCAATTTTCATTGAAAAAATTATAAAATTACAAACTCGTATCATTAACTCGCGATTTTAACAATTATGATCTTTGTTGGATAACTATTTATTTACATTTCAAGGAAAAACACAATAAATTTATGAGAAACTCTTAACCTATTTGGTTGCTTAATTTTTCCAAGTACAAACTATCGGAAAATAATAATAATAATAACCAATCCCAATATAAATAAGTCAAATATAATATGTGTTGTAAGACAAAAGAATTGGCCATAGCATAGACAATATAACTTTAGTCTTCATATAGAGGGAATAGTCTCCAAATAATGCAAAAGTGTCGACATTACTTGCATAATATTTAATAACAAATTTGACAAAATTATGTGTTTCATATTTGAAACCAATTATATAGTCTTATTCAACGACACAACAACATATGTACACAACTGTATAAAATAGACAAAGTTAGGCATTGCCAAAGATAAGAATACGTATGACATACAATTTTAGCTTGCTGCTTAGAACCTCTATTTTTCCAAAATTAGTATAGGTGGGAGAATGTAAACATATCTTAATCATTATTGTCCCAATTTACAATAATTTGTAAATCAATAATTAAGTGTTGTTTCAATTTTTAAACTACCATATCTTATCATATCATACCATATCATTGTTAACTTAACAATAAGGAGTCTCTCTTCTTCTTCTTCTTTGCTAGGGAGGCAATTTTTCTCTATAGTAGGGATTTTGACCTTCGATTATTACTACACGTTCAGTTCTTTTGCTCCACGCAAAATGGTCCTCTTCTGGCTGTCTTGTGTATATATACAGTTATGTTTAAAAGCGATATAAGAGTTGAGATTTCAAAAAAAAAAAAAAAAAAAAAAGAAAGGACACAAACGAATAAAAGTGAAAATGTTGAATTTGGTACTCAAACTTTATCTAAAAATGCAATCAAGTGCCTAAACTTTAAAAAGTTCAATTTGATACCTAATTAAACTTTATGTGTCCATATTAAATGCCTCACTTAACTCTATTAATTTTGGTTTGTCTGTGTGGATACAAAAGTGAATAGAACTTGGACACGTCTCACAAGTATTAAGAAAAAAATTAGTTAGGACTATAGTTACAGCTCCCTTTTTTTTTCCATCAACATCCAAAATTTAACGTGAAGGGGAAAGGGAGCTCCATCTTCTTCCTAATATTCAAACTCATTCTCTTTCTAAAATACCCTTACCCATGTGCAAATTTCTCTCTAAATCTTGATAAATTTTAGGAAAATCGAGAAAAGACCTTAGCGTAAATTGATTTCTGGGCATGTAAAACTTTATAAAAGATTAATCTTTTCATTAATAAACTTTGATAACAAATTCCACCAACATTTTCTTTGTCTAAACTCCATGATAATTTCTCAGACATCTTCCTAAGATTTTGTCAATTTTAGGCAAAATTCTAATCAAAACAAGGGTATGGATAGGTTTTTGAATGTTTACATATTCAAAAAGAGTAAACTTTCGTCTCAATTTGTTATGAACACATTAGATCGAAGCTTCTATTTGGCCACTTCAGAGAGTCGAATCGCCATCGTGACATACTGCTACCATCATTGCTATTCTAGGTCAAACACACGAACCACCTCTACAGATTACCACTCGTAAGGCAAACACGTAGTAGATGTACACCACCAACATCTACTGCCACAGTGATTGCTTTACGTAGTCATTATCTTTTTCTTTTAACTTAACCTGTTAATTAATTTTTGTTTTGTCATTGCTAATTTTAAGGTAGTATTGATTTTGATCATTCACTCTTTCTTTTAACTTAACATCGATATTCTTTAAAAAAAAACCATGTAACCACTTAGCTCATCCATTAGGTTTTCATTGCTAGTCAATTAGGATTTTAATTTTCCTCTTTTTTAACTCATCAACCTTAAATGTCATTTCTTTTATTTATTTTTAAATAATAAAACTTTAACCATTATGCTTGTGATTTAATTTCTTTTTTATTTCATTGACACGTGGTGGCTAACCATTTGTAATCAGATCCATATAGACAAACAGAGTTAATATAATTAAGTGGGGTAGCAAGAATGATCATGAAAACTTCAATTAGAAATCAAATTAAACTTTTTAAAGTTCAGGTACCTACTTGCATTTGTAGACAAAGTTCGGATACCAAATTCGATATTGTCCTTAAATAACATGAAAATCGAATAAGATCTATACCCTGTCATTCACTATATATAATTTCAACCAATTACTACATTAATTTTAGTTCGTCCAAAATGTTGTATGCCCTAAAATTTATGTGATTTGTCCATTACTTTTCTGGTGTTTTGATGTTAGATTATGAATAATCTCCCCCTTAGTAGAAGAAGCATAGAACCTTTCATGTAAGAAACGCTCTTCAGATTTTTCATTTATTAGTAAATACATCATATGATAGAATTGAATATTTGTATATATATATATATATATCAGATAAGCATGATGAACAAAATATTTGTAAAAAAAAAAAACCAGCACTCTAGAGCTTAGCATAGGTAGCATGTTTTTGCACAACATGAGCAATTTTACGAATTAAATGTTGAATCGTAAATAAACTATGAGAAAAATCATAGATGTTAAGTGCTTTTTATAGATTATATTCATCTTACGAACAACTAGATCTGTAATATTACTCAAATGTTCCTAATTATAGTAGTCCTAGTAATAAGAAGAGGGTTTGAACTGATTGCTTTTAAAGAATATCTATTGTTGATTATTTTAACAAATTGTGCAATAATAGTAATTGTTGCATGCAAAAATAAATAAAATAAAGAGAGTTGGTATGATCAAAGATTTAAGAAGTTATTTATATTGGTTTACCCTTATGAGTTAGTCCATAATTCCAACTATACTATTATAGATCTAGTGATTTATAACTAACATATATACTTGAGGGATACTAACCTTAAAAGATAAGAAGACCTACATTTATGGTTTTTAGACTCTAAATATTATTTATTGAATATTTTTCCCTAACTTGGGGTGCTCCCAATCATATCCAACCAATAGATGGAGGACAAGGTACACAATTAATTTGATATAGTGATGGGTTTTCTATTTTTAATAATGTATTTTGTATAAAAGATTTATTCTTGTCAATTAAAAATATGTAGTAGTTATGAATAACCAATGAATGGAGTTTTATGTCATTATATGGGATACATCAAGAAACTTATGAACCCACTTTGCTTACAAATTTTCTTTTCTTTTATTTATTTATTTATTTTATTTTATCTTTTTTGTTGTTAAAACAAGAGGGGAGGATTGAACTAGATACCTCTCACTTGATAAATCAATAGGGAGACACTAGGCTATAAGGTTATTTACTTTTTTGCTCACAATTTGTTTGTGATCTTATTAGTCTACATTGAAACCTACAAACTAGTTGATTGAACTAGTGTGGGATTTACTTTTTCTTTTGAAACCTATGAATGCTCACACGAGTGATTTTTTCCATATGTTTCTTTTATCTTTTGTTCCAAAAACTTTATGAAATAAGCGGAAGTGAGTAATTATATATAATCCCATGGAGTTTAATACAAGTACAATAGCTATTATTATAATTTCATGGAAGTCTACTAGCAATTGTTGCATAATTGTTATCCGATGTTTAAATTGCAACTAAATATCATTATATCAATTTTGTATGAAACAAGGAGCGAATGGAATGGCCATTCACCTCGAATGAACATGCAATAAAAACACATAAAAATATTTATATTCATACTTACAACCTTGAAATTCCAAAATATAAATTGATATGATTGATGATCATGTGCACATTTGTGCACACATTAAGTATACGTGTGGAAATTTCATGTGCTAATATGACCAAGCGTATTTTTAGGTTTTCTATCATTATCTATGAGAAACTTATTGTAAGAAGAAACTAAAATGAATTATAAGAAGACCAGGGATCAAGTTGAAGATAAATTTTACAAACAACTTAAGTTGAAAAAAATTTTCGCTCTAGAGCAACTTGGGATGTTGTCAAGATCAAGAGAGTAATCGCCAAGGGAGAGCTTAAAGATCATTGATTACTTTGCTCCTAACATTGTTAGAACCTATATAAAAATTACTTCTCTAGATTTTCCCTTTATTGGTATATATAACTCTATCAATATTAGCACCTACTAAAAATTAGAATAAATCATAAATATTACTTATTATGTTTGCTCCATATATACCCACTGCCCATCTTTAAAGAATGGTGTCAATGGTACTAACACATTATATAAAATTATTAGTGAAACATAATTTCAGTAAAATTTTGACTTGTTAATAGTTTTTAGAAACTACTCACTAGTACCACCATTTTTCAAAATAATATGGATACTTACCCATAGTTCATATTAATATATGACATGTTAATATTAATAAATATTTTTCTTCCTATCTTTATATATATACATATATATTTGAAATTGTGTGCTTACTTGTTATTTTATGTAAGCTTAATTTCTTATTTCTGACATTATGAATTTACACCAAAAAATCTTTAAAAAAATGCATTTGTATTCCAAAATGTCCATTTTACCCTTGATTTTATCTATTTTTTAATTAGTTTTTTTTTTTTTTACATTTTTTCCATGGCAAAACAATAAAATACAGCCTAAATGCTATTCTTTTTCTTTTAAGATTTAGGGTTTAAACACATAATTTTAATGATAAGGGGATTAGGCATATACCAAATGAACATAAGGATAATATTTTGCAAATTACCCTAAAAGTTATTTGATAGTGTATATGTTTTCTAATTTCATTTAAGTAACATTGTTAAAAAGCATAATTTATTTTAAATTTAAGAGGAAAAAAATTGGATTTGTTTAGAGCCATGTTTTAATGGCATTTAATATAGTGTTGTAATTGAAAGCTAAATTATACGGATTTCAGTTATTTTAAGTACAACAATTAATACACAATACGAAAAGTGGGAAAAAAGACAAGTGGAATAAAAAGGAACTAACTTAGTATAAATTATAGGGTTTGCACGGATTGTATTTATAGTTTATACCTTCTTCAAATAAAAATTAGAGTAAAGTGAAAAGGCAAAAGGGACAATTTATGGGCCTAATTTTCATTGTTATTGTTGTTGTTTAGTGTAAGTAAACAAATGGAAAAGAAACTATATGTCAACTTATTCATGCATCATTTCAAGAATGCTTATTATCAAATCCATTACAATAATAAAAGTAAATCCATTACAATAATAAAAGTAATACATAACCATCATATATGTGAATGATGGGATACATACTTTAATTATACATAGTTATGACAAATCTCTATGCCCATAATAACTACATGCACATATATAAAGAGAACAACCACCCCATGTTTAGTATATATCTTAGCCTATAAGTACAAACATAATAAATTCCAGTAATATTTCCTTGAACAATTTTGTATGCAACATGCAACTAACATAATATTACGCATAATTGCACATACCATAGACACAAGTATCACCCTTAGAACATTTGTTGTTGCAATGACCACAATGATTTTTATTGTTAATTGGATTCACACAGCTCCCTTTGCAACATAATTCATAGGATTTGCATTTCTTCCCACATTTGCCACAATTGGTCTTGTCCATTGACACATTAACGCATTTTCTCTTGCAACAATCGGGACCGGGGCTTCCAGTGACACGACAAACCCTAGGGTACTTGTCACAAGTCATGGTTGGACTAATAGTCCCAGCAAAAAATTGATGAGCATGTCCTACAGAAGATGATATCCCAATTTTAGATGGAAATCCAGTGGTGATTGAGTCATCTTCATTTGTTTTTGGAGGAAATTTTTGGACACTTAGGGCACTTGAACTCTTAACAGTGACCATTAGCAAAAAAATGTGTATAAGGATTAAAATAAGGATTATTTTTGACATCTTGAAAGTCAATGAGTCGGAAAGAGATAGAGAGATGGATGGAGTTTTCTATTAGAAATTTTTATGAATGGTATGAAGTAAGGTTAATATTTTAATCCCTATTTATACTAAATTATGAAAGGAAAAGTACTATGCATATAACCTAGTGGTGGAGTCAATGTCACCTATGACTATAGATGGAAATCAAGTAAAGGTAGTTAACTTTCCATTAGACTCCATTTGCAAAATCTAAGGCAAAAATTTGGAAAATAAAAACACATAACCATCGTGTGATTTTCTAATGACTGATTGACTAATGATGATTCTACTAATTTCCCCCCCTCCAATCTTGTAAACATCTACTTAGTAGAAGAACTCTTATGATATAATAAAATATTTATTGAAAGTGAAATGTAGTGTGTAATGATTAATGACAAGCAAAATCTAATAATAATATGACCACTACATAAGTGATTATAGTTATATTCTTACACCTATAATTTTGAATTGTTCTTACCTACAATGTTGGAATCCCCTTAATGAATCATTTGTATTAAAATTATTCTTAATATGAATTGGTATATAGAGTTAAAAGTTAGCATTAACTCATTTTCTTACAAAAGATCAAACATTATAGCCCGCCTAGAGTAGAATAGGTAGAAAAGTGTTTATTTTCCTTCTTATCTTTCCTTCAAGATAAGCATTTTAGTTTTGCACAATACAACAGAAGGATTATGCCTTTATCTAGTCATAAATAAAAATCCAACTGTTATACATGTATTCATAATGATTTTGTTAATGGTACCTTCATTCAAATACTTAACAAAGGATTTAAAAAACATAAATGAAACTTTTTACACTTTTTAATATCACATATACATTTTTAAGAAAACAAATACATGATTTCACGATAATTTCTTTATTTAGTCTTAACTAATGTCCTGCTGTTAATAATCACTACAAGAAATAATAATGATTTCATGCATGATCGAAGAAACCGCACGTATCCATCAACATCATAAGGGCATTCATGGCACAAGCGAGATAGGTTGTAACGGGTACGGTTATTTTAAATGTAAGAGGCAAATATAGTTCCAAAGCACTTCTAAAATCTCATAGCATTCAGGATAAGGGAAGAAATCGCACCCTTTGATTTTGACCTATCATTAAACCACAATGTTGAACTTAAATGGTGTAATTTATTAACTGAGTTTGAGATAATATAATACTAATTGTAAGATTAAATAAGATTTTCACTATCACTGATCTATCACATTTATGGATCCATCACCATAAATTCGCTTCCATGCATCTAGCTTGTAGCAAAATCAAGATATTAATTTTTTAGGTTTTGTTTATTTCATTTTTTTCCTTTTCTTTTGGTTTTTTTTCCTATCTTTTTGACATATCATTTTTATCATTTTTAAATAAATATTTGTCAAGAAAAAAATATAGATGAAAAACAGATATTTTTAATCATAAACAAATCAAATATATCAGATATAAATAATATCTATATGCAGATCAGATACGAATGAGATATAGATGAAAATAAGTCAATTTAAACAAATGCTAAGTGGGTTTTAATGCAAGGGGCGTTGTCTATATTATTTTTCCTTTTATTGTTATTCTTTATCTAGATTATCATGTAAATTTTGTGAGATTTGCTATACTTTCCAATTAGGGGTCTATCTGGATTTTCTTATTTTTATCTATATCTTTATATGTATCTAAATTATATATGGTCTTTTTAATTTGTTTATAAGTACAAATAAATATGTGTTTTTCATATATATCTATTTCTTGACAAATAACTTATTTGAAAACAACGAAAAAAAAAATGTTGAAACCACCAAAAACGAACGAACCAAACAGAATCTAAGTGGATTTTTTTTCGTTTAGGAAAAATCATGCTATTTATAAGATAGACTGAATTTTCGCGAAATATATCCATTTATGTGATTGGATTTTTATGTCCCATCTCCTCATCTATATACAAGTCCTTTTTATATTAATTGATTTGATTAATGTAACATTTTCTCTTGGAAGAAATTTATTTTTACTCTGTGAAGAAAAAATCAGTAAAAGCCATACTTTATGTTCGGCTTTAAATTCAAGATTGATTTGATTTTATCGTGCCGAAGCTAGCATTTGTCAAATCAATCTCAAATAATTTTTGACATATGGAGATAAGTATTAATTAGGCCTCTCTTGTGGAAATATGAAAGTAGAAATGCCCATAGTAGAATATTACACATGCATCGCTTAGAGCACATCAACTAGAAACAATAAATTTCTTTGGTCTATTTTTGGCCTAAATAGTTGTCTCCACTGTTTTAAGATCTGGTAAATTAAAATCTTCTGATTAGGAATAAAATAAATCTAGGTGGTTAATAATGTGATGAAACTGATCCTATTATAGCTATTATAGGATCGTAGAATTTCTTTTAAAAACTTATTCAACAATATCTATTATTAAAAATGAAAGAAACGAAACAGATACTCGTATCAATAGTAAAAGAAGATATTAAAGATTGAAATATTTTCAAACTTAACTGCCGGAATAGATGGGTCTACGAGTAAACGAAGTTAGGTATAATGTGGATAACAGGCAAGTACATTGACCGTGTAATCTTCGCTAATTGTTTTGCGAAATCAAAATGGTGAAATTGGTAAAGCCAAAATTGTTGAGAGTTTGTAAACGTTTCCTCCTCCTATGTGACAACGAAATTAACATAATAAAAAAGAAACACCCAACTCAAAGTGGCTTTATTCATACAATTTAGGCTATTATGACTTACGAAAGTTAACAAGCTGGACACCATTTCCTGGAGAGCTACTCAATAACCGTTATAATAGCACTTTCCAAGGTATTACCTTCTCATGGAAACCGAAAAATATATTATATTCATATAGTTTGATAGACTTTAGGATGTATATTAGATAGCGTAGTTAATATTATGTTTGGTATATAGAAATCATTTGAAATGAAATTGATTAATATTGAAGAAATTAAATGGAACGGAATGAGTTTAACGCTAAGAAATCTATTCATATGATTGGATTTAGATATATGATGGAGTGGAATGAAATAAATTATTTATTTATAAAAATCACCCTTAATAAATATGTGGTTGGATAAAAATAATAATTTAAATAGCTAACACTGCCCACTTAAAGACGAAAATAATTTTCACTTTAAAACCAAAATCACCAATTCTTAAGAATTACAAATTTCCAACTTTTAAAAACATTTTTAAATATAGGATTTAGAATTGGATCTGGAATCCTAATGCCATTTTAGTCCATTTTCGTATACAAAACATAGTATTTAAATTTTAGTTTTAAAATTTTTAATTCACACCTGTAAAGACCCGACCCACCAATCCTTAAGATTTAGCAAGTCAAGTCCCCAACCACATATAATATTTTCATATTATATGTAAGGTTGTCCTGAATCTAACAATTTATGTGAATTGTTTGTTTAGTCCTACTATAACTTGATATAAAGACTTTTTACAAATGGATTACTCACTTGAGTAATCTATTCATATAGAACTTTTAAAGAAATAATTTACAATCTTGTGTCAAACACATGACACAACAAAAATTACATGAGTTTTACAAAACAAGAAAAATAGACTTTAAGTCTTTATATACAAACAAGGCTTAACTAACAAGCCTCTATTCAAAATACAAAATACAAAATTGAACCCATAACTTGTTAAAAAATTTTCCTTCGTTGCCATCTTGCACTCGATTCCTACTCGCCCCACTCATCCATAAACTTCTCCCAATCCGACCCATAGCCCATATCATCATAACAATCGTCATCACCTGAAATATAGCATCAATGAGCCAAAGGCCCAGTACACAGCAACAACACTCAAAAGCGTAGTGGCAATCATACCTAGACTAATGCAATGGAACATTAATGTTTTATTTATCTTTCATTAGAAATCATTGATCAAATCATCATTGGAGTATTCAAACTCCGGAACAAGCCATGGGATTCTGGGGATCCTGAGTAACGCTCAAGACGCTCAGGGGGTTGATATAGATAGCCCGAATATCTATATCTCCTAGATAACGTTATACTGAAAAGAATAATTTCATATAAGTTATATAGCCGTTGCCCAACTTCACTTAACTCAATCCATAATATAATTTAATTCACATGCTCCCATAAACATTGAATTAAGTTATACTATTTCTTTTCAAGAATAAGTAAATGTTGCTCAGTTACTACATTTTCCTATCGATTATCCGCCGATCCTAGTCATTGCATCATGACTTTTGGCCTAAGCGCCTACACTAACATATCATTGCATCATGATAAGTTACCGCTCCTCGGACCGGATTCAACGGTAAAAACACAAGCAATATTTAAGTCATTTAGAATTTATATCAAATTTAAGTATGTCTACCCTAACAAACATACAAGCAAGTCACTGCGTACCTGTACTAGCTTGAGAGTCAATGGGAATAACCGAAAGGGAATCAATCACTGTAACAAAAATAATTGCAAACTCACACTTAGTTCAAGTATATATGTTCATCAAAGCTCTAGTATAATCATCCAAAGAAATTCAAATAAATCATTATAACATCATCACATAGCATTTAGATATCATATATTATCATACAATACTCAACAAATACTTAAATGATCATTTATCAAGCTTTGAACAACTTTTAGCAAACAATAATAAGTTTTAAACTTTGTTGGAAAGTGTATCAGCTGGAAAGAATTGAAATTTATGCACTGATACTTTTCGAATTTGGAAAATCTTAAAACATGAAAGTTTTAGATCTTTTCCTTAGATTTCCAACGCAACTTGAATCACCTCAATCGGAGATCGGATGAAAAAGTTACGGCTAAAATACAAAGAGCTGCGAAACAGGAGAAGTCTGCACGACCGGGTAAACGGCCGTGTACCGAGGCCGTGTTGGGTTAAAAAAATGACCCGAGAGTAACTTTTAAGAATTTCAAGGCCTACACGGCCATGTACACGCCCGTGTAGCAGGTTGTGTACACTGGAACGAAAAAATGACGAAATCCCCTGTTTTCAAAGTGCATTTTACACTTCTTAAAATTCTTTAAACTCATTCTAAAGTTTCCAAAACTTGTTATATGATCATCCCATCATTCAAACAACACCAAACATCTCCAAAACTTCATCAACTCCAAATCACTATTCATCATTTTCTTCAATATTAGGTCATCCAACCACATGCATTCACCAACACTTCCAACACTTCAAAACTCATCCTAAGCACATAAAACTAACCACTCTAGTCCTATAACACATCATATACCATCAAAACATCATGGAGCATGAATTTAAACAAATATGGCATCAAGACTACATATTCATGCATAGAAAAGAAAGTTAAAGAACACACTTACCACAAGAACTTCAAGGCTTGGTTTAATGACTCTAGATCAAGCTTTTGATGGTGGAAAATATAGAAAATGAGAGGCTTTTCTATATAGATCCATGAGGGAGCTTTGGAGAAGAAGAAGATGGGGTTTTGAAACTTTTGAAGACTTGTTTTGATGGTCTGAAATTTGTGCACGAATTTTGCAATAATAAAGTTGATATTATCTTAAGGTTTGACTTTTGAGGCATAGGGAATTAAGGGAAATTAATGACTTATCAAAGGCTAATTAATAAGTTTGTCTTTAGTTAACTAACCTTGTTTTTAGCTCCTTTAAGGTATAAGAATTATGCTACTATGAGGCTTACATGCATGGATCTATTTACTCATTTTAATGCATTCCAAATATAATTCTTACATGTTAATACAATTTAAATTTTATGAACTAAATATTTAATAAATTCTAGAGTATTTGAATATTTAACACAATAATAAAACACATAATGCATCATGAACACAAATCACATTCAATATATATCAAAAGCATGTATAAATTCAATAACACACATATGAAATATAAGTTGGAAATTTTATGGTTATTTCAACACTTATAAGATAGAATATATGACATGATTTTAAGTATATATTATGGAGCCTCCCTATGTATATCGTATATAATATAGGTTTTATATCATAGGATATCTTGAATTTTTCAATATATGTAGGCTATCACATATTTGTACAAAGTCTATAAATACCTTTTCTTTTACAAAAATTTAAAATAATTTTAATTAATATAGTCAAATTTCCACAAATAAAAAGAAAAATTTGATCAAATCGGTCAACTTTTACACCCCAACTTTTTAGACTAATCAGACCATCAAATCTTTATTCCTCCAACATGAATATATACTTGCTTTGCATGTATTAAGGATAAGCGGGAACAAGATTGTAGGGTTTTACTCGTATCTCACCCTCTAAGGTACAAAGTATTAATTTTCTATCTCAAACCAACTTGGTAACATCCTGTACCTACCTTGTATCCTGTATCCTATAAAAACCTACGTGGTACAAGGTTCATGGTACAATGTACCTTATGAAACTTGTAATTTTTTTTATGAAACCTTTGATTTTTTTTCCTTTTTTTTATGTTTTAAGTTTATAGTGATATATAAAATTTCATGTAGTATATAAAATTACTTTATTTTCATGTATTTACAATAAATAGCCAGTGAAAAATAATTTAAAAAGTAACTTCATAATATCACAAGTTTTGTAATATATGGAATTTACTTATGTGTGAAAGTTAAAATATGTAACTTTCTTTAATTAAAGAAAAAACAAAAGGGAAAATAATAAAAACTGTAAAGGAATGAAGATATTTACCAAAAATTAATTAAAAGATTTGTATTTTGTTTAATTATCCTTAAATAATACATAATATATTTTCTAGGATAAGTAGTTAAGGGTAATTAAAGGAATGCAACATTATTAAAAACTAAATAATCAAGACAATAGGAAAGTATCACTACCTTAAGATATATTTATGTTAACAAAAAAATTAGTAGAAATAAATAATACTATTATTTACTTATCTAAAGATTAAACTTTAATTAAAGCATATTATACCATGATAACAATCTTGCAATCTGCTTATTTAATTTCATAAATTAAAATTCTTTTAAGATCTCTTTTCTCTAAAAATCTCATTCACTACTTGTTATTCTTCTCTGCCAAAAAATCAAGTCAATACTATAATCGTTTTAATCTATTATGCGCGTATTCGATTGTTAAAACATACTAGTGTGGCGATAAACTTTACTTAATATGTGTTCCTCCAACAATTTCTCAAGAATCAAAGCCTATGTTTGAAGATGAGGAATAGGTTTCTGTTGTTGCCATTGAAAAAGGAAAGAAAGAGAAATTACTATCTATACAAAACCTTATGCATTGGATTTAACCAATGTATTTTTTAAACTTGAAAGATTAATTACAAAAACACACATTTTCTTTAAGTTAACTCCCCATTCTGCCCTTCATTGTATAATATTTATTTTTGGTTATTTCAAAATTCATTCAATATTTTGGTTGTGAAGGACAAGAATATAATAAATTGGAAATGCACTAGAAAATACTCAAGAGAGAGGTAAATTA
The DNA here is from genome assembly GCA_024138025.1 of Combretum micranthum. NCBI lineage: Eukaryota > Viridiplantae > Streptophyta > Magnoliopsida > Myrtales > Combretaceae > Combretum > Combretum micranthum. Next base: position 584,184 of record JAMXBD010000175.1, read on the forward strand.
AGCATTTGACCTAAAATGCACAAACAATTAATTTTTATACAATCTGATCAAATTAAACTTCAATAGTAGTGGATAGCAATACTGTATTATAATATGAAAAATAAAAGAGATAGGGATAGAAAATTTAAGCCCAGATTTTAACGTAGAGTTCGACCCGCTTGCTACTCTCCATGATCACCAATTGCCTCCAATCAAAGACTTCACATAATTTATTAATCTCACAAACACATAAGCTCAAGCTAAACAATACATTGCTTTACAATACACAAAAAATGAAAATATTTCCTTCATGAGAGATTTTTTTTATTTGTGTATTTGCAAATAAAAGCTCTTAATAATTTCTCACTTCATAGTTCTTCGCAGTTCTAGTTCGTATTCACCTTCTGAATCTCTAAAGGAATATATATTTATACCCTTCAAATATTTAAATTTCCATTAGAGATAATTTCTTAAAGTTGCCAAGCATTAAATGCATGTAACGGCTCTTTTATGCCATATCGGCTTCAAATTTTATACCATCGCGCCTCAGACTTCTCGTGCCTTATATTTGACCCTCAACCAAGTTTGTGATTCTTCGAGCCTTGAATTCAAACTTGTCGCACCCTGATGAATGTTGCGCCTTAACTCGTCATGTCTTAGATTTACCCTTTGACTAAGGCTGTGCATATTTAACCTTTTTGAGCTTAAGATTTGAGCTTCCCATACCTTAAATGTATGAAATCATCGAGCCCTCGACATGTCCTATGACAAGGCTATGCTCAAGAATTTTTCTCTGCTAAATCCCACATAATCTCCAGATAACAATGTTTACAAAACACATATATTTTCTAGCATATTCATTATCACATTATTTGACTAATTAAGTGTAGTTTGACATTGAATAGTTAATTATGTAAATAATTATCTCATCAAAATCCATATTGAACATACGAGTTCAATAATCTCTTCGTTTTTTATGAGAACAATCATGCACAAATAACTCCTTTCAATTAAGCATACTCCCCCTCAAATAAGCATCTGGGTTTCAAAAGAATTTTTTTCAAATTTGATTTGAAGACTTGATGCTTGATTTTAAGGAAATGCAAGCTACACTTAATTCGTCATTTTCCTCCCTCTTTGGATATATAAACAACATTAAGCATTATTCAGCATGTTAACTATGCATACAACATCAAACAACATTTCTCTCCCCCATTTAATATTTTAACATGTCCCTCCCCCTTTGTATTCACAAAATATCTCTCTACCCTTTTTGAACTCATTAAAAAAAAAATCAACAACACAATTTAGATGCATTAAATATATCTCTCCCTTTGAACTCATCAGAAACATACTTTATGCATGTTGATTGTGCATACAATAAATCTCCCCCTTTGTACTCATTAAAAATAAGAAGATAAACTCATAACATTGCACATCAGGAGAGATGCATAAGCAATATATAAGATCTAAACGGTTTTAGACATGAAAAGGTATTCACATATAAGAAATTTGTGCAAGTAGCTATTAGAAAAAGTTAGAATAAGTTTCTCAAGCATGCACTAAAATGTTTAAAACAATATTTGATCATTTTCAGAAATTCAAATAAGTCAAAAACCATCACTAAGTATGTTCACATATTCAAAACCAGATTTTAGCAAAAGGTTGGCTTGAGCATGCACACCAATAACATATTATAGATTTCCTGAACAAAACATATTACAAATATCATAAAAACATATATGAACATATAATAGCTTCTTCTATCTAAAGCTTAAGTTCTATATAAACTTGGCTCCATGATATTTTAGCATTCATCTTATGTTATCATGCCTAATTCTTTACGCAAAGTACAAAAACAATCCTCACTCAAGGGTTTTGTAAAAATATTTGCAATTTGATTATTTGTATCAACAAATTCTAAGCTGATATCTCTATTTAGAACATGATCTCTAATGAAATGATATCTAATTTTGATATGCTTGGTTTTTGAGTGTTGAATAGGATTTTTTGTTAAATCCATAGCACTTGTGTTATCACAGTGATTTGGAATATTTTCATACTTTAAATCATAATCTAATAAACTTTGTTTCATTCGTAAAACTTGTGTACAATAGCTACCGACAGCCATAGTTGTCAAAATCGCGATTTTATCCATATGATTCTAGGAGTTTATGATTTTAGGAGGCTCTTTCAAATTGACTAATGTGTAGAATTGTGTTTTGACAGAGTCTTATGATTTCAATCTAGTCTACATGTAAATTTGGTATAATCTTACGATTTTAACCAAGTTTACCGATTCTTTCTATTCAAGTTAAATAAGCTAAAATATAAAAGATACAGCTATGTTCTTACAAGCTCATCAACTACTATGAATTAGGATGATGTATCTTTCTAATTGTCATTTTTATTTATTTTCCATATACTCTCTCTATCTTTTTCCCTCCCTCTACCAAAAACCCATATTCCATATGTATAGAATTCATTCAAGTTAAGTTATAGATATAAAGTTTACAAGAAAACTTATTTATTTCATTTGTATAATAAAGAATTTGATAAGTTGAAAATTTTAATTTTCTTTCAATTATTCACTTATTTCAAATAAAACAATAGAAAATAAATTAATTTTGACTCTATTTGCTTTTTTTATCATGTATGTTATATCATGAATTAAGAGTTATTATGAAAAAATGAATTTTATTTATTTATTTATTATTTTTTTACATTCTAAGTTTTCTATCTTCTATAAGCATATATATAGTTTTTCAAAGCTATTTTTCAAAAGTTATAGAGACTTGCGTTTTTATGTTTTGATTTTATGTTCCGATTTTACTGATCCCCTAACGATTCTATGTAGAGTTACTAGTTCGACAACCTTACCTACAACTATATACTCGGCTTCATTAGTTAAAAGTGCAACCAAATTTTGCTTCTTTGAGTGTTAAGATATTTTGAAGTTTCCAACAAAAGTGGCATGTGTTGATTGTGCCTTTTCGATCATCTTTGCATCCAACAAAGTCAGCATTGAAGTATCCAACTAGATCAAAAGAAGTAAACTTTGGATACCACAAGCCAATTTCAATAGACTTTGGATACCACAAGTCAATTTCAATAGTGCCTGCAAGATACTTGAATATGCGTTTTATTGCATTCAAGTGTGATTCTTTTGAACAAGATAGCAATTGTGCACATACACGCACTGAGAAGATGATATCAGGTCTAGAAGCTATTAGATATAATAAACTACCTATCATGCTTCTATAGAGCTTCTCACAAATATTTTTTCAATTTTATTCTTTTTCAAATTTTACATTTGTACTCATAGGTATAGGCCTTGTTTTACAATTATCCAATTTGAAACTTTTCAAGAAATCTTTGGTAGATTTAGATTGATTTATGAAGGTTCCATTTTCATATTTCTTTATTTGAAGACCTAGAAAATAATTGAGTTCTCCAATCATGCTTATTTCAAATATATTTTTCATGTACTCAACAAATTTATCCATCAGACTCATACTAGTAGCTCCAAACATAATGTTATCCACATAGATTTGCACAATCAATGTGTCTAACTTGTGATTTTTAATAAATAGAGTTATATCAATTTTTCCTCTAGAAAATCTCTTGTTTAAATGGAAGCTATTGAATCTTTCATATTAAGTTCTAGGTGCTTGCTTAAGACCTTAAAAGCTTTATTTAGTTTGTAAACATGATCAGGGAATTCATTATTTTTAAAACCCGGTGGTTGCTCTATATAGACTTCTTCTTTTATAAAACTATTTAAGAAAGAACTTTTGACATTCATTGGAAAAAGAGTAAAAGTTTGAATGCAACAAAAGCTAAAAGCATTCTAATAGCTTTTAATCTAGCAGCCGATGCAAAGGTCTCATCAAAATTTATGCCTTCTTCTTGATCATATCCTTTAACAACTAATCTAACTTTATTTCTAGTTATTATTCTAGCTTCATCTAGTTTATTCCTATAGACCCACTTAGTTCCAATAACTGGTCAACTATCAAGTCTGGGAACCAAGTTCCAAACTTCATTCTTATGAGTTGGTTTAATTCTTCTTGCACTTCTTGCATCCAAAATTCATCTTTTAAAGCTTCTTCTGTATTTTTAGGCTCGGTTTGTGATACAAAAACTAAATAAGTCATATTTCTTAAAGAGGGTCTTGTTTGTACCCTATTAGAAGGTTCACCTATTATTATATCTTTTGGGTATGATCTTACATATTTCTATTCTTTAAAGAGATCATTGTTAACAGATTTATCCACAACATCCTTATTATGTTCATTTACTTCTTTATTATTATTTTTAGGAGAAAACTTATCCAAATCAACACAAACATTTTCCATATCATCACTTGAACATGAATAAGGTAAAGAATCATCAAAAGGAACATGAATAGATTCTTCCACAACTAAGATCTCTTATTAAACACTTTGTATGCTTTACAAGTCAAAGATAACCCAAAAGAATCGCTTCATCGCTTTTATCATCAAACTTAGCTAATTATTCTTTTTGATTATTCAAGATGTAACATTTAGTACAAAAGGATGAAAATAAGAGACGTTAGGTCTTTTTCCTTTCCAAAACTCATAGGGGGTTTTCTTAAGAATTGTTTTTGTGAAAACTCTATTTGAGATATAGTATGTAGTATTAATAGTTTCAGCCCAAAAATATTTTGATAACTTTTTTTTCACACAACATGGTCCTAGCCATTTTAATTAAAGTTCTATTTTTCCTTTTCGCTACATCTTTTTGTTGTGGAGTTGTAGGTGCTAAAAAAGTATGTTTAATGTCAGATTTACTGCAAAAATCATTTATTTCATAGTTTTCAAATTCTTCCCCATGATCACTTCAAATAGTTGCAATATTAAGGCCTTTTTCATTTTAAAATTTCTTGCAATATCTAAAAAAAGACATTGTTTGTTTCGTCTTTAGATGCAAGGAAGAAAGTCTATGTGTATCTAGTGAAGTCATCCACAATAAGCAAGATATATGTTTTGCCTCCTAAATTTAGAGTCTGAGTAGGACTAAATAAATCCATATGCAATAGTTTTGATGGCCTAAAAGTGAAAATAGCATTCTTAGACTTAAAAGAAGTCCTAGTTTGCTTTCCTTATTGATATGTTTGACAAATTTTATTGTTTTGAAAATTTATTTTTGGTAAATCTTTGACAATATTGATTTTAACAAGTTTTGAAATTACATATATGCTAGCATGACACAATTTTTTATGCTATAGCCAACTATTGTCATTTTAAGAGTATAGACAAGTTTCATTTGATAATTTGAAATCATCTAGATTAATTTTGTAAATATTTCTTTTTCTATATCCTTCAAAATAAGCTTGATTATTATCAATTCTTTCAATAGAGCATTTATTGGCAAGAAATGTTACTCTAAAATAGTTATCACATAATTGACTCACGCTAAGCAGATTATGTTTTAAACCATCAACCAAAAGCACATTCTTAATACTTAAGTCTCTGTTTACAAAAATGTTACCTTCACCAAGAACTGTTGGCTTATGATTATCTCCAAATGCAACATTCTCTTGATCTTTCAAGTCTAAAAATATGAACTTGGATGCGTCTCTAGTCATATGTCTAGAGCAGCCGTTGTTCAAGTACCATTTGTTGTTTTCATCTAAAGATTCCTACAAAACAGATGATTATTTCCTTGGTACCCATTTGAGTTTTAGTCCTTTTTGGTTAGGTGTAACAAGGATTTCTCTTTTCGGAACCAAACTAGCTTGCTTTTATAATTCAAATACATGATTCTTCTTATTACACAAATGTATGTAATATGACCAGTTTTGTCACGGTAGTTGCATGTCTCATGAGTAGCTTTTATAAAACGAGTTTTATGGGACTTGTAACTACTTTCTCTACTATAGCTAATTCCATATTTATTTGAATCACATCTTTGATATCCAAGAAGTGTGTTGAAGTTCTTTTTCCCTTTTGTGAACTTGGTTGTGGTTGCTTTTGAATCATCTAAGCTAGCTTTTAATAAAGTATTTTCATTTCTTAGTTTTTCTAGCTCCTTAAGATTTCATCACTACTACTACCAGCACATGCAACATTATCATCATTATTTTTAAAGTTTTTACTTTAATATCAAGTAAATCGTTTTCAATTGTTTACTTTTCATAATCTTGTTTAACTCATCATTTTTGCTTTTTAGCTTGTTACATTTATTATTCGTCTTGTCATTTTTTTTTTATTTTAAAACATTGATTTCTTCATGCAACTTTTCTTTTCTATTTTAATCTCCTCATGCTCAATTCTAAATTTATCTAACTCTTTTCCTATTTCCATCATTAATATTCTAAGCATATTGTTCCTTTTCTCTACTTTTATTAATCTACTACATACTTTATCATGCATTGCACACATCTCAATTCTCATCATAAGAAGGGGAAGAGGGAGAACTTACTTTATCATCTATTGACATGAAGCACATATTCTCATCTAAGTCACTTGAGTCATCATTATTCCAAGTGGCAATGAGAGCTTCTTTTCTGGATCCTTTAGATGCTTTCTTGAGCAGTGCATAGTATTGCTGGATAGGTCCTAGTTTATGACATTTATAGCAGGTTATCACATCATTGTTTTTGTATCTTGATGAGTTACTGTCATCATCTACTCTCTTTGTCTTGTTGCTAGATCTCATAAACTTCTTAAACTTTTTAGCCATCAAGATAAGTTCCTTATCATCATCATCATCATCTTCTTCACTAGAATCATGACTTGTAGCTTTTAAAGCAATGGCCTTCTTGCTTCATTCCTCTCCTTACTTCTTAATGAGCTCATGTGTCTTAAGTGCTCCAAGAAGTTCCTCTTTACTTATGGCACTCAAATCTCTTGCTTCTTCAGTAGTTATTCTCTTTGCTTCCTAATCCTTAGGTAGTGACCTAAGTAATTTAGAATTTATTTCTAAATTAATAAAATTCTTTCCAAGCACGCTCAAAGGACTTATAATGTTGATGAATCTATTATGCATCTCATCTATAGATTCATTTAGAAGCATTTTGAAAATTTCAAACTATCCACACAAAAGACTTATTTTTGTATCTCTTACTCTTAAAGTTTCTTCATAAGTCTTTTCTAATTCATCACATATTTCTTTAGCTAGTTTGCATGTATAGATTCTATTGAAACACTTTCATTTGGCCCACAATGCAAAATATTCATAGCCATTTTTTGCAAATCTAATCTTTTACAATTTTCTTCATTATAATCTTTTTTATCATTTCCTTATATAGTTAAAGGCTTATTTTTCTATTACATTCTATATCAATCTATTTTGAGCTTTTAGAAAAAATTTTATTCTACACTTTCAATACAAGTAGTTACCCCCACTTAGAAGAGGTGGTCTATTAATAGCTTGACTTTCTAAAAAGCCTGGTGTATTTGATATCATGATCTTTGCTCTATATGCGATTAAGCATAAAAAATTAGAGACGAGGCTCTGATACCAAATGTAAACACACTAGAAAATACTCAAGAGAAGAGGTGAATTAAGTATTTAACCTAAAATGCATAAACAATTAATTTTTATGCAATCTGATCAAGTTAAACTTCAATAACAGTAGATAGCAATAACAGATTATAATATGAAAAATAAAAGAGATAGTGATAGAAAATTTAAGACTTAACATGGAGTTTAGCTCGCTTCCTACTCTTCACGATCACTACTTACCTCTAATCGAAGACTTCATGCATTTTATTAATTTCACAAACACACAAGCTCAAGCTGAGCAATAGACCACTTTACAACACACAAGAAATAAATATTTTCTTCACTCACAAGATGCTAAAAAATAGAGCAATTGAATGTTTTTCTCTCTCTTTGCAGATTTTGCAAATTAATAAACAAAAGTACAAAGATAATGAGGACTTTTTTTATTTGTATGTTTGCAAATAAAAGCTCTTAATAATTTCTCACTTCATAGTTCTTCGCAGTTCTAGTCCTTGTCCACCTTCTAATCTCTAAAGGAACATGTATTTATAGCCCTCAAACATTTAAATTTCCGTTAGAAATAACGTCTTAAAGTTACCAAGTATTAAATGCATGTAATGGCTCTTTTATGCCATATCGGCTCCATATTTTAAACTGTCGCGCCTTATATTGGACCCTCGACCAAGTCTGTGACATCTAGTGAAGGAGTCGATGTCACCTATGACTATAGATGGAAATCAAGTAAAGGTAGTTAACTTTCCATTGGATGCCATATGCAAAATATATGTCAAAAATTTGAAAAAGAAAAGCATATAACCATCGTGTGATTTTCTAATGGATGATTGACTAATGATGATTCTATTCATTTTCCCCCCATACAATCTCGTAAACATCTGCACACAAGAATAACTCTTATGATATGATAAAACTTTATACGAGTGAAATGTGGTGTGTAATGATCAATGACAAGTAAAATCGAATAATAATATGACCACTACATAAGTGATTATAGTTATAATCTTACACAAATAATTTTGATTTGTTCTTACCTACGACCATGGAATCCTCTTAATGAATCATTTCTATTAAAACTATTCTTGATATGAATTGGTTTGTAGAGTTAAAAGTTAGCATTAAGAAGGGATGATGGAATTGACAATTAAATTATGTGATTTGAGTTACATGCATTGGTAGTTGGAAAATTGTTAATATATAACTGATTAATCTTTTGATGGAGCCCTGGATTTTGCATATTAACTCATTTTCTTAGCAAAGATCAAACATTGTAGCCCACCTGGAGTAGAATAGATAGAAAAAGTGTTTATTTTCCTTCTCATCTTTCCTTCAAGATAAAAGATTGCACATAATCCATATTTGTTTATATAGCATTTTAGTTTTGCACAATACAACAGAAGGATTTTTCCTTAATCTAGTCACAAATAAAAATGATTATTTTGAAGACTTGATTTCATCTAGAGTCCATCATATGAATGAAAGGAATTTGTTAAAATTTTCATTTAGGAGTATTTATTTCTTCTACGGAAAACATTTTTCCGAACTTGCAATTATTTGTTATCGTCAACACTTCAAGTTATCAACATGGTTATTCTCAAAACATTATATAACTATGGCTGGCCTCTAACTATCAATGATGAGAAAAGCAACTACAGAAATACTAATAGTGCCCACGTCCTCTTTTTAACAAATAATTTTATTAATATTTTTTTGTGATAGTAAACCATTGTCATAATTTATTAACAAATAAGTTTTTTTTTTTAATTATCATTGCGATATTTGCTTAATTCTCACCGTAAGTTACTAGCTTTTAAGAATACTATAATAATAGTTTCAACAATATACAATTTTACTCACAATAAAACTAAAAAGAGTTCTGAAATTGCTTTCCTTAAAATAAACAATCACAAATTTAGGTTATAAACTAAGATAATTTTTCATTTATCATCGGTAAAATGAAAACCATATATAAATATCAATAAGAAAATTTAAATTATTAAAATGCTATCACAATGCGGCATGTAACAAATGCAATGTAGCATTTTTAACATATGTTGCATGTTCAATACATGCACATACATTGAAACTGAATGTCACCATAAAATAAATGTGATAGTTGTAAAAAACCAATATCACATTTGATATATATATACATTCATAATGCATATAATAAATAAATGTGATACTATAATAGTGTTCATGTAATTATTATTGTATAAGATATTTTAATAATTTTTATTTAAATATCGGCAAAAATAAGTTTCACCTTTATAAACAACTTAAAGTTGCTTATAAGATATTGTAACGGTTTCTACAAGATTGATCTTACTTATTTTAACTATAAATAAGATGTGATCATACATAGAGTCAAACTAAGCATATAGTAGTAACATACTAACCCCTTTTAATGGGACAATAACGTCACTAATACTATAAATAAATTAATTATAAAAGAATTAAATAAAAAATATTTATGGGCTTCGATTATGGATGAAATAGATCTGCACTATTGAATGGTGAAACGGGACTAGTCTCATTGTAATCGCCATGGGATCACAGAGTTTTCCAATCTTTTATATCTAGATTGTTCGGGTTTCTACAATCCCATCACAAGATTGTACCGCTACTCATATGAAAATTGAATTAATTATAGAAAAATAAATATAAAAAATTTCAAGGATTCAATCACTGTTTAAAAAGATCTTGACCATTTATTGATGTGACAGGACCGATCCCACTATAACCACATAGAATTTTCCGATTGTTTTACATATGTTCATAAAGATTTTGTTAACAATACCTTCAAGTACTTAATAAAGGATTTAAAAAAATAAATGAAACTTTTTACACTTTTTAATATCAGATATACATTTTTAAGAAAACAAATACAAATACATGAATTCACGGTAATATCTTTATTTAGTCTTAACCAATGTCCTACTGCTAATAATTACTATGGAAAACAATAATGATTTCATGCATGATCAAAGAAACCACACGTATCCATCAACATCATAATGGCAATCATGGCATAAGTGAAGATTAGATTCTACCTGCTATCAATGTAAGAGGTGAAAATCAGTTTCAAAGCACTTCTAAAAATCTCATGGCTTTTAGGATTAGTCAAGAATTCGTACCTATTGATTTTGACCTATCATTAAACCATGATGTTACACTTAATTGGTGTAATTTATTGACCGAGTTTGAGACAATGCAATACCAATTTTAAGATTAAATAAGATTTTCACTATCACTGATGTATCACATTTATGGATCCACCTCCATAAATTTACTTCCATGCATCTAGCTTATAGCAAAATCAAGATATTAATTTTTAGGTGCGGCTTGTCTTATTATTATTTTTTTTTATCATTTTGACATCTCATTTTTGTTATTATTAAACCAATATTTGCTAAAAACAAATATAGATGGAAAACATATATTTTTTTAGCATAAATAGATCAAACACATCAGATACAGATAAGATACAAATACAGATCAAATACGAATAAAATACATATGAAAATCAATCATTTTGAACAGACCCTAAGTAGGTTTTAATGAAAGAAGCATTATGTATATTATTTCTTCTTTTATTGTTATTCTTTATCTAGATTATCATATAACTTTTGTGAGATTTACTATACTTTCCAATTAGGCATCTATTTGGATTGTCTGATTTTTTATCTATATCTGTATATGTATCTGATCTATATAAGATCTTTTTAATCTATTTATGAGTACAAATAAACATATGTTTTTCATATGTATCTATTTCTTGACAAATAACTTATTTGAAAATGATAAAAAAAAATGCCAAAACGACTAAAAAGCAACGAACCAAACAGGATCTAAGTGGATTTTGTTCGTTTAGGAAAAAACATGCTATTTATAAGATAGACTGAATTTTAGAGAAATATATCCTTTTATGTGATTGGATTTTTATGTGCCAACTCCTCATCTATATACAAATCTTTTTTATATTAATTGATTTGATTAATGTAACATTTTCTCTTGGAAGAAATTTATTTTTACTCTGTGAAGAAAAAATAAGTAAAAATCATACTTTAAGTTCGGCTTTAAATTCAAGATTGATTTGGTTTTATCGTGCCGAAGCTAGCATTTGTCAAATCAAACTCAAATAATTTATGACATTTGGAGATAGCTTTTAATTAGGCCTCTGTTGTGGAGATATGAAAGTAGAAATGCCCGTAGTTTGCTCTGTCAAGCAATATTTCTAGATGACAATTAGTAGAATATTACACATGTAGCGCTTGGAGCAACATCAACTAGAAACAATCAATTTCTTTGGTCTATTTTTGGCCTAAATAGTTGTCTTCGGTGTTTTAAGATCTTGTAAACTAAAACCTTTCGATCACATATGGAATAGATCTAGATGATTAAAGATAGGATGAGACTAATTTCGTTATAACTGCTTTGGGACTGATTCTGTTATAACCACCATGAACCATATAATTTTCTTAAAACTTATTCAACAATGTGTATTATAAAAAATAAAAGAAACGAAACAGATAATCATATCATTGGTAAAAGAAGATATTAAAAACTCGAATAGGGTCAAAACGTGGTCAATTCCATCACGTATAATACTTAAATGTTATATGCTAAGGCTATCCTAAACTATTTGTTTATCGTGATCATTTGCTAATCAATTTTGTATTCTAAAATTGTATAATTAGATTTTGAAAACATTGGAATGAGTAGCGAAAAAATAATAAGTTATCAAAAGTAGATAAATACCAATACAAAGTATTTGATAAAAACTTTTACAACCAAAAAGAAAATACAAGTTTTAAAAGATAACTACAACATTTATTTAATAAAACACATAATATCGCGTTCATGGCCACTTTGCTCTTCAAGCTCATATTGATTTGTTCTAACCCAAGATACACATAAGCATCAAGTCAAAATCACCAACATAAGAAAAAAAAAGAATGAGTCAAAGCCCAGTACACATCAATACAATCACACACGATGTGACACACGCACCTAGACTATGTGCAATGCAACAACTAACAGTTTAAGTTTATTATTTAAGGCGATTCAAACAACACAGGAGTACTCACACTCTATACAAAAAGCTATGGGAAGCTAGGGATTCTGAGTAGCCACAACTGCTTAGAGGGTTAATATAGGCAGTCTGAATACCTATATCTCCTATAGGAACAACTAGTGATAGCCTCATCTAAGATTCATAGCCATTACCTATCTCCATTTATTTCAATCCACAATTATATGTAACTCAATCGGTGCCTATAGTCGTAAACTACATATACTACTTCTCACCAAACTTAAATGGACGTTATCTCGATACCATTTAGCTTATTAGCTACCCATCGAGTGATCAACGATAGCCTAAGCACCTACATACGGTGCTAGCACTGCTTAGCAAGGTTATTGCTCCTTGGATTGGAATAAACTATGGAAGCACACTCAAACAATTAATTAGGTCATCTTTAAATGTTAGTTCATTTTAGGATGCTTACCTTAGCAAGCAACACGCAAGCCATTGTGTACCTGATATCAAAATAGTGGACAGTAAAGGATCATAAGTAAGACAATAGGTCGATTAATATTTATCAAGAAAGGTTAATTTGTATAAATATTGAGTATACAAAATAAGGATTCAAGCCATATTGATCAATCAATTAACATAAGCTCTTATGTAGTATAAGGCCTTTGGTTTAAAATTGAGTTAGGTTACTTAAGATAGAGCTTGGATAATATGGACTAAACCCATAGAATTCGGAAATTGAATTTACTATTTAGATGTATTGGGCCTTTAGTGATTATACGTTAGGCTTAATAAGAAATTCTCTAATTATTTAACGTTTTAGGGTCATGGGTTTTAAAGTTTAGGAACCGAGCCCATTAAAGAATATAAATGTTACATTAGATAGAATTGCGTTTTATTTTGAATGTAGGTTCAATTAGAGTAATATTGGTTATGTGACCTAAGAGTTATATTCAACCCCAATAGGAATTTAATTTAGACCCTAATTAAGTTATTGTGCCTTCAAATATCCTATATAGGTCTACTAAGGTTATTTTAAGGCTTTTGGGCCTATGGAAATAATTTGAGTCCAATTAGGTATTTCAATACCTGGATTCGATAGTGGATTTAAATATTTTGGGAATATGCCCAATTGGAATACGTAAGGGTATTGGGTCTGTATTATGGAGTTTAAGCCCATAAAGTGTAAAGTTAGATGTTGTTTATATTTTGAAGATTTATACCCTAAATGGTGAGAGAAGGCTTGTAAGGATTTAGTTTTGGTCTATTTAGAGTAAATAGGCCTAGTTGATTAGAAATTATGTTATTAGACCTAGGGTCGTATTTCTAGACCAATTTTATTTAATTAAGCCTATTTATAGTTATTTAATCAAATTGGATCCTATTTTAGTATTTAAGCCCAAAATTACTAATATTAGCTAAGTGGGACCTAAATTAATTTCTAAGTCTATTTTAGATTATTTAGGTCAAGTTGGACCTATTCTTACTATCTTGACCTATGTTAAGTCATTTACATCAAATTGATCATATATCTACTAATTAGGAATGTTTGAATTATTTTAGCCTATTTAAATATAAAATAATTATTAATCCAATTTTATAGTCCTTTTAAGCCCAGTTTATAAAAGCCCATCTATATGCTAAATATCCAATTTAAGCTCCTTTATATGGCTAAATGTCTATTTTAATCCGGTTTGGTATATTTAACCTACTTAAGTTTATTTAATTTAATCAATCCCTAAATTGTCAACTAATATGGAAAGGCTCACAATAATTCATTTTATTGTTTTTAGACTCAGACTATGTCTATTTATTTAATTTTATAACTAAAAGTTCTATTATGCCTACACTGCCGTATTTGACCCATTAACTTATTTCTATCATATTTCAATTGACAAAAGACCTTATAATTTGGAAAATACCTAAGTTAAATAATTATAACTAATTATACATTAATCAAGCTAGTTTATCGATTAAATTAATTATTTAGGCTAAAACATGCACTTCTTCATTTTAAATTAGGGTTGTAATATTATCAGATAAATTTCATTTTTTTAAATAGTAAATGAAGGTAAAAAATTACAAAAATTTTCATTTTGAATTTGGACATATTAGATCATCATTTCCCAAAATTTCGTTTAATAATAAATTCGTTTGACATTTTATTTAGAATTAAAAACATAGGTCACTATATACTATCAGCCAAATTTAAAATAATTTTTAAAAATAGTAAATAATTTATAAAAATCACTAAAAGTTTTAGTTTGAATATAGATACATCAAAATATCATCCCTATAAATTTCGATAAAAAATAAATTCATATGATATTTTATTTATTTTTAACAACTCATATTGCTATAAATTGTCATGTGAGATTATATCTATTTTAAAATATAGTTAATGACATTGAAAATTTGCAAAACTTTGCAAGTTACCAATATACATATAAGGATATCATCCATAAAAATTTCGCACAAAACAATTTTGTTTGACATTTTATTGATTTTTCTTATTTATTGCATCTATTAGGCCTTTAAAAATATCAAACCAAGTTGAAGAATTATCAAACCTTCTAGTTTACATCCTAAATTAATAAAATATCATTTCCATTAATTCTACTTAAAAATAAATTCATTTAGTATATTAACTAACATCATAAAGCTTATATTCTTATATGATTAATTTCTGTCCAAGATAAATAATAGCATATTTATTTGATTTTAACATGAAAATTATTTGAAAAGCTACATAAAACATAACAAAATAGAATATATAATATATATATATCATATTATTCCATATTAATCACATTTATATCACAAACCTAATAAATTACGCATAAACAATATCAATATCAAGATGTTTTCATTAAATCAATTAACGCATGATATTTCACCCAAATCATATATTTTATATTCTGTATTTTTAGCAATATAGCCTATTATTTACTAACACAATTCACTAAACACACAACTTAACTACAATACTTACTGAGGTAGCAAACCAAGTTTGAACCATCATTACTGTCACGCCCCGAGGGTATTCTAATAATGATAATCAAGAACCACTCGATTACCATTATTAGTTTACCTTCTAGGAATGACATGATTTTCAAAAACAGGATCTTTTAGTTGCTTGGATGGAATAAACGAACACATATAAGATGTAAATTAGTAAACAACTATTACAAACCACTATATTACAGATCATATGCTTCAGAATTCCTTTCAATCCTAACTGATGATCCTAATGCACATTAAATGCATCATAAAACTACTACAGATATAGATATTCTAATTCTATACTAAACTTTAAACTTCTGGCTTCTATTCTCTTACCGGGACCATGCTCCTGCTAGTAATGAGCCACGGTCGCAGAGTGAACCTGAAAGGACTGTGGGAGTGTGAGCTAAAACACGAGCTCAGTGAATAACCAGAACTTATTACACATAGCATACAAGTTATTTAGCAATCAGCAATCACACAAATGAACATTACAAGCTTGGATAACCCGGAATCCAAACAAGATGAAGATTTACGCCCTCCCATCGGGGTTGAAGGATCACAATCTATGGTCCACATACCCAGGAGAGACTTAAGCTTTCAGGAAATAACAATCTCAATTTAGTTATCTCTTTATACTTATCATGTTTCATTATTTATTTCCTGTTTAGCTTTAGAAACTCCACTAAGTGTTAGTTATTCTCACGTAATACCATAAGCGGCGTCCTTCGTTTACCATGTAGTTCCTATGATATTAACAGAACAAAAGTAATCTTGCAATTAACTACTAGCCCTCTGGCCTAGATAATTCAAGCCTTACCAGAGATCCGAGAACTAACACATAGTAGGCGACCACTTACTCAATGCTTTTTATGCATAGTATGTAATGCATGATTTATTTACATTATGGTATCAGTAGTTTTTAGTCAAGTTGAGGGTGATCAAGCAATACAGACATTCAATTAGATACTACATACATTATCAAGATACACGCAATTGTGTTATCACTTATTTTAGAGTGACATGGCAATCAATGGAATACAATACACAACTTTCCTATTTCAAACAGATCACCAAATTTCATTATCTTTTCATTTATGGTTCACTACTAGTACAAGCACAACCAATGTAATAAGACTGAGTCACTCACCTGCCCATCCTATTTAATCGTAGTAATCTTCAGATAGGTCCTCCCCAATACCCGAGTCACCTATTAAGATCAATAATATAAATATTAAAATTTCAGACTATACAATTTTAGTTTCTATGAATATTTAAGGGTCCTATTGGTCGGTTGGGTCTCTGTTTTATTCTTAGCTAATTCTTTCGAAATAGCTCTAATTTCTAAATCCTTGTACTCGCAGTTTTCTTTTAAATTTACTTAATAAATTTTTCTTATAGAGTATAGATGTTCCTATACTCACAAATTTGGATTATTTAAATTTCCATTGTTATCTATTTATGTACAAATATGCTAGTATATACTTAGTATTTACTAACTCATAATTTATACATATATATAATATATATATATATCTTACTATGAAATCATACTTACTAATAAAAGAATTTATTAACTTAATTATAACTATTTTCAAAATTATTTTTCTCTTCTCGTAAGCATTAATAATTATCATCAATAATAGCACCAAAAATAATTATAATATCAATAATACTAATAACAATAATGACAACAACAACAACAACAACAACAACAATAATAATAATAATAATAATAATAATAATAATAATAAATAATAATAATAATAAATTTCCGAAAATAGATTATATTCCATCACATTAAGAATTATACTAATATTATTACTAAAATAATTTTAGTCTTATATCCATATTATTATAATATTTTCGAAAATTTAAAAAAAAATATTTTAATAATAATAGGATTATTATAATTAAAAACTTATTATGCGGAAATTACTTACTTAGGTTATTTATATTTCAAGAATTTCTTTTTAGATTAATAATAATAAATTAAATAATTAAACATCCTATATCAGAAAATAATTTTATTTTTAAATTTAAATAAATAAATAAATAAATTTCGAATTTAATATTATTATATTATAATATTACTATTACTATTCCAGAAAAATAATTAAATGCAGGAAAAATAATAAATATTCTAAAATTATTTAAATTATTATTTATTATATAATTATGTATACTTGGCTTCGTTTTTCTTTTCTTCTGGCCGAGGGGTACACAGGGTTAAGTACGCCCGTACATCGTTGCTGGCCGAGGGTTGCACCGGTTGAGTACGCCCGTACAAAGTGCTGGTTGGGGGTTGCACGGGTTGAGTACGCCCGTACAACGTGCCTGGGCTCATCGGGAAGCAATGTTCATCGTCTTCCCCGATGAGTCATGGCCATTTCCGACGAATCCCGACGTCAAAACTTCGGGATTTTTGATCCAAACAACTCCTAATAACCTAATAAACCTAAACATTTAAGAATCATAACTTAAAAACAGCATGCTAACCATGATTTCGAATCATCCAACTCGGCTAGGGTTTGTGAAAAATACCTTCGTTGTGGCTTCTTGGTGAAATCCGAAGCTCCTAATGGATTTGGTTAGCTTCCTAAGATGTTTATAAGTCAGTCTCAATCCATAAAACTAGAAGGAAACTCGCGAGATGAGAATCACTTACCTCAAGTTCGTTTTTGAACGTTTTTCCCAGATTTTTGTTCAAATTTTAGAACTAGGTTTGTTCGAGCGTTTTAAAAATTGGTTCTTGGGTTGGTTTCACTCCTAATGAGATGTAAATGAGTTATGGGAAGTTTGGAGGAGTTTGAAGTTCGTTTGCTTAGCCATCCGAGTTTGTTTGTATATATATATATATATATATATAATGTAGTGTAGTTTCTGATCGCGTTGCTCCCTCAATTCCGAAACAAATTGCTCTGGCTTGTTGCTCATTTCATTCCTTGTTTGATTATCATAAATATAGGGGATGATTTGGCCAATTTGCATTGGTTGCATTTAGATTTACATTGACTTTATCCTTACTTTGTTGAAGGATTTTTGGCTCACCAATTTTAAGAACATCCCAGCCCTTCACTCCAAGTGGAACGTCTCCAGCAAGCTGAGATTACATATATATATATATATATATATATATTCTATAATAGTTAGATTTTGTTTAGTTAAGTTTTCGGGTAGTTTAATACACTATCAAGGTATATTTTAGCTTATATATGTAAATATATATACAAGGTCTTTAATGAATCCTATGAAGTGTTTATTTAACAAAAAGTACAAATTTAAACTTTAATAATACGTATCTAATTGTCTAAGAAAAATTTATCTCACGCGATTTGAGTTTTAAAAGCTTTTCGGGTCAATTTTCGTTTCAAGCTCTAAGGCTTTAGGAAACCCTAATTCGAATATTAGTATGATTCAATTCTATATTTGAGGTCTAGATCTCAAGTTATACATCAGTTTATGTTTTTATTGGGTATTTATAATCCTAACAGTTTATCTTAAAATCACAATTTTCTATCTAAAACCCTATTGAGTAATTTATGTAATATTACTACTAATATATAGGCTATACTAGTTATATATATTAGATTTGGATACTCACTATGAAATCTTATCAATGTAGTTCATTAATGACTAGAGCTCTCAACTTCTAAGGTTCCAATCTAAATATAGGTTCATTACTATACCTTGTTTCAATTCCCGGTCTCTATTGAATATTAAGGTAATCACTTAATACCCATATTTAGGTTTTCCTATAGAATCTGTCTGTTTGACAAGGATTCAGGTTTAGGATTTAAAGTTTCCCTTGATCACAACCCGAATTATTAACTCGGAATATGAAATCTTGTTTTTGGAAACAATTGGGGTCAAAGAAGTCTTTTTATAGTCTAGGAATCCCAAACCGATCAAATTTAGAGTATCTATCTAACCCAGAGTTTCTAATTAACTCCTAGGGTTACTAGTCAACTTATAATTTCTAAACTAAGGTCGTATCGTATGATGGAAGTTTTCGGGGTTTACAATTACCCTACTCATAGGAATTTGATGAAGCTCATTTTGCCTCTAAACCAAAATTCCTCTTAATAACGTCTAATTTAAAAAAAAAAAAAGAGAGATTAATGGGAGTTTTCAATGGCTTAAAGAAGTTAGAAAACATAGAAGACTTAGTACCTATTAAGATTTTGAAAAAAAAAAATGTTTGTAGTGTTTTAGAGTTTATTCTGAGAGGAAAAGGAAGAAAAATTTTCTGCTGATTTTAGAGGCTAAAGAGAGTAGTAACCTAGGTTTTCTTTTAAAGTTTTTACAAAAGAAATAAGGTAATAGTAGTACCAAAGATGGCTCCTTTAAGGAAGGTTATAGAGTCTTTTAGGGGGCTAAAATGGACAAATATAATAAAGAAATTCTGCTAAAAAATTAGATAGATAAGAATAGTGATGTGTAGGGTGCTAGAAGGTTTTTAGATAGTTTCAAAGCTAAGATGGTTAGTGGGTTAGGTTAACAATTTGGTTAGGGTCTTAAAATGTAATTAAAGATTAGATAGGCTTAGGAAATAGTTAAATTAATTTAGAAATTTAATTTAGCAAATTAGAAAATGATGAAATAAATTTAGGTAATTATGTGGTTGGATGTGTATTTGATTAGAATTTAGGGTGTTGAGAAATTTATGTATTGAATTCATAGAAAATTGTCAAAATTAGGAAAATTGAAAAATTGTAATTTATGGGATGGCTAGATTGGTATTTGAGTTTGGTTTAATTTACTAGGTATGGTGAAATAAAAATTTGATGTAGTTTAATTTATATTTTTATTTAAAATTAATTACTAGCTTAAATTTGCTAATGCATCTAATCATACTATTTAATTTTACTTAATCTATTTAGTTAAATTTTCTTTCTCAAATTTCTAATTTAAGTTTTAATTTGGTTCAAATTTTCTTGGATTTCTATAATATTCATTTTGCACTTTCTTAACTAATCCAATAAAGTTCAGGATATTTCAGCTATAACCGCCGTAAATGATAGAATTTTCCTAAAATTTATTCAACAATGTGTATTATTAAAAATGAAAGAAACGAAAAGGATAATCGTATCAACGGTAAAAGAATATATTAGAGATTCGGATATTTTCAAACTTAATGGCCGGAGTAGCCGGGTCTACAAGTAAACGAAGTTAGGTATATTGTGGAAAACAAGCGTGTAATCTTCGCTAATTGTTTTGCGAAATCAAAATGGTAAAATAGGTGAAGCCAGAATTGTTGAGAGTTGGTACTATGTGACAATGAAATTAACATAATAAAAAAGAAACACCCAGCTCAAAGTGGTTTTATTCATACAATTTAGGCTATTATGATTTATGAAAGATAACAAACCGTTCATCATTTCCCGTATAGCTACTCAATAACCTTTACAAAAGCACTTTCCAAGGTATTACCTTCATGAAGAAGCATTAGCAAAAGGCGCTTTGATATATACCACACACGTATGAAACGAGCATAGAAACTGAAATATATTATATTCATATAGTTTGATAGATTTTACAACGTATAATAGATAGCGTAGTTAATGTTATGTTTAGCATACATGAATCATTTGGGATGGAATTAATTGAAATCGAAGAAATTGAACGGAATGGAATGAGTTCGACGATGAAAAATTCATTCCTATGATTAGATTTGATATATGATGCAATGGAATGAAATAAAATAAAATATTTATTTACAAAAATCACCCTTAATGAAATATAAATATGTGGTTGGATAAAAAATAATAATTTAAATATCTAGCACCACCCACTTAAAGACGGAATTGAATTTTCCCCTCAAAATCAAAATCATCAATTCTTAGGAGTTACAGATTTCCAACTTTTAAAAAAGTTTTTATATACAAGAATAAGAATTAGATCTGAAATCACAATTCCATTGTGGTCTTTTTTCGTATATTAAATGTGGCATTTAGATTTTAGATTTAAAAATTTCGATTCACACCTATAAGATAGAATATATGATACAATTTTAAGTTTATATTATGGAGCCTACCTATGTAATATAGGTTTTATATCATAGGATATCTTGAATTTTTCAATGTTTGCGGGCTATCACATATTTGTACAAAGTCTATAAAATATATTTAAGTTTTTTTTTCTACTAAAATTTAAAATATCTTTAATTAATATAATAAAATTTTCACAGATAAAAAGGAAAATTTTATCAAGTCGGTCAACTTTTACACCCCAACTTTTTAGACTAATCAAATCTTCAAATCTATATTCCTCCTCCAATGTGAATATCTGCTTGCTTTGCGTCTATTAGGGATAAGTGTCATGCCCTATGGTATCTTAGTAGTAGTAAACAAGATACTCTTGAATACTATTACTAGTTTACCTTCTGAGAATGACATATTTTCAATAAACAGGATCTTTTAGTTACTTTGATAAGAATGACAAATATATTGAAATAATTTAACTCATTCAATAATTAAAATTTGCATATGAAAACAATATTAGTTTTAGATATTAAGTTTGAAGTAATTTTGATCCATGAAAATGAATGTGTAGAAATAGATTTGATATATTATGTTTATTAATGTTAATTATTGATGTAAGTGATTATGTGTAATGAAATTAATGTTATTGTTTTATGTTTATTAATGTGTGTATAGTGTAATTAATGTTTATGTCTTTTATGAATTAATATGTACGTGTTATGTTTAAATTTATCAATACAACTTTTGAATTGCTTAAGAAATTATTGACATAATTTTTCAAAAATTAAGTCTATTTTTCAAGCTTAAATTCAACCCAAATTAAACCAAATTAAGCCTAAGTCAAGTTTACCCCTAAAGTCAAATTTTGGATAAATATAAACCTCAAATACGATTAATTAGAGTATCTTTTTTAGCAGCCCATATTTTCATACGAATTTTCTTCTTTTCTTTTCTTTCTCTTTTCCTATTTCTTCAAACCATAAGCCCTAAACCAAAAACCAAAATCAAGCTCTTAGATTCAACAATCTCACCAAGCCAAAGCCTCTTCATGTAAGTTAATGCAAACATAATCTCTTTGTTTTATTTTCTTTTTTGTATTTTAGATGTAAAACCTATGGTAGGATGAGTTAATGTTATTTGAGTTGATTGGTTTTATGCATTAATATATGTTAGGTTGTGCTTTGTTATTGTGTGAGCTTAGTTAAGTATTAGGGGAGTTGTAAGAAGTGTTGGTGAGTAGTGAAGTTAAGTTGAGTAGTTGAAGTGTGAATTTGTGTAATATTGTAGTTGAATGATTGGTGGATTTAGGAGGAGTTAATACTTGTTGAATGGCGTTAAGAATATATAACAAGTTTTGGGAAACTTAGGATGAGTTTAAAGAAGGTTTGAAAGTGTAAAAGTTTATAAAATTTTGTAAAGAAAACAAGGAAAGTAAAATATTTTCGAATAGGATTGTTTTTGAGTGTACGCCGGCATCTAGTACTTCAACGCCAGCGGTGTTGAGGCGGTGTTGAAGGTGATCAGAACCGATTTTTTTAAAGCCGCTTAAAATGCCGCTGGCTTTTGTAAGGAAATTTATCAGTGTTTATTTCTCAAAGCATACGCCAGCCATTAGGGTTCTAACGCCGCCAACATAGAGGCATGTGGAATGTGAACAAAATCAAAATTTTTAATGCCGGGCTTAAAGCCGTCGGCGTAATATCCCACGCTGTCGGCGTACATGGAAACGCTGCCTGTGTTTAGGGTATCCACGGACGTGGACCAACCCCATGGAACTCTCGAAAATTTTTGGAAATTGAAGTTGCAGTCTACACCGGCTCAAGGCTGTCGGAGTATTTTTGAACATTGCCAGTGATGACAAGTGTTGAGTTTTAGTGCATAGTGCACCCGTTCAATGCTACCGGTGTTGAAGGCCAGCGTGTCCCCTGCAGTTTTTATTTTCAAAAACTTTCTCTAATATTTCCCAAAGCTTGATATATACTCAATTGAATATTTATTGAGTATTGTATGATATAATATGATGTTCAAATGCTATGTTATGACTTCGTAATAATTTATTTGAATTTGTGTGATTAGTTATGTTTGAAACTGGTTGATTAGTGCTTTAACTAAGTGAGAAATTCAATATTATCTTGTACAGTGATAGATCTTTACTCGGCTAACCCTATTAGTTCCCAAGCTATTTTAGGTACGCGGTAAGTTGCTTGTTTCTTTGCTAGGATAAGCATAATTTAAAGTTACTCTAAATTAAGAAATTTAATAATTGTTTGTTGAGTGTCTTTTATACCGTTTAATCTAGTTCGGAGAGCGATAACCTTGCTCAAATTGGGGGCATGGTAGTTTTAGGCGCTTAGATCACCCTTGTCATTTTAATATGACTTTCATAAGTGGTTCAGCGGGTAATTGATGGGGAATTTGGTATCGGTATAACATTTGCTTATTCTTGAAATGATGTAATATGATTTAATTTAATGTTTATGGGAACACTTAAATTAAAT
The DNA here is from genome assembly GCA_024138025.1 of Combretum micranthum. Taxonomy (NCBI): domain Eukaryota; kingdom Viridiplantae; phylum Streptophyta; class Magnoliopsida; order Myrtales; family Combretaceae; genus Combretum; species Combretum micranthum. The sequence goes on from JAMXBD010000175.1 coordinate 608,174, forward strand.
GATATTATGGATCGAGTTAAGTAAAGTCGAGAAACGGATAGAAACCCTATATGAGATTACTTAATCGTTATGGATTAATTTATCTAGGATGGTATGAGTATCCGAGCTACTTATATCAACCTCTTGAGCGTTGTGATCGTTACTCAGGTTCCCTTAGAAATCCCTATTGCCCGGAGTTTGAATACTCCCATGATGTATGACTAACTAAAGATTAAATAATAAATAATTGGTTGTTGCATTTTGCATTTAGCTTAAGCATGTGTGAATCACTTTGCATTTGTATTCGTTACTTGCTTACTGGGCCTTTGGCTCATGTTTTTAACCATTTCAGATGATGAATCCAACCAGTTTTATATGAATATGGGGTATGGAACCGATTTCGAGGATTTTCTTGATGGTTTGGAGGACTAGAGATGATCTTAAACTTGATGGAATCTATATTTTGTAATAGACTAGTTATGATAGCTTTTGTGGTTGTATTTAAAGTTCTAGTTGGATATATTTGTAATTTTGTTAAGGCTTGTAAGAAGCCTTTGGTTGTAATATATATATATATATATATATATATACGTATTTAGCTATGTATGACTTGGTTTTATTTCTCTTGTGAAATATGTTAATGGTATTAGTTATGCTTTGCTAAAAGCTTTGAAACACTATGGTTTCAATTATGTTAATTATGTGGAATAAGACAAACAATTCCTCGAATACTTCTTTTTGGATAACCTTACATATAATCTTATAAGTTATATGTGGTTGGGGAACTGTTATCACCTATTTTAATTATAGGGGTGATAGTGGGTCCTTACATATATATAAGTTATAAATTAGTAAATAATTGTCATCCAAAGTAGAGAATGTCGTAATAATAGTATTATAGATCATACCTTTTCCAGAAAAATCTCCAAATACATAACTAAAGTTTCTAATGCTAAATACTTGTAACTAGAAATAGAAATAAAAATCCTAACCCGAACTACTCCATAAGCTTCCAGTTTCTAAATTCTTACCGGAGCCAAACTCCTCGATGTGACTAACTAGGGTCGAAGTGTAAACCTGAAAGGACTGTTGGAGTGTGAGCAAAAATCATGGGCTGAGTGAATAACCAGAACTTACCACACATCAAACAAGTTTATTAGCAATCATATAGAATGCAACAATCAAGCATATGTGCAAATACAAGTCTGGATAACCCGGAATCCAAAGCAGGATGGAGATTGGCGCCCTCTCATTGGGGTTAAAGGATCACAATCTATGGGCCACCTACCCAGGGGTACTAAGCAAATAAGAGAAACAGCAATACCCATTTTAGTTATTACTTTGAATTTAATATATCTTTACTATTCACTTTTTGTTTTTTGTCTTAGGATCCATCATAAAGTGTTAGTCATTTAAAGCAACACCATAAGCGGCGTCCTTCATTTACTATTTAGTTCTTATGATACCAATAGAACAAAGGTAACCTTAGTATAACTAATAGCCTCTGGCCTAGATATATCAAGCATTATCAGAGATTCGAAATACTAATACGAGTAGGCTGCCACGCCTTTAGCTATGCAATTTATGCAAACTGTGCAACGCATGTCCATTTTATTTATGGAACCAGTAGTCATTAATTAGGTTTACTCACCTGTTCATGTTGAATTAATCGTAATAGTCTATAGGAAAATCCTCACAAGTATCAAGATCACCTATTTGAGATGAATAATATATTCATCAACATTTCATAAATTATATAATTAAACTTCTATGAGTATCTAAGTGTCTTATATTGGTATTTGGTTTTCTCTATATACTTGTATTGGTCCTTTAACGGTCCTATGATAACAATTATTTATTTAGTATTTTAGTTTCAACTTGTTTCTCTTGATCTTATTTAATATTTATATATTTTTATTGGGTAACTGTAGAACTCGTCTTAGTAGGTTGATATCGTATTGTTACCGTTATTATCATTTTGAGACTATTCTTTAATTATTATTTTATAGTAACAAATACTTATTTTCTATCGTTTAGTTTCATTGTGTTTCTCTTATTCTATTTTGTATAATTATTTTGTTATTTTTGGAAGTCACATTATTCATAAATTTAACTTATTCAAATTTCCATTCTTATGTATATATATTAACTAAATCAATATTCTATAATTATCATTATTTATTTATATTTGTCTAATACTAACAATATTGTAACTTTACTTCCTACTAGTGTTAGAAGTTATTAATATGTATAAATATTACACTTATTAATCTTTAAGTTATTTAAATATACTCATTTGTTATATTCTTTTATTACCTATATATAAGACAACATAATATAATATAGTATAAATTAATATTATTTTTATTTTGGCCGAAACAGACTTCGTCTAGGGTTTCACTGCGAACACCGACACTGTACACCACCGGCCTTTATTCCTAGAAATCAGCCTTTGTGCAAATTACGTGATTTAAATTTTTACATAAGGTCTGTTCCAGGTAAGCCGCCTATAAGCCACCGGCATATACATGTATACCGCCAGCGTATATCACATAAGCCGTCGACCTTGGTCCAGCTTTGACACTGTTCATCATCTTCTCCAAATTTCATTCGTGTATTTCATATTTTTTCTTAATTTATATGTGTATTAAAACTACTTTAAAGCTTTGTTAAAGTGTTCTTAAGGGCTTGTATGTGTTATATGTATACATATATCATTTTATATCAACATAACATGTAATATAATTCATGTTACACACATGTAACAGTATAACTAGGGTTTTTCATCAAACTTACCTTATTGAAGTTGGTCTAATGATTCTAAACCCTTCCCCACAGCTTGCAACGAACCTAGATTGATAGAGACTCAGTTTAGAATAACATTCTCTCAATTAACTATCTTAAAATGAATTTAACTTACCTTAGCTTGCTTCCTTCCCTTAGCTTATTTTCTTACTTTCCTTGGCTAGTTTTATGTTTGTTTTTTATGTTGTTTAAGGGTGGTTTGTGTGTGTTTTGGTGAGGGAAAAGAACACGAATTTGGAGAGTATTCTGGCAGTTGTTTTAAGTGTATAAAGACTTTGTTGTTATGCCCATTAATGAAGATATATAGAGATATATATGGAGAGGAAGTTGTAGCAATTTGAAGCCTCCTTGCAACCACTTCTTCCACCGATTATGCATGTGTATGTATGCATTAATTAAGTTCTCTTATTTAGTTTATTCTAATTGGCTAATGGGTGTGATTTGTTGACTTATTGAACAATAATTTAGGCAATTTGAAGGAAGATTTCGGCTGTGCAATCTTCAAGAACATTACAGCCGTATATTGCATGTAGTTTACACTGTATTTGGACTCTTTTGCACCACAATTTGTAGAAAAAAAAATATTATAATAATATTTAGTTAATAATTATCTATATTTTAGGATAATTTGTTAAGATAATCAGGAACAAATATGTCTAGTATTTTAAGAGTTTTTTCATCAAAATCTTATATAGGGTTCTACAAATTTTATGGATTGTTATTAGGATCAACTTTGAGTTTAAAGTTTACGCGATTAATTATTTTCAGAGTTTTAACTCCTGCGATTAAGGTTTTAATAGCTTAATAGGTCAATTTTTGTTTTAGGCTCCAATAGCTTAAGAATATCTTAATTAAAATAATGGTATGATCCAAATATTTATTCGAAGTATAGATTATTAGTTATACATCTGTTTATGTTTTTATTGTGTATTTCTAACTCTAACGGTTTATCTTTAAGTTATCGTTTCCTAACTATAAGCGTAATTGGTTATTTACTCATTATCATACTTAGTATCTTAATCAAGTTATTTTTATATCTTGGGTTTTCGATACCTATTATGAAATCTTATAAGTAGTACTTAATACTATCTAAGAATCTTTGTTTTAGGGTTTAAAACTATACATAAGCTCATTACTACTCATAGTTCTAGTCTCAAGTCTTCGTTGAATTCAATGGTAACCATTTATTTTCTATATTTATATATTTCTATCTATTTCTATTTGTATGACAAGTTTCGAGGTTTAACAGTTTGGATTACCTTTAATTACATCTTGAGTTATCAACTCAAGATACGAAACTCGTTTTTGGTATCAATTGAGGTCAAAGAAGTTTTTATTTAGGCTTTTAAATCATAAACAAGCTAAATTCAACTCATAAATCTATTCTTGGGTTTTTGTTAAGTTCTAGGCTTACTAGCTAATTCACACTTTCTATTTTAGAGTCATGTACTAATTGAAAAATTTTCGGGGTTTACAGTAAGCGGGTACAAGATAAATAGGGTTTTACCCCATACCCTACCTGTAAGGTACAACATATTAATTTTTCTAGTTAGAACCTACCCGTTAACATCTCGTACCTACCCTGTCTCCTGTGCCATATAAAACCTACATGGTACAAGGCACATAATATATGATACCTTGTGAAACATGTAATTTTTTATGAAAGATTTGATTCTTTTTTTCCTTTTTTTTAAAAGTTTGAAGTTTTTAGTGATATATACAATTTCATATAGTATGTAAAATTATTTTATTTTTATTATTTACAATAAATAGCTAGTGAAAAGTAATTTCATAATATCAAAAGTTTTGTGATATAGGGAATTTACTTATGTGTGAAAGTTGAAATATGTAACTTTCTTTAATTGAAGGAAAAATAAAAAGGAAAATAATAAAAACTGTAAAAAAAATGAAGATATTTACCAAAAATTAATTAAAAGATTTGCATATAGTAGTTAAGGGTAATTAAAGGAAAAATAATCAAAACAATAGGAAAGTACACTACCTTAAGAAATATTTATGTTAACAAAAAAATTAGTAGAAATAAATAATACTATTATTTAGTTATCTGAATATTAAACTTTAATCAAATCATACCACACCCTGATAACAATCTTGCAATTCATTTATTTAAGTCCATAAATTACAATTCTTTTAGGATCTCTTTCTCCGAAAATCTCATTCACTACTTGTTTTTCTTCTTTGCCAAAAAATCAACGTCAATACTACAATCGTTCCAATCTATTATGTGCGTATTCGATTGTTAAAACATACTAGTGTGATGGTAAACTTTACTTACCATGTGTTCCTCCAACAATTTCTCAAGAATCAAATCTTATGTTTGGAGAGGAGGAATAGGTTTCTCTTGTTGCTATTGAAAAAGGCAAGAAAGAGTAGTTACTCTATATACAGAATCTACGTTGGATCTAACCGACGTATCTTTTAAACTTGAAAGGTTAATTACGAAACTACCCTTTTTCTTTAAGTTGACTTCCTATTTTGCTCTTCATTATATATTATTTATTTTAATTTATTTCAAAATTCATTCAATATTTTGGTTGTGAAGGATGGGAATATAATAAATTAGCTGTTTCGATTTTGGAAAAAAAATAAAAGTTGTTAATTGTTATTGCTAAAATAGATTGATTAGAAAATTTCTAAAATACTCTAAAATTTTGCTTAACCAAGAAATAGTTTAGGTGAACAATATAATATATTATTAATTTTGAACTCAGTTTAGAAATCAAACTTAGGTAGTTTAATTAAACAAAACAAGAAAACAATAGAGTTAGACTAGATAATTTGATATGATCAATTCGTAACTAGATGTAATCGAAATTTGAGATTTTAAATATTCCACTTTATTTATCTATTTTCTTCAATTTCTTAAATTTCCAAAATGCCTCGTTAAGCCATTTCTATTTAAATATCAATTCCTAAGTCCTAAATTTGCAAACTTAACCTAAATATTAAATTCCTATTAATTGAATTTCTTAAATTAAATTTCTAGTCCAAATTACCAATTTCAATTCCTCAGTTTCTCTTGCCAAAATTTAATTCTTGAAACTTTAAAAAAATAGAGGCCCAATTTCAATTTGAAGGCTCGAGCCCAAGCCTATAAACCCTATATATATATATATATATTATATATATTTCCCCTTAGAAAGCCCTAACCCACTTTTCCTTTCCTTTTCTTTTCTTCTTTTCCCTAGTTGCCTTTCTTCTTCTTCTTCTTCTTCTTCTTCTTCTTCTTCTTCTTCTTCTTCTCTCTTTTCCTTCTCTCAAAAAGCTAACCCTAAATCTCAAATTCAACAAAATAATAAGAGAAATTAAAAATAGAAAACAAGATGGAAGTTGGGAAACATGCATGAAGAAGCTACACCAACTAGGAAGAAGAAGAAGTAGTAGTAAAGATCAAGTTATTCAAGTTTGTTAAACATGTAAGTTGAGTTATTTTCCTTAATTGATTGTTGTGAGTGCATATAAATGTTGAATTAGGGCTAGATATATGTCGAATTTATAATAATATTGAGAGATTAAAGATAAATGAATGTATTTGCTAAAACCTTAGATATGTGTATGTTTGTGTAGACTAGGTGTTTCATAAAATGTAATGAAGGAAAATCATATAGAAATGTATATAGGAATGTTATATGTTAAGAACGTGATCTACATTGATCATGGATTTTCAAATGTAACGAGCTAGATCACAGCCGTAACAAGGGTTGTAATCTCCTCTTATGACATTTTCTTTCCTTATCATGGGCGTGATGAGGCTCGTGATGACCATCACAGCCTCCATCACAAGCATGACGAGGCCCGTGATGACCATCATGGCCTCCATCACGACCATGACGAGGCCCGCATCACAGGCGTGACGAGGTCAGCGATGAGGATCACTACTCCCATTATGGGCGTGATCCATCCCTTGATACTATTCAAATAAAGAAAAAAAAAGAAAGAAAGAAAGAAAGAAAGATGAAAGATAAATAATAAATATGATATGTTTGTACTTGTATAAATAGGAATGAACAAAATATATGTTTAATCTAAGTAGACTTTGAATTATAAAGGGTATTCTAATAAACTTAGTAATTAAATTAAGTTAACATGGGTTTTAAGTATAAAATGAATTTCTTTAATAAACCTAAGTCAACATGGCTTAACGAAACTGGATGAACTAAAATGAACTAAACTAATTAAGATTAACGTATATGATAATAATCTAGTGAAATAATTGAATATGACTTAGTATATGAATTGAATGATTTAGTCTAATCAACTTGACTAAGTTAATTAATATATACTTAACTTATAACTGGCTTAAATGTAATTGAAATATGTAAGATTATGTTTTGATTAATATGTAGAATATGTTGTTTCAAATGCCTTTTTGTTACGAAGAAAAATAAATGTTTAAAATGAATTTGATGAAACCAGGTAATTATAAATAAAAGCAAAAAAAAATAAAAATTGACAGACAATGGTGAACTATCTGTATCTTGGTAGGGTGATTTTTGCAGCTATGGCGGGGTTTCTACTTAGTGTATGAGCAAATAGATTCTCATATCAATTTAATTTCTTGTACAAATGCTTGAATCTACCTTCTATCTTATCTTTTGGATTGTCTTCTGATCTCCACCAGGTTCTAGAAAAGGTACGCAGTGACATGTGTGTTGTTCGCTTAGGATAAGTATACATCATAAATGAACTAAAACCTAAAGATAGCTTGAATAATTGAGTGTTGATTGTGCTTGTGTCATTGAATCCATTTTGAGGAGCAACAATCTTGTTGGTGATACCAACGTGGTAGTTAGGCGTTTAGACCACCTCCTACTATGATGCAATGGTATGTCATGATGTAATGATAATTCATAAGTGACTCAGCAAGTAATCGGTATAGCAGATAGTATCAAAATAATGTCTACTTAGACTCGAAGAGATATAATATAGTATAGCTCATGTTTATGGGATTTGTTGATCCATATTATATAATGGACTGATATAAGTAGAGATACGTAATAACTGCGAATCCTAGATGAAGCTATTTTTCTTTTACGATTAGATATAAGAGATATAAATATCAAGATTGCTTATATCAATCTTGGGCAGCTGCTATTACTCAGGATCCCTAGATTCTCAGAGATTGTTTTGAAGTGTGAGTGCTCTAATGTTATTTGTTTCAGTTTGATTAAAAGACAAGAAACTCTTGTTTGTTGCATTACATTAGTTTAAGCGTATGTATCATCTCGTGTGTGCATGTGTTACTGTTGTACTAGGCTTCAACTCATCATGTTTCTCGTTTTATGTGTTGATTGGATGTTTATGATGATGATGATAACGATAATGATGATGATTGACTTAAGTATGGGCAATTCTAGAGGTTTTGGAGGAGTGAAGTGAAGTAGGGTTGTTGGATTATTAGTGTTTTACTTTATATTATTTTAGAATAGGATTTATATTTTCAACACTTGTAATATTCTTTAAGGGCTTGGTTATGAAGCCCCTATTTTGTAATGAGATTTTAAAGTTTTGTTTTTCCATCATGAAATGTATATGAGTTACCTAATGGTATGATTTTATTTTGAAAGTTGATATACTCGTATAAGTAGAAAATAGAAATGTTTTTATAAAGTTTCTTTTACCTCTACTAAATCTAGTTGTCTCCATAATCTACTTAAGTAATTTCAGACTCTAAAATTGGCTAGTAAATGTTCACAATAAATAGACCCTGTTTCGAGGTGGTGCAATTTCCAAAGATAGAAAACTGTGTTTTTAAGGGAAAAAGAAAAGATAAGTAGATTCAATTAGACTTGATTAAGCTTTCTTTAAGTCCATGTGAATGAGATTAATAGGAAACTATAGGCTCAACAACTAGACCAAAATAGACTTAAAATATTGAAAAAAAAAATTTTTAAGCTTAATTAAGCCAAGTTAAAATAAGTTCTTAACTCACCCTTCCATCATTTTTATTTATTTATGGAACTACCAATTGCCATCTAAATGATTTTGCATCTATTTCATTGAAAAAAAAATTATAAAATTATAAACTTGTGATTTTAACAACTATGATCTTCATTAAGTAACTATTTATTTACATGTCAAGGACAAACACAACAATTTTATGAGAGACTATCGACCTATTTGGTTGCTTAATTTTTTCAAGTACAAACTATCAAGAGAAAAAAAAAGTAATAACCAATTAAGGTGAAAAGTTGTATAAAAATAAGTCAAATATAGTATATGTTGTGAGACAAAAGAATTGACCATAACATAGACAATATAACTTTACTCTTCACATAGGTTAAATAGTCTCCAAATAATGCAAAAATTTCTATACTGCTTGCATAATATTTGATATCGAATTTGACAAAATTATGTGTTTCATATTTGAAACCAATAATATGGTATTATTCAACGACAGCATATGTACACAAGCATATAAAATAGACAAAGTTAGACATTGTCAAAGATGAGAATACATATGACGTACACTTTTAGCTTGCAACTTTAGAGTATAAGAAATTATGACCCAATATGTGACTTTTATTGAGAAGAGTCATGACTTTTCAAAAAATAATAATGCCTTTTAGGAAGAGTTATAACTCTTCTATATACCCATTCAAGAAAAGTCACATTGTTTCATATACAAGAAACATGTCCATTAGCATATATATTAAGAAGAGTTATGACTTTTCATAAAGAGGTTTCTTGATGGAAGACATCTAGTAATGGTTCGTGAAGAGGTATGGTTTTCTCTCTACCTTTTATATATATGTGAAAATTAAAGACAAATATGATGCTCTTTTTCACAATTACTCAATTACTCCATCAAAATTTAGAAAGGTTAAGAGAGAGAAATAATATTCTCTTGGAGATATAAGGCAGGATTGGAGGGATAAGGTGATCTTGAAAAAATTAAAGTATTCTTGTTCTTGTTCTTCAAATTCAAGATATTACTATGGCATAGATAAAGATACGCATCTTACCATTTGATTATTGTGAAAATCATGAAGTTCAAAGATCCTGAAACATGATTTAATGAAATAATTTATCATGTAAAAATTCTTACATATGGTATCAAAGCCTGGTTAAAGAACTTATGATTTTCCAATTATTCTTCTATGCATTATGAATGTTTTAAGCTTATTATATCGGGCATTCAATAAAATAATTTTCTACATTTGTTTGTACACTTTTGGAACAATGCAATTAAAAGTGTTATCACTAAGAACCATTATTATATATTCCAACATTATCCACTTGACATTTATAATGTGTAAAATGGTGAAATTATGTTGTTATGACCAATAGTTTGACAGTTATATGCATCGTCAATGTATGTTTAAATATGGACCTTCGAAACAGTAATTTTTGAGCCATATGATGAAACGACATGAGTGTTATTTTTCACTGGATTAAACTAGAGTTGAATGGCAATGGGCAACGATCAGTGAAAATGACACATACATGGATTATTCAAGTACCGTTGGTTGATTTGAAATGCAACATTGAAATGTTGCGGACCCTTATGAACATAACAATTGTTGTATGGAATTTGTTTGCATGTATTGTTTTCTGGTGTTATTTATTGTTTGGAAATCTTGCCAAATGGTTGCATGAGATTTACTATGATTTTCTATTAAAATGATTATTAACCATTGAAGTATTATTTCCTTTATTGAGAAAAATAAAGGAAAATGAAATTAGATAATATATTATAACTTGAAAATATATGGCACAATATTTTTTGATGAAATATGGCTCTAAATTTTTGTATTTTAATTATTGTGGTATATGAGAAATTTATATAATGAATGGTTTGTTAGTCACCAAATTGACCAAATCATTCAATGCATAAATTTCATTACATAAAATCTAAATTTTACCCATGAATTTATTTACGAATGACATAATAGATTATGTTTGGGTAAATGAAAAGTTTGCATTATAAGACATTATAAATCATCTAAAGATGGTTTTTGTTCTTATAATACATAATGCAAGTATTTATGATAAGTATATTTTATTTGATTTATTTATATATCCAAAGATAGCAAATATATCAAACATTATAGTTATTTGTTAATGTTTATATATATTTTAGTATCACCTAAAGGTGGACTTTGATATATATAATTATGTTATTCCATGAGAATCTGAATTTGTATGATTATTCAAAGCATTAATTTATATTGTTTCTTTAATTATTACAGTATTTATTCCTATTTTTCTGCATTCTCATGCTTCATCTGTTTAAATATTCAATGGATTGAATTTCTCATATTGGCATGAACAGGTCCAATTTCACTTCGGTGTTTTGGATCTTGATTTGTCTCTTCAAATTGAGAAACCCGTTGATATTATTGATGAAAGTAGTGATGAGGAAAAACGTCTCCATAAACTTTGGGAGAGGTCAAACAGATTAAGCTTGATGTTTATGAGAATGATAGTAGCAAAAAACATTAAAGCTACTCTTCCCCAAACTAATAATGCTAAGGAATTCATTAAATTTGTAGAAGAGCGTTCTCAAACTGCTGACAAGTCTCTTGCTAGTGCATTGATGGGTACTTTGACCAACATAAAGTTTGATGGGTCTCGTACTATGCATGAGCATGTTCTTGAAATGACGAATATAGCAGCAAAATTAAGGTCTTTAGGAAAGATTGTGGATGAGTTCTTTTTTGTACAATTCATTTTGAACTCCTTGCCTCTTCAGCAATATATTCCTTTTCAAATGAATTATAACACTATAAAGTACAAGTGGAATATCAATGAATTGATCAGTATGCTGATTCAGGAGGAAACAAGATTAAACAACCAAAAGTCTCATTCTGTTCATTTTACAAGTCATCAAGAAGTTGTACTGAGTTCAAAGAAAAGGGCTAGAAAAGGCAAGAAGAAAGGTTTATATAACCTGAATGAATCTTCTAAAGATGCATAAATCCATAAAAGGGAAATCAAGGGCCATTTCTATAGAAAGGTTGGACACTTGAAGAAAGACTTCTTGGAACGAAAGGCTTGGTTCGAAAAGAAAGGTAAGCCTTGTGCTTTTGTTTGTTTTGAATCAAACCTTACACAAGTTTCTTATAATACCTGGTGGATTGATTCTGACTCCACAACTCATATTTCCAATACAATGCAAGAATTCCTTACGATCTAAACTATAAAGCCAAATGAGAACTTTGTGTTCATGGGAAATGGAAACAAAAATTCAGTTGAAGGAATCGGGACTTATCGCTTGATTTTGGAGACTGGGCATCACTTAGATTTGTTCCAAACCCTTTTTGTTCCCACATTTTCTTGCAATTTAGTTTCTTTGTCAAAACTTGATGTATTAGGTTTTTCTTTTAAGTTTGGATTTGAATCTTTTAGTTTTTATAAGGACAATAAACTATATGGTTCAGGAATTTTATGTGATGGTCTTTACAAGTTTAAACTTAATGAATATTTTGCTGAGATCTTAATGACCTTGCATCATAATATTAGAACTAAACATAGTTTCGTTAGTAATAACTCTGCTTACTTGTGGCATAAGGTCATATATCTAAAGAAAGATTGCAAGGATTAGTAAAAAATGAAATTCTTCCTACTTTGGATTTATTGACCTTGGAATGTATGTTGATTGTATTAAAGGAAAACAAACTCGACACACTAAGAAAGAAGCCACAAGAAGCACTCAATTTCTTGAAATTATACATACAGATATATGGAGACCTTTTGATGCTCCTTCTTTTGGTGGAGAAAAGTATTTTATCATCTTCATTGATGATTTTTCATGTTATATTTATATCTATCTTTTGCATGAAAAATCTCAATCTGTGAATGCCCTTAAGGTGTACATTAATGAGGTTGAGAGACAATTAGATAGAAAAGTGAAAATTGTAAGATCAGATAGAGGTGGTGAATACTATGGGAAGTTTGATGAATCAGGATAATGTCTAGGTCCATTTTCCAAATTTCATGAATGGCATGGTATATGTGCTCAATACACTATGCCAAGCACACCATAACAAAATGGTGTTGCAGAGAGGTGGAATCGTGCATTACTAGACATGGTTAGGAGTATGTTAAGTCATTCATCTTTACTTATATCCATGTGGGTTTATGCATTAAAAACTGTTGTATATTTACTAAACAGGGTTCTTAGTAAAGCAGTTCCAAAGACCCCTTTCGAACTGTGGACTGGTAGGAAACCTAGTTTACGACATCTACATGTGTGGGGTTATCCTACAGAAGTAAGGATTTATAATCCACAAGAAAAGAAATTGGACTTTCGAATGATTAGTGGATTCTTCATAGGATATCCTAAAAAGTCCAAAGGGTATAGATTTTATTGTCCTAATCATAGTACAAGAATTGTTGAAACTAGAAATGCTAAGTTCATTGAAAATAGCGAAATTAATAGGAGTAAAGAATGACATGATGTGTGCATTAAAGAAGTTAGGGTAGAAATTCATATACTTTAACCTTCTAAGCTAATTGATCCTAATATTATAGAACTTCACCAAAGTGAAGAACAACAAGTAACGAATCAAACACATCATAAAGTTATAAATGATACCCTTGTAGTGGAGGAACCACATGAAATAACATTAAGAAGATCTCAAAGAGAGAGAAGATCTGCTATTCCTAATGATTATGTGGTTTATCTATAAGAGTAATAACTTAACATAGGAATCGACAATGATCCAATTTCATTCTCATAAGCCATGGAGTGTAATTATTCTATTAAGTAGGTAAATGCCATGAAAGATGCGTTGAAATCTATGTATCAAAATCAAGTCTGAGAACTCGTTGAATTACTAAAAGGATGTAAAAGAGTTGGTTGTAAATGGGTCTTTAAGACACAATAAGACTCAAATGGCAATGTTGAATGACATGAAGCCAGACTTGTTGCTAAAGGCTTCACTCAAAAGGATGGCATTGATTATAAGAGACTTTTTCACCGGTCTCAAAGAAAGACTCACTGAGGATCATTTTGGCTTTGGTTGCTCATTATGATCTAAAATTACACCAAATGGATGTTAAGACCTCCTTTCTTAATGGAGATTGGAAGAAGAAGTTTATATGGACCAACCTTCTCAATTAAAGGAAAGAAGCATATGGTATGTAAACTTAAGAAATCAATATATGGACTTAAAGAAGCTTCTCGCCAATGGTATATTAAGTTCAATGATAGCAAAACTTCTTTTGGTTTTAAAGAAAACACCGTTGATCAATGTATATACATGAAAGTTAGTAGTAGTAAGTTTGTTTTCTTAGTCCTACATGTTGATGATATTCTGATTGCTGCCTATGATCTTTGTTTATTATGTGAAACCAAGAATTTTTTTTCTAAAAGCTTTGAAATGAAAGATATGGGAGAGGGAACATATGTGATAGGAATTGAACTATTTCATGATAGATCACAAGGATTGTTAGGCTTATCCCAAAAGGCTTATATCAATAAAGTTCTAGATATATTTAAAATGGACAAATGTTCAATAGGTATAGATCCAATTCAGAAAGGAGATAAATTTGGTAGTATGCAGTGTCCAAAGAATGATTTGGAACGGGAACAAATGGCAAGAATTCCTTATGCATTTGTTGTTTGGAGTTTGATGTATCTTCAAACTTGTACTAGACCCGACATCAGTTTTAGTGTTAGGATGTTGGGCAGATATCAAAGTAATCTAGGATTAAATCACTAGAAGGATGCCAAGAAAGTTTTGAGATACTTGAAAGGAACAAAGGACCACATGCTCACTTATAGAAGGTCCGATCAGTTAGGGGTGGTTGGTTATTTCAATTTGGATTATGCTAGATGTGTTGATACAAGAAAATCCACATTTGGTTACTTGTTTCTAATAGTTGAAGGGGCAATCTCATGAAAGAGTGCAAAGCAGTATATCATTGCTACATTGACTATGGAAGTAGAATTTGTGGCTTGCTTTAAGGCCATATTTCATGGCTTATGGTTGTGGAATTTTATTTCAGGGCTTCAAGTTGTCGACACTATTAGTAGGTTGCTGAAAATTTACTGTAACAACTCAGCAACAGTCTTCTTCTTAAAGAACGAAAAGTATTCAAATAGTGCAAAACACATGGAGATCAAATATTTGGCCGTTAAAAAATAAGTTCATAAATAAAAAGTGTCAATCAAACATATTAGTACAAAACTAATTGTTGCAGATCCATTAACAAAAGGATCAGCACTTAATATTTTTAGAGAGCATGTTAAAAGAATGGGCATTATAGGACGTCCTGATTAAATATTATTGTATTTGTTTGTATGACACTCTCGAGCTCAATTATAGTGTTTATGATATTTCCTAATTTTCTATATTGTATACATGATTGTAATAGAATTATGTTAATAGGAATTATCTTCATAAAGACATTAAAGTAAGATCTTTATTTATCTCTTCATTAAGTTAAGGTCAAATTAGAGATTAATTATGTAGTACATGGGAGGGACTCTATCGAGATAATAACATACAACCATCATGACTCTAGTTAATTTTTAATTTAATGATATAATGATACAATCAATATGATAACGACTTAGAATAATGTTATTGTGCAATTATATTTATTCTAAGTTATTAAACAACATATATGGGCCAAGTGGGAGAATGTAAGAAATTGTGGCCCAATATGTGACTTTTATTAAGAAGAGTCATGACTTTTTAAAAATAATAATGCCTTTTGAGAAGAGTTACAACTCTTCTATATACTCGTTCAAAAAAAGTCACATTGTTTCATATACAAGAAATATGTCCATTGGCATATATATTAAGAAGATTTATGATTTTTCATAAAGAAGTGTCTTGATGGAAGACATCTAATAACGATTCGTGAAGAGGTATGGTCTTCTCTTTACCTTTTATATATATGTGAAAATTAAAGAAAAATATGATACTCTTTTTCACAATTACTCCATCAAAATTTAAAAAGGTTAAGAGAGAGAAATTATATTCTCTTAGACATATAAAGCAGGATTGGAGGGATAAGGTGATCTTGAAGAAATTAAAGTATTCTTGTTCTTGTTCTTCAAATTCAATATATTATTATGGGTATAGATAAAGGTACACATGTTATCCATTTGATTGTTGTAAAAATCATGAAGTTCAAAGATCCTGAAACATGATTTAATGAAATAATTTACCATGTAAAAATTCTTACATACGGAACCTTTATTTTTCCAAAATTAGTATAGGTGGGAGAATGTGAATATACCTTAACCATTATTGTCCCTATTTACATTAGTTTGTAAATCAATAATTAAGGATTGTTTAAATTTTTAAATTAATATACCATTGTTAACTTAACAATAATGAGTCTCTCTTCTCCTTCGTCTTCACTTTGGAGGCAATTTTTCTATATAGTATTGATTTTAAACTTTAATTAATACTACATGTTCAATTCTTTTGCTCCCTACAAAATGGCCCTTTTTCTTTTGGCTGTCTTGTGTATATATGGTTATGTTTAAATGTAATATATGAGTTGAGATTTTTTTTATTTAAAAAAAGACACAAATAAATAAATAAAATGAAAATCGTATAAGATCTTCAGGCACTATATATAATTTCAAGCAATTACTGCATTAATTTTAGTTCGTCCAAAATGTTGTATGCCTTAAAATTTATATGATCCATTCATTACTTTTTTGTTGTTTTGATGTTAAACGATGAATAATCTCCCCCTCGGTAGAAGAAGCATAAAACCTTCCATGTAAAAACATATAGTAAAACACATATGAAAATATTTATTTTCATACTTACAAACCCGAAATTCCAAAATATAAATTGATTTGATTGGTGATTAGGAGCACATCAGTGCACACGTTAAGTATACTTGTGAAAATTGTATGTTCTAATATGACTAAGCATGTTTTAGTTTTTATATCATTATCTAACTTAAGTTGAAAGAAATTTTCGTTATAAAGCAACTTGGGATGTTGTCGATATCGAAAGAGTAATCATTGAGGGAGTGTAAAGATCATCGATTACTCTGCTCCTCGCACTGTTAGAATCTATATAAAAATTACGTCTCTACATTTTTCTTTTATTGGTATATATAACTCTATAAATATTAGAACCTACTAAAAATTAGAATAAATCATAAATATTACTTGTTATGTTTGCTCCACATATACCCGCTGCCCATCTTTGAAGAATGGTGTTAATGGTACTATCACATTATATAAAATTATTAGTGAAATATAATTTTGGTAAAATTTTTACTTGCTAATAGTTTTTAAAAACTACTCACTAGTATCACTTTTTTTTCAAAATAATATGGGTACTTACCCATAGTTCATTTTAATATATGACATGTCAATATTAATAATTGTTTTTCTTCCAATCTTTATATAGATATACATATATATATTTGAAATTGTGTGTTTACTTGTTATTTTACGTAAGCTTAGGCGTTTATTTTTTAAATTATGCATTTACACCACACAATCTTTAAAAAAATGCATTTGTATTCCAAAATGTCTATGTTACCCTCGATTTTATGTTTTTTTTTAATTAGTGTTTTTAATTGTTTAATCCAATGACAAAACAATAAAATATGGTCTAAATACAGTTTTTTTTCTTTTAAGATTTAGGGTTAAACACATAATTTTAATGATAAGGCGATTAAGTATATACCAAATGAACATAAGGATAATATTTTGCAGATTATACTAAAAGTTATTTGATAGAGTATGTGTTTTCTAATTTCATTTAATACATTTGTTAAAAGGCATTGTTTAAAATAAACTTAAGAGGAAAAACTTTTGGATTTGTTTAAAGCCATGTTTTAATGGCATTTAATATGGTGTTGAAATTGAATGCTAAATTATATGGATTTTAATTATTTAAAGCACAACAAATAAAACACAAAACAAGAAGTGAAGTGGGGGAAAAGACAAGTGGAATAAAAAGGAACTAACTTAGCATCAATTATGGGGTTTGCAAGGATTGTATTTATTGTTTGTACCTTCTTCAAACAAAAATCAAAGGTACAGTGAAAATACAAAAAAGAGAATTTATGGGCTTGGGAAATTTTGCTTGTGGTTGTTATTGTTGTTGTTGTTGTTGTTGTTGTTGTAAGTAAACAAATGTAAACGAAACTGCACGTTAACTTATTCATGCATCATCTCAAGAATCCTTATTATCAAATCCATTACAATAATAAAAGTAATACATAACCATCATATATGTGAATGATGGAATACATATTTTAATTATACATAGTACCAACAAGTCTCTATGCCCATGATAACTATATACCCATATCTAAATAGAATAGCCAACCCATATTTAGTATATACCTTATACTATAAGTCCAAACATAATAAACTCATATAATATTTCCTTAAACAATTTTGCATGTAGCATGCAAAGTAATGTAATATTACGCATAATTGCACAAACCATAGATGCAAGTATCACCCTTAGAACATTTGTTGTTGCAATGACCACAATGATTTTTATTGTTCATTGGATTCACACAGCTCCCTTTGCAACATAATTCATAGAATTTGCATTTCTTCCCACATTTTCCACAATTGGTCTTGTCCATCGACACATTGACACATTTCTTCTTACAACAATCGGGACCAGGGCTTCCGATAACATGACAAACCCTAGGGTACTTGTCACAAGTCATGGTTGCCCAATTAGTCCCAGCAACTAGAGAAGATGAAATCCCAATTTTAGATGGAAATCTAGTGGAGATTGAGTCATCTTCATTCGTTTCTGGAGGAAATTTTTGGGCACTTAGGGCACTTGAGCTCTTAATGGTGACCATTAGGAAACAAACGTGCATAAGGATTAAAATAAAGATTATTTTTGACATCTTGAAAGTATTGAGAGAGAAAGAGAGAGAGATGGATGGAGTTTTTTATTTGAAATTTTTATGAATGGTATGAGATTTGGTTAATATTTTGATCTCTATTTATACTAAATTATGAAAGAAAGAGTACTATGCATATAACCTAGTGGAGGAGTCGATGTCACTTATGACTATAGATGGAAATCAGGTAAAGGTAGTTAACTTTCCATTGGACACCATAGACAAAATCTAGGACAAAAATTTGAAAAAGCAAAACACATAACCATCGTGTGATTTTCTAATGGCTGATTGACTAATGATGATTATGCTGGTTTTTTCCCCTCCTATCTCGTAAACTTGCGGGGGAACTCTTACCAATCATTAGCAATATATTGCTGCTATCGGATAGTTAATAGGATATGCAAAAGATGCTGGATCTGTCATTACGGCATTCCCAACATTTCACGCCTTCCAAAGATGGATTGTCTTTCAATTTTAAAATACGGGTCCTGTTGGAAATTCTAGGCAGTAATTAAATGCCCATAAAACAATATTTTACATAGTTTTAAAATCCATCTTGCACTTTATCAAAAACTAAATATGTGAAAATATAAAAATTCTCTTATCTGACATATCAACATGCACCCCCCACAAGCACATGTCAACGATCTTTTATAGTAATTATAGAAGCAAATCAAGTCGTGGTTTATGTTGGCTATAAATAATTTTTTTTTTTTAAAATCCAAATTTGAGTATGTTATCATGATTTTAGAGATGTCGAAACCAATTCAAACCCTTTAAAAGTTTTAAGATGGGCTCAAAATGCGACTACTAGCAATGTAAGATACCTAATACTCGTTACAAAATCCGATTAATAATAAGTCATAATTAAATGCAATAATAAAAAATAAAAATAGATCATTTGGGGTTTACGTCAAACAAAGACTTTCTCCATGGCATCCGATTCAGGGAGCCCAACCCAATATATGAGTACTTTTCCCAAAGATCAATCCGAACCCCATGAGGTGTTCAAAATTAAATAGAAAGTAAAGTTGAATACAGGAAATGATATTGTAATTTAGTAATATTATTATCTATTTTTATTATATTTTGATCATTTTGATATTATTTTTATAATTTTTGAACGGATATTTATCAATAAATAGGTACCGATAAAAAACTAATAGTTTTACTCATAAAATGATTAAACAAATAAATAAATATATAATATAGATAAGTTACAATTGCGAATCTAATATAGATACAAAACGGATCAAAATCCAATAATTCAAATAAACCCTAAATAGAAAGCAAATTTAGATTTACTAGTGCTAATAATATTATAATTTAGTGACATTATCATCGATCTTCAAGTAAGTGTACCGCGGTCAGGTTCAAATTCTGCCTATTTTGATGGGGGGTGTGGGGGAAAAAATACTCTATAAATTCTCCAATCTGTACAACCATAAGCCACCGCAGATTTACGCGTTTTCTAAATTTTCTTCACTCGATATATTCCAAGTTGGGAACTTACAAGAGAGGAGAGAACGGATTTAATATGACCAGCTTTTTGGCTCGTAGGATATTCTTAATGACCAGTTTATTAAAATGTGAAAAGTATACCTACAGTTATTTTTACCTATTTTTTCTATTTGAGTTCTAAATTATTCTCTTCTTTTATTTGAGTCTTTAAAATTTTATAAGAACAAGATCTTCATCAACTCCATTAAATTTCTTTTGCCCATTTTTAGAATGCGTTAGTTTTTCATTACCCTTAAAATGGACGGCCAAGATGGTTAGAATTTGCACAATCTTTTCCAACCATTTTTCTTATTTATTGTTTATTTATATTTATATTATGTAATTAAACATATTGAATGTTATTTTTATTATATCATGTCACTAAATATATGTATATATATGATTTTTCAATTAATTGTTATGAAACAATCAATAAAAATGTCATAGATGGATCGCAAATTTGAAAAGTTTAATAGAAATCCTATTTTAATTAAAGATGAAAATGCAGAATCATCAAATAGATGAGGAAAAGGCAAACGTTGAAATGTGTATTTGTTAGTATCTTATGCCAGAAATGTAAGAAAGGAAAATTCTATCCTTATGAATGCTGCAATAACGACACCATTTATTGATAAAGCTAATTTCATTCCACCGTATGTCTCTTTCCTTTTTCACACTCACCTTATTAGCGTCATTCGAACGCCTAAGATTTTATTTTCTCAACTCACATGCTTTTGGGAATATATTCTATCTGCATTCCAGATAACAAGATACTAGAATATAAGTTTTCAATTGTTCTTTTACTAAGCTCATAACATATTCATGATGTTATGTGTGTATACGTATATTCTTTTAACTAGGGTTATAAATCAATCAAATCAGTTTGCAAACTACTTAAATTTGACTCAATTTTATTCGAATTTAATTTGGGAATTGTTGAATGAAGCTCAAATTGAAGCTTTCAAGATTGAGTTTGTTTAGTGTCATTTTGAGTCGAACTTAAACTTAAAATTTCTCAACTAAAGCTTGAGTTAAACTTGACGTTTGAAGAAATTCTAAGTCAAGTTTGATCTAGAGTCTAATATTGTATTATCTCAAATCAACTCATTTATGGCACTATGTAGCCCCATTGTGAATGACTAGCCGACCACAATATTTCTATTTCGTATGACAAACGAAATGCATATAATTATATTATATAGCCATTATAAAATGTCAATCCATGCAATAAAATTAGAATTATTGTGTGTACAATTTGAGTCCATATGGTATAGGATGTCCATATATGTGTGTATATATATATATATATATTTCTTTTGACTAAAATATACTATTAGTACCTACATTGCACTTAAATTTGGTTCGAGCATGTTAATGTAAATATATATATATATATATATATATATTGTATAATTTGATCTTATCTCAATAAACTATATGAATAATTTCGATTTGCATTTGACTTGATTATCATTAAATCAAACTTGAGCAACTCACAAGTTAGCTAGTTTCTTTTGTACTTTTAAATGAGAGGTAATTTTTTTTAAACACACAATTAATATAATTTTAAATAATTTATAATTCCTCGTATATATATATTTCGGTAACTGAAGATACATAGAATGGCATTGCCTTCATTTTGCACATCTTAGTATTTATAATTCCATAGTGGTACATAAACTCATTAATTTAACCAATGAAATCAGGATGATATTCCAAAGCACTTAGGTCACACGATCATGCATAATCACACAATCCATACACACATAACGCCCCTTTCTTGCACTTGATACCACATCCACCACAGTTTTTCTTATCAAACTGAGCATTCACACATTTTCCTTTGCAACATATCTCAGTATATTTGCACTTGTAGCCACATAGCCCGCAATTGAACCGGTCGGTCTTGATATCAACGCATTTCTTCTTGCAGCAATCCGGCCCAGTGCTGCCCTTACGCCGGCACAGTGGCGGGTACTTATCACACGTCAAGCTGGCTAGGAGTACCCTAGGAAATTGCTCTAGAATTTCCTCACTCATGGTTGGCTCATCAGTGAGATCTTTCGCCATGACGATGGACAATGCGATCAAGAATATGAAGAAGCATTGGAATAATGCCATGGCTTAGTGGTTACTTAGTGCAAAATATAAATAGAATAGGAATTGTAGAAGGATTTGAATGAAATGGTGAATTGAAAGGGGATTTTATAAGAGTTTTTCGTGAGGAAGTTGACATTAGGAAGAGGAGCACATACGTTTTACTTTTTCATATTTGGTCCTAATTCAATAGGGTCAATGTTGTAAAATATTTTAATTTTTCTTAAAGAAGAAACCACATTGATTAGATAATACGAAAAGTAGCCATTCCATTTGATTTGAATCTTATGCCAGATTCACTTTCTAACCCTAATTTCATGCATAATCATTGTGGCGGCCAGAGTACTTCTCGTCTAATTGGTTCAATGATTATTATGTTATCAATTTTGCTAATCAATAACAAAATGAAATTAGATTCGTTGTATTTTAGGAGTGATTAAGATTCAGTTTGGTTGATTATGTTAATTACATTGCATGAATCAATTAGAGTAGAGTATTGTTGGGCCAAAAAATTGGCATTGCTTTGAGAATTTTGCTGGATAAAACTGGATTTGGGACAGAATAATCAAGTTTTTCTTCTCTATTTACTTGTTTACCTATTATAAAGTGAATTCATCTCAACAAATTGATTTCCTCCGAAATCTCCCAAAAAAAATTCAGCTTTGATAGTTAGAACTTATTAAATTTCTAAACATTATAAGAAAAATAATACATAACAGTAAAATTCTTTCATATTATATTTTTTACGTAACACACAAGATCAATACTTTTGTGCCATCTAATGTTTGGTATGTGCAAATATTGTATAAACATTGTATTTTGTCAATTGTATCTTTGGATGGTCTCGTATTTATGTAACCACTTCTTTAACATTATTCAAAAAGTTTAACTCAAAGAGATTATTTGACCTAAATGATTGGGCATATTATATATTATCTTAAATGGAAAACCATGGATTTGTAACATAACTGAATAAGCTATTTGATAATCCATCAACAATAATACATTTGAGCATAATCGAGTGAGTTTGTGAGAGAATAAAAAACAAAAATTAACCTAGTAATCGATTTAGGGACTAATTGTACAACAAGAAATAATAAGGTATATAAATGTACACAAGACATTATAGCACAAAATCATTTTGAGATTATAATCTCTCTTTCTTTATGACAATTGGTTTCTTAGTTTCCTAGTTCTATTCGACTTATTATGAGTCTTTTAGCGGTTTTCTTATGTTGCGCTCTTTAATTTAAGAAAACTTTTGTGAATATCATACATAATGTATAATATAAATATGATGAATAAATATGAATTATTTTTTAATACGTAGCTATGTGGATAGTAGATATTTTAAAAATTATGTACTATCTCATACATGTCTTAGAATATAATTGATAATTAAACAAAAAATAGTATATATTACTTATTTTAATATTTTTCCTTTCGAGTCACTGCATACGATGATGTTCACGAAGTTATGGTTGAGTTCAAGTTTAAAGAAAAGCAAGAATCAAACTTCTGATATTGCGTTGATGACTAAATGCACGTGCTTGTATCTGTCCTTCTTCGTTGAAGTTGCTTGTTGCTTCACCTTGCTTCGTTAATAATTAGTCGTGGCAGTAGGTAAGATAAATACCAAATGACCCTTTTATCCTAGCACACCCTTACATAATTGGCGATGCCCTAATTTCGTCTTGAGAGGTATTAGTTACTAAAATTTAATATTCTTATTGAATTATTAAGATGGTAGCTATTATAAGACCCGTTTATTTTAAGAAAAAAATCCTATCAAGTAAAAAGATGTTTTTTATTGAAAAATATTTTATTAAAAATTACATATTTTTATTTGTTTAATTGTAATTTGTAAAAGTTATAAAAAAAAAAAATTGATGCTTGAAATTAATTTTATATAAAACATAGTATAGTATGTAAGCAAAGTATTATTTATTGTACAAAGTAATTTGGAAAACGAAGTTCCAATCATGTTCGAAGTCCATAAATTTTTTATATTAATTCTCTTCTAATTAATTTAATTATAGTATTAGTAATAGTACAAACGAGATTATACAAATTCCTTGGGAAAAAAATAGTCAATTTCTTTTTTTCCCTCTCATTTCCTAAAACCTAAAATTTGGAAAAAAGAAATAAATAATTAATATATATCTTTTATATATTTTTTTTTTAAGTTTATTGATTTAAATATGTAAATGTAAATCTCCATTCAAACTTATTTTATAATTTTATGAATGAACAAAATAATAAAAAGAAAAAAAATGAAAATAAATTAAATCAAAAGGCATTGATATTTGGGAAAAGGAAATTAATTTGCTTTTTTTTTTTAAATTATAAAAATACCATTAAGGTAAATATAATCCCAAGAATAGGCAAGTTGATCTCATTTTTTAAAGAGACGAAATCATTAGTGTTCGACCTCATCTCTTCAAAAGACAACGTCGATGTATTTACAATGACCTCATCTCTTGAAGAGACGAGATTGAATCAAGTCATCTTCAAAGAGACGAGGTCATTGCAAATACACTGACCTCGTCTCTTGAAGAGAGGAGGTCGGACACTAATGACCTCGTTTCTTGAATAAACGAGGTCAACTTATCTATTATTGAGATTATTTTTTCATCTGACGGATTTGTGTGACTTTTTTTTAAAAAAGTGATTATTTTTTCCTTAATCCTTGATATTTAAGATAAATTTCAAACGATATTAATATTTCAAGTGGTTGAAAAAATTATTATTTTATAATAATTAATTAATTAATTATCTACATTTTAAATAATTAAAAAAATATGAAAGTGGTGCAAATTGAATTTTTTTTTTTATTCATCACCATTTAAAATGTTAATTTTTTAACCATCTAAAAACTTAGTTTGCTTTTCTTTATCCCCTTTCACTTTAAAATTGATATTTTTAACCATTTAAAATTTTATAGAATCATTTAAAATTAGTGAAAGATTTTTATTTTTAATATAATTTATCCTCAAAAAATAAATCTCGAATTATTGCAGGTAGTTGAAAATTGAAACTTGAAACCAATGCAGGCATATTTGCCATTTCGACATAACTAAAAGTAGAAAAGAAAAAAAAGCCACTTCTCCGGATTGTGCTCAAAATGGCTACGTCCGCCTCCCCCATGACGGAGACGCTCCGTACGGTTCTCCATCGCGTCCAGCAAGCGGGGGAGAGCGGTCGCGTTGGTCCCCAACACTCGATCCGAGTAGTCGCCGTCAGTAAGACCAAACCGGTCTCACTAATCCGCCAGCTCTACGACGCCGGCCACCGCTGCTTCGGCGAAAATTACGTCCAAGAGCTTGTCGAAAAAGCCCCCCAGGTTACTCTTTTCACTCATCTCACCTCGTTACTATAAAAATCGTGTTGAGATTTGGATTTTCGGTTAGAGGTAGTTAAATTTTTTCGTTCATGTTGTTGTTAGGTTCAGGGTTTTTCCCTGATGCCAATGAGCGCTCAGAGACTTCATAAGCATCATTAAGAAGCTAATTGCTTAATTATTTTACGAAATGTATAACAGCAGCCTCTACAGTCCCGTCAGCAGGATTATCCTGCCTGTCTTACTATACATGTCATGTGCTTGGCAGTTATTTGTTGCATAACTCTTGGCTAGTGATAACGAAGTGTTGAAAGGGCTTACCTGGTGCACAAAGTACTCCTGGCTTGCACCGGGTAGCCAGATAGGAGGAGGGGAGGAGAACACCTTTGTATCAAGCTTTGATTTGGATCAAGGAATGAATTTACTCAAAAGATGATAAGAGCACGCAAATTTTATGATGAATCTGATCTAAACCCGTGACAAATTATCTGTGGTATGCTATTCTACCACAAGTGAGGAGTATTTTGACTCATTCATGTAAAATTCATGACAACTAGTTGTGCAAAGTATCTGTCTTGGGACATTATTTATCTGCTGGTGCTAGAATCGTGTCCAGAGATATTGTGCTGGTAGTGGGCTAAATTTGGATCCATGAGTAGAACCTTGAGGAAAAATGAATTTAGGTTGAAAGGATTTGGGAGGCCTGAAAGAAAGACGATTATCCAAAAGATTTTTCCCTGTTGTCCCCTTCAATATTACATGTGAAAGATGGGAAGATTTGTGCCCTGTGGTGTGGTACAATCTGCAAAACCTATATTGGCCTGACTCCATAATTGAAACACCAAACTTGATCATGGTTTGACTGAGCATTTGCTTATAGTTCCAGTTATATGTAGACCTTATATAGCATTCTCAAGATTTGCTACCAGTGTCTTACTGTCAAATAACTATTAAGGAATCCTCAATTTCATGGTGACCATGCTTGATTGTAGCTTCATCTCAACTAAAAAAGAAGTACAATTTATCATCTTTATATACGGACATACATATATATATACATTTGAAAATGCAATTTGTTTTTGAAGTTTTGCACTTTAGACTTAATATTCTGTTTTCTTCTACTTTTCTCTCTTTTTAGAGCCTACTCTCAAGTCGCTTAAGATTATGAGATTGCCTTTACTTATGGTACAACCAATGAATAAATTAATCCATGTTGCAAACATTTGGTTCTCCATTGCGTTTGTTGACTCTAAATAAGTAGGTTAGCTTTGAATCTTGAAATTTGTAATTGCAATAGTCTGTTGAAGTATAATGTTGATAACATTAATCTATATTAGTCAATAATATTTGATTCTGTGTGCCAACCTTTATTTTCTTGGATTTGCTTTCTGAATTTGTGAACTAGAGACTTGATTTTTATGAGAACACTTATTCTTCTTTCGAACTGCAGCTTCCAGAGGATATTGAGTGGCATTTTATAGGAAATCTGCAGAGCAACAAAGTGAAGCCCCTGCTCAGTATGTTTTATCTACTCTTAGTTCATATAACATATTCTTGATCTCAGTAACTCTTTTTTCTTCCTAGAATTCTTATATCAGATATGCATGTGCAGCCGGGGTTCCAAATCTTGCATATCTCGAGAGTGTTGATGATGAAAAGGTACATTATCATTCAATGCTAGTCTTTAACTAGTGAAGTCCTGTAAAACATTCTAAGTTCTCTGGAACTTCCAGATTGCCAATCGCCTAAATAATTTTGTTGCAAGTATTGCAAGACAGCCTTTGAAGGTGTTTATCCAGGTGAATACTAGCGGAGAAGAATGTAAGTTGTTCCTATTATTTTATCATGTTCTCATGCCATGGGAAATTATCGATTTGATTTTAACTCTTACATTCTGATTAGACTCATAGAACGACAATTAGCACAGTTATGATTGTTATCACTTATCAGTGTCTGTTCATTCTTTTATATATCTTGCTTATCTGCAGTATGAACCTGAAGATTTGATTGTGAATTAAGAACTATGAATTATTTTTTATTCATATATATATATAACAAAAGGAAATTCATAATTTGCCGTCCAAATCAAACTATATTTATGAGTTTGTGCAGTGATTTCAAAAATCATCCTGGACCGCTAGAAAAGCTAATAACCTTTACAAATTATGGCCTTAGATCATCACAAAACAAGATTTCTTGTCTGTTTTTACTGCTGCTGCTAAATATATGATTTCTAGTCTGTTTTCCTGCTGTTTCTAATTGCTTGCATCTATTATTTTCACATCCATATGTTCAATAAAGCTCATAAGTTTAGTATGTGAACGCAATATAAATTGCTTTTGTTATATATCTTGCATATATTCCAAATGCATAATCAATTATTCTATCATACTTGTACCATTTTCAAATACGTTCGTGCAACTCAAAGGAATTAAAAATTTTAGTAGCTCTACAATTCAAATCTCTATGTTTTCTTAGGCTGAAACTTTGCCATCACCTTAAGATATGAGCTCCAATTCTTAAAATCTTTTGCAATTTCAGATTTGCATGACGTCCATGTTAATGTTGTATTACCCATGCCATGCCATTTTGAATTGCAAGCATCATTCTGATGGTTATCGGGAGAGAGAATGGAATCATGTTCATAATGTCAAACCGTATATAATTAAATATTGAATCTTAATTTCTTGGTAAAACTTGAATTCATCTTACACTGATAGTGTACATTATCTGACATAGTGACCATTTTGCAGCAAAATCCGGTGTTGAGCCTTCTGAATGTGTAGAGCTGGCAAAATATATTCGTGAGAACTGCCCAAATCTTGAGTTATGTGGTCTAATGACTATAGGGATGCCCGATTATACATCAACTCCTGAGAATTTCAAGGTGATGATTCTGCAATTTAATTTTGATGTTGTAGTACGTGTCCAAAAAATGATTTTATTTATGTTTAGATTTTTTTTCTTGGCTTCATAGACATTGGCAAACTGCCGAACAGAGGTGTGTCAGGCCCTTGTACTCCCTGAAGAGAAATTTGAACTGTCGATGGGCATGTCTGGTGATTTTGAACAAGCTGTAAGGATTTTTATATGCTGGCATTTTCTCTGTTCTGAACTGCCATAAAAGATCAAGATATTGCTTATCACCTCAATGGTTCCGCCACTAAAACATAGTATTAGGGGCACACTTGAACTTCGTATTACCACTCTTTTCTGCATGCCACTGTATTTTTGTGCACTCTTGACTGTTATAAGTGAGAAATGGAGTGTTCCTGACTTATATTACATTTTGATCTTGTTGATTTGCAGATTGAAATGAGAAGTACAAACGTAAGAGTTGGTTCAATAATTTTCGGGCCAAGGGAATACCCAAAAAAAGAATAGGAATGGATACAATTTTTGCAGGAATAATGTGAGGCATGCAGAGTTTTCGTCAATTGCTCAAATGCTACTCCTTGTTGAATAATGACTGAAATGTTGGATAAAGAGGCCATCACTGAAAGATCCATGAGTTCCAGCTTTGACTATTTACTTGGGACTTGGGAGGTGTTGAATACTGTCGACTGGCCTGAACCTGCATTGCCAGGAGTAGTGAAAAATAAATACAGTCAAATATGTATTGCAAGTGGTGTTGCTCTCTCTTCCTCGAGCGCTCCATTGTATTAGTTGCGTGCAAGTGTTTGGTGTCCTTTATATTTCGTATATTTTCTCTCCAATTCTCTAATTAGCTCCATATCGGACACGCTTTTGAACATTTATATTACTCAGAAAAACCTTGATTAATATCTAAATTTGGAAAAGTAAATAAAATGAGCAGGGGAGATGTTGGCGAAAATTTATGAAAGCTAGGGATGATAAATAGTTGTAGAAAATTACAGGGTCCTATAGCGGTTACAATGAGCTCGGAATCTTTCCTAACTATGATCAAATCCCTTAAGTTTTTTAACACTAATTTTTTTTCTAAATCAATTTAATTTTAATAATACTGGCGTATGTTCCCGTGATAGGAATGCTATCCATGTATTATTCTATTATTTTTTGTGTTTTAATTGAGGGCGTAGATATTGAATCAATAGAACATGAAAGTAGTTGTTCGACTTCTCTCTCTAATTCTTGACTTATGCAGTTGGCTTGATTGTAATCAATGGTTTCAATAGCTTAAACAAAATGGGAACGGCAACGGGGATTTCATCAATTGGTTGCCACTGCATTATTTCATCTCAGTGTGGTAATACAGCATTGTTTACCTCTTTCATTGTATTTTTCATATAACGGTGTACTTAAGTGTCACCAAATAAATGAAAAATAAAATGTATATCATTTCATATTAATTAGTACTGACTTTTAAACCAGAAAGATGCAAGTGCAATTGCAATTTACAACCAATTGATCTTGTTGGACAAAGTGAAAGTATGAAGCAATGGGCCCTTTCTATTGTTCTAAAATCATGGGACTGCAATAATCTTCAAAGGAGAACATAGTAGATTTACTGCAGTTTCTAGAACGAAGCAAAGATAGCTTCAATTTGTGGAAACTAATTAGCTGTTTTCTGTCCCTACTTTGGAAATAAGAGCAAGTAATTGAATAATTTGAGGCAAACAAGACATATAAGTGGGGCATTATATATAATTATGAGCCAACCAAATGCTAACAGCCAACCAATTCACAAATCTTCAGAGCAAGTAATTGAATATTTTGAGGCAAACAAGCCATATAAGTGGGGCATTATATATAATTATGAGCCAACCAAATGCTAGCACCCAACCAATTCACAAATCTTCATTAAGATGACATTGTTTAGTGACAGAACAATGGTTGACCCATGGGCTGTTTTTCTGGTACCTATATTTTCTAATTGTCAAATCTTGGTTATGTTTTCTTTCATAATAAATGTTTTTCGAGATTCTTTTGTTATTTGTTTTGGTGTCTGTTTACAATACTCAAATCTAATAGTAGGAACTTGAACTATTGTAGTTAATAGTAACTTTTAGGAATAACTAATAAAGGTGGAGGTAGCCTTGTTTGTGTCTTTCGAATATGTAAAAATTTCACACCTATTTCCTTTGTTCTTTACTATTTGTTCTATTTTAGTAATTATTTTTTTTAGAAAGCTTAAACCGACCTTTCATCCTAGTAGTAGATAACAGGTGAAGTTGGTGTATTATATAGTGATACTTTTTTAAATTTGTAAAGACTCTGAATATCTAATATTCCAAAGATACTTCTTTTGAAAATTGGTAGCATTGGAATAATTTTTCTATGCTGCAGTAGTTAGAAGTCAGTCTTTTGTATTTCTTGAAATTTATTTATTACACAAATTGGCCTATATTGAATGATGAATTATTAACAAATTGGCCTATATATTTTTATTAAAGATCGCCTTGGTATTTTCATGGGAGGATAAAATTTCTAGTCTAACATTTAGATAAATGTGTAAGAAAAGATATTTTTGAATTTTACGGCTTGTTTACTTTCCCTTGTATGATAAGGGTAGAATTGAATTATCCATTACGAATGTAATAGAGTTGGAGTTGCAATATCTATTACCTACTATTACAATATTCACTTAAAATAAAAAATAAAACAAATAATTATTAGATTAAAAAATAAAATATCAATTAACATCTCTTGTTTTTATTAGAAGATAATGATAAAGATTAAAAATAAGCCGTTAGATGGTAATTCATATGTAGGAACATAAACTGCTATTCATTATTCTGCATAATAACAAATCATTATGAAATACAATCTAACTAATAAGGCTCCCAAATAAATCGATTATGCATAGCTTCGGACGCATTAGATTCATTACCAAATAGTGGCTATAAGTTGAGGTTTTAAGATTACTTTCTCCCGACCTCAGTGATAGAGTAGACCAAAATAGGGTTGGGAGCTGCTAGGGCACTAGTTTTACATGGTTCTTTAGAGGAGTCATAAGGTATTCTACTACACAAAGTCTAAGTTTGGTGCAGCATTGCTTGTATGCCATAAACTAAATTTTTCGAAACCAGATTAGAGTGAGGTTAATTTCTTTCCATTCATAATAGATCGGATAATGCATAAGCCTTGCTACATTGCACATAATTGGTCACTAATCTTGTATTGTTTAAATGGCTTAATTACTTATCTATAACCGCTTACTAATCACGTAATTAATCGTTCACATTCTAGGGTAATCTTTTGTAGGCTAAAGTTTGCAATAATATAGGGAAATGCACTATCTCAACCGGTGCGATAGGAAATGGGTACAGCGTGAGGAATCGGATGTAGAGGAAGTTTATAATGTTCATGTTTTGTTTTTACCTTGGGCAGAACTTATGAGGACCTTTAAAAGTTCGATGTTGTGAAAATCTCAGTTTTTACGCTGTACACATAACACACATATATGTGTATGTATATATAACGATGGAAATATATTTAATACACAAATCTATATTGCTTCATATACTTAACTTTACTCGCAATAAAAGATTGGTAAACATCAACTCAAGTAATAATTTGGGTACTTTTATGATCTCGTCGACGAGACTATTCAGTTAATCATCAGATTACTGAATAATTATAATAAGTGATATATTAAAGGTCCGTTCATTTCGTTGAATGAATAAGACTACAATAGAATTCCTATTATAGAGGAATGGAATAAAGCTGCAATATGATTTTTCTTTATTAATTTTTAATTTAAATAGTGGTTTTTTGAAAAAAAAAAAAAAGACAGTTCCAGCATTGAATTGGTATTTATATATTTGAATAAAGAATGATTATTTTAATATTTTGTGTAATAGTGATTCATTCTGAAATCACTATTCAGTGAACTAAATACCGTAATAGATACTCGTAAGAAATAAAGCTATAATAAAATAGTAATTATAGGAAAATAAACAAACAGTAAATATTTTATTGATGTGATTATGATCGGATGTAAATATGAGCTGATAAATAACTGAAGAGATATATAAAGACAACATACAATTTTCCGATGGATCTTATGGTACATCACCATTACTATGTACAATTTGCTTGTCCAGCACAGGATACAGGGCACTAAGCCTCATATGGATGTAATGTGACTTGCTGGCCTGCCTCACCTCAAAAAAGAAAGCTTAAAGAGTTAAATTCACGGCGACAGGAATAAATTAATTGTAGCAGTGTAATATTTTAATTTAGATAAAGAAACTCTGTGATGTCTGCTCCCAATTGAAATCACCTTCATCTTGTGAATCATGGCTGTCAGATTAGGGTTTTATTTATTGGCCAAAAAAAAAAAGATTAGGGTTTTATTTAATTATATGGCGGTGTAAGATATGGATATGTTGTTCTGGGAATAGCTCATTCTGTTTTTTTTTTTCCTCCTTTTTTTTTTGGCCGGTAAATAGCTCATTCTGCTTGATTTGAACTTTTGATCGGTAGTAAAATTATAATATATAGAAGTTTCCTCCTCCACTTGCAAGTCGAAGGAATAGATTGCATTAGTTCTCACGGGTAAAAATTTTTAAGCTTAATGAAAAACAAATAAATAACAAAAGAATTTGGTTGGGTATTCATTTTGGTTCTTATTGCTTCATAAAAGCAAATCAGTCCAACAATTTGATGGAGTTATACCCTAATCATCTAAATTTTTTATCATCACTAAATTAATTAACATATTATGAAAATATTTATAGGTTTAGGTTCTAAAAAAATTTATCTTGAAATTTTAATATCATACAAATGTAATAGAAAAATTTGAAAATTTTATAGAAGTTTCATAAGATAAGTTTCAATTCTAAAGTTTGGGAAACTATACCAACAGAGTATGGTATAGATCAGATTTTATACTAGATTAATCTTATACTTTATTTATGCCCTTAGCTTAGAGGATATATATATATATATATATATATATATATATATATATATATAGTTTCAATTGTGGACAAATAAAGTAATATATTCACAATTAGAAAGCACACTGATTATTAAGTTTGTGATTTATTTGTGATTCTAAAGACAAAACCTTAAGATATTATGTAGGGATGCAATATAGGCTTTTACAACCTTTAGGATACCTAACCTGTTCGAAGTCAATATTCGCTAGATAAGATAAATCTTTATGAACCCTGGGACATGTTTTAAGTAAATTGTTAGAACAAATAGGTTTGTGCATAAGGTTTTAAGACTAGATTAATAACTGATTTCAAAAAAGAAAAAATTGATTCCTCTAAATCCTACATGTTTTTTTTATTATTTTATTTTACATTTACAAATGCACAATTCAAACACATTATTTATTTGGTGATAAATAATATTATGAGTTACTACTTAACAAATAATATTTGGAGCTCAACTTTTAGCAACTTTATCTCATTTTAGCTTCATTAAAAAAATCATTAGAATATAAATTTATAATTAAAAAATTACACCAAAATGTATCAACATTTAAGGTAAGTTCAAATAAATATCAATATTTAAAGTAATTAAAAAGATAAATCAATTTTTCACACAATGCCAAATGAAGGATAGATATTTCAAAACGTCTAAAAAAGATATCATCATTTTAAATAAGTGATAAATGGATATAAAAAAAAAAGATTCTTATTTGCATCATTTATATAACTTTGATTTTTTTTTTCTTTTTTGTTACCATTTAAAATGTTGATCCTTGAATTGATCTATTTCGTAAAACACTATTTTTTTCATTTAATCACTCAAAACTTTAACAATTATCTAAATTTATTTCGAATATTTACATCTTCCAACACAATTAACCTTCTAAAATGTATTGGTATAATTGTATTAATTCATCTACTAGGTTATAGGTCCCTATTAACTCAACGGACAGATTTTAGGCATATGGTAAAAATCCTAATGCTTGGAGTGGGTTTAGAAATACATAATAACGTTATCGAGATGGATCAAATTTTATAAAGCTTATCCCATCATATCCATCCTGATTGTAACCCTAACATTATGAGAGACTGGACTTCTGTCATGTCAACACCAATCCTAATAATGCTAATATATATATCATATCATGAACTTATCCTTATTTTAGTAATTTAAAACTCAGAATTAATGGTATCGTCGGGCCAGCATTAAAGAAACCTAAGTCCCACTTGAACCTATCCAAAGAAAATTCTTGAATTCGCGACTATTTTCCTTGATCTTTTTTTTTTTTTTTTTTTTTCCTGTTTTGTGTTTACATGGTGAAGTTGGTCTCACAGGGAAAATGTTATGAGCCAGAAGTTGGGGAAAGTGAAGTAGGCCATGAAACAGACGTTTCTTTCGAAAGATCAACTTACTAGCCGCATATGGTCCTAGCTGGCTGGTAGATAGATTCTTTTCCAATTAAAAGCTGCTTACCAAAATGGATAGATGTATTATCACACAACTATAACTCTGTAGCTTCAAAAAGACCAAAAAAAGAAAAGAAGAAAGAAAGAAAGAAAGAAATAAAACACTATAGAAAAGCTATTTACTATTTTGCAAAAATCATCATCGCTAAGTGTAAATTTCTGTCTCCATATTATAGCAAAAAAAAAAAAAAAAAAAAAGAAATATCTCTAAAGTTTCAAGAAAAAGGAAGTTAATATATTTTTTTTTAATTACAAAAATGCCACTGAAATGAAAATAATCACAGACTTAGATAAGTTAAACCCGTTTCTTGAAAAGATAAGATCATAAGTGATTGACCTCGTCTCTTAAAGAGACGAGGATGACAACTTACAACATCGTATTTTCAAGAGACAAGATTAAATTACTTATTTTTGAGATTTTTTCTCATCTGCTAGGACTTGTGCAATTTTTTTTTTTTAAAGTTACCATCTTTTTCCTTAATCCAAAGTTTGAAGCATTATTTAACTAAGTCTTCCAAAATTTTACCTTATAGTAAACCTTAATTTTCAAACTTTTTACTTTTATATAATCATTTTATATTTGATAGAAATAAAAATTGAATAGCATTACTTATAACAACATCCAAAATATAAAACTGGGAATGGGCGAGTTTTCTCCCTTTCTTTGGATTTTATGTAATTTCTTAATTTTAACGATTTCTTTATTGTTTTTGCCAAGTTCAAATGTCCATGTGATATTTCAACATGTTATGAAAGACATGGGGTTCTAATAGCTCAATTTTTAATTATAGGGAGTTAAGTTGAAACTTCCAACTTTGTGTAAGTGGGTATTTACACTCAGTCGTATGTATAAGGTCATTAGAGGTGAATTTGTTCGCCTCAATGCAGTCGCTTGAAAATATTTTGCTATGTTTTTGCAATAGAGGTGAAATTCGCATCATATATATGACTAGATGTGAAATTCGCCTCTCAATTATAGTGAAGCGAGTATCACCTCAATTAAATAAAAAGAGGTAATACTCGCTTGTCAAATTAATTTCCTACATTTTTATTTTTTTAATTTTTAAAACAATACCGAGGTGAGTGTTGCCTCTAAAGTAATTCAATTTTTTTTTTAAATTTCATAATAGAGGCAAATTTTTCCAGAGAGATAATTTCTTTTTTTTTTAATTTATTATTGAGGCAAATATCACCTCTTATATAATTTATTTTTTAAAAAAATTTACTTAATTTTTTTCCTAATTTTCATTCAAAATTTTTTTCCCAGTTGCGAATATTTTTTAAAAGGAATTTTATTAAAAATTACACATGTTAAATATTACTGGTTAAATTTTCTTTTAATTCCTATCTAATAATCAATTTTTACAACAAAATAATATAATTGTTATAAAATAATTAATCACCATTAAGATGTATAAAGGTGTATCAATCCTATGTTTTAATCCAATACCAGTCAAAACAACATTAAATAATTAATATTAATAATAGAAATTATTTATTGTACAAACATGAAATAATTAATCCATTAAAACATAGTAACATATATTGACATATGTTATTCAATACCTAAATTCACCTCAATCTAAAATTCAAATATTCTACCACAATTTCGTCAACTCGAGTTTATAATTTTTTTTTTTTAAATTGTCGAGCAACTGAGGCAACAGTTGCCCCTATAGATAGTTTGACGTGAGTTTCACTTTAATTGTGTAAATTCATTTTTTAGCGCGCTCAATCATGCTACCGTTTTCTTTTCTTCTTTTTCAAAATTAATAATATATATAACGAAGAAAATAACTTCTATATATAAATAATATTTATTTTGTGTTAACAAATATTAAAAATTTCTATATATTAATATTTAACAAAATATATACATGTTTTCCTATCATTGCATTATATTAAATATATATATATTGTTAATAATTTTCATGTTTTTAAATTTATTATTCTTTAATCTCATAATAATATGCGAAAAAAATTTTACTTTTGAAATTATATAATATGCGATAATGTCCGCTTTATATAATTTAGATGTGGCGTTGTCAGGTGAAAGGTGCAAGTGTCTAGCTCAAGTAGCTTTTGTGGCCCAAGTCGAGTCCACCAGCATGGCTAGTCATATACAGTAGAGGCTGAGAGTATGGTGTATACTACCCATACGATGGCATTAGAGGTCAGCCCATGTACATCTCCTATATACACTCCATATTTTCAATTTTGTGCATTATCATGTCGATCTTGCCATTTGAGTTCACAAAAGTCTCATCTCGAGGCTGTTTATAGTAAGACTGCCTCTATGATTTACTAGCCACAAAATTTAGTGTGCGCCACCACTTGTTTAAATTTCGCCAATTGGGTAGTCCCAAGAACTTTTGCTATACTTTGATAAAAATAGACTACGTTAGTGAATAGGTGAAATGATACATAATTAACGAAAGTATGTGTCGAATAAAAAATGAACTTACCATGACTCTTCAGATAATGACATGTCAATATGCCTCTAGGAATGCGAACCATACATTACTGCCGAAACCTTCCACGAACAGCTTCATTGATGCCCTATGGTGGAGTAAGAATTACATCCTAATCATCCTAGTGGGCTTGCATATGATGCCCTTGTACTATCTAGCATGCTAAGTGTCGGCCTCTAACCGATCTTCCTAAAATGCTCCTCTACCCTTGCCCTTATACATGCTTAGTTTTCAACACGATGTCGTGAGATCAGCCTCCTCACAAGCAACATATCAATCAATCATCTCCCGCTCAACTGCCATTACATGCAGGTTCTCAAGGTTAACACGTTCTGAGGTAAGAATCACATTGCACTAGACATCATCCCTTAGCTTTGAATCGTCCACACCCTACGCTTATGTAGGCTGGCCTAATGGAGCATCAGAGTTGGAATTAAAGTCATCCCTTCCCTCACCGGCACCCATGAGTAGAGTGGTGAACGATCCACCTACATAAACAAGTATTATATATGAAAATCATATAAAGACATAATAAGGTAAATGAACATGTGTGAACAACAACATTACCAGCGTACTACTTGGGCAGTGCATTATCATCTTCCTGATCACATCAAGGAAGCGAGGATCCATCTTGCACAAGCAAACTTTAAACGTTATAAATATAATATATCCAGATTGCTACAAACTTAGAAATGTACATAATACTAAGATTAACCCTACATTCTTCTCTACTCATTGTCATTATTGTGTGAAGGGCTACCATCTTCCTAGTCGCTGCCCACACCACTGCTACCCTCGCCAATTCTTAAGTCAATTAATAGGCGATCAATCAACACTGTCAAAGGCCTTGCAACCGTCTACTGGAGAGGCCTGTCGGTATCGAGTTACACCTCTGTATCACCCTTGTCAAGGGGTTTGATTTGGAAAAGTCCCTAAGTAAATATATGTCGATGGTGTACTTTTTTAGCAACCTTCTAGTCCTTAAAGCAGTTAGTCAAGTCTTTAATGTAAAATACATGTTGTGCATGCTCTATAATAATATACGAATCATTATCATACCATGTCCTTCGCATGTTGATTGAGATGAGGTCTCCATTGATGCTTTCTGGTTTGTCTCGGTTGGTATCAAAGCACCTACACTTGAACAAAAACACATGCCTTGACCCTACATAATTTAACTAGATAACTTCAATGAGTATCCCATAAAAAATTATCACTTACCTATTATGTGCACCAAGCACACACATACACCACTATTTTGTGATTTCAAGGACATTTCTCTAGACTCGGTGCTATATCAAACTCCATTGATGACACAAACTTTGAAATTATAGCAGCGAACATCTGGACCCCATGCTAATGCTTCCAGATCTTTCGACA
Source organism: Combretum micranthum (assembly GCA_024138025.1). NCBI lineage: Eukaryota > Viridiplantae > Streptophyta > Magnoliopsida > Myrtales > Combretaceae > Combretum > Combretum micranthum. The sequence goes on from JAMXBD010000175.1 coordinate 646,909, forward strand.
CTTATGGCACGTGAACAGTCTTGGGTTGCATAATTTGCAAAATGATTCAAGGGAGTAGTTAGTGAATTTACCCCATGCGATCTTCTTTGTCAGTAAGTGGTTGAGAATTAACCTTAGTCTTAAAGCAATTTGCAAAATGATTGCTCACGGGTGCCCCTATATTACGTTCTCCATGTGCATCCGGTTCTTGCTGGAACTTTCTTATCACAAATTGGTTAAATATAACACATAAACTAAGATGTAGTAGTACATTGATTGACGTAAATGAGGCGTCTTACTTGACATATGGTTGGACTTCCTTGTAATTGTATTAGTACTTCGTACTTTAATTTTTATCTTTTATGAAAATATTAGATATTTAAAAAAAAACAGCACAAATGCAAGAGTGAGAGACCAGATGAAAGGAGCGAGATGTGCATAGAAGTAGGGGGTGGGGAGTATGGGTATCTATAGAAGTTTTTGTGAGCCAAAACTTGCCTCAGATTGGTCGAATTGCAACGAGTTTCGCTATTGACTTGTTGATTGAGACAAGTTTCACCTTAATGTGTAAAGTTGAGGCGAAACTTACCTCGATTGCCAAGTCAACAGCGAAAGTCACTACTATTGGACAAATCTGAGGCGAGCTTCACCTCAATTTTTAAGAGAGGTAACATTCGCCCCTTTGGCTCACCTAATGGGTTCCATTTAATAAATCCAATTAATATCACTAATCTAACATCCTTATTCTTGCCATCCAAGTGAAAAACAAAAATAGAAGTGCCCATGTTAGGTTGCTATGCTTGATGGAACCGCAAGTTGATTCTAAAATTTTAATATTTAGTCATATCTTTTAATTATAATGAATATAAATATATAAAAATATAGACTCATGATATGATATGAGTTTATATATACAATGTACAGCTCTATCGATTCTACACATTTTAATTTTAGATAAGAGAAGTTATATGGTTTCCGTCATTTTTTCTTTTATGAGATGAATTCCGCAAGTTATTTAATAGTTTATATTCATATCCGACTGGATTCCGTTAGGTTTTCTATAGATAGAAATACAAGTTGAAAACTCATTTATACCTTCAACGATTTCATTGATTAGATCAAGAAAAGTTGTAGATAGAAAGTTCAAAGCCAAAGTTTAATTAATATGTAAGACTTAGGGAGATTCAAACCTAGTATCTCTAATTTGAGAAATCAAGGATGATAACGCTAAGTTATAAGACCATTAGTGCTTCACAAGAGTCAATGCGATTGTGTAAAGTATATAATTTGATATTCATACAAAGTTTCTTTGGACTTATTTCACTTTATTCCATTTTAATAATCAACTCATGAGGAGATTGCAAATATAGAGATGGACACTTGAAACTCTATAATATGATTTTACCTCCTCTTAATATTTAAAAATATTTATAATTTTTAAAAATTATAGCCAGAATTTTAAAATTTTACTATATACACAATCTTTTTAGTAGCCATTAAATGTATGTGCACAGTGCATATTTTTAAGCTTGAAAATAAATAAATAAATAAAATCTGGCTTTGACTTTGGAAGTCTACCTAATCTAGACCTTACGAATAGTTTTAAATATAATTTGCAAGCATCCCTTTAACTTTAATTATAATAGATACCTATATCCCTGAGTTTTAAGTTTAAGAATAATAAATTATTATAATTTTCTGATACAAACATAACTTCATCATGTTGCCAAAGCCAATAGGAGCCTGGTATAAAGAGAATTACAGCGGGAAAGCTTTCTTTATTAAGACAACTTTATAGTTTTTTTTTTTTAATTATTATTATCAAAATGGAACAAGATATTTGAATCTGATTCATCCAACTTGAAAAATCTATGTTAATACCATTAAATTATGCATATGAAATCCTTTTCTAAAACCCTAAAATTGCTATTATATATGATTTTTTTTTAATGATAATTTTGGTGTTTTATCAAATACAAGAAGTTTATGTTGTACCATATTGTATTGCAGTTCTTATTGTTCGATACTAAACTAGAACTCAAATGGTAGCTGGAAATGGAAATACAATTATCTGAAAATTTTTTATTTTTTAAATCTTATTAATATGATACTATATAGTAATTGAATAATTTTTGTGTTGATGTTGCATATCATGCTGGAAAATTAAATCCTCCCTTATTGTAGTTGAGCAAATGGGACCGTCTCAACCAAGAGTTTGCCATGCCAGCTTTAGTTCCTCATTTGTCGCTATTTCACACCACTTGACCATTCTCCCTATTGTGATCTCACTTCACAATTTAAATTCCTTCTCTCTTTCTGCCTCTTCCTCAAACCCCATTATTTCACATATTCCTCTGAGTCTAAAAAGATAAAACATTGTGAGAAACCGACAATGTGTACTATGAAAACCTGTTTTCTGAATCTTCTGCTAGGTATATTGATGATGGGGGTCTTTTTTGGAGCAAATGAAGCTCAGTTATCTTACAATTACTACAAGACATCATGCCCCATCGTTGAAAACGTTGTGAGGAAAGAAGTGTTGAAAATTCTCCTTGCCGATGCCACTTCGCCGGCAGCATTCCTCCGGCTTCTGTTCCATGATTGCCAGGCTCAGGTAATTCCAGAAACTAGATTTTGTGTCCGTGCCAACTTTTTCAAAATGTCCAGCATTGCTAGTTCACTAGTAGCTTATGCTTTCAAACTAAATAGCCAATCTTCCATACGTCCATTTCTTAAATTTAATGCTGCAATGTCATTTTCATGTTGGGCACTCTACTATCGTTTTCATTTTATCTGCTTGCATTGCAAGATATCCAAAGGAAAAAAATGTACGGCGATTAGATTTCATGTTATATCGTAAAATCAAGGAATTCTGGCCATTTCTTAACTTTTGAAAATTTTAAATATTTTGATTGAAAAAAATATATAAAATTTTTAATTTTACTCCCTTACTTTTTGAAAGTTGATTGCACCCTCTTTCTAAAAAAATTTGGATCCATATGGTAAAAATTTATATCATAGTCAACTAACCTAAAAGTTTTTATACATGTTCTAATGTCTCCTTGGCTTATAGTGTCAGATATTAGTAAAAGGTTGTCATTTTCATTTTATTAAATGACATTAGTCTATGCCATAGTTACAGTTTCGGTAGTACTCATGATATTAGGTCAAACTCCACAAAATCTATCTCATGCAAAATTTTTTTCTCTTCATACAGGGTTGTGATGCATCAATCCTTCTTGATTCCAACGTCGCAAACACGAAACCCGAGATTATATCCTCCAGAAATTTCGGCATTAGAAACAGAGAAATGATCCAACACATAAAATCCATCCTTGAAATTGAATGTCCAGGACAGGTTTCATGTGCTGACATTATTGCATTGAGTGCTAGAGAATCGGTTTCTCTCTCAGGAGGACCACATATTGACATACCTCTTGGAAGAAAAGATTCAAGAAGCAGCAGCAACATCCAAGCAGATGCTCATCTTCCTCCTCCTACTATAAGTATTGATAATTTATTTCAAATTTTCATGAGTAAAGGAATGAGCACTGAGGAGTCAGTTGCTATATTGGGTAATTCGTATTAAATTCTCAATTTTTTTAATTTTTTGTTTTCCTTTTTTGGCCAATAAGGGTTGCATTCATTTTCCCTTTTGCATGCAAATAGGCTGGCGCTTTAATGAAACCTAAAGCAATATTTATTTCTTTCGCTTTTAGGGAAAGTACTAGCTGACATCATGCCTGCTAAAAAATCGGTCTATAATTTTTCAGTTTAGGTACACTATATAAATTTTTTTTAAGACACTACAATCATGGGTTAAGGAAAATATAAATAATGTCTTAATTAAAAATTATAAAAATACTATCAAATTGAAAATATTTCCAAAAATAGAAAAGTTGAATCACTACATTTGTATTGACCTCATCTCTTCAAAAGGTAAATTCATTGCAATTCAAATGAGACAAGTTTAGTTTAAATCGCTATTTTGAAGATTTTTTATGGCATTTTTATAATTTTTTTATTATAATTTTTCCCTTATCCCCTTAAATTATGCCAATACTTCTAACTAGAGATAATCGCGGCTAGATAGGTTATCACTCTTGTGAAAAATAGGTTAATGTGCAGTTACTATAAATAATGAATTTTTCAATATTACCATGAATTTTTACTTCCTCATTTTAATTTTAATTTTTATTAAAAGAAGTAAACGCAATAGAATTTCGTTGCAATTATTACAAGGAAAATAAACTTATAATATATAAGACAATAAAAACAACTTCAACCGCAATGATAACATAGAGATATATATATATATATATATATTGGGGTTGTAATTAAATTTGAACTCCAAATCTTAAACAACTTGTTAAAAAATTATATCATAAAATACGTTTGTGTATGAATTTTGTATATTTAACACATATAGCTAATATTTTACCATTACTCAATTACGTTAGTTATATTTTATGACCAAAACATTCAAGTGTTTCTTCTATTCAAGTTCTTGCATATGAAAATCTATCTATTAATCTAGTTCTCTAGCTTGCCTTAAGATTTGGTACGTATTATACAAAATCTTAAATGTAGAATGGAAAAAAAAAAGATTTGTAAGTACATAATATGGGATTTAAATAAATATATGTGATGAGGAAGCATATTTTAATTGGAGCACCACCCTCTAAAGTTTCTCGAGTATGTTTTTTGTTTTTTTTTTTTTTTTAAAAGATCACATATGAGGTATTCTTACTTCACCATATGAGTATGTGAATGATTTCAAACTTACTTTTCTATTTTCTCATCTTTTTAAATCTTTGCAAAATATACAATGTAAGACAACAAAAATCATCAACTTAATATTATGTCTTGTTCGATTAATGTCATTTGTCATCATATAGAATTGGACATGTTCATCCATCCTTGCAAAATGTCCTTTGAAATTTGATGAAAAAGATTTCAATGGGTAATACTCATGACTTCTAATATATACGGGGTGAGTAAATATTAAATTCTATTTGACACTTAATCATTTTCTTAAATGATAGGTGATAATTACTTTAAAAACTACCCACTATCTCTTTCGCATGTTAAAATATAATTGGTAGGTATCTACCACATATATGTACACGTGTTATGTATTGCCTATTGAGTTTTTTTTTTTTCCCCCCTGAAATTTGATACTAGAATTGCACGTACTAAAGAAAATCAAACTCTGCAGGAGCACATACAATAGGAGCCGGCCACTGCACGAACATAGCCAGCAGATTGTACCACCCTGACCCGGATGACCGGCTAGACCTCAGCTACAAAGCTCAACTAAGGTTCAGCTGCCCCACGGCGGTCCCTCTAACTAATCTCACTCGAGTGCCCAATGACCTAACTCCAATAATTTTCGACAACCAATATTACAAGGATATTTCACTTGGCAAGGGTCTTTTTCGCATCGATTCACGGTTATGGCAAGATCCTAGGACTGCATCCATCGTGGGGCAGTTCGCGATGGACGAGAACTATTTCTTTGATGTCTTTGCTTCTGCATTCGTTAAGTTATCGTCTGCCAACGTTTTAGGCAGCATGCAAGGTGAGGTCAGGAAGAAGTGCAGTCATGTGAACTGATTTCCATCCACGTTGAAAAATCTAAAGTCTCTAAAGTCTCTCAATGTGTGTCTTTAGTTGTTAAATCTGTCAACATCTGTTCATCGATACCCAATGGAATAGGTTGGTTAGTGATGAAATAAAGTCAAATAGGGTTTGAATGGCATCACATGTAGTTGCACCTTCATAAAGGCTTCCTAAACTTTCTATTTCAAGGTGCCAACTGTGGCACCATCCAGCTATGGAACATCTATAATTTTTCATGTGAGACCCAGTTATCCTATGTCTTTAAAAATTAAGGAGAATTGTTCTAAAAAAATAAATCCATTTTCATGTAAACTGAAATATACTATACGTTGAGATAAAAATTGCTTCCAAAAGTAAATACAACTAGATGCATGTCTATTTTTCACCAACCACCAAGCATTATTTATTTGGGGACAAATAAATCAAATGCTATTTGAATTTCACTTGATAGGAACTAAATCTAGATTCAAACACAATTGAATTAATAACCTCCAAATACAATCGAATTGAGCTTGAAAGTTCAAATACTCGCATAATTTATCCAATCTAGCAAGAACTTTCTGATACTTACTTTGTTTCGTCTTTTTTGGATCATTCTGACATTTTATTTTTGCTCTTTTCAAACGAATATTTATCAAATTGGCCAAAAAATAAATATAAATATTTGCTAAGAAACAGATACAGATAAAAAATAAATATTTTTACTTATAAACTAATAAGATACAAATAAAATATAAATATATATTATATCAGGTAAAATAAAGATAAAAATTAGACAATCCAATGATGATTAGCCTATTTAAGTTCAACTCCAACTTATATGTGAGATAAGTTCAAATTAAGTTTGATCATCGATATTATTTTAGTTAAAAGAATAATACCAAAAAAAAAAGAAAAAAAAAAACCTCACTAATCACATATGAAACTGAGTTAGACCACCTTGAGTATCTTTACAAGTTAAACTCGAACTCACAACACTAATCTCAATGCAGTACTCGAGCCTCACTTTTGAATTTTCAAATCAAGTTCAGGGTTTTCTGACTCAACTCATTCACAACCCCTTATAAAATCATCCAAATGAACATGGTAGAAGACAAACACGGTTAGCGCACACCAGTAAATTAACACACTTGAATTATTTACTGTGAAACATCACTCACATACCGGTATATGCAAGCTTTAGTTTTCTGCTGAAAACTAATGAGAAAAATTGCAATCGGAAACAAAACCACATTGTTGATGGGATCGAACACCCAAATAACTTGGCACTTTAATAGCACATAATCTCGTATATTCTTCTATACATAAAAATTGTAAGTATAGCATTCAAGGTATACTACGATTCGCACTAACAAAAGATTTGTATAATTATTGACAATAAAAAATTTAGCTATTATTCTACCAGCTATCCTAATTCTGTTTTGGAGTTGGGTTAGTTGCAGCTATGCTCTAGAGCTATGTCAACAAAACTTTTTGCATTGTGAATCATAACGGCCTATCAAATGCTGCCATGGCATCGAAAGGGCCAACCACCCCCTCGCTCAATAGGCGCATTGCTGCTCCTCGAGAGAACTTCCGAGCAAATAGGAAACAGGGAACATTAATCGAGCTAGTTCTGCACCACTCAGTCCGATACTCTGGTTCATAGTACACGTACCTTATACTCTGCAGGATTTGAACAGGTGACATAAAATGTAAGGTCAAGCAAGTCTAAGTAATGATCCAGGATACTCAACACCCAACATGCAGTTAGAAAGAAAACAGCAGAGAAAATATTATTTCAGCACTGACCTTTATATCATTTATCTGTTTTGGACCAGCGTTTGTGTAGGTAAATGTCATGGGATGCCAACTTTTTTCTTCCGTTTTTGCTGCAGACCGGTTCCATAGGGTATATGTTACAGTTCTTCGATCAAGTTCCGCTTCAAGCCCAACCATCTACAAAAAACAAAGGAAAAAAACGAAAGGTTTAACATGGTCATTGACTTGGAAATCACATCCGGCCATCAACTGCAGTCAGACTTGGCAACAAGATATTGACACTCGTTATTACCATCAAAGAGGACCAATCTGACCCATAAACAATTAAACCTAGAAAGCAGGTTGAACGAGTATTAAGAAAAAAGAAGATGATGATATGCATATAGCTCTTTCTTACCGCAAGCAATGTCGGCACATAATGTTCATCTGGAATACAGTTATGCTGCTTCTGTAATTTCTGCATTTGATTTTTCAGCCATTGGATAGTTCGTCAGTTGCAAGTAAAAGAGTTCACTACGAAATGAATGCAAAGCACTATAATGCAAGCAGCTTCTTCACGTCTCCCATGCCCTAATGGGGCTAACACCTTTTCTGCCACGTTATTCTGACCAGATCTTATCAAAGATAAATCGTCCCGACAACAACATGGTTTTGAGGGTTTATTTATTTATTTATTTTCCTTTTGTGTGTCATTGCATTTTCTCACCCCACTTTGTCAATTATACAACGCATTGGAGAAAATTCAAGGGCTTATGTCACAAATGGTACATGAACTTTCGCCAAATATGCGATTAAGTATCAAAACTTTAAAATTGATCAATTTAATACTTGAACTTCAAAACTGATCAATTTAGTACTTAAAAAAACCTTTTCGTGCACACCAATAGTACTTCCATCAAGTTCTTTTAAGTACTAAACTGATCAATTTAAAAGTTTTTTCGGATACCAAATTAATAAATTTCAAATTTGATATACTAAATTGATCAATTTTAAAGTTTAGATACCTAATTGCATATTTTGCCACAATTCAAGCATCATTTGTGACATTATCCCAAAATTCAAAATCATAATAAGCATAGCAATATGGAGACTTACACAAGGAACAAGCATTGCAAGTTCTCTCTCTCAATATCATTTCACCATGGAGACTGCAATATCTGAGCTCCCAATTTCTATAGGGGTATTCCAATTTATTATCTTATTAATTTAAGATATTTGGTAAGTATCTTTCCAAATGTTCTAAAGGGGATTCGCTTAATGAATTACAATGAATCAACTGATCAGTTTATTCATATTTTTCCAATATTATAATTATTTAATACAGAAATGAGTAGGTTGAAATAATTTGACTTGAGAGAAAATGAAATGACATCTATACACCAACAACCAGAAATACACCAAAGGTTGTAAGTAAAAAGAAGCCATTAACAATATGACAAAATTAGTTTTAATAATATATTAAATAATTAAAAAGATAGTTTTTAGCTCAACGGATCCAGTCAATGCCCAAAAATTCCCATATGCCATATGGTTCATCAAAGAGATCTGAATCTGTAATCATCCAAGTTTTGGCCATAGACCATAGATTACTTGACCTATTTTTGGTTAACCCAATCCAAATGACTAGGCTGGTCCAAGTTGAGGATCTGTTTGGTTTGTCTTATTCTGATCATTTTGATACCTTATTTTTATTGTTTTCAACCATAGTACTTATCAAGAAACGGATCCAGAAGACAAACAAATATTTATACTCATAAATAGATTAGATACAGATACAGATACAGATACAGATACAGATACAGATATAGATACAGATACAGATACAGATACAGATACAGATACAGATACAGATACAGATACAAATGCAAATCAAACACAAATAAGATATAGATAAAAATTACACAATCCAAACAGACCCTTAAATATAATAATGATTATAAAGAAGAATGCTCAAAGCATCAATGTATCTAAACTATTTGAGACAGACCAACAGCAGATGGGCTCATCTATTTTAGGTAACATTTTCATGATTGATATATAGACTTATGACCATTACAAGAACAGGTAACCAATATGGGAAACCTTCAAGTATGAACCTAAGATGCAATCCATCTAAAATTTCCATATGAAGTAGGAGATGGGAGAAAACAGAATCAACCATCAACCAAAATCAACTAATTTGTGGTGGGATTAATTTTATGGTATCGGTTCATTTTAAGGATTTTGGATGCAGGGAAAATAAGTATGTGCCATCAATAGCTGTCACACATACAACACAAATTTAATGTATAACTTTCTTTTAGCAGATGTGCAAATCACTTACAAGGTTGAGCTTTCCCTTGCTGGCATCTTCTTGCAGCCTTGGCTGTAAGGAAAGCAGTAGCAAGGCAAGTCAAAAGAAAATGAAGAAGAAAAGAGCATTCTATTGAAATCGATATGCCTGGACAGAAAAATGCAGTTTCTTAATTCATGTACCTTGCAAAATTTCTCAAAGACCGGAAAAATAAGCTCATCAGTGACAACTACTTCAGCATGTCTGCGAATTAAGGTGATCCACTGGAAAATAAAGTACCAAATTTATGTAAAATCATCATAGCAGGAAGAACATAGTGACAAAATTTGTCTTTTCTCATCATGCATGCATCAATAGTAGCCCTCAATGATTTGCATAACAAATGATCTCCCATTGGTTTTAAAAGAGAAATCATTTGAGAAGCTGTGTTTTTTTCTTTTCCTAAAATGAATTTCAAGCCAGATGATAATATATTCAACAGCAATAGAACAATATATAGCCGCTTAAGAAGGCATGGTCAAGTCATGAAACTCCATGGAAATAGAAAGCCTGAATATTAATCAATTGCTAGTTTTAAAACAAAGACCTCCTTAACATCCTGTAAGCAGGATGAAAGAATTCCATATCAGGAGTGTTTGACGATCTGTCCAACCTAGGCTTCCACTAAGTGAAGGAAAAGACACTCACTTGTACTGGTAAAAGAAAAACATCTCAACAAATATATGTATATATGTGTGTGTATGTAATTCATAACCAAAACTAAGGAATAGCATTTTCATTATTTATTTCTTTTTTTTTTAATATCTAAATAAAAATGTATGTATTTAAAATAGATATAATCAATAGAATCTTTGGATTCGGCTCAATCTTTTTAGTAAGAGATTGCGCTAAGTTTAGTTGAATTACAATTCAATTAAAAGAACAAACTGGAATTACTAGATTACAAAGTATCAATTGCTCCGAATTAAAATTTAATATCTCTCTCTGTATACACATATATAGTAAAAATTCTTGAGATTGGAGAAATCAGAACTTCACTTAAACTTCAGCATTCTTTTCGTTTAAGTAAAATGAGAAAGATGCTAACCTGAGATCCCTTTCTCCATCTGTCTTTAGGGATAATCGGAAACATTTTCGGGTTATAACGGTCATCCTTAGGATCTACAAAGCTAAGAATAGATTGATAGATTAGAAGAAAGACCTCTCAAATTCTTAGCAATTACAACATTCTGGAAAATGCATGAAGATAGAAAACATAAAGCATGCCAATTATTAGCTTTTAACATCCATCTACCTGTCAACGAAACTCCTTGGAGAAGCCATTAAATAATTGTATATATCACTGAAGTTGTACAAAGGAACACAGCTGCATCACAGAGCAAAAGAGATTTACATACACTGCACAAACTAAATGTCAAAGGCACAAAACTTTCATTTGCTTAAGCAACAACTATGAAGCAGTTACTTTGTGGAAGGCATACATATAAATGAAGAAGTCCAAAATCTAATCCCCTAAAAGAAATGGTTCAGAGTGTACAAAAGAATTATCAACTCAGAGAATTCCTCTGGCACTAAAAACTGGCAACATGGAGATCTTATCAGTCATCATCACAAACACCTTATTATGAAAAGGATAGGGGCATTAACCTGTCTGAAAGGAGAACAAATCTTTGATTTGCAGGATCCTTGAGAGCTGCAGCAAATAACAACCTCTCTGCTTTGATCATACTTGATTCTCCCCATGACACCTATAATACAAAAATTACCATATTCACATTCACTTCCTCAACTACAAGCTTAAACAATCATCTGAACAAATTAATTAAAAAAGGAAAAGAAAAAAGAAAGAAAGAAAGAAAAGGACTTAATCACAAGCAAGGGAAACATAGCCAGTCAAAAGTCAGATATTCCATTCAAACTCAGGAAAAGAAAGATTAATTCATCTTGAATTTGCACAAAAGAAAAGAATACCAGGGTTACCTTAATGCTATTCCTCAAATGACGACCGTAAAAGAAATGAGACCTTGTGGTTGACTCATCAAGCACAAACCCCGGCTCTGAATGTACATATATTGAGAATTTCTCCGTCTCAGCATTCTGAAGCGTTCCGCTATCATATCAGTAATATAAGATGATTCAAAGAATGTGATGCTATTGTAAATGTCATCACAGCAAATCCATCAGTAAATAATGTAAACATAAGCATGCAAATTAACAAATATCAGAAATTCCTCAAATAAATTGTCTGTTTTTAAGCTACTACATTCTATGGACCCCCACATATTGGTCACCAATCACATTAGCAATATTAACAAATTTAAAAGCCAAACAATTGTGTCAAAACTAGTATAAATTGCTATCTTTGTTTCAATTTTAGTATTTCTTAGATTTCAAGAATACCGAAATCCATGCATACATAAATAAAAACTTTGAAGAATTAATTTCCGTTCAATCAATAATGCAATTACACAGACATTTGGAATACTGGGAAAAATTTACTATTCTGCCAGTACTAAATTACTACCATGCCAAATTGACTGAACCTCTTCTGAGTTCTCTTGCATGATCTTCCATTGACAACAGTTTTCTTCAAGCCGTTGTCTCTATTTCTAGAGCTTGTTTACTTGATAAGCATCCCCCAAAATCTCCAGTTAGCAGCTTTTGTTGTTAAGCTATGGTCCATATTTTTCTAGACTTCTTGCTCACTTGCTGTAAAAATTTCCCACATTCCTAGTCGTAACAATATGCATGTTTATCTCCACAAAAACATATATTTAATAAACATCCACTTGTTTTATCCTACAAGTCATGGGCATTGTACAAGTCATGGGCAAGCTAACAAAGCTTTTGTTGGATTTGTAATTTCCCAGTGGAGTTCCATTCATGATTCGACCAAAGTCCTTGTATATTTTATCAGGAGACAGTCCCTATCTATTGAATTTCCAATATTTCTGTCTCGGTTTTCTCACTCAACCAACAGATGACTCAGCTTATATATTTTGAATTCTGCGGCATTCAGGAGACGGTCCCTATCTATTGAATTTCTAATATTTTTGTCTCAGTTTTCTCATCCAGCCAACAGATGACTCAGCTTATATAATTCGAAATCAGGGGCATTCAGGAGACGGTCCCTATCTATTGAATTTCCAATATTTTTGTCTCAGTTTTCTCATCCAGCCAACAGATGACTCAGCTTATATAATTCGAAATCAGGGGCATTTGGAAGACAGTCCCTATCTATTGAATTTCCAATATTTTTGTCTCAGTTTTCTCATCCAACCAACAGATGACTCAGCTTATATAATTTGAAATCAGGGGCATTCAGCAGACAGTCCCTATCTATTGAATTTCCAAAAATTTTTTCTCAGTTTTCTCATCCAACCAACAGATGACTCAGCTTATATAATTCGAAATCAGGGGCATTTGGCAGACAGTCCCTATCTATTAAATTTCCAATATTTTTGTCTCGGTTTTCTCATCCAACCAACAGATGACTCAGCTTATAAATTTTGAATGCTGGCATTCATTCTCGGTGCATAATTTTTACCCCCAAAAGATTATATGAAAAAAGAAAAATTCATCTGGACATAAATTTAGTATTAAATATCATGTTTCCAAAGGGAAAAAAGATATCTTTGCTCTATAGTTTCTACCACTTTCTGTATATCTAGCGCCAAAACAAGCAAAAACTACCAATGGCAATCATCATGGATCAGCATTCGACGCCACTTAGAACCATTATTCTGATAAGCAGGATATTCACACATTGACCAACACTTAATTTACTAGATAAGTCAAGACGATGATAAGGAATTTCCACCAAACATCGCAACAAGTCCATCAAAAACATATTGTTAAATTTGAAAACTACATAAATAAATGAATTACAAAACAAACAATCTTTTCTACAAATTCTTACCAACAGAAGATTCAATTAAATTAAATTCACAATGCCAATCGTAATATATATAAAATAAACGAGAATGCCCAAAAAAAAAAAAAAGGGAGGGAAAAATTAGCAGATTCATTATACTGAAATAATATTGAATAAAAAAATCAACTTGATCATCAAGAAACCATATTTACATAAATCCCCATAAACCTAAAATTCAATTAATTAAACCCACAACATACGACCAAAATATTTCAAAAGCAAACACATAAAACACTGAACGCAGAAAAGAAGCAGCAAACTTTGGCCCAAAAAGTCATTAAAGCGAAACCCTAACCTCAAAAAAGCACCAGACTTTTCCCAAAAAATAATTATAAATTAGACGCTAACCTCAAAGAACGATCCCCATAGAAAATCAAGCGGGAGGTTCTTCCTCGTAAGGAACAAAAACGCAATCTTCGGTTGTCCAAAGAAGAGATTTTTGTCTCGGAGAGAGCGAGACGTTTGGAAAGCAGAAAGAGAGAGAGCGAGCTGCTGTTGTTGGAATTGGGTCTGAAGGTGGAGTCTGTGGAGAGCGAAGAGACAGAGAGAGACTGAGAGGATGACTACGAACTTCAATCCCCTCCATAACACGTGCCGCGTCGCGATTGGTTGAATTAAGGACGATGGTGGTGGTTTCTTCATCATTGTAATGTGTTCCGCGGTTCTTCCTGCAGTTTGAAACACGGAAATGGAGCTCACGAGTTAGTGGTATATTGAAGAGAGAGAGAGACACAGAAAGAAAGAGAAAGAGAAAGAGGAAGTATACATCTCATTTCATTTCATTTCATTTGCGAGGAGGAAGAGAGAGGGGAGAGACCAGAGAGAGAGATGAGAGAACAGCGCGAAGAGGGGGAGATCAGAAGATGGTTCGTTTGTCAAAACCTGTTAAGCTGTTGAAAATGAGAGCGTTTTTTTGGAGGAAAGGTGCTTCTGGAAAGAACAACGTTACTTTGGTGGCATTTTCTTCTTTTCTTTACTTTTGTTTGGTTTTTGTTCTTAGCCAAACGGAATTCAACAACCGTAATTTTGGGAACACGTGTAAATTAAATTCGACTCAACCACTCCGCTCGTAGGTCGTTTTTTTTTTTTCAATTAAAATAAGGAAAGAAATGCAACCGAGCACCTCCCACTTAATAAAACATTATAAATATAACTAAATTATAAGATCATTATTCGGATTGTAGGTTTAATTTTGATATCTTCTGCTGAGAAAAAAGAATAATATCCCTCTATATTGAATAGTATATATATATATATATATTATTGTTCATGCAATTCCCATCTCAATTTAACATTTTTAGAAAACCTGATAGAATAGGTTTTAAGTCTAGAATTTTGGACCCTATAATAATAGAATAGGTTTAAACTTATTTTTGTGGAAATTATCAAGATTAAATTAAACTTTTTCCTAAGCTTGAAATACAAATTCAAGCTTGACTAGTTATAAATAACTTGCTGTACCTTAACCTTCAACTCAAATTTAGCTGGACATGTATAGGTTATAAATGGTATAGGTCATGCGTAGTCCTTCACTATGAGATAAAATCTTATTATATAACAAATAAATATTATATTATATATATGTGTGTCTCATATTATATACAAATTAGCTTTGGTTTCATATACTATATATAACTCATAAATCTTATTCTTAGAAGTTTAAATGAGTCATCTTGGGAAAATCTTGGAAAAATTTAAACAAGTTGATTATGAGACTAAATAAAAGATAAAGCTTATTAGATAAACAAACTTTATGTTGAGTTGCAACACCACTTATTTATTAATGTAGTCCAAGATAAATCGAGTTCAAATAATTTGTAAACAGTTCAACTCATTTGAGCCTTATATATAAGTTATTCAAACTCTTATATGCAAATAAGATCTCATATCCTACCTTTATCCATAACTTAAATATAAAATTTGATCATCTTTTTTAATATATATTTTTTAAACAAGAAAATTTTATTATTATTATTATTATTATTATTATTATTATTATTATTATTATTATTATTATTATCCATTTCTTCAATCCTAACAAAGTACAAAAGGATGGTTTTTTCTAAATTCATAAACACCTCTTCTTGAAACCAGACACCAATGCTGTTGCCGACCAAATCTAAAATTGCTCAATAATTCACAACTCATAGGTGGCAAAAGGAGACAAATTTCTATGCCTTTATAATGAGTGCGCCCGCGTCATTTCGTGTTCGTGGTAGACATCCTTACAACTTTGTTGTCGTTATCAAACTTTTATATTCAATTGATTTCATTTTCACATCACCAATCATATAACCAATTTTCAAGTTTTATGTAAAATAATAATTATAAAAAGTTGCCGCATAACTCTTCAAAACCCATGTATTACAAAATAATTAAATTAACATTAGCAACCATACACACTTGGTTAGAGCTGAGCGAGTTTTATCCATCCAATGGATAATGTATTTTATCGAGTAAAATTACATTAGAAAGTTCAACGTTTGTAAATAAATTTGTTTAAACTTTTAACTTTTTTAAGTAGTTTAAAAGAGATCTAAATATTTAAGAAAGTTAAATATTTAATTAAAACTCAAAAACCTATATAAGGGACATGAGGTTACGAAGATTTAGGATTTGCGTGTGAAAGTGGAAACAAATCATTCTTGACGAATACAATTTGAAAAGGAGCGATTTCCTACCTTGGTTTTCCCTTTGCCTTTACATTTGAGATTCTCTTGTTTTCACATGGGACGGTCGGCTTTCTCTTAGTCTCAGTTGTAGTTCGCAGGAAGTGAACACGTCGCCTAATCACACCCCAAAATGACGATGTGTTCTTAACATAAATCATGCTTTGGGTTTTGGGTGCTTAGCTTACGGGTTTTGGTCGCAACCGGCGAGATTGGAGTTGTTCGACAATAAACAAAATTCCATGAACTTCCTAAACTTTTAAATTTGCATTTATCTTTGTTTGATATTGTTATTTTCTTTTTAGCATTATAACAGGGTAAGAGAGGGTTATTATTATTATTTTTTATCATTTCAATGAGGTAAGGAATTCGAATCTAGTTATTAACCAATTATATTTTATATAATCCATACTATTCAAGATATCTACTATATATGATATGTAGATGTACACAGATGTGATGTATCATCATCCATAAATATATATAATGGTATAGTACATATAAATGTACATATTATATTCTATATATAGTTAATAATATTTATATGCTATATTATATGTTGCATATCATAAATAATACAATATAACATTTATATTTTGTATGCCGTTATATACCACGTATTGTATCCCTATGTTAAAATTAACTGTAATATATTATATACTATATATTATTTCAATATATATATATGCAATATATACTGATTTAAATATAACATAAATATTTTATCATACACATTACATGTAACATGGATGTGTTATAGTTCAAATAAAATACGATATAGCAAAAATGGAACAGGAAAAGTGTTCGATGGACAGTCACAATTGGTAGAAATCTATCTGGCTTGTTGTCAGCCTAACTTCCATTGCTTATTGGTAAATTTTAGTTCAAAAATCTTTGACCACTTTTAACTTGCTTAGAAAAAATGGTTGGGCAGACAAGTTTGAGGGATTTCTAAGTTAGCATAAAACAAATATTTCAAAGAAAACTTGTCTCCATGTCCCCATGTCGTGTTTCTTTAACAAGTTAGGTGATCCAATCCCATAAACAAGTGTATGGTTCACTTCAGGTTTTGGTCATGATTACAAGTTTTTTTCCTTAAAGCGCATACAATACCACTGAAAATACCATCTAGTCGATTGGTGCAAGCATAATTAGGTATGATTTTAAACTATTAAATAGCCGATGAGATCGATTCCATTAAAATAAATAAATAAAGAAACAGTAGAATTTTTGTTTCTTTTTAGAATTGTTAAAAAACAGTTAATCCTTTGGTTGTATGGAAGAACGGTCTTCATTCATTTTGTAACAATAACAATTCCTAGAATAATTCCTGAAAACAACTATTCTACCAATAAATAATAAACAAAAATAAGTCTATAGATTTAAAAATAGTTATTTTATTCCACCCTTTTGAAAGAGTAAAATATTTTATATACCATTTATTAGAGTTGACGAAATTTTTAAATTTTGTTACATGGGCTTTTTATCTAGTACCAAGCCCATTTTATAAGCCATACACCGTACTACCTGTTAGATATTCGATCTAGTTCAGCCCTCACAATTATCAATTATGTGAATGCTACTTCAAATAAAGATTAAAAGGCTGCAGGTCAGGGCAAAAGGAGAAAGCTATTTCTAGTGTGAAATTCTTCACAAATGAAGAAAACAACCAACATTTAACTCAACTTTTGACAAGTTTGGCATTCAACTACCCATCCACTACATTGAGTTAAAAAGGTTGTATAGGAATTTCTATTACTAAAAATTTGAAATAAAGTTGTAATAAAATTTTTATTTATAAAATAAAAGTACTTTGGTTTAAAAAAAACCAATTTTAGCATTAAATCGTCATTTACAGGATGAATAAAGAACGACTTCCTTTTTTTTTTTTTCCTAATATAAGAATTTCTGGTGGAATTGCTACTATGATCAACTAAAATTAGTAATGGCACTTCTTTTGAAAAAAAAAAAAGCTACAAAACAATTGCTATTACGGTAAAATGAACGAGCATCAATTATACAATGCAAATAATGGATCCAAACAAATCATTTTTATTCTAAGGTTTAAAAAACAATCAAAGTACCGATACCATGAAAAGTAGAAACACTACAAACTTAACTAAGATCCTGGCGCACTTTGTATCTTGTGTGATAAATATATTTGCATTCTCCAAATCAATAAAGTAATTTCTTTACAATATCTGTATATGCCACATCAAGTACATTCCTAGGATAAGAAGAAAAGGTGCTAACACATTGCAGCTATAATTTTCCGGACAATTCGATTCTTAACCATGTGAGTATGCCTAAAACATGAAGACAATATGAAGACAATATGTATGAATATGTTCGATTTATATTTCTATTTTATCTATATTTGATTTATTTTATCTTTTCATAAGAACATCCAACACTTTTTAATCTATATCTATTTCTTGATAAACAATATGCTAGAAAAAAAGTTTTGAAACCAAAAAAAAAAAAAAAAACATCTGTATCTGCTAAAAAAAGCTAGCTAAACAGACCTAAGCATCTTCACAATCTAACTCCAAAATAAGCTACCATAAAAACATATTATAGCCTGGAAAAGCAACTGACCTTTGCCTTCATGATAATTCTCATTTTTAAATTAATCCGGAAGGCTCGCTTCCGCTAAATGCTGACCGAATGCTGGTAGAAGCATAAATGTAACAAAAACAGAGCCCAAGTATATTTTCAAATGACTATCGAACCCCAACCTTGGCATTATTACGGTCCAAAATGACATTCAGGATCTTGCCAGGAACAAAGATTCTTTTCTTGATGGATTGACCATCTATATACTTGGAAAGTTTTGCATCTTTTGAAGCTAATGTAAAGGCCTCATCCTCGGAACATCCTTCTTCAACCTGAATCGTACCCCTTGTCTTGCCATTGATCTGTACTGGTAGAGTTATCGTCAAGTCCTTCAAATAATCGGGATTAGCCTGCATATATAAACCAGATGAGGAAATAAGATGAGAAAATCTTATTTACCGCAGTCACACTGCACGCATAAAGAATACCATGCCCAGAAGATGGCTGCTTAAACTCTAGGAATATTTACATCCATTTTAACTCATCAAAAGAAAAATTAGTCAGAGGCTTTAAACACTAAAATATGGAGAAAAGGGAAATGAAAGAAATATCAAAGCAAAAGCTTGCTTATGACCTTTTAGCTCCGACATTTTCAGTCAGTCATAACATATGCCATCACTTTGATGAAAGTCTCTACCAAGCATTGGGAAATCATAACATATGGCCATCTTTGAGAAACCAAAGCCAAACCATGCTTTAGTAGACATATGTGTTGAGCATTAAGTATAGTTTCTTATCCGGGAAGATTCTGATCATCAACACATGCTATGACCATGGAAGAGACAAACGTACCTTAGGGAATGTTTCACATGCCAACGAAGTGGAGTGCCCCAAGCGAGACCATAATTCCTCAGCCATATGAGGTGCATAAGGAGCAAGCAATAGAACAAAGGCTTCAATAATGGATATTGGATGTTTCTCCCACTGGGAAAAGATAAAAAGTAGAAGGCCCCAAATTTAAATTCACATCACAATGAAATTGTCACTCTTCAACCACCAGTTTTTGTTTTGCGGTAAAATCTAGCATCTGAACAAAAGAAATGGACCTTGTATGCAGCATTAATGAACTCCATCATTGCTGAAATTCCAGTATTGAACCGTGTCCCCTCTATTTCTTCTGTCACCTGCAATTGCCCAACTGCTATATTAGAAGGTTGAGAATCCATGCAGTAAGGATTATTATAGTCCCTGTCATAGACGCATACAGAATTTAAATCCAGCCACAAAAACATGAGCTCTCGTCCAACTGGGAGCAGTAGTATCTTATAACGTTAGTTTGGAATGTTCGTATAGAAATCTCAAGGTCAAATTACTTTAGATGCCTGTCGCACTCAAGTCACTCTAAACTATCTTGGTGACTATGTAATTTAATAGCAAACTTCTTCAATCTGCAGTTTTTTACTAACAGGCCAATCTTATTAAGATTTACAATGAATTGTGTCTTTCTTGCTATGCACAAAGTATATAAGAATAGAGAGATGATTTCTGACAGAAGAATTGATCTGGATAGCCTTACTTTTATCTATATAGTGTTTTTGTTTTATCTGAACAATATTTGCATTCTTGAAATTGGATATCTGGGGAAGCATCTTTTTGACTTCTTTGTGACTACCATGTGGCTTCCATCTTTTCTTATCCGCATATTATACATGTCTTATTTTGGCAATACTTGGAATGAGAAGTACGAAAATAAATACTAAATGGAAAAGTTGGAGAATTCCAAACAAGCTTCATAAAGATGAGACATCTTAGAAATGGGAATTTACTTTGGCAATACACTTGTGTAGAGTACGAAGCTGCTCCATAGTAGGCTCTTCATTGGTGGCCATGGTTCCATCTTTAAAAGTACCATCAGGTAGAGGCAAGCCAACAACTAACCTCCAGGTTCTACTTAAAAACCGATGTACACCTTCAATTCCACTAGTACTCCAAGTTTTTGAGTCCCTGGAAATTATTAAGGAAAAAGACAAAAAAAAATAAAAAATAAATAAAGAAATAAACATTAGTGGAGCATAATGATGCACCTCCTCAAGTACTTGAAAGAAATAATGGAGCAATTCGCAACAATATAGGAGCAAACCTGAATGGTCCCATAAACATTTCATACAAGCGAAGAGAATCTGCACCATACTCTGCCACAACATCATCAGGATTCACAACATTTCCCCTGCTCTTACTCATTTTGTACGCACGGGCAATTACACGAATATCTGGATTGTCTTTCAGTACAAAAAATTCCCCCGATTTTGTTACCTGGAAAAAGAGACATAATTTTGTTAAAAAATATATGTAATTCACAAAATAACCGGTGGTCAAGCTGGTGCATTTAGATGGCTTACTCGATCCTCAGTTATTATTTCTTGACTAGCACCATCAATTTCATCCACAACATCTGTGGATACATAATTGCCAGCAGCATCTTTGTAGACAACATATTGAACCTATAACAGAGACATTTAGAAGGGCGAAATGATGGAATATAATTCAGTTCAGCTCATATACTTACTTCGCCAAGAATGATGCCTTGGTTTATAACGCATTTGAAAGGCTCTTTTGTGGAAACAAGACCTATATCATAAAGAACCTACAAGAAAAACAATTTTTACAGGGTTAGCTATTAATAGCAAAGAAAGTAGGAACAGATATTCTTAATAATTAGTTTAAAAGTTTAACACTTCCACTGCAGACAATGCAAACAAACATGGTTGGAAAGGTGTTAACATGGGAAAATGAGGATGCTAAGACCAGATCTTGTAGCTATGACAAGAGTGTAAGGCAGTTCTTTATATTCAAAAGTGAAAAAACATGAAAAATGGAGGCAGAAACGTATAAGACAATATCATTGCAAGAAGTCTATCGAAAGTCGAGCCTGCGGTAGAAGGTAAAGCTTTTCACTCCACTATCTTTACTATCAGTCCTGCTCTCAGCATTATATGCCACGTACCTTGTGCCAAAACCTAGCATAAAGTAAATGAAGAACCGCATGTTCTGCACCACCAATGTATACATCAACAGGCCCCCAATACCTGCATAAAAAGATGACAATGAACTTTGATGACTGGTCCACTCAGAATCGAAGGTAAAAGATGAAGTAATGGAAGAATGTCATGGAAAAGACTTACATTTCTTTCTGCTTATCCACCAATGCTTCTGAATTTTTTGGATCCATAAATCTCAAGTAATACCTGATTTCAAATAAATACATTCAGAACCAAATTCTATTTATGTTTAAGAAAATTTTGCAAGTTTACACACATATATGATATGCTTATGATAG
Organism: Combretum micranthum; assembly: GCA_024138025.1. Taxonomy (NCBI): domain Eukaryota; kingdom Viridiplantae; phylum Streptophyta; class Magnoliopsida; order Myrtales; family Combretaceae; genus Combretum; species Combretum micranthum. The sequence continues at coordinate 669,060 of JAMXBD010000175.1, forward strand.
TAAAAACTGTTCCGAGTAACAATTATTGAGACAATATAGTGGGCTCAGTCATTGTTCATAAACATTTCAAAATAAAAATTTGCAGCTGATCATAAACATGAAATGCAGCATTACGCTATGTGACATGCAGAGCTACATTATAATTTTTAAGGAGACTGAAATTATGAAGATAATAACTGTAATTTTATCATGTATTTCTGTAAGAGTAATAATTTTCTTTGATAACTTCTTCCTTTTCTCTATAGGGATTTTAAAAAAAAATAAAATAAAATAAGAGTTTCTCATTTTAGGAAGAATCTCATATTTGCAAGTCATTCAAGCTTTCAACAATTACTCACAATTCAGATTCTTCCAATGCACCCATCATAGCCATATCGTCGAGAAATAAAGGAAAGAACTATAGGAAGAGAGATTTTTTGACATGCCAATCTAACCATTGAAAGATGAGTCAGATAGCTTACCAGCAAGAACCAGCCCACTGAGGCATGGTGCTTGTCTCACGTTTAGCAGGTTTTCCAGAGATTCGGTCAATGGTTGTAACCTAAAGTTAACAATAAGACAGACAACAGCAAGTAATGCATCGGAGGTTATCAGCTCAAGATTGGAGAAATGCATATCAGATTGTTTTAAGGGTGTATCATCAATAATAAGTTTTATAACATACCCAATCTTCAGCCTTGGACAAGGGAGGTTCACCTGTCCCAGTTGGAGTAAAATCATCCAATTCAGGAAGAGTGAGGGGCAGTTCACTTTCATTAACTGGAACACTCTCACCAGTATCATCCAAGAAAACTATAGGAATAGGTTCACCCCAGTATCGCTGCCTAGCAAAAAGCCAATCCCGCAATTTGTAGTTTACCTGAAGAACAAGTTCCAATCACCAGACATTTGAAACACATTGCTAACAGGAAATCAGATCCATTACTCACTTTTAAAGTACTTTTAACAACAGGAACCTACCTTCTTCTTCCCATTTCCTGTCCTCTCAGCCCACTCGGCAACTCTTGCAGCAGCTTCCTTACTTGGTAAGCCATTGATGTCAAGCCCTGACTCCATGTTAGATGAATTAACAAGAATGCCTTCACCAGAATAAGCTTTATTGTCATCAGGCAAAGCACTATCATCTGCCATCACAACCCAATGGATAGGAATATCATACTTCATGGCAAACTCATAATCACGTAAGTCATGAGCAGGTACAGCCATGATTGCTCCAGTTCCATAACTGCAACCAGAAAGTGAACATTTGTGTAGTAAATTTAGAATAAAGCTTTTCAAGCAATGACCATCAATCTGACACTAAACAATTTAACCGAAAAATGAAGTTTTTAGCTTTGTCCCTGCAAAAATAATCTAAAGACTCAGCAGTTGTAGCATATAAATGGAGATTTTTGAAGAAGAGGAATCAACCATAGCATAAAATGCACCTTCCCAAGACATAATCAGCAACCCAAATAGGGATTGCTTCCCCATTGACAGGATTTCTGGCAAAACCTCCAGTGAACACTCCAGTTTTATCCTTTTGAAGCTCAGTCCTCTCAAGATCACTCTTTCTAAATGCTGCATCCTTGTACTCCTCCACCTGACCATAAAATAGAAGCATGTATTCCTATTTCCACCCGTCCTCAATAAAACACTCAACAGAATATGGACATACAGATTTTCTCTGACTTTCACTAACAAATGACAGCAACAATGGATGCTCTGGTGCAACAACCAAATAACTGCACGTGAAAAACAAATCAAAAATTGAGGCTGAAAAGGGGGGAAAAAAGGGAATGATGCAATGAGAAGAAACTGTAAGATGTTTACGTTGCTCCAAAAATTGTATCAGGTCTGGTTGTATAAACAATTAGCTCCATATCTCTTTCCTGATTATTGCCATCGAGAACATGGAATTTCAACTCAGCTCCCTCTGACCTTCCTATCCAATTCCTTTGCATTTCCTTTATACTTTCAGGCCATTCAAGGTCATTTAGATCTTCAAGAAGACGATCAGCATAATCAGTAATCTTGAGCATCCATTGCCGCATTGGCTGCTTGTAAATAACAATGACACTGTAAAATTACAAAACCATTCAAATGATGGCAATAAGACCTAAAAATAATTGTAAAAGGTCAATATGACTTCTTCAAAAGAAAAAATTCCCATTTCTTACCTTCCTGATGACAGGATGGCCACCACGTTCACTCACACCATCCACAACCTCCTCATTTGCCAGTACAGTACCAAGAGCAGGGCACCAATTCACTGGCACCTCAGACTGAGTTCAGCAGACAGGATATCGGTCAAAAAGAAAGAAGCTACATCAGTATCAAAGAACAAACTATAATGTGCATACCTGATATGCTAGTCCTCTCTTAAATAGCTGAAGGAATATCCACTGTGTCCATTTGTAGTAATCAGGTTCAATGGTGGAAATCTCACGGTCCCAATCATATGAAAATCCAAGTGATTTAAGCTGCAAGGAAACTTAGGTTGGACACATCAACTGAAGATATGGGAAATTTTTGTGTATATGAAGCTTCAGAACTACTTTGGAAAGGAATAACATTAACCGCTCAGTTTCTGATGTTAGGATGACAATATATTTTATATAAATAAATAAAAAGAAAGGAAGGAATGGTAGTAATAATTCTTGAATGAAAAATCATTGTCTTTGATGGATGTACAATCATTGTTATAAATGCTAGCCATTCTGCAAAAAAAAAAAAAAAAAGAAAGATGGGTTTGACATAATTACGTCTTTCATTAATTTGAAAAATTGAAGCCAATTCTCTATAAATAATTCCATAATCTCTATGTTAGAAAATTATTATGACATTTAGGTCTCAAGACTCAATGGTTAGTCAATACTTCTTAAGCTCACATACTAATGATAACTCCTAGGGCAATGAGCACAAAATGTCACAGTCCGAGAGTTGAGGGCTTTATGAGAATGTTTAACTGGATATATAGAGTTATGAGTAGCATCAGCAGAAAATTTATTTGGGGTGTCGGATACATGTAAAGGCGGGACTAGCCTCTTGTGGACAAACTAGTTAGGAGTTAATGCCACTCTCTTGATGAGGCCAAGGCAAGCCAAAACCAATTGCAATAGTTGAACCTCCCAAACATATGGGGATCATGGCAAAGTCAAGAGAGTGCTCCTGAGAATGTAGGGTTTAGAATAGACCTGGGAAATCAGGAAAGATAAGGTTAGCTCGCCATCCAGATTAGCAACAAACGATGATATGAGGGATAATTGAACGTCGCACGGAAACTCTTTGAGGAGTGAAACTATCGTCCCATGACAAATGGTATTAGAGCTAAAGTTCCCAACTCTATCAGACTGCTTAGATGCTATCCAAAGTGCTTAATGAGTAGGTAATTCTTGTTGTGGATGCGATTCGTGTGGGTGAAGCTCAAGCGGAGTGGCCACTAGAGAGAAGACATCATTGACAGAGGGCAGCTGTGTTGTGAGTCGTGGAGACAAGATTTTACCCTAATCTTATTGTCAAGTCAGCTCGTGTGGATGAAGCTCAAGCGAAGCGGCCACCAGAGTGAGAACATCGTTGCTTGAGGGCGGCTGTGTCACAAGTTGGGGTTGAAGCAAGATCTTATGCTCAAAACCTATCGTTAGGCAACTCAACAAGAAGCGACCTCGGGAGGATGGATGAATGGGTGAGAGCGAGAGTAAGCCAGTGGAAGCCCACAGTCCTGTTGAGATGATCTTGGGTATGTTGACAACAGATGTGGAGAAGGGATGAGAGCTTGGAATGGTAGTGGCAGCAAGAAATTTGCCTCATGACGAGGACTTCATAAATTTAAGTGGGGGAGACCTAAAATTTCTACTTGCATCATAATGAGGCATAAGATTTCTACTTGCATCATAATGTTCTCCAAGGTTGAGATCATTGAAGCATGCCAGCAGAGAGATAATAAGATACTTAAATTTGCAGCACATTACAGATGCTTATGGTTTGCACCACTGAAAGGTAGATTACCTGGGTCCGGAACCGGTTAATGTTTCTCATAGTTGTGATTTTTGGATGGGTTCCCGTCTGCCAAAAACAGAAAGATAGCCTGTTAATTTGATGTTATTTCTTTCAAAAGATAAATGACCAAAATGCTGTTAACCATTTGGTAACAAATTCATTTTCCAGCAAAGCAAAACATGATACGAAGTAAGAAAAAATGTAAAGTAAACCTCGATTGCATACTGCTCTGCTGGCAGCCCAAATGCATCCCACCCCATTGGGTGCAGCACATTGTAACCTTGCATCCGTCTGAATCTTGCAAGAATATCAGTTGCTGTATACCCCACGGGATGCCCAACATGTAATCCAGCTCCACTGAAGAAACATCACCAATAAATAAACCAGCCACAATTGAAATAACCACAATTTACATTAAAAACATCTCTCAATAACATGAAAGAATGCAATACTAAATTGAAAGCCTAAGTTCAGAGTTGTTCACCTTATACATACATATATACAAACTATATGATATATACATATTTCAAATCCAACACCAGTTCATTGGTTCTAAAGTGATTGGATATACTCCAATAAACCTATTTCAATTCATCATCTCCACCCTTTTCTAAATTTCCGCATAGATCACACCAATGACATCAGCACTACTAGAAGTTACGAGTCAATCAAACCGCTTTTCATTACACAAAAGATTTAATTAACAAATATACATCATAACAAATTGGAAAAAATAAAAGAAGGATTATATATGTAAAACATTCTGTGAATAAAACATCCTTTAACTTGACCTTCCTGGCAATATAATTCTAAACAAATTGTCATTTCTTGTGGTTAAATGTATTTCAATAATTGGCAATACGTATTTACACTTGTTCCTTTATCTTTCATACATGGCAACATGTAATGAATGGGAAGACAATTGGAAACATAAAAACTTTATTCCTAGTACTTGGGCCTATAGAGAAAAGTACATGACTCAGCTCACAGCAGTACTCAAGTAAACACACAAAACATATAAATATAGTCGAGCCACACAATGATAACCAACTGATATTAAACCACTTTTGCTTGAAACTCCCAAGAAAATTATAACCTGGGATAAGGGAACATGTCAAGAACATAGAATTTGGGTTTAGAAGTATCAATTTCGTCCGGGGTTCTAAAAGTTTTATTCTTTTCCCAATACTCTTGCCATTTAGGCTCAATTTCATGAAAAGGGTATGCTCTTTTCACTAAAGACGCTTCCTTTTGCTCTTCAACTTCACTTCTAATCTTCCTCCTACAAGCGCCACCAGTACTTTTCTTCTTCAAGATCCAATCTTTACGACAAAGTTGAATACCCAAATAGGATTTTTGAAATGGGTTAGTAGGAAATTGCCTTATAACCCTTTGTTTTGAAAATTTTAAACTGTGGCAGTAGGACTGTGGAAGAAGCAGGTGTGTGTGGACTGGAACATGGATGTTAAGTTGTGTAGTCATTAGTTGGTTTTATGGTTATGACAATGGGGTTGTGTTGGGGAAGATCCTCTGAATTGGAAGAAGCAGTATGGAAGAGTGGAGGAGATGGAGTTCAAGAAAGCAGATAATGTTGGAGCAGTAACATGGCAGCAAGTCATTTGGCGCTTTGAAAGTTTGTGTTTCCTTCTGCGCAGAGGTCTCCTACGGTCGGTCTGAGCCGGATCCGATCCAGAAGGACCTAAAGGACCCGCCAGGTAGTAGGTCCTACCCGGTTCTCCCAGCTGAACTAGTGGGTCCAAACCTTGATATACCAAGAAAAAAAAAAGGTAACTCAACAAAATTGTAACCATTGAAACAAAAGAAATATTTTTGAGCTAGTGATTGAAAGTCAATAAAAATATGAAAGGCAAATGCAAGCAAATAGTGAAAAGCTTCACCAAAAGCATAGTTAACATAGTACACTATATTCAGTTGGCTATAGCATGGAACTTGCCACTTTCATTGCAAATTTGCAAGACAGACGAACAAGAATAATTGAGTAACAGGTAATTGCTTTTGCCAGAACTAATATTTATCTACCTTGTGTTGTGCAAAATTATTGTTTCAGCTAGATTTGCAAAACCGTAATTTAAAAATTGATAGTTTATAGAGCACGCCGCAAATATTATCAAATTTTGCCAATTTGCTTTGCATTGGCATTTGGAGTTGAGGCAAACAAAAGCAAAAAAATTTCAAACTTTCAAAATTTGAACATTCATCGTATGCACTTCTGTGTCACAATTGTGTATAAATATAGGTGATATGTTATAACATTTTCGGATATCTAAAAGAAAAAAAAAAAATACTGTCGCACTTACAATCTGATAAATAGAAAATTTGTATTACACTCAGTCACTAAACATTGTATACGTTTTAGGTCACTACTAGTATGTAACTTGTGTCTCTCGTTTAAAAAAATTCTACAAATTTATTTATAGTTGTAGCCCGGGTTTCTTTGTTTTTCTTGCAATTCGACAGTTATATTTTTTTTAAGCTACATCATTTTTCTATCATAGCTTCTCAAGAAAGAGTACCGACAAAGGCAAAGCCCCGACCTCTTCGTTAGAACGGAACGTAATTGCCATGTGACGGATGAAGATATGGAGTTCTTCGATTTCAATGATAATCCTGCTATAAATGAAGTGCAGCAATTAAGTACCCTGCTATCCCACCTATCTTTGAGCAAAGAAACCCAATTTAATATCCCATTAGCGAAGACAAGATACAGGAGCCGAATGATCTAGACAACGTAATGGAGAAGAAGGCAAAAGAGGAGGCAAAGGCTAGTGCCCGGGAGCAATATGAACCATTTATTGCACCTAATTCAGGTAAGCCACCACGTCCCCTTAAATCATATATTTTCACTATGCATTTTAGGAAAGTCGAAAGATCCTGATGGCAAGACCCACAAGTATTGCAACTATTACACGACAAGCTACGTGTGGAAGAGCGGAGATGGAAATAACAGCTTCACCAAACACCTATGAACCAAACATCCTAACAAGTACAGGATTAAATCAGGTTGACAAGTCTTTATATCTTGAAAATGCTATGGAAATCACTATGGATAATAATAGGAAAAGAGTTATTTTTCTGATTCAATTATTTATGTCTAAATGTCTATGGACTTCTCGATGAAATAAGGGAAAAAAACCGACTTTTGCATGCCCAAAAATTGAGTCATCCTCTTCATTTAATTCATGGGTCATTTAGAAGCATATCATTGGATGGAAGGCATTTTCACTTTGACTTCATATTACCAACTTGATTCACTTAGAGAGAGCAAGTGGCGCCTCTTGCTTAATCAATAAGGTGGCTGGGGCTTGAAGTCCATTTGAGCCATAAATTTGCATTTGTGATAAAAAGGATCACTTATATATGGAAATATCTAAGCTTACATGTAAGCTTTAGGATCATACACGTATAATTATATTAGTTATATGGGGGTTTTATCTCTACAAGTTCACTTAAGCCTCTACAATATTCCTAGATTATTCTTGAATTCAAATCTTTAGTTTAAAGTTTGCGCGATTAAGTATTTTTAGAGTTTTATCTTACGTTATTAGGGTTTTCAGGCCCGATAGGTCAAATTAGGGTTTGGTCTCTATAGGCTTAGAATTTTCTAACTAGAACAATGATGCATTCCAAATCTTCTAGATTGCTAATTATGGATTCATTTTCATTCCCATCGCACATTTATAAATATAGTGGTTCATCTTTTAGTTATCAGTTTATAACTAATAGGCTGTTTTGATTATTCGTTTTTTTATGCTCTTGAAATATGGGGTTTCTTGTAATTATATCTTGAGTTTTCAACTTAGGTCATAAAATTTTGTCTTTGGTATTTTTTAGCATCTAGGAAATTTCTATTCAGGGTTTTAAGTTATAGATAAACTCATAACTATTCAAAGTTTCTAACTAGGGTTTTTGTTGGTGCACTAATTCACTATCTATCATGCATTCACTATTCTAATCATTATACTAGTATGAAAATTCTCGGAGATTGCACTAACCAAGATAAATGATCAATTGGTAAGTTTTCAGCTCCTTTTTAGCACGGATTTCCAGATCAAATTCTTGCAAAAGTAAGATCTATAGGATAAGTCTTGGCTTAGCATCAATCTCGGAAAACAAGAAATTCAAAATTGAGTGATTTGTAAAAACAATAACTTTAGACAATAAAAGACAAGTTCCAAATTTATTAAAAGCAAACACTATCACCAACAATTCTTTTTTTCTTGTTGTATAATTCTCTTAAGCATTATTGAGGGTTTTACTAGCGTATTATATCAGTTGAAATTGTTTTTCTCTTCTTTTTCCAAAACCACTCCCACTACAAATCACTTGCATCACACATGAGTTTAAATAGGAGACTCTAATCTGGTGTTATCATGATAGGAGCATTTGTTGGTTTTCTTTCAAAAACTAAAAAGCTTGTAAACATTCTTGACTAAAATCAAAAGGCACATCTTTCTCCAAAAGTTGTGTCATTGGTCGGGCAATCTTGGAGAAAACTTTTATGAAATGCCTATAAAAACCAGCATAGCTTAAGAAAATTCGAATGGCTTTGACTGAAGTTAGAGGTGGAAGCCTTACAATCACATATATCTTGGCCTTATCTACTTAAATCCTCTTATGAGAGACCTTATGCCCAAGCACAGTTCCTTCCTTACACATAAAGTGACATTTCTCTCAATTGAGTGCCCAATTGGTCAAAACTTTCTCTAAATTTGCCAAATAATCATCAAATGAGTTCCCAAATACCGAGAAGTCATCCATAGAGACCTCCATTATCTTTTGAACTAAATCATCAAAAATTGCCAGCATACACCTTTGGAATGTAGCAAGTACATTGCAAAGCCTAAATGGCATCCTCCTATGAGCATAGGTGCCATAGGGACATGTGAAGGTCGTTTTCTCCTTATCTTCTGGAGCTATAGGTATTTGAAAGTAACCGAACATTCCATCTAAATAATAATAAAACATATGTCCAACAAGCCTCTCAAGCATTTGATCAACAAATGGTAAGGGGACATGATCATTTCTAGTTGCATCATTTAATCTCCTGCAATCAATACACATTTGCTGTCCCATGATGGTTCACATGGGAACTAACTCATTCTTTTCATTAGGAACCATAGTCATCCCCATTTCTTTGGAACCACTTGTGTTAAGCTAACCTAAGAACTATCCGAAATTGAATAAATTAGCCTCGCATCTAGAAGCTTGATCACCTCCTTCTTAATCACCTCTTTGACATTTGGATTTGGCATTCTTTAAGGTTGTACAACGAGTTTGAATCCTTCTTCATGCAAAATCTTATGTGTACAAAAGGGTGGATTTATACCTTTGATATCATAAATTTTCCAAGTAATGGTTCGTTCATGTGACTTGAGGACTTTCAAAAGTTGTTGTTCTTGTTCACAAGACAAATCCGAGGTAATGATGACTGACAACTTGGAATTTTCTGCCATAAAAGCATACTCCAAGTAATCTAGAAGTTGTTTTAATTCCAAAATCGGTAATTCTTCAATGGAAGTTTTAAGCCTTGCCTTACTCTCATTTTTCAATTCTTCAAACCCACTTTGAGGTAAAATTCTTTTATTGTATCAAGCTGTGATAATAGTGATTTAACACAACCACTCGGCAATTAATTACTCCATTGAAGAACCACTCGGTAACAAAGTAACAAAAGAATGCTCTTTGAAGGAATTAATAGGGAAGCACTTCTAATCTTTATACCCTTCAAAGAAAAAGACATTACCACTAGATGGCATAAGGAGAGATGGTAAAAAATCAATGATAGACTATATCTTTCACATCAATAAACAGAGCAAAATCTATTAGTGAGGTAGTAAATATAATCATGAAAAGTTTGATTAGATATTAAACTAATCACTTCGAAATTCATGTAACAATTTGAATTTTCGCATAAAATTCAATTACCAAATTTAACATTTTTAACTTTATATAAGGATCTATAAAGACAAGGAAAAAAAAAAGGAAAATCCACTAAGTAACTTGGAACAAAGCAAAGAAACCAAAGAAAATGGAGGCATAAGCTTAACAGATTTAATGACTTGGACTAAAGCCTACATTGTTAAAAGAATGTCGAATCTCACTTGCTACTAAAAAAAAAAAGTTTACAAGAAGTTTGGTTTTGTAGTGTTTAAAGCTTCATCTTGTGTAAACTAGCCTCCGGGTTTAGACAACGAAATGCTCTTTACTGCTCTGATGAAGGAACCTCCTTCCACCTTGTAAGAGGATGATTGAGCTACCAAATAGATCTAAAATCGAGTACAGGGTTTTAATTTTCATACACCACCCTTGTCCTTTAAGGACACACTTATGGGAAAAGGTAATGAAGATAACATTGAGGCTGTTTTTAATGATTTTATCTTTGAGGATTCGGATTTCAAGAAAACGAAAGAAGATGGGGTCCTAGCTATTCTTGTTTCGAATGAAATGCGTAAGTTAATGGCACATTCTATGAAGAATATTGTTGTTGTTAAATTGTCGGTTAGGAAAGTAAGGTTTAAGACGTTGAGAGATATGATTTATAATATGTGGAATCCGGTAGGGGAGATTAAGATTGTCAATCTGGATAATGATTATACCCTAGTAAGATTGAATAACTCTAAGGATTATTTCAATGCACTTTTAGGTTGTCCTTGGATTATACCTGGTCAATATTTGATAGTCCAGTCATGGAGTCCATGTTTTGATACCTCTAATAAGCATGTTAGTTTAATTATTGCTTTGGTTAGATTCCTAAGTATGCCCATTCTATACAAATAAGAGTGTAATAAGAGCTATTGCAGGTGTGGTGGGAAGTTTCACGAAAGTTTATTACAACATGGAAGAGGCACAACGAGGGAAGTTTGCGAGGGTTGCTATGCATTCAAACCTTAATAAGCCACTAGTTTCTCACCTTGTGATGGATGAAAGAATCCAAATGGTAGAACATGAGGACTTACGTCTTACTTGTTTTCTATGTGGAAAATATGGACACACGAGTGAAATGTGTATAAGAAAAGGTAACTAATTCTTCAGGTGATGGTAATAATATGGTTATGGTAAAACACAGTGGCACTAATAAATCATCATCTAATATTTTACCTTACATTGGATGTGAGCTAGATAGTCATTGGAATAAGGAAATTCTAGGATTATAATGCATGCTCCAAAGCCAGCTTAGCAACATCTATAGAAGGAAACAAGCAATCAAGCAGGAAGGGAGATAAATTTTTTAAAGATTCAAATGGAAAATCCCATTTAAAAATTCTTGCAAATATTTTTTATAGTGATTTAAAGGAAGGAATGGAGGGTGAGGAAAGTTTTAATAGAAAATCAAGAGAGATTCTGGAGGTTATGATGGATAAAATAGAAGAATTTTCAACTAATAAGTTAACAAATAATAAAGGGAAGACTAAGTTGGGTTAGTCTAACTTGTTGATTAATAGGCTTATACAAAAGAAGGAAGTTACTCTTGAAAACAGGCTCCATAATTCTCATAAATCCTAAGTCTTAGAGTCTAAGACAAATAGGTTAGTTATTAGTCAACCAGACCCAAAGGTTCAATCAATCTCATTAGAAACTCTACTGGGTGCTAGGCTAAATAACTATGTGTCTAACCCAATTTTTATGGATACCACAATTGCTAAACAATCTAATGTTAATGGTGCAAACTTTGTTCTTCAAGAATCATCTCTAAACAATAGCAAACATTCAATTCTCCATCTTGGCTCACATAATGGTATCATGTCTCCCTCAATCGTTGATATAAAGAAATCCATGCAAAGCCATTTGAGGAGCTGAGATCATCAACTAGAGAAACATATGGCAATCAATTTAAGGAGCAATTGAAATTTAAGATGAAAGCTAGAAGTAAAAGAGGTTCTACTAATATTTTTAAAGCTTGGATGGAAAAACTACTTAGAGATAAGGAAAGTGTTGCCAAAACTCTTTACTAATTTCAGGTAATTATGATGTAGTATAGGAAGTATTAATGGAGGGGAATGAAGAGACAGATCAATAATGTGGTCTAGTAAGTTCTTCATTTCTCTTTTTATTATCTTCATGATATTGTGTGATATTATGTTCTAGCATTGCCAAGGGGCAATTGTAAAGGGTTTGTTAGGATGGCGAAGTGCTTGTTTAACCAACACAAGCCCAAATTGGTAGTTTTGATAGAACCAAGAGTAAGTAGAAGGAAAGTCGACTTGGCCATTTCTTAATTGGGGTTTGAAACATCTCATAGGATTGAAGCTTAAGGTTTTTTTGGTAGGATACGGATAGAATGGTTTAACTCAATAAAAGTGCAGATTTTATATTACCATGTTCAATTTTTTCATTTGAAAACTGATATAGGAAGAATGATTGGATTTTCTTCATTGCTATCTATGATAGCTCGAACTTCATAACCATACAACGTTTATGAAATGCTCTTCCTGACTTAGATGTTTCTTATGAGGGTCCATAGTTGGTGGGGGTTGATTTTAATGCCTTTTTGTGTGGGGATGAAAAGAAAAGAGCTTCGGCTAGAGGTTCAGCTCCATGCATGAAGTTTAAGGAATGGATGATGGATTGTGGGATGCACAACTTGGGCTTCATTGGACTAAGATTCACATGGAATAGCTGATTACTTTTTGAAAGAATAAATAAAGCTATTGCTAATGGTGTTTGAATTGAGAGGTTCCCTACTTATAAAATTTGTCATTTTTCTAGAGGCTTGTTCTAATTGTCAGTTGATCCTTATTAAGACGAGGATTTAAGACTTTTTTTTGTGTCAAGCTTCTTTTTGATTCGTTGCTCCATAGTTGAATCATGAGAGATGGAAGGAGTTCATGAATAATAATTGGAGGAATGATGTTAGTTTCGATACAACCTTTATTCATTTTAAGGAAGAGGCTCAACAATGGAATAAATGTGTTTTTGAGGAATATTTTTTATCACAAGAAGAGAGTTTTGGCATGATTAGGGCGATACAATGAGCCATGGAAACTCATAGTACACCTAATGTTCAAAATCTATAAATTGAATTGAAGGGGGACTAGACATAATTTTAGTGCAAGAAAAGACATTATGACATCAGAAAAGCTTTCGCAAACTTTGTTAATTTAGATGACCATAGCACCTATTTCGTTCATAGTAAGGCAAGGATGAAGAAAAGAAGAATGAACATTGCTATACTGAAGATTGATGATGAGTGGATTATGGATCAAGCAGTGTTATGGAAAGAAGCTGTGGGTTTTTCTTTCTTGAAAATTATATAAAGAAGAGTATGTGGATCAACAGCCACTTTTGAGGAATAATATTTCTTTTCCACCCCTTTCTATTGATGATGTGTTATCTTTGAAGAAAGTTGTTGATGACATTAAGATAAGGAATGTTATCTTTAATATGAGACCACTTGAGGGGCTTCGACTAGATGGTGTTTGTACTTTTTTCCTTTTAGAGTCAATGGCAAACCATGGGTAACTCAATTTGCAATATAATAAAAAAAAAATTGAAATAAGATTGATGAGAAGGGAGGCAAATGAGACAAGCATTGTTTTAATCCCTAAATGCCAACATTTGAAAAAAAAATTAGCACTTTCAATTGATAAGCTTGTGTAACGCGAGATATAAAATTACTACCAAGCTTATTGTTAATAGACTCAAAGGTTTGATGAGTGAATTAGCTGGACTTATGCAATCAAGTTTTATCTTGGGGTGCCACATGACTGATAACATCATTGTTACTTAAGAAGTGGTTCCTTCTATGAGGAGGAAAACAAGTAAAAATAGCTTGGATGGTAATTAAGTAAACTTAAAGAAGGCATATGATCAATCGAATTTAAAATTTATAGAAGAAACATAGAATTTGGCAAGATTACCGACTGAACTTATTAAAGCAATCATGATTTGAATTTCCACTCCCCCTATGAAGCTTGTTTAGAATGGCAAGCTCTCTGATGGTTTTTATCTGACTCAAAGAATACGATAAAGGTACCCCTTGTCCCCTTATATTTTTGTTTTGTGCATGGTATGGTTAAGGCATATGATTGAGGAAGTAATGAATGGAGGTAAGTGGAAACCGCTCTCGTTAGCCAGAAATACACCCAAGGTCTCCTAGCTTTTCTTTGCAGATGACTTAGTTCTTTTCACGATGGCATCCATAGATCAGGTTCATTGTATTTCTAATATCTTGGATACTTTTTGCTTTGCTTTTGACTACAATGTTAATAAGGATAAAACTTTGATTTATTTTTTAGAAAAGATCTAGTTTGAGCTCTCAATGAAAATCAAATGTGGCTTTCATTTTAAGGTTACACAGGAGATGGGAAAGTATCCAGGAGTTCCCATTTTTCATGGAAGAATATCAAGGAAAATTCACTCATTATAGTGGATAATTATAGGAAAAGAATCGTATCTTTTCAACCTTATCGATTTTCATTGGCAGGGAAAACTCTTCTGGCTAAATTAGTAATTAGAGCATTGTCTTTATGTCCTATGCAAATAGGATTCTTGCCTATTGATTTTTCCCATCAAGTTGATTCTATACGAAGGCACTTCATTTAGGGTAGCCAAGAAGACAATAGGAAGGTGGATCTAGTGAATTGGAATACTCTTTGCCAACCAAAAGCTTTTGGGGGTCTTAGAATTCGAAAGGCATCTTGGACTAGTGAGGCTTTCGTGATGAAATTAGCATGGGGGTTATACTTAGAGTTGAATGCTATGTGGTGCAAACTTATGAGAGAAGAATATATGATTGAACCAGCCACAAGTTTAATGCTCTTGCTAGTTTGAAATCTAATGTGGGTAGAGATATTGATAGAGTCGGGTGTAAGATGGAGGTAAGCATTTGTTGGGCACTGGGCGATGGAAGATTCATTGCATTATGGATTGGTAACTGGCTTCCAATTACAAGGAACTTGTTATGCAGTGGGTAAGATATGTGATGAAGATAAGGAGCATGTGGTAAGTTATTACATGGATGATAGTAGCGGTTAGAATTGGTCTCTCTTTGCACCTTTATTAGAACTCTCTATTCTTTTATATATGGTAGCCATGGAGCCCCCACATCTAGATGTTGGAGTAGATAAAGTCTTTTGGAGCCTTTTGAAAAGTGTTAATTTTACTATATAATCTGCTTACAAAATGGTAGCAGATTTTGATAATAGTGGAAGGCCACCTATTTAGAATAAAATAGGGTATTGGAGGGAAACTAAGCATATTTTTTTCTTTCTCTGGTTGGTTGCCCATGGAAATCTATTAACAAATGAGCAACGATTTAAAAGAGGTATGTCTAATTCCTTAATTTGTTGTTGTTGTCATAATAGCATTGAATCGTTATGTCATGTCCTAAGGGATTGTATTATGGCAAGAAGCATTTGGCAAATAATTATTCCTCATGATTTGAGGAGAGACTTCTTCTCCTTACCATTTGATTTATGGTTCTCATTTAGTCTGTAAAATAACCACAAGTATGATAATAATATAGATTTGGTGTTATTTTGTTGGTATATTTTGAATAGAAGGAATCACTTCCTTTTTCATGATCATTATGTTGAAAGGCCAAATCATGGTATAATATAATGCAGCAAGCTTCTCTTTTTTATGACTTAGCTACAACTATCCATAGGGTCCATTGTAACAGAGAAATGTGGATGATTTATTGGCGCCCTCCCCTTTATGGTTGGTTTAAGTTAAGCATTGATGGATCTTTTAATGCTGGAAATGCTGGAGCTACAGTAAGCAGTTTGATTTAAGATTGAGATGGTTCTTGGGTGTTTGACTTTTGTATGAGTATTGGTCCAGGTTCCACTATTTTGGCAGAGCTATGGGGTATTTATAGAGGTCTAGAACTCTGTTGGCAAAACAACATAAGGCAGGTGTGTGTAGAGGTTAATAACATGCTAGCCATTATGATGATCTAGAGAGATGATGTTGTTGTTAATACTTTCTACTTAATAGTAAAGGGTATTCAACTTGTGAAGAAAAGAGATTGATAGGTATAGATTGTACATTCATACAAAGAGGGGAATCATTGTACCGATGCTCTAGCTACTTATGTTTACAATCTAACATAGGGCTACCATGTTCTTGATCACCCTCCTGTTATGGTTTGAGAGATCCTTTTAGAAGCTATTAAAGGAGTAGCCTTTCCTAGATCATGTTGTAATTAGATTTCTTTGTTGTATTTTGGCATTGTTCTTTATATACATATATATATATATATATAAGCTTCATCTTCTGTTAATGAATGGTTGCATAGTGGACTGTTGATCAAATCAAAAAATGGGAGGAATGTCGCTTTTAGGAGGACTACAAAGTTGTTGATTGGGCCACTTACCAAAGAAAGTGAGAACGTAACTATTGCATAGGCATGGAAAGGACTAAAAGAGTGGTATATGACATTATTATAAGAAGTTATGAAAAATTTGTAAGTAAAAAATTTTCTTACACAATTACATTATTACTTTTGTTTATCACAAAAAGAATTTGCAACATATTATTCACCATGGATAATTTGTGACGAAGTATATATGTTTAATATTGAAACACTAACCCTTAAAATTGGGAAAACCTTATACAATTTGCCTTTGATCATAAAACACAAAACATGAGAACGCCTAAATGACAATAATACATATATTGATAGTTTCTTACTAAATTAATGATGTGCCTAAAATGCTCTAATATCAAAATATGATACACTTAGGAAGACAATCATTAGATTGTCTATTAATAAACATGGTATCAATAAATATGATATACCTAGGAGGAATATTCACCAGGGTATCAAGATAATTAATCGATAAAAATTATAATCTCGAGATGAAATTAGGTTTAAGTTAATAGATAGATGAAACCTTATTACTTTGGGAAAGAAATCACCAAGAAAAGAAGATCTCGAAGATGCTCATGAATAATTAATATGACTCATGAAAATTCACGTGTGTTACACTCACCACAATCAAGAAAATTCATTAATAAGAGTTAAGGTTTCCAAAGTAAGAAACTCTCAAAGAAGAAATTTTATATAAAATCCAATATCGATATCATGAGTTTGTAACAAAAGAAAAAAAAACTATTTATAGTAGTCTAAAACCCAAATAAAGACTAATAAAATGAATAAAATACCCCTAATAATTATCTTAATAAAAGACTTAATTAGAATAATTAAAATAAGAAAAGTATTGTTGTATTTCTACTCTACTTTTGAACACAAGTTGTGTAGTTTGCTTGTGTTGAACTTCAAAAAGTTATACACAACTTTAAACACAAGTCGTATACTTTGGTCCCTCATCACCTTCATTTTTTATCTTGACACTGCTTTCATCACAAGTTATGTAGCTACTTGTGTAGGGTTCACCATCTTCACTCATGCTCAAAATCAAGTAATTGTGACCAGCATAAGTTCTTTCTTCATGCACTCTTATGACTTGTGCTTGAGTAATCAAACTCGTAGTTGATTCTTAGCATCTCCCTAAGGCCGTCACGATTTGCTCTCAAATAGACTAGGTAGAATCTCTCAATACATCGATTATAAATTGACTCTCATCATCATCCTAAGTTTTTGTTACTTTGTCCTCAAATCTTGATAGAAAGTATATCCACCTAAATAGAAGGTAAATCTACAAGACTCAAAAGTAGTTAAATAAAATTTCCACACTAAACTCGAGTTATAAACTATCTCCAACTCTTGGTCAGCGAATCTTCACTGGATTAACAATTCCTACAACATTACAACATCGACTATAGGCACTCTAGTATTTCCTCTACATTCTTGTTTAATGTATTTAAATCTCAACATTCTACCCTTATATCTATTGCTTAAGTTTATTCCAACTAGTCTTTTGAGAGTAAAGACATAATAAAACTCAGGCTTTTCCCATACAATATTACAAACCACTTTAGTCACTACATATTCATTCCAACCAACATCAAACACCTTGTCTTCAATCGCAAATACTTTGTTATATGATTCAACAAAAGTACACCTCCACACTTATTAAGTCAAAGTCTTCACTTTAGTCATCTTACAAGGCATAAAGTAAAAACCATAGAAAATTAGCTTCCTAAAATAACCACACATATTCACATAAGAATTTCCTCTATCGATCATTACAATCTTGGAAGCATGAAATTCTCTTATAATGATAAAAAGGTAGAATAGTAATATTGCATCCCTAATAGTGCATTATATCTTCCTAAACACAAGATAGAGGCCTACTATACATATGGTATCCCTTTAGCATAACTCTAATATAGTAATCGGTCAAAATAGAAGCAACTGACATGATAGTAATACATGGACTCATCATCATGCCATCTGCTACTTTGGAAGAAGGAATATGAGCTGTAGCATAATCCATCGATAATTGACCCTTATGACTACTATCGGTTGTCAATTCAATAATCGATATTCCATACATCACAACTCTTTCCATAATAGTACCATACACACACAAAAAACTTTCCCAATCTATCTGTAAGACTCCAGTAAATATCAAGAATTAGCTCATAAGATCTCATATGGACAATAAAATTACAATATTCTTCAATTCTTGGTAACCCCTTCAATGCATCTAAATATAATGGATGGAATGTAGAAAGATGAAAATAGAAATACTTAAAACACTCAATAGCTCCAGGTGTAAGTAGAAGAGGCTAACACGGAAGCTAAAATCAATAGTTCTTTCAATGAGGCAACTCAGATGGCTTCCTCCAATGTTCGAAAACTTTGATGACCAACATCGCTAAGGATGTTGTAGTTTAAGCCATTGACAAATCTATCAATGATACATATGAGCATTTCATTCAATTCACATCATCTGACGAGTCTTGAACACCTTATCATATTCTTCAACCCTTATACACCCTTGTTATAACATCAATAATGCTTTATATTTTTCGTCTTGATAATAAGATGGATCAAGTTTATTCATCAGCAATCTTTTCATAAGATCTCAAGATAAATTCTCTTCATTCCCATTTAACATTCTTTGGATCATGATAATTCACGACCATGTTTTAATATTTTCAATTAAAGTCTTGGTAATAATTCATCATAATCAACGACCAAAGTGTAAAACAATAATTTGGTCTACTTAGAACTCTTAACCTAGATATTCTCTTAAAAACCCGTAGCCATCAAACTTAGGTGACTTTAGTTCGATTTCACTTAGTGCCTCAATTATAACTATAGGATCAATCCCACAATGATATCTACTAGTCATGGCTCATATTTAAATTCAACCACACTTCACACAAATATCCGATTGATCTCACAACAATTGACGTCAAGCAAATCACCAATAATAGTAAACCCTAGTTTTCAATCACACCATGCAAACTTAATCACACCACGTAGACCTTAATCATATAAACATGCATAAGAATGATAAAAACCCTAACTTTTAATCACCACACAATTGTGTAGCAATCGCACTTCAGTAATATGCAATATCAAAAGTTGCAATGCCACTAAACCTTAAATACACATAAGTACTTAACAAGGTATAAACCATATCTGTAACCTCTGCTTTGAACCAAAATATAATGTGCATAAAATGCTTTAATATAAAATATCATATAGGTCTTATGTTGATAGAGATGGTATCAACAAATATAATACACCTAGGATGAATATTCTCTAGGGTATTGAGATAATAAATCAATAAAGATCTTAATCTCAAGATCAAATTAGGATTAAGTTGATGGATGGATGAAACATTCTTACTTTAGATGTGACTCATCAAGAAAAGAAGATCTTGGAGACAGTCATAAATAATTGATATGACTCACAAAAGTCCACTGGTGTTACACTTGCCACAGTCAAGAAGCTTGACTAATAAGAGTTAAGGTATCAAAAGTAAAAAAATCTTAAAGAAGAAATTTTATTTAAAGTCCATTCTTAACCTCATGAGTTTGCAACATAAGAAAAGGACTATTTATAATAGTCTAAAACTCTAATAAAAACTAATAAAATCACTAAAATACCCCCAATAGTAATCATGGTAAAAGACTATTTATAGTAGTCCAAAACCCTAATAAAGACTAATAAAATAACTAATATCAATTATTTATGGATCACAAAGGTGAAGGATCTACAAATATTAAGACTACACGTGTAGTGGAAGCAAAATAAGGTAATACTTGAATGGTACATGGATTTTGGCAAAATATCCAATTAGGTACCTAAACTTTGAAATTAATCAATTTAGTACTTGAATTTTGAAATTGATTAATTTAGTTTCTAGAAGAACTTTTCATACATGTTAAAAGTATCTCCATCGTATTGGTTAAAAATGTCATGCCGGTTAATGATATTAGCCAATTTGATAGAGATATTATTGGCGTATACAAAATGTTCTTTTAGGGTCTAGATTGATCAATTTCAAAGTTTAGGTACCTAATTACATATTTACCAAAGTTCAAGTACCATTCACCATATTAACCCTATTGTGCATTATCATTTAGATGGAATTTGATTTTTTGTATCTAGTTTGGACAAATATTATTACCTTTGTTCTTTTGGAAATGAGAAACTTAGTCTTTTTCAATATTCAAATATTATTACCACTACTTTGATTGATAATCCATATAGATTTAATTTGCATGCCATATATATAGACAAAACCATACATACATGTAATTATGGTATGAAACAATCCTAATTAATGTTAATTCTTGGCATGACTGTTTGGGGTATATATTCAACTAACGGGTTCAAAGGCTTATGTTGGAAAGAATTATTAATTCTCTTGATTTTCTAGATTTTGAAATATACCTTAAATACGTGAAGGGAGATCACATAAACATAAAGAAAAGTGGTGTCAAAGGTAGTTCAAGTGTCTTGAAATTAATACATATGGACATATGTGGTTTGTTCCCTATGACTTCTTGAAATGGCTAGTAATATTTTATTACTGGGGAAATTGCAAATCCACCTTGTAAACTTTGGTCTATGTGCAAATTCACTCCCTGAATTTTCAAAGTGATGTTTTGGAGCCCTTAAATTTTCATATATGTGCATGAGTAAGGATGTAACCACCCTAAAGTATATAACTTGAATATGATGATCATAAAGTAAATAATGTAAAATCTTTGAGAAAATTTAAATAAAAGTCACAAGAATCACTTTTGATTTTTTGCAATATAAGAATATTAAAATATGAGCAATTTAATTGTTGTTTAATAATTTGAATTGTTATTAATAAAAATTTCAAGATATAATCTTTTGTAACTTTTTAATAACAACCCTTAAAAATAAAATGGTAAATTCAATATATATGCGTAAATGAACAAAAATGAAATATCTTAATTACAATTTTAACAAGATGATGACACTTATAAAAATTATAAAATATAGCATTCCTGATAATTAAAGAAATATGAATACTGTATATTTCAAATGCACATTGTTATATATATTCAAATAAGGATGAAATAGTAAACCTACAATCTTCAATTGTTGAGTTGTTGTGCTATGTCAGTTGATGTTATGTCTTCATGTGTCATTTGAGAGAAGAGTCAAGATGAGTCGAGTTAAGTCGAGTCATCAATCATCTTTGTTGAGTCTAAATCTTCTTCAAATCGAGTATAAAAGGTTGAAATCAATAAACTAAATTATGCTATTTTATATATGCTATATTATATGAAATATCAGTTATATAAAGTTAACAAAACCTTTAAAATTTCAAAAATATGAAATTAAAGAAATGAATTATGAGTAAATAGATAATTATAAAGAAATGATACTAAACCTAAACAACTCAAATCTCAAGATATTTCATGAAAAAGAAAATGGTCAAAAACACTAAATCAATGCAATCAAATAGCAAAACCATGTAACCATATCATATATGCAATAAATAAACTTGAAACATGGAAATGATTGCAAAATAATACCGAGTTTTGATACGATTCACAATAACAAAATAGTGAGAAACATCAAGTAAACATAATAATAACCATATATACGAAATAGATAAACCCAATATATATATACATATTTATATAATAGATTGCCAAATAACTCAAAGTTTAAAAAGAAGTAAAACATAATACCAAAATTTAACTCAAAATAATTGGTGTAGCGCAATGGAAACATAAGTAAAAGAATAAATCTTATAATGATCGAAAGCTTTTGAATAATAAAGTTTAAAGTTAATATGAAGTGTTAGCTACCAACAGTTGATAAAAAATTTTTATTTATCTAAATTAGAAATGGCTTCATTAACTAGTATAATAGATGGTTAATTTTGAACTTTGAGTAGGACTTAATCTAGAAATTAAACCTAGATAATTTAATTAAATCAAGTAAATTAAACTATAGGATATAATTAGATAGATTAACGTAATCAAATTAATAAACGGAATTAATCCAAAATTAAAATTTCAAATATTCCTTTCCGTTTATCTACTTGGTTCAATTACCCATTTCATCAATCAAATTTCTTAATTTTTTATAACCATCAAATTTGAATTCTATTCTTTTCAAATTATCTAATTACTTTCATTATCTTCTCCGAGAAATCAAATTCCATCATCATCTACACCAATTTTTAATTAGAACTCATTTTCTTTCAATTATTATCAAATGAACCAAAATTTCTAAAGTTCTTAAACCCAAACTCAAACTAAATATCGAATTTATAAAATTTAAATTTCTAAACTAGACTTCTAATTCAGGCTATAAATTTTAATTCTATATATTCTTAAATTACTTTCTAATTATTTTTAGGAACTTAATATAATCATCTAGAAGGTTTAAACCAAATCTCTTACCCATAAGTATATTTAATTATTTTATCATTATCCTTTTTATTTCTTTTTTCTTCTCCTTTACTGCTATCTTCTTTCCTCTTTCCTTTATTCTTCCTTTCTTTTTCTCCTTTCTTCTTTATGCTTTTCTTCTTCTCCTTCTTCTTCTCCATTTCTCATTTCAAAAATCCAACTCAAATCTCAATTTCAAAGAGATCACAGAAGAAATTAAAGATAGAAAACAAGACAGAAGATGGAGATCATGCATAAAATAGCTTTAAGAACTAAAGAGGAGTAGTAGAAGTGAAGATCAATTTGCATGCGTTTACTGAAAAGATAAATATAATTGCTCTCTCTATTTTGATTGTTATTTATGCATAAATATGATGGGTTCGTGCTAAATATGAGTTGGGTTTGTAATAAAATTGATAAATAAGAAATATATGAACATATAACTAAAAATTTAGTTTGTTCATGCATGTGTGCAGAAGGAGTTTGATAAAGTGATTTACAGATATTTGATGGAGAAATAAGAGTATAAAAATGTTAAAAGTTATGAAAATGAGTTTATATGATGCTTTTATGATGTTTTGATTTAAGTATGATGTTTATAAGTTGATTTTATTGGAGTAAAAAAGACAAAAAAAATTCGTAGCTCTTGGTAATTTGTTAATCACAGAATAACAAGACCATTAGTAGCCTTTGTTTTAAAAATTTTAAGCAATCATGGGCGCGATTCAACCTATGATGACTTTGTTTTGAAAAATTTTGAGCAACTATGGGCGTGATTCAACTTGTGGTAAGCTTTGTTTTGGAAGCTTTGAAAAATCATGAGCATGATTCCTTGTTTCCAAAATTTTTCTTAATCATTGGCATGATCTAGCCTTTAGTAGCCTCAAGTGCGTGGTTTTTACACAATCACGAGTGTGATTGTGCTTGTGATGAAAATCACGACCTAAGTCATGGCCGTGATTCTTGAATATGTAGACCTAACTGATTTCAAATATTTGAAATAACCTTGAAAATGGATAGAGCATTCGAAATAGGAAGAAATCGACTACTTATATACGAAAATCAAAGTTAAAATGAGTTAGTTATAACCATTTTAAGATTGCAACTTTGTAACTAGGAATTCTACCAAGAATTAATTATCTAAAATAAAATTCAAGTAAGACTAAATAAATGATACAGGATGTAATATGTTAATACTTGAAAATTAGGCATAGGTCAAGTGAATTAATTTGTTTAGTAATTAATTTGGTTAATATGAACTTAGTTAGTGAACCTAAGATCAACTTGGCTTAATGAGTCAAATGAATTAAAATGAATTTGATCTAAATTAGAATAGTTAGGTTAACTAGGATCCTAATATATTCATAATAATGATTTGATGAGATAACTGTATATGATTTAATAATTAGATTAATTAGTTAAGTTTACCAACTTGGTTAAGTTAAATTAATTTAGGCTTAATAGCTTGTAATTGATTTAGATTAATATACTAGGCTTAACCATGAATAATAAGAGGAGTATGCTTTTTCAAATGTATGTTTATTAAGAAAAATGAGTGTTTTCTTATAAGTTAATAGTTTATTTATAAAAACTTAGAAGTGAATAACAAAATGATAATGTTTTTATAATAAATGACTTATAAATAAAGGAAAAGAGATAATTTGACAGATAATGGAGAACTGTCTGTATCTTGACAGGTCGATTTTCGTAGTCATAACAAAGTTCCTACTTAATGTCTGATCAAATAAGTTTTAATATAAGTCTATGCTTCATTCAAATGTAAAATAGTTAATTAAAGTGAAATTGAATACTAAAATGTAGTGAAATGTATATAGAGAAGGGTGATACGTGATTATTATTCTTTTCATAGGAGAAACAAATAGATCAATCCTTGAATTAGAAGATTACTATGAATTGACTAGGATAACATGTGGTGACTTTGATCCTATCACAATGTTTGTGTTTGTAAAGTAGTGACACAAGATTTAACTAAAATGATAGTTGATTGTGCATGGGGATGGGTATAATGCATGTTGTATGGTGATTAAATGAATGGTAATATATTAGAAGTGAGTGAGAATTGTTTTATTGGTGTTGATTGTGAAATGTGTGTAGATGATTACTTGGAAATTGACTGTTCTCCAAGTAATATAATATAAACCTTAATTGACCCTTAAATAAATTAAGCATATATTGTATGACAGCATAACTTGCATTTGTATGGTTTTCACGTCATGTATTAACACTTTAGCCCTAGGGTAATGCTCTCGAGAGTCCAGTGAATCTGGCAAGATTACCCATAAGCTGTTAGCCCTTCAGGAGCTAAGTAGGCATCGAAGGACATCACCTATGTGAGAGTTAACATGGAGGTGTTAATACACAGTGGAGTTTTTGAGTTCTAAGGTAAAGTGGAAGCTATATTACTTATATATATAATTAATGAACAAGTTTGAGAAGAAATTCTATTTCCTTAGTTCTTAGGCTCTCCTAGGAGTGAATTACTTAAGCTGATCCATCAACCCCCAAGAAAGGGCATAAATCTCCATTGGTTTGGATTCCAGTAATCCAAACTATACATTTCCATATGATTGAGTATTGCATTGCATATAAATGATAATTAAACTTGCTTGGATTTGTTTGAATTATGTTAAGATTAAGTTATTTATTGAGCTAAGTTGGTTTTACACTCCTGTAAATTTTTTGATTTCATGAATCAAAGAGACTATTTGAAAATCAGAGATAGAAGCTAGAAAGAAAGGAAGATAACAAGTGGATATGGGTTAAAGGAAGAGTTTTGAAGCTTATGTAAAGAAATTTTTTAGTTTAGTAATCAAGAAAATTACTATGTAATAGTTAGGAACTTAAAGTAATTTCTAGATAATGTAATTCTTGTTTGTATCTTATATATCTGCAATTTTTCTTCCTTTAAACAACCTTTGGTCCTGTATAACTGTCCATGCCATGAGGTATTCTACAAATTTGATGTTCATATGTTTTTCTAGGAGCCTCAGATGATTTAATAGCAGTGTTTGTGACTCCAGTTCGGTACATGATGCATCCTTACTTCTAAGGTACCCTATAAGGGTATGATAGGTAAGGACACATCACATTTTTCATTAAAACAAATGGGAAAGGGGACGGATTTACCCCATAAAATTTCTGTTGATGTTCGGATTCACCTCGTAAGCTTTCATCTATGTGCATATTTAACTTCCTCC
Source organism: Combretum micranthum (assembly GCA_024138025.1). Lineage (NCBI taxonomy): Eukaryota > Viridiplantae > Streptophyta > Magnoliopsida > Myrtales > Combretaceae > Combretum > Combretum micranthum. The sequence goes on from JAMXBD010000175.1 coordinate 695,024, forward strand.
CAAAATAATTACCTATCCTTATGATGCTAGTTTTTGAAAGTTTAAGAGGTCTAAAACATCAACTTGGAAGTTTATGGAGTAAATCCGCACATAGGTCGAAGTTTAGGGTGGTGAATTTACAGTTATTCCTTTATTATTTCCATAGATGATTATTCTCATTATAAGAAGTCTTAATCATTTGACATTTTTAAGGAATATAAAATCAAAGTTGAAAATCATCTTAATAGAAAATTAAAACTATTAGGTCTAACTATAGTGGTAGATATTGTGGTCGTTTGATGGATTAAGTGAATAATGTCTTAAACCCTTTGTGTGGCACTTATAAGAATGTGGGTTTGTTCGTCAATACACAAATGCAGGACAACCAAGTCTAAAGGTAATAGAGTAGATCCCTTATGCATTAGCAGCGGGAAGTCGTATGTATGCTTCCAAATATTGCGTAACAATGTTGTAAAGAATAAGGAATTATATTCTCACAAATTGCATATTTTATCATTTAGAAATCGTAGGATATTTCAACTTCAATGTTACTCAGTGCCTTAATAGTAAAAAGTCAACCTCAATTCACATTTTCATAGTAGCTAGTTCATGAAAAAGTGTTAAAACACTTACAACTTCTTCTACTATAAAGGTAGAATTTGTTGCTTGCGAAATTTTATCACAGAGTTGCAAATTGCAGATGGTAATGAGAGATCACTAAAGATTCCAATAATGAGTTTGTTAAAATTGAATTTCATTACATAAAATTTCTTATAGTGAAAGAGAGATCAAAATTCTTTAAGTGACATGTTAGTATAACTCTAATAATTTCGGATCCACTTATAAAGAATTTACCACTTAAAGTATTTAATTAGCATGTCGTGTTGCATATTTTAATGATGTCATAGTTTAGTGGGAGATTTGCTTTTTCGTTAATGTTTAGTTCTATCCTATTATGAAGTCTGAGAGTTTTCTTTTTCTTTATTGGATTCACAATAAGCCTAGTCACTTAATATGATATTTAACTAAAGAAAGTTATTAGAAATATATTTTGCAAATTTTTAATTTTAAAATTCTACAGCCGTGACTAAACAAAGTTGGAGAAAATTTTAAAAATTAGTGTCAATTGGCGAGTTGATCTTAATTTAAGCCATTGATCCACAGGCTTCCATAAAAAATCAATTTAAAAGAAAAATCGTCATAAGATTGAGGTAACTAATTACATCCTAAGATAACCATTTATTAACTTTTAAAATTCCGAGAGACCCTAATTTAAAAATCTTATATATATTTACATGAATGATAACAAAAAAGAAAAAAAAAAGATTGAAAATTACCTAGAAGTCCACTAAAATCCTAAATAACTAAAATATTTAAAATTAGTAAAAGAAATCATTAAGTCCCTAAAATTTCATAAAATAAATCAAGTTAGTAAAAATCACAAAAGAATACTAAAAATAATTAAAATACAAAAGTATATACAAATATGAAAAAACATGCTACAAAATGTCAAAAATACAAAAAAAGGGAAAAATAAAATTTTGAGCACTATAAGTTAGTACTTAGCTTGAATATTCCTAAAGAATAAAATACTTCATTGGTTTCTCACTTAATACTATTTGTACGACCTATGCATTGGTTGTTGTAAGTCACTAAAATTGATTCTATCAAAAGAAGCACAAGTAGGAAAAAAAATATTTTAAAAAATCCATGATATATTAAGTGACACTTAACCACAAACTAAGCAAGATCACATGGTTATTTATTTTTAACCTACATTACTGATGATTTTAGTAATGTTATGATGGGAAACAATGAGACCTCTAGAATTATTGACATTGGAAATATTATTTTGAAGACTAATATTTGTTGTAGGCTTACCCTTAGAGCTTTGACATAAATAGCTTGGTCACATGAGCAAGAAGGGAGTTCAAATACTTCTCGCATGCACTAATTGTCTTGTTGACAAATAACATATGGTTGCATCTCATATAAATTTGTCTATCAAAAAGTCACACATACTTGATTTCATCTATGCAAACAAATGCTATATGAAAGATGGGTTAATAGGTGGAGATCTTTATTTTGTAACTTTTATTGATGATCACTTTAGAAAGTTGTGGACTTTTCCTTTAAAATCCAAAAATCAACTTCTGGATATTTTAAGCAATTTTCATATTAATGTTGAGAGAGAAATAAAAAGACAATAGAAATATTAATTTGAAGACAAACATTTGTTGTAGGCTTATTCTTAGACATGCCAAACATATCCCATACATTCACCTAAACCATATATTTGTAGGAAAATTAGATGACAATGGATATAATAGCTACTTTGGTGGTAAGTGGAAACTCATAAATGGTTCTCTTATAATGGCTAAAAGGAATAATACCTTTTACTTAACATCTACAAAACTAAGTAAAGGAAAGGTAAATATCGTTAATGATTCTTCCATAGAGCTTTGACATAATTGGTCACATAAGCTGTAAACCCCGAGATTTTTCATACAAACAAAAATAGATAGAAATATATAAATATAGAAAATAGATGAATATTATTGAACTCAACAAAGACTTTAGAATAGAACTATGAGTAGTAATGAACCTATATATAGTTTTAAATCCTAAATAAGTATTAAATACTACTAATAAGATTTCATTGTGAGTATAAAAAACCTAAGATATGAGAATAATTTAGTTAAAATTTTAAATACGATAAAGAGTAAACAACCAACTAAGCTTACAGTTAGAAAACGATAATTTATGGATAAACCGTTAAGATTATAAATACACAATAAAAACAAAAAGCAGATCTATAACTCACAATATATATTCCAAATAAATATTTAGATCACACTATTATTTTAGTTAGTAAATCCTCAAGCTATTAGAGCTTAAAACAAAAATTGACCTATTAAGTGAAGAAAACCCTAATCAGGTGAGATAAAACTCTAAATATAATCTATTGCATAAACTTTAAACCTAAAGTTGCACTCAATGATAATCTAGAACATTTGTAGAACACTACATAAATTTTTAGAGATAAAACTCTTAAATAACTGATAAATTTGTACCCGTTTAGCTTAACAAAATACTCTAAAACTAAGGTAATTACATAACTTAATAATATTATAATATTTTCTCTAACTAATGAAGCAATTTTCGGTGCAAATTGCACTTCATTTATAGCTGAGATTTCCTAGAAAATGTCACAGCCGAAAACCATAATAATTTGGTAACAAAAGTCATAAAACAACATGCAAAAACCAGTCATAAGTTGCCAAAGAATCAATACATTAAATGCATAGGGATGACAATTGCAAAAATGAGAATTCCGTGGAGAAGATCCCTCACTTTGGCTAAAACTCATATTGGATATTGATTCTTCCTTTATATAAATATATATATGACCATTAATGAGCAAACCAACAAAGCTATAAACATACACAAAACATCAACAACACCAACTCTAAATTCGTTCCTCCCAAACTAACAACATAATCAACACTTAAACAAAAAGACAAGCTCCATTAAAACATAAAAATAAGCTTAGGAAAGAACAATAAGGTAAGTGGAAATTCGTTTTAGTTGAAATGAGTACTAAACGTTGTCCTAAACAATGTTTTTATTAATTTTAGGTTCGTTACAAGCTGACGAGAAGGATTCAACACCTTCACACCAGCTCCTACAAGGTAAATTTCAACCCTAACACTCTATATATATACTATGTTATATGTTGAAGCTAAAAACTAGGTTGAATGATGATTACATGAAGTAATATATGTTGATATATCACATATGATGTATGTAGAATGTAGAAAAACACTTAGGAGTAGTTTAAATGCAAGTATAATACATATATATTAAGAGAAAGTTAAGTTTCGAATCGAAGAAAATCGGAAAAGATGATGAACGGTGTCAACATTGCCTTTACGCTGGCAGTGTATACACTCAATGCTGATGGCGTACGATGTTAGATCGGTAGTGTTAAGATGGCTTACACTGGAACAAAAAGTTACGTAAAATCTATTTCTATGTAAAATGAACAAATGTCGATTAATTGGAATGATACGTTATTTGCGTAGAAGCCGGCATACAAGGTAAAGCTGGAGGCCTAAAAGCCAGCGATCTACAAGCCAGCATACTGTGATACAAAATAACATGTAAAACCTAAGAACGTTGGCATCTGATTATCAACGCTGGCGGCGTTGGAGCCGACGTACACACTTAACTCCTCTGCATGAAAACTGGTTTACATGAACAGAATATATATATATATATATATAATACTAAACATATTATATATATATATATATATATATATATCAAAACAAATTTTGACTAAGTAAATAAATAAATACAAATACTTGGAATAATAATATGTTTAATATTTGAGAACTTTTAAACCCTAAAAGCTATAAGGAAATATTAAGTATTATTAGCAACTATAATTGTTAAATATTTGTTTTATATAGATAAATAAATAATAATGGAAATCGAAATAAGCTAAATTTATGAATAGTGTGACTTCTAAAAATGACAAAATAATTATATGAAGTAGATTAAAAGGAACACGACGACACTAAACAATAGTAAACAAATATGAGTTACTATAATGGGTCAGTTAGGGAATAATATAAAAGTAGTAATAATAACCATGAAGATATAAGCTTATTAAATATCAATTTTTCAAATACCAGATCAATGTATATAAATATCCAACAAGATCAAGACAAGCAAAATGAAAATAAAATGTTAAATAATAATTGTTATTATAAGACCATTAAAGGACCAAAATAAGTAATAGAAATAAAGCCAAGTATTAATATAGCATCATTAGACACTCATAGAAGTTTAGTTATATAATTTATGTTTTAGTGATGAATATTTTATTCATCTCAATAGTGACTTTGATACTATAGAGGACTTTTCCGGCTGATTATGATGATTAGTCGCTATTAGTAGGTGAGTAACTCAGTCATATTATACTATTTATGCTTGTAATTAGTTGAAAATGTAATGCACAGATGATAATATAATTGTTTTGATTGAAATGTGTTGTGATCTGAATGTATGATTGTTAATCTACCCTTACGAAAGTGGTAATACAATGGTATGATGCTGCGAAATAGTATGATAGTTATTGTGTGTAATATCTGACCAGTGACCACCATGAAACTGAATAAGAATTAGTGACTTATTAAATAACCCGGTCATGCATTACATGTACAACATTATTACATATACAAATGGGTAACTGCCTGCTACGTATTAATATTTCAGTTCTCTGTTAATGCTTGGATTTTTTGAAGTATTAGTTCTTCCAAGGTTTTTTTTTTTCTATCGGTTCTATGGAAACTAAGTGGCAATGAAGAACATCGCCCGTAGTATCGCTTTGAGATGATTAATACTTAAGGAGTTTGTAAAGATTGATATAGAAAATGGTCAGTTAAAATATCATTAAGCTAAAAGTAATAACCCCAAGACGAGAAATCGTCGATTTTCCTGTAAACTTAGTCTCTCTTGGACAGGTAGGTCATAAAGTAAATGTTCTTCAACCCTAAAAAAAGGGCATAAATCTTTTCCTATTTGGATTTTAGATCATCTAAGCTTGTATCTGAGCATATGTTTAAGTGATTGCATTACATATGATTTGTTAATAACTTGCTTGATGTGTAATATATCTGGTTATTCACTGAGCCTGTGGTTTCGCTCACACTCCAATAGTCCTTTCAGGTTTACGCTTTGACCTTGGTTAGTTACTTCCTGGAATATGACTCTGGTAGGGATTTAAAAGTTGGAAGCCTATAGTTCTATTTGGGATAAGTGGTTTATATTTTTCCTAAAATAGATTAGCCAGTATTATCTTGTCAGTTATGTGTGTGGAAAATTATGAAAAGACTACATGGTTTGTAATAATCTATGATACTCTATGATTGAGATGATAGTTATTTACTAATTTATATCTTGAATGTATTTATCCATATTTATCCAAGCAACTAAAAGATCCTGTTATTTGGAAAATATATCACTCTCCCCAGGTAATCTAGTGATAGTATTCAAGTGTGATTTGTCTACTACTACTAGAGTGCCCTCGAGGCGTGATATGAGCAAGAAAGGACTACAAATATTTCTCGCTTGCACCGATTGTCTTACTGACTGTTGGTCTCAAATAATAATCAAGAAGGGGGGTTGAATTGATTATTACAAATTTTTTCCTTTAAAAATTAATCCCTTTTCAATTTTGAAAAACGAGAACAATATATCAATTCAGTAAATATGAAAATAAATTGCATAAAAATAAAAAGATAGAGAGAAAGAAGATCAGGCAGCTATTTATAGTGGTTCCACCTTGTGCATCAATCCACTCTTCTAGCTCCGAGCTAGGGATCCCGTTATCCTACGGGTTTTATTCCACTATATCCAATAAGTTTAAATTACAAGCTTGTGCAATCCTCTCTGTTCGATTCTCACAGTTATCTTTTAGCTATAACCGATCTACAGAGTCTAAACTTGTAGCTAAACTATCAACTAAGAAGGAAACAACATGTTCCTTCTTTACATAGTAAGATCTTTAAATCAAATAGCTGAAGTATGTATGCTAAAATATTAGCTCGCTATTGCAAATGTAGAAAAATCTCAATGAAGTGAAACTTCTGGATTTTGTTATGTGTTTTACTCTATATCTTTTGTAAAGGAAAGCCTTTTGTATTCTTGCGTGAATAAAAAATCTCTTTTTCTCTCTTTGTCTTGCAACGCATATATCTTTTATCTTCTTCTAACGTTCAAGTATTTGTTTGGAGGATAGATTCATATCCCAAATATCTTGGATAATGATATGTTGTCCTTGATCCTTATTTTGAATTTGAAATACAGCCGCTTGCCTTAATGAACTGAAGATGTTCCTTTTATCTTTTATAATTTTTCTTGCTTTGAATTTGAATAACTTGAAACGTTGAAATGAAGATAAGGTCTGCTTGATTTTCGTAATTTATCAAAATCTGGTTGTATCTATTTTGAAATTCCTCCATAACGTTGTTTTGCTGGAGATAGATAAATCCGTTTCCAATATTCTGGTCTTCGTCGTGATCTTCATTTTCAAGATAACATTTTATCTTAATTTGATCTTATCAGCCAAATCTATGAAAATAGATAAAAATTCTCGTTCTTATCTTGAAATATATCAATTCAAATAATTACTTTGTCTTGAGATGAATCCCGTAATATATGAGTTTGTTTTGAATAAATACTTCTATTGATGAGAGAGAATCTAAAAAATATTTGAATCCCCTATGATATAATTTCAACTTTAGTAGAATCAAATAAGTATATTACCCAAATATACTTATTATCTCAGAGCTAGGTCCTAAAAAAAGTCTTTATACTTTTCTAAAAAAGTAGATTTTCTTGTTTGAGAAGATGAACAGTAACTTCTGGTTAAAAATACTTGTTCTTCAAAAGTTCTAGTGAAAGTTTTGGAAAAAGTTATGGTTTCTGGAAAAATATTTCATCTTTAACTTAACCTTCTGGAGAACATTCTGTCTACTTCTCTATTCCTTGAAAAACTCTTTGACAATGATGTTGCTTCTCTCAATTCTTATGTATTCTTTCTTTATGATAAGTAAAGCATGTAAACCATCGACATACAACATCATTTACCCATTCATCTTGAACTCATCATTTTTCTCTAAAGTTCTGTGAAAGGCTCTGTAGGTTCTGTTTAACATATATATATATATATATATATAAATTCTGCACACTAAATAACATCATGAGTTTCTTGATTATTTTGTTATCATCAAAACTTCAGTTAATAGAGAATCAACACTGACAAATAGCATAAGGTTGCATCTCATAAAAATCTACCTATCAGAAAATCACATGTACTTAAGTTGGTCCATGAAAACGTATGTTACATGAAAGATGAGTTAGTAGGTAGAGCTCTTTATTTTGTAACTTTTATTGACAATCACTCAAGAAATTTGTGAAATTTTCTTTTAAAATCTAAAAATCAACTTCTAGATATATATGTGCAATTTTCATATTAATGTTGAGAGAGAAATAGAAAGACAATAGAAAAGTATTTGAGCATATATGGTGGTGAATACACAAGTCCCTTCGAAGAATTTAGTAAAGTCCATACAATTAAAGTTAATAAAACAGTTCCAAAGTCCCCATAGCAAAGTGACATTGTAGAAAAGATGAACTACACTATTATAGACAGAGTCAAGTCTATGCGATCTCATGCTAAGCGACCTGATTTAATCTAGGGGGAAGTAATGAGGATATTTGTTGACTTGATGGGTATGGGTTTAGATTTTGATCTAAATAAAAAGAAGATTATTAAAAAGTAGAGATGTTGCTTTTTTGGAAAATCAAACTATCTAAGACATAGAGAAGTCAAAGAAATTGAAATCCTCAAATGAGATTTTAATTTGTCACAGCTCATAGGGTACCCTAAACGTAACAACTCACCACATTCAATATTAAAGCTTAGGAATGACTACCTTAGTCATGCAAAAACTTCGATACCAGGTGTAAGGTGTACTTTCACGACCATAGAAGACCATTCATTGCAACAGGTAGTTTAAGGAGTTATAGAAATAGCATTCAAGAATGGAAATCATAACATCTTAACTTAAGCGAAAAGATACCCTAGAAGTCTTACAAATAGAAAGGGGACATACGCCCATTGAAATAATTACATAAGCTCCAAAGTTTTTTTTTTTTTTCCAAAATAAATACATAGGAGATTTCTATGGAAGTCTAGATCTACTTCTATGTCATGACTTCTTCCAAAAGATCCTTAAGTCAAAAGTCGATAACTGAGTATAATATACCTAGGGCTTCAATCACAAAAAGGGAAACTGTAACAAATATCTAAGGGGGTATAAGCTTACTTAGTGAGAAATATTCCCATAACAATGTACTCGTACAACAAAATCAAACAAGTTAAATATATAAGCATATGTAATGCAACAAATATGTGGGCAAGCAATACACATGATTAACTGGAAATTATATGTTTGAATGGATTTACGCCCTCCATTCGGGGTTAGGTGTTTTGAACTCATATGGTCAAAGTTCGCAAATAGATTTTTGTAGTTCTTTCGGGCTACTACTTACCATTAAATTGTAGTTCTTGCACTCCTAAGTGCCACATGTAAATTTATAAGCCCTTATGTACTATTACTACTATGCACTTGTCCCACTAAGGGTATAACAGTAAAAGCAATAACTCACTTCATGTTATGCATGGATTCATTTAATTAAATACTCTTAGCATGATATTAAATATTTTAGATGCGATCATAGAATTGGAAGACACTTCAATATAGTACTAATAAACAATTTGATTATAGAAAAGTCTAGCCTTGATATACTTAGAATAATTTCAACCATATTATAAGGCACATGCACTTTCCATATTTTTATCTTTCCCTATTCTAGTGCTACTATACTACAAGCAAAATCATAAATATGAAAATTAAGGAAATAAACTCACTCAGCCATAACTTGGGCAATCCACTAGTCGTAATAGTCCTTGGGCTAAGGAATCTCGCCTTCCTTATCACCTAAACAAAAGAAATATCCGAAATGAGTATTTTGTGGAAGTTCTACTTAGACTTTCTAATTTTATTTCATTATTTTCGTCAAAAATCGGATTAGGAGAAATTCCAACATAAAATGATCATAATTTGCTTATTTTAACTCGGAATTTTGCATATTAGTAGTCGTTTTCTACTTACTCATAAGGTTATTTTTAACATTTGAATCCATTTAGGTTTTGAAATGGGTCAGTATAGAATTGATCAAAAAGTTCTAGCCCTCAAATTGTAAATTTTTCCAAGTTTTAAATCATCTAAAAATCCTATAGCAAGCACACAAATATTTATATAGTTGAAAAATACTTTAATATAGATATATGCTCATATTATATGCATGTTTATAGTGATTTTACTCCAACAATGATTTTTCTTAGAACAATTTTTTTAGAAGTTTGAAAATTGAAGTTTACAAAATCTCTTTTTGAGTTTTTGGAAGAAAACTTAAAATTTTGAGTTTGTTATAAAAGAGTTCCTACACATTATAAATATTATTTTTGCATTCCTTTAACTTTATAAAAATGAATTTAGTTCTTAAAAACTTGATTCTTTAAGTTGTTTACCAGCTTTTATCTTTTAAGTGGATGTTCATCTAGTAGGTTGATTTTTAAGCTTGACTTATAAAATTTGTTTTGTTTTTATTGTTTATCAAGTGTTGGCATAAGCCATATAAATAAGTTTTTAAAAGATTTGTGTAGCAAAGAATTATAAAAATTAAAAATTTATGATAACTTTTATTCTAACATTTTGAAAAGAACGTAGTTGAATTATTATCCTAGGTCTTAATAAGAATTTCTTCCAAGTGCTAAAAATCATTCTTCTTGAGAGTTTGGTCCTATTTTTGTATGAAAGAAATGACTCACTTAGTTTTTAATATTTATTAATCAACAACATCATTCTATGATCATGTATGAATATGAACTTATTGTTCTATTATGAGGTGCAAGAAAAAATAAATCCATGAAGAAAATAAAAGAGATGGAAAATTGAATAAGCATATAAGAACAAAATATGAAAGTTTTAGCTTGGTATCAAAACTTCTTGGAACTTAGAATTGGACAAGTTCCATAAACATAAGAAAAGCATAAGGAAAGCTCAAAGAAAGAAAAAGTGCAAGCCCTAGATTTTTATTCAAGTCTTCCTAGGACTTAGAAATGGATAACTCTCATAAAGAAAAACAAGATAATAGCAAGGAAAATATGGGAGTCTTAGATTCATGTCAAGGCTCTTTGGAACTGAGATTACGGATAAGTCCCAAAGTGTTTTAATTTGATGTGGATAAGTCTAAAACTAGTCTTGTTTATTTAGCATGAAATAAATAGATAAGCATGAAAATAATAGCATAACAAAATGTTTGATTAGTGAGCTCTAAGCTCTCAAAATATATATACATACTTATATTTAATATCATATAGAAATTTAGATTAGTAACATGAACAAAATAAGAATAGAAAAAGAATCATAAATGAACATAGTGTTGAATAAGACATGAACAAGTTGTTGTTTCTATGATTTCTTCCCTAGCATAATGCTCATGAGGTTTTAGAAATCATAACATACAAGGTGTTTATGTTATGTTAACATGAAGAAAAGAGAAGGTTTAGTGTTTGCCTAAAGTGGATGATGATGGAAGAAGGTAAATGAAGAGAACAATTTATGAAAATTGTTTGGGAAAGGAAAGGGAGGCTAACGACATCAAGAGGAGAGGAGAGAGGATTTGAGTAGAAAATTTGCAAGAGTTTTGTTATGTTTTGAAAGTATGTGTAAAGAATGAAGGAGAGATGGGGTATTTATAAAGTTGTGGAGTGGAAAATTGAGTGAATAAAATTAATTAAAAAAGAAAATATAATGGGTAGAGAGAGGAAAGTGGGGCACTGGCCATGAGGAGAGAGAGGGAGGAAAATCAATTGATTTTGTATTTTTGTAATGAAAAGTAAATAATGTGTAAGATAACTTATGTATAAAGTAGTATTAGAAATGAAAATACAAGAGTAGGTGATGTAAGAGTGTAAGAATAGGTAGTAAGAAAAAGTAGAGATAGTGAAATAATAATGAATAGTAGCAAATAGTAACTTGAATAGTAAATAAGACAAATAATTTACCGGTAGTGAGGAAAATACGCATAAAAAAAGTTATATATATTTTTAGAATTTGAAAAATTTTGTAACTGATATTTTATGAATCCTTATCTTATTATGAGTTTAAATATGTTATCAAAATATTTTCACTATTTTGCATGTCGAGAAACCAATTTCATTATGTTCGGGTCTGAAACAAACGATTTTTTGATGAATATGATCTTTTTATGTTAGATGACATTATTTCGAACTATAATCTATGATTATCTCATTTATATTGTTTTAGAGTTTCAAGCATAAGATTGTCGGATCTAGACTCACTAAGGCATTGTAGATAGCTTAGTTAACTTTTTAGGGTTTCGATTGACTTCCGGTTGTAAGGTTTTATATAAAACTTATCATAAAATCTAGGGGTTACACAATCAATATAACTATAGTGCTTGCTTTTAAAGATTTTAATAATGATGGAGGAGATACACAAAATTCAAATGAAGATGATGATCGACAGATAAAGTTGAGAAAGTCTACAAGAGAGAAAAGATCATCCACTAGAGATTTAACTGACCATTTCCTGTATCCATCTTAGAAACTCCCTAAGCATTAATCATTTCAAAGTGATACTACGGGCGGCGTTCTTCATTACCACTTAATTCTCGTAGAACCAACGAAACAAATAAAACCTTGGAAGAACTAACACTTTAGAAAAACAAAGCGTTAATAGAGAACCGAAATATTAATATGTAGCAGGCTGTCACCCATCTTTATATGCAATAATGCAGTACATACAATGCATGACCAGATTATTTTATTAATTCAATAGTTCTTATTCAATTTCATGGTGATCATACATTACACACAAACATCATCATAGTACTTCACAACAACAAATCATTGTATTATCACTTTTGTAATGATAGATTAACAATCATACAATCAGATAATAACATACTTCCAACAAAACATTTATTTGATCATCTTTGTATTATATATTCAACTATTTACAAGCAGAAACAGTACAATATGACTGAATTACTCACCTGCTCATATTGACTTAATCGTAATAATCGGTTGAAAGATCTTCTAGGGTATCAAAGTCACCTATTAAGATGAATAAAGTATTCATCAATAAAATATAGATTATATATTTAAATTCCTATACGTGGCTAGTGTCCTAAACTTGATATTTATTAAATCTTGTAGTGACTAATACTAACTTTATGTTATTCTATACAGAACTTAATATAGTAAATCATATTTATTTATTATTACTTAGTGTCGTCGTGTTTCTCCTTATTTATCTCATATAATTATTTTGTTATTTTTAGAAGTCACACTATTCGTAAATTTAGCTTATTTCAATTTCCATTCTTATCTATTTTATCTATTTAGAACAAATGTTTGACTATTTATAATTTTTGTTAACACTTAATATTTTTCTCTAATTATAGGGTTTTAAGAATTATCAAATAATACATAAATTTATTTTAAATGTTTGTATCTAGTTGTCTTCTTAATAAGTTCTGTATTATCATATATATAATATTTTTTTAGTAAAGCTTATGGTATATATATGTATATATATATATATTCTGTTCATTTCAAAACAAGCTTTCGTAGAAAAAAATATGGGTATACGCCGGCTTAAAGCCACCGGCTTTGAAGCCCAGGTGCCGGCGTTCATTTTGTTTTGCAAATTATTTCTTATCGGTTACATCGGCTTGAAAGCTGTCGGCTTTCAATGTACGCTGGACTCTACGCCGCCGGCGTATAATCCTAGATGTTCGACCTTCGTTCATTTTTACATGAAAATAATTTTTACGTAGCTTCTGTTCAGTGTAAGCTGTCTCTACACCGCTGGCCTATCTTCGTAAGCCACCGGCGTTGAACGACCACACTGCCGACTTATGGACAGTGTTAGTACTGTCCATCATCTTCCTTGATGATCCAATTCATATTTCTTAAATTCTCCACGTTAAAAACATTCCTAAACCATTCCTAAGTGTTTCTATATCTTATATATAGACATAAAACAGCTCTTAACACTTCTACAAACATATATTCTTAGATTTTGATCATAATAGAATACAACTAGGGTTTCGGAATTTTACCTTAGTTGAGCGCTCCGATGGAATTCGAAGCTTGTGTTTGTGTTGATTATGTTCCTATGATTATCAGAAGTCAGTTCTAATCCTTAGATTTAAAAGAAAACCATTTGAATTACATCAACTCACCTTTGAACTTGTTTCCAAGTATTTTTCGTATTGTTTTTATTCTGATTCGAACTTGGATGATCCAAGCGGTTTAATTTCTGTTTTTAGGTTATTTTGGCTGCTAATTAAGAGTAGATTCGTTCTGGAAAGTTTGAGAAAAACTTAAGGTTGTTTTTTTGTTCATTAAGGGACTTAATCATATATATATAGAAGAAGGAAGAGAGAAGCTTGCGGCTGTGTTTTCCTCCAAATTTCTCCTGCATTTGGCTACATTTGATCTGTTGTTTTCATGCCATTAATGAGAGGTTGAGTTGGCAATCTTTGATTGGTCTTTAAGGTTGATTTTGTTGACAAATGGTTGCATTATTGATCAAATTTCAGCTCCTTCTATCTTCATGCAATCCAACCCTCAAGGACGCAACTTGCAGCCGAAGACCTCTCCACACACACATATATATATATATATTAGTTAGTCGTTTAACTTAGTTTTAGGATAGTTTACCAAGTTATATGGGTATAATTTAGCTAATATTTGAGAGTTTTTATACAAAAATGTGTGTATAGGATTCTACAAAATACTTGGATTATCAAACAATACAATTTTAAGTCTTATATTTACGTGATTAATTATTTGTAAAATTTTATCTCTTGCGATTAAGATTTTCTAAACTCATTAGGTCAATTTTTGTTTTAGGCTCCAATAGCTTAAGAAAATCCGAGTTAGAACAATAGTGTGATTCAATTATTTATTTGAAGTTTAGATCTTGAGTTATTTATCAGTTTATATTTTTGTTGTGTATTTATAATCCTAATGGTTTATCTTTAGGTTATCGTTTCTTATCTATAAGCGTAGTTGATTAATTTCTTGATATCGCACTTGATATAGACACTGTATTATCTACATATTTTTAGTTTTGATACCTATCATGAAATTTTATTAAAAACTTTTAATACTATCTAGGAATCTTAAATTTAGGGTTTAAATCCAAGCCTCAGCTCATTACTACTCATTGTTCTAATCTCAAATCATTGTTGAGTTCAAAAGTAATCATTTAATCTTTATATTTATATTTTTTTATTTAAATCTATTTGTATAACAAGTTTCGGTTTTGAATTTTAAATTTTTTTTAATCATATCTTGAATTATCCGTTCAAGATACAAAATCTCGTTTTTGGTATCAATTAGGGTTAAAGAAGTTCTTTATTCGATTTCTAAATCCTTATTTAACCAAATTCAATGCATTGATCTATTCTTAGGCCTTTAGTAAGATCTAAGTCTATTAACTAGTTCATACATTCTATTGTAGAGTCGTATACTAATATAGAAAATTTCTGGGGTTTACATTACTGAAGTTTGCAAGTAAGTCTTGTTAATGAAGAAATATTTATAGAAGTTAAGTCAAGCATAAGAAAATTTGAAACTATATTATGATAGTCATAATGCTATACATATCACTAAGAATCCATCCTTTCATTCTAGATCAAACATATTGATGTCGGATATCATTGAATTTGATATACATATTCAAAGCGAAACTAGAGAAGATTTACATTAATGATAATGCTTCGGATGACTAAAGCTTTACCCAGAGGCAAGCACACTTCTTGTCGACAAATGGCAGGTAGCAGGTGTGGTGAAAACTCTCATATGAGTTAGAGAGAGAGATTGTTGGGCTTTTGTGTCTAGCCATACATAAATAATTATAATAGAAACCCTAGTGTGTCACATATATATGTACATATATATTTAAAGAAAAATAAATTTGTTGGCTATGGCATAATGGAATTGAAGAGGAGAGAATGCACTTTATTGAGTGTGCACAAGAATTAAAAAACACATTAAAAAGTGCATGTCTAAGAAAATTTGAAACATTAAACTTTACGTCTTTTTTTTTTCTTTCTTCTGATTCCATGAGTCAAAATCAATTCCTCCACAATAACTTTAGATCCATAATTACATAGTTTATTGAATCTCGATTGTGATTCATTGTGTAGAGTAATATAAGGTTATTATTTTTGTTCTTTATAAATCCTTTTTAGTTGTTCTGATTGAATTTATGTTTTTTGCATTTGCGAATTAATTAATCTTGTGTTTCTATCGACATCTGTCAATTTGGTGAAGCTTTACTTAGTTATCCACTTTTTTAACTAGTGAGGAAAACATTCACTAATAAAAGCTTTGTACAGTCATGCTATCGTTTTTCCCCTATTGAGTTTTTCACCCAAACTTTCGTGTTGTTTATTATTATTTTTAATTTCAATTTATTATATTATTTATCTCTTATAAGCAAGAGAAAAAGTATTTTGTTGTTATAGGATATTATTTTTTTTCCTGACAATTTGTTGTAACCACTATATCCTATGGTTAGTTAAAAACAATATGACATGGTAATCGTAAAACCAAAGATTATCACTTTAGAAGCAAGTTTTAGAAGTGGGTTTACCAACTTCAACAAATGAGGTATGTGAATGCCATACTATGATCTCTCTATTTACCAAGTTTTAGCCTTTCATAGAGTAACTTGATTAAAATATATCCATTTAGTTGTGATTACAAATCACTTAGAAAAATATGTAATTTATCATTAGCTCTAATTCTTTTTTTTTTTTTTTTGAGAAAAAGCCTCATTTGATATCTGAACTTTAACAAGTAGATAATTAGATATTTGAACTTTTAAAAAGACCAATTTCATACCTAGTTAAATTTTTTGTGCTCTTTTTCACTACCTTACTCTTTTGTTATCTCATGAAATAATGAACACTTATCAGTTAATGATTGGGTAAAGTAGTGAAAAGGGGCATGAAAAGTTTAATTAGGTATGAAAGTGGATTTTTTAAATGTTCAGGTATTTAATTGTCCACTTCATTAATGTTCAGGTATCAAAACGGGCTTTATCCCTTTTTTTTTTTCAATAAAAAAGAAGAAGGGGAAGAAAAAACTACAAGAATGTGTTGATATCAAGTAAATATTTCTCCAACTATTTTGTGGTAATAAATATTGGCATTTACAATTAAAACGATTTTGTAAATTCTAGTCCTAAATAGAAATATGAGTTTAACATCTTTACATACTTATATAGCACTATTACTTACATAATCACTAATATAAAAAAAGGAGATATACATAGAAAAAATATGTGCATACTTTTAAATAATTTTAGATATATTTTGTAACATTATACTGTTATGATAGAGCTTATATGTGTGTGTGTGTGAGCGCCCACGCGCGTGTATAGTCAATTTTGTATGTATATGCAATAGTATTTAAGATTTTATATATGTACAATTATATATATTCAAAACTATTTTCTCTTTTGTTTGTAACTTATATTTATGTGTATTGGTTTTGTATTTATAAATATAAATAATTTTAGTTAATGCTGTTACTCAAATATTTTATTTCACTTAAAGAAAGATTTCTTTTAGTTATCTATTTAATAAAGATTTAAATTTGTGATTTATAATCTAGATTTTACCTTAAACATCCTCTTCTCTAGTGCACAACTCTCTACTTGTCACGCCCCGAAGGGTACCCTAAATGTGGCAGTCCGCCACATATAATATCAAGGCTTAAGAATGGCTACCTTAGTCATGCGAAAGCCTTAGTATTATATGTAAGGCGTCTAACACGGTAATAGGAGACGCTTTTGGGAAGCATAGTTTAAGCAAGTAAAGATAAACATACAAGAATTCAGGAATAAAATCATATCATAAATATCCAAAGATCTGATACATAATTTCTTAGGGGCATTCCCCCGCTGAAATCCAAGGATCGGGATAAACTTCTAACTACCAAAATCAAAGATTTCAAAGGAATTCTAATCTAAGTCTTCGAGTAGATTTCCTCCAAAAGCTTTAACATCAAAACGTAATCGGATACGGGATGGCCTCAGGCTCAAAAATAGGTGTTCCTGAGAAAACAGATATCTATAGGGTATAAGCTAATAAGCTTAGTGAGTAAATCCCAAAAATTCATACTCGATGAAATTTGACAAATCAAGTTTATTATTCAATCATATGAAATGAAACAATCACGTGAGCATACAAGACATATGACTTTCCGGGAATCATATGTTGAATGAATTTACGCCCTTCATTCGGGGTTGGGGATTCAGGCCAATTACAGCCACAACTTTTAAAACACTTTTATAGGTCTTACCGGCACCTATATGCCATCAAAAACTTGTAGTTTATTACAGGCTCCTACTAGCCATCAAAAAACTTGTAGTTTATTACAGGCTCCTACTAGCCATCAAAAACTTGTAGTTTATTACAGGCTCCTACTAGCCATCACTTTTGTAGTTCTTACCGGCTCCTACTCGCCACTTACATGATATACCGGTTCTGTCTACCACCACTACTATACACTTGTCCCACCAATTGTATAGTAGCGAATGCAATGTGACTCAACATATGAAGTGCATGAATAATTTCTTTAATTAAAGTCTAGTAGTTAATTTTAACTTCTTTCAAGTGATCAACCAATTTCAAACAATTCAAGATAATAATGTACATACCACTTTATTACAAACAAATTGAGTTTCGATATTCTTAGCATTCCTTCAACATGTTATCATACACTTCTTTTTGAGTTTGCATAGATTCTAGTGCAACTAATTTTACAAGCACAAGCAAGAGTATGAGAAAAATCAACGGGAAGTAACTCACTCGGCCATGGTGACACCTTTCTTGATTTGGATGGGTCGTTCGGAAATTCCTCTTAATCGTAGTAATCCTCGGGATACGAACACTCCTCCTCGGGATTATCTAATCAAGAAGAATACCCGAAATGAGTATTTCGTGAATCTCCTCTTCTTGAAAATTCTAAACTTTACTTAAAATCGTAGAAAATCGTATAAGGGGAAATTCCAATTTAAAATGGCCATAACTTGCTCGTTTTAACTCGGAATTTCGCGTATAATATGTCGTTTTCTACCTACTCGAAAAGATCTACGCATTTCTAAACTTATTTTTATAAAACTAAGTCGTTTTGGTTCCGAAAAGATAGCGACCAGATTTGCCACGAATTTGTAAACACTTGTTTTCCTTTTTGTAAACAAAGCTCATTTTGAAAGGATAACATTTCAATTTATTTTGTAAACTTTTGAAAGGTATATATATATTTGTAATGACTCATAACATATGTATGAAGTAAATGAAATTGTCTCAACTTAAAAGTAAGGTTTTAAAAGTCTTTGAATTTGAGATTCCATTTTACTTTTGAAAGATTTTTGGTCATTAAGATAAAGATTTTTATTTCTAAATGAAATCTTCTTGTAATAACTTTAATTTCTCAAAGTGGGGTTTTGTTTTCTAAACTTGAATTTCAAAAGTAGCAAAATGATATTTTTATTTCTTGTAATATTTCAAAGAATTTCTACTTCTTGATAAGAGATAAGTTTTCATAAACCCTTTTGTTTATGTAAGAAAATCATTCCTATGAGTTTTTAGAAACCCGTTTCCCATATTTATTTCTTTAGAAAGAATCTTTAATTCAAGAAAACATTTTCTCATTTGTTTTTGTTGAGACAAAAACATTATGTTCATGCATGAATATGAATCAAAACTATAGAAATACAAAGGAACATAATAACTTGGAAGCTTAAATAATAAATCAAGTATTGGGACCTTAGCTTTATCAAGGTACCCCAGGACTAAGAAAAGACTAGTCCCGAAAAGAAAAGAATAAGAAATTGTTTTGACTTGATGAGGACAAGTCTAAGACTAGAATGACTAGTCTTAAAATCAACTTGAATTTAAATAAATTGCATGAAAGGTAAATAGATTGCAAGGCTATGAGCTTATATGCTCTAAATAGTATATATAGTTATATGGATATATTAGATAGTAAAGAACATAAAGGAAATATAAAGGACATAAAGGAAGTATAAAGAGCATAAAGGGAATATAAAGAACATAAAGAAACATAAAGAAATTGATATTATGAACAAAAACAAAGTATGAATCTAATGTTGCTTTCTTAACCTTCATGGTTTTAGAAAACATACACTAAGCTCATACTAAGTAGATGAACATGAAGAATTCTTGAGAATTTCTTACCTAAAGGAAACTAAACTAAGAGGACTTTCTTGAAGAACTCTTGAGAGAATTTTGAGAGAGATTTTGCTATAATAACTTTAGAGAAGAAGAGGTGTGAAAGAAGTGAAGGTATGAAGGGGTATTTATAGAAAAGTGTGGGAGATTATTTGTGTTAATTAAATAATTGGAAATTAAAACAAATTGGGCATGGGAGAGAGATGGCCGGCGCCATTTTGATGCATGGGAGAGAGGAAAAATAAATTTTTTGTCTTTTGATTAATTAAAAGTAAGAAATGAAAGATGTGAAGTTGTATTGGAAATGAAAAAGTGTAAGAGATAGGTGTAAGGTTTGTAAGAATAGGTTGTAAGAAAAAGTAGAGATAGATGAATAGTGTAGAATAGTAGAAAATAGTGTAATGTAAAAGTAGACATGACAATTTAATACCGGTAGTAAGAAAATACGAGTATAAAGGCGATATCTGATATTTTTAGTTATCGAAAAATTACGAAATTGATATTTTTGGAAATCTTATATTTTTACGAGTCTAACGGTGTATTCGGAATATTTTTCCTATTCCGGGCTTCCGGACACATTTTTCAAGAACTGTGTCCGTTCGGGTTCAACGGACATCCGAATTTCGCGAAACTGAAACTTTTATAAAACCTATGGTTATAACGAACTATTCGAGCTAATTTTTCCAACTTCGTTTTCTATGACTTGAGAAGACGGCAATGCCGGAGTTAAACGGTTACGGTAAACTAGGGTTTTGTTTGTCCTAAGGATCCGTTTGACTTCCGTTTAGGGTTTAGGTCTTTATTTGTGGATCGAAAATTTCGGGGATTTACACTACTATTACAACGACATTGAACTCACGTTTTCGTAAAAAGGACCATATTTTTTTACTGTAGACCACCTTTGTATTGTAAATATTATGGATTTCAACTACAATTGGAGCATTTTTCACAATTTAATCCATATTTGGTAGCAATACTTTAGGTGTTAATTTAAATAGGCATGAATAAAAAAATAAAAAATGATTTCAAGTAAAAAAAAATTAACCACGAAGAAGTCCTCTAAGAAGAAAATAAAAAAAAATTGAGCTTTTCTTTAAGAAATATGCTATATATATCCATATATATATGTGTGTATATATTTGTATATATATGTATTTGTAAATATCAATTAATATTATGTGAATTTAATGTAAACCCTTATTCTAACATAGACTTTTCAATAACAAATATGTGTCTTTAATTTTAAATTTTAAATTTCTTTAGGAAAAATCATAGGTTTATAATTTTTATTAATTAAAAATGATAGAATAACATAATGTTCAACAAATTAGGCATTGTGAGAAGTTCCCTCTTTTCTTTTTCTATTTATCTTATTTTTGTTCATATATTATTATATATGCGTCAAATGCTATTGATGTTACATATATTGTAAAGTGTTTTGTATCTGAAAATTACAATCATGAGTTCTTTCTTGAACTTTTCTTATTATCTAGCCAAAAAAGTTAGTTGGTTGTTTATACTTAAATTCAACTTGTTAGTCTAGGAAGTGATGTGATAGGACGATAATGCTTCTGGTTAAGACAAAGTTTGAGAAACCAATAATTAAATAAGAGATTATGATTTAAATCATACCAAAGATTTGTGAATAAAAACAAATATATATGTATATATATATATATTACTTGTTAATATGATTATTTTTAGACTATTTCTTCATTTTAGTTATGATTTGCAATTATTATATGGACAACTAGTATTGGAAATGAATTTATTCAATTACCAAGTAGAATTTGTTGGAAAGTTGGATATATCAAGGAAGATGACTCTAATTACGACTATGAAAACCGATTAATATGCGGTAAATGAAAATTTCAATAATTGTTTATCTCTTTTTTTTTTTCTTATTTTATAATTTAATCAAACTATTTATTTTTCCTCTTATACTCAAGTACCTTTATTCTCTTTCACCTTATAGAAGTTTGACTAGTTAATATTCCTTTTTGTTACACATTGTTGTAGACCTATTACTTTGGATTTTCTTAATATATAGTTTGACTTGCTAATGATTTTACAAGTTTTATTAATCCACAACTTATTCTAACTGTCAATATCTCAGATACATAGTACTCACTTAACGATACAATGGTTAGATGAATCTCGACCTACACTCCATAATTGAGCATTTGAAACTAAATTTGTGCTTCACCATTAGTGTATAGGAAGCATCATATAAACACATAAAAGAAGTTGAAAAAAATAAATTCAACATCAACAAATGTTGAATAATGCTAGTTAAATTCTTCTTATCATCATTGGGAATTGACTGGCTATCTTGACTATTCCAAACCCTAGTGAACATGTAGATATTTATAATGCTCCTTTTTCTTAATTTCCAATACTGTAAGTGAGAATGGTGGAAAGTTCTTTTAATAAGTTTTTAACTTATGAACTTTTATGGTCTGTTGATGGCATCATCCAATTAATCATCTAACCATTAAATAAATATATTAAGTATTTTAGTAGTGTGATTATAGTTAATTGATGAACTTTTATGGTCTGTTGGCATCATCCAATTAATCATCTAACCATTAAATAAATATATTAAGTATTTTAGTAGTGTGATTATAGTTAATTATGAATCTAAGCCATTAAATGAACATGAGTCTGATCCTGTAAAAGACTACCATGGACCATAGACTTTTTCATAAAAACATACAATTTTTCTTTCTTAGCTTTTTGAATATACAGTTACTAAAAAAGTAATAGAAATGGATTAAATAGTAAGAAACACTACCAATAGCTGCCAATTACTGGAGAGATAGATAAAGTCTTGAAAGTTATTTACAGAAGAAAGGAAGAAAATGGAGAACTAATCAAGTTTAATAGAGTTACATATTGATTAAGGAAGTAGATATGTACTTATATTGCATTGCCTATGTATAAAATAAAATAAATATTGTTAGACTGACAAATAATATATAAAATAGTTAATGAAAAATTAAAAAAATAATTTTGCTTTATTAATTAACACTTGTAGAAGAATGAATAATATTACGAAAAAGAGAAGGTGTGGTTTTCATTGTGTGTCAGTTAATAAATAGTAGTTTTTTTTTTCTTTTCATTACAAAGAAAGGAGAATTCAAAACTTGATTCACTCACATGGAAACAGGTATTAATGTGACTAAACTATGGGGACATGTAGAATTCAAACTCGATTCACATATATTGAAACCTATATTAATGTCACTAAATCATGAGGACATGAAGAATTTGAACTTGATGATTTATTAACTGACTAAATCATTGTGTGTTAGTTAATAAATAGTAGTTTTTTTTTCTTTTCATTACAAAGAAAGGAGAATTCAAAACTTGATTCACTCACATGGAAACAGGTATTAATGTGACTAAACTATGGGGACATGTAGAATTCAAACTCGATTCACATATATTGAAACCTATATTAATGTGACTAAATCATGAGGACATGAAGAATTCGAACTTGATTCACTTCTATTGAAACCTATATTAATGTGACTAAACCATGAGGACATTTGTAAGTGGTGGTTTCAAGAGTTGAATTGTAAATAACAATTTCTATATAGTAAAATATTATTGACTATCAAGATTATTCAATGAAACTTTATTTGAAAAAGATGTGAACTAGAAAGATATTTCCTTAATAATATATGTATGCGGTTAACAAAGTGAAATCAAATTTATATTACAAATTAATTAATAAAAAAATTGAAAATATTGAGGAAAAGGAGAAGTTATGATTCCCATCTTATATAGCAATTAATAAGTAATGGTTTCAAAGAATATCAACTTGTATGTGGCTATTTTTTTCATGGTAAAATAATGAGTTGAAAATATTCAATGGAATTTTATTTTATAAATTGTAAATATAAAAGGGAAGTTATTCATTCAATATAGATTAAAGAAGTTATTGCATAATTACCCCAATACAATAACTTGTTTTCTTTTAAAGGTCATATTTGGAAAACTAAATATTACTTGAAAATTTTCACCTTCCCTTTAATTAATATAAATAGATTAAGGTTAAAAGAAGACCTAAGTCCAATAATTCGATTATTATGAAGGAAGAGAGAGTATAGACGGAAAGTGTGAGATGAGTTAGCATTTTCTTCTTCTTCTTTTTTTTTTTTTAAACCATGATAATGTTTCATTTTTATTTTAAATTTTTCAAAAAATGAGTTGAAGACCGATTTTTAAACTTACTCATGCTACATCACACTCTTGTTCACTTCAGTTTAGAAGTAACAAAATTAGGCTAAGTAGTGTAACTATGCACAAAAAAACTACAAATTGGGTATCAAATTTATTGTTTTATCAAATGTTAGTGTTTAGACAAGGGAATAAGAGAGGAAAGTTTTTAAAAGAAGGCTTGAAGTTTAGTAGCACATTGAAGTTTGTGCCATCCTAAAGGTTCATAGATAGGGAAGGATTGGATCATCTTTGGTTTGAGAATTTAAGAAGTAGCAGCAGCAATAGTAGGATTGGGATTAGATAGCTATTACTTGATGTCTGTGCTGCTAAATGAGTTTAAAATGAACACACAACTTTATGTAGCTATTAATTTAAACAAGGATTGGAGTTTAGGGTTGGGGTTTTGATGAATTAGTATTGAAATGAGAAGTACCTAGAGATATGATGCCAATTGGCGCAGCGGGTTGGGAGGAGTTGGTGGGATTTTAGGGACTTTTTATTTGGGATTTTAGTTTTGATTTTTTTTTTATGGGGGATAAAGAAGAAGAAGTGTAGAGAGAGAGAGAGAGACGTGCCAACTGCGATAGAGAAAATTTTTTCAATAGAAATTGTCTTCTACATTAACAATTTGTTGGAGGATTGGCTGAATTCCAGCTAAAGATATAATGAGTGAAGGATTTAAAAAGTTTAGGTGTTTTCTTGGGTAAAAATCTTGTTTAGATACAATTCTATTATATTTAAAAAGTTTAAGTATTACCAGTGAAACTTACCTCATAGATCTTAGAATTTCTTTCATAATTATTATTGTAAGATATAAAATATTGAGTATAAGCAATTAAAAATAGATTGAGAATAATCTATATTATTAACATATATTAGGAGTTTTTGCGTTAGGTTTGGTTTTAATTTGTAGCCTTAGATTATATGTGTTAATAATTTAATTATAACTATGTAATAAGTTTATCATTATCATAGAGGTATATTTATGATCTAATACAATTATGAACATAAATGCATCAAACTTAAATTAGATTTTACGTGCTGAGATCAAATATATCATTTTCAATTTCATGATTGGATTAATTGGAAAAAAAAATAAGGAAATTGTTAACTTATGGACATATATATATTATTGTGGTCCCCCTAGTCGTACATATTATTCATTATTGGTTTTAATATCCCATTATCAAAATGAAAAGAGAGAGACAAAATGTAAAAAGACATCGTATTGACTTTACATCCTTCTATACAAGATATTTCTTAGCGCGCGGCCCCCTCCCCCCCCCCCCCCCCACCCAAAAAAAAAAAAAAAGAAAAAAAGAAGGTATTTCTACATCTTCGATTTCTGGATTCAAATACGATTCTACATGTTTGTTTATATTAATTTGTGTCCTAATCTTGTAAATGGATTGTTCAGTTTAGTTTAATAAATTCTAACATTTTGGACTCAAGATCTTGAAATTACATATATATCCTCATTAACTATATGTATTATAGTTATGGTTCCCTTCCTAGACTCTACACTTTTAATAAAAAAGTTCCATTGATTACCCTTACAAAAATTTACTACATAGTGTAAATGTTAGGTTATTGCGGTGTATGAGAGACCATATTCGAGATTAGAACCATAGGTTATTGTGATTGATATTTGTATAAGGCTCTTTTCCAAAATTATTAAAAGTTAGGGTTTTCAATATAAGGACATGAATGAATAATGTAAGGTTCTTGGAACTACGATTTTGGTTTTACTTGTTAATAATCATGATGAATTGTATTGATAAAATATGAATAAAAGTTGCATCTTTAATTGAATTTGGATGAAATATTACATTGTCAATATATTGTCCATTCAGGAAAAATGTGGTATTGGGGTTATTTAATTCTTGAAAATGTTTTTCATCGTGTTTTATAATATGATTAAAGTTTAGGGTTGCATGATCTTGAATCTATGAAACTCGAGATGAATTGCTTAAGACACAATGGTAGGTAATCAAGAACACAGCCATGTTTTTGAGTCATACACTTCTCTAGTTAGAGTATACATGATGTTTTGAGAAATGCAATTGTGTAGAGAATAAAAACAGCATATTGAGAAACATGAGAAAAAGAACAAACATGTTCCTACTCTTGCACCTCTCGTGTTCAAAGTTAAAGCATGAATAAGGTGATAAGAATCAAATCCTAGGTCCACTGATCCATGCTCAAGCCAGAGGTCTACAATAGCTAACTTTTAAAGTTTCAACTAATTAATTCAAATTAGATGAATTGAAGTTTGTTTTCTCTTTGTACAAGCATGATAATCATATTATTACTACTATGAATCTGTTGATATATATTGTGGAAGATTGCTTAAAACCGAGTAGAAAGGCAAGTACTTGTAACTCAATAGGAGGGATTATAAATTTTAGGTAAGAGTTTGCTACAAAATGTACTAAGTCACTTTTATACTTCATAGACTAGCTCATGGTACCATCATAGACTTGCATAACAGTTTTTCATCATTTAGGAAATTTATTTTGTGATTTTTACGATCTCCCATGTCATTCTTATCAATCTAAAGGAGAAAGTGACAAGCAAACTATTTTTACTAGATTGTGTATCATATCGACTTAGGATCAGTATAGTTTGGGTTGTTATTTGGTGTGTCATAACCATGAATGACACAACTCATCATTCAAACCTAAAATATCCAAAAGCTTTATTAAATCAAGTTGAGAATCACTTCATTGATGTCCTAATAATTGTCCTCCTATGTGTATTATTGTAAAGTATCAAAGCATATTTTGGCAACAAAAATTGTGTATGTGACTTGAAGTTGTTGTTTTTGTAGTATGTTATGAAGTTTTATGGTAGTGTTATGGGATTATTGGTGTTGTTAATGTTGTGTAGAGGTTAAACTTATAGTAGTAACAGCAATTTTTTAGATCCACGAGGCGCTCCAAAAGATTTCTAAGAGAGCAAATACAGATACCGAGTGATCATAAATTGCCAAAGAAGGTAAAACTCTTAGTTCTTATTCTAATATAACCATTTATTGGATTATAGATCCAATCCATATGGGTCCATAATTAAGGAAGTCCTAAGTATATTGCATATAATTAGAAGAAGGCTTCGAAAATAAGGAGATTTATGCAAAACAAAGGAGTTGAAACATGTAAGCTGGCAATAGGAGACTATACACCGCTGGCCTTTAAGGTGTACTTAAATTTCCTTGAATTGTGGAATTTTTGTTGAGAGCAAGCTTTTGGCAAGGCCGACGTCAAAGCTACAAGTTAGGTAGATACATTGTTGGCGTAGGTGGAAAAGTTGCTGGCGTGCATCTTTTCTAAAACAACTGTGTTTTCAATGCCACCCAAAGCCGCCAGCCTTTTGTTTTAATTTGCCAGTTTATGTTGCTACGTGCTTTCCCTTTGTTGTTTCATATAAATGCTACTTATTTTGGTCTTAGGGGATCATTTTTAAAGACAACTCTAAAGAGATAGAGGCTTGATCCTCTTGATTGTAATCCACCGTTTGTGGTGAAGATTTGCGTGATCCACTAGTGTTATCTAGTGAAGAAAAACCGTGTATTCCATTATTGTTGAGGGTGGAAGAAATTTGTGCAGTGGTCCCGTAGTTTTTCCCTAAATTGAGGTTTTCCATGTAAATCCTGGTGTGTTGTTTTTAATTTTGTATTTTCTATTTATTTTGTTTTGTTCGCTTTAGGCAATAAGAAAAATCATTCAAATTGTTTCTAGGATAATTGGGGATTTTTCCTAACAAAGTGGTATTAGAGTGCCAGGTTGAAGAAAAAGGAATCTAGGGTTTTGTTATTTGAATTGCAATCATGGCAGAATCATCAGGGACGATGATTAAATTGTATTTTCCTTTAGGCGATGATAATCTAAAGAAAACAGATAAATCTGATGCATATTGGGTAATCATACATAGAAAAATTGTTGGTTATATCTGACAATGGATTAATCATAGTGTGTATCATCACATTGCCCAGGAACCAGAGCTGGTGTTCTATGGAAGACATTGGAGTCCATGTATGAGAGGCAGACTACCTTGAATAAAACCTCCTTGATAAGGAGAATGGCAAATCTAAAGTATAAGGATGAATCCGATATGATTGAGCACTTGAATGACTTTCAAGGCTTGCTGAATTAATTATCTGCCATGAAGCTTGTGCTTGAAGATAAGATTTAAGCACTTTTATTGTTAAGTTCACTGCTTGAAAGTTGGGGGGACACTTGTGATGTCCGTTAGTAATTCTTCTCCAGATGAAAAGCTCACCATTGCAATGGTGAAAGATAGCTTGATGAATGAAGAAGCTAGAAGAAAAGATCTTGGCACAAGTTCTAAGACTCGCACACTTATCACTGATAAGCTAGAAAGATGTAGTAGAAGTAGGAACATAGGATCAAATGATAAATCTGATAGATCTTGTAAATGCAGGGGTAGATTTAAATCAAAAGGAGAAATATTAAATGCTTTTATTGTGACATGCCAGAGCATTTCAAGAGAGAATGTAGCCTTTAGAAGAGAGAGCAATGTAAAGATAAAGGTAAAGAAAAAGATGAAGACACTACTGCTGTAGCTGCAAGTGGTGAGAATGTTATTGCTTGTGATGAGGATTGTGTTAGCCTTGCTGGTCATAATAGTGACTGGGTTATTGATTATAGTACCTCCTTTCATGTGACAGCACATGGTGAATTTTTCTCATCCTATGTTGCTGGACGTTATAGCAATGTTACTATGGGAAACAATGAAACATCTAAACTAGTGGGCATTAGAAATATTGTTTTAGAGACTAACACTAGTTGCAGACTCATTCTCAAAGATGTCAGACACACTCTAGATATCCAGCTAAACCTTATATCTGTAGGAAAACTTGATGATGAAGGCTATAATAGTCACTTTGGTGAAGGTAAATGGAAGCTCACTAATGGTGCTCTTATAGTGACAAAAGGAAAGAAGAGCAATAACCTTTACTTGATGTCAGCAAAACCAAGTAAAGGAGATGTGAATTTGACATATGATGCTTCTATAGAGCTTTGGCATAAGTGGCTTGGTCACATGAGTGAGAAAGGGCTCCAAATGCTTGTCAAGAAATTATTTCTGCCTGAAGTAAAAGGTACTCCTTTGAAAACTTACACTGATTGTCTTACTGGTAAACAACATATGGTTGTATTTTAGAGAAACCCGTCTGCTGGGAAATCTCATATATTGGATTCAGTTGACACAAATTTATTATATGAAAGACCGGATGGTAGGTGGTGCTCTTTATTTTTGCCACATTCATCAATGATCACTCTAGGAAGTTGTGAACTTTTGCTTCGAAGTCCAAAGATCAAGTGCTGGATATGTTTAAGAAATTCCACACTAGAGTTTAAATAGAAACAGGAAGACAGTTAATATGTGTTCAAGCAGATAATGGTGGTAAATACAGAGGACTGTTTGAAGAATCTTGCAAAGATCATGGGATTAAACTGGAGAAGAAAGTTCCAAAAACCCCATAGCAGAATGGCGTTGTAGAGAGAATGAGGTGCATGTTATCTCATGCCAAGTTACTTAAATCATTTTGGGGTGATGCTATGAGGATAGCAATCGACTTGATAAATCTATCTCCCTCTTATGCTCTGCATGGAAATATCCCAAAGGGAGTCTAGACAGGTAAAGATATTTCTTATGAACACTTGTATTTGGTTGTAGGGCATTTGTGCATATTCTCAAGAATGAAAGAGCTAAACTTGATGCAAATTCAAAGTAGTGCATTTTTCTTGGTTATGCACACGATGAGTATGGATACATGTTATGGGATCTAGCAAAGAAGAAGATTATAAGGAGTAGAGATGTGGTCTTTCTTGAAGACCAAACTATTGAAGATATTGAGAATCCTGAAAAATCGAAAACCTGAAATGAGATCCCTACAAATGTAGCTCCAGTGCCCTCACTTGAAAGATTGTAATGATGGGGGAGATATGGGAGATTCAGTTGAAGAGACCTAACAGCTCATTAGTAGATTGAATTGAGGAGATCTTCAAGATATCGAAGAACATAAGTGAGATGCAGTCCAGACGGGTATGTCATGTTAATAGACGGGGGAGAGCTAGAATGTTATCAAGAAGCCATGGTAGATGAGCAAAAAAAGGGATAGGTTAAAGCCATGCAAGATGAGATGAAATCCCTACGTGAGAATAAGACATATGATTAGGTGGAACTGTTAATGGGCAAGAGACCTCTAAAGAATAAATGGGTATACAGATTGACGACAGATGAAAATAGCTTATAACTAAGATACAGGGCAAGACTGGTTATGAAGAGGTTCAGTCAGAAGAAAGGGGTTGATTTTGCTAAGATTTTCTAACCAATGGTGAAGATATCTTCCATTCGGGTTGTATTTAGTATTGCAACCAATTTTAACCTGGAGGTTGAACAACTAGATGTGAAGACAACATTCCTTCATGGTGACTTAGAGGAAGAAATCTATGTGGAGCATCTTGAGGGGTTTAAAGTCAAGCAGAAAGAGCATCCTGTCTGCAAATTGAAGAAGAGCTTGTATAGACTGAAACAGGCTCCAAGGCAGTATTATAAGAAGTTTGACTCCTTCATGATTGATTAGGGTCACACTAGGACTGCATCAGACCATCGTGTTTTCATAAAAAAGTTTGCTAGTAGTGAGTTTTTTATACTCTTACCATATGAAGATGACTTGGTCATTGTTAGCCATGATGCCAAGTAGATTCAAGATTTGAAGATTGCACAGAATAAGTCATTTGCAATGAATGACTTAAGACCCGCACACCAAATTCTCAGTATGAGAATTATTCGTGACAGGAATAGCCATAAATTATAGTTATCACAGGAGAGAAACCTAGAAAAGGTGCTGAAGAGATTTAACATGAGTAAGGCAAAACTAGTTTGTTCTCCATTTGCAGGTCACTTCAAACTCAGTTCTCAATGGTGTCGTAAAAGTGAGGCAGACAAAGAACACATGAAAAGAGTTTCTCATGCTTCTGCAGTTAGGAGTCTAATGCATGCTATGATATGCACTAAATTGGATATTGCTCATGCTGTTGGTGTGGTTAGCTGCTAAAGAGCAATGTACTGCTGTAAAATGGATTCTCAGGTATCTCAGGGGCACATCCAGGTTAAGTTTATAGTTTAGTTGCAGTAAACCTGTATTAGAAGGGTTTTCAAATACTGATATGGTTAGAGAGCTTGACTCTAGAAAATTTACTTCAGGTTATCTAATTACTTATGCAGAGAAAGTGGTGTCTTGGAAATCCAAGTTGCAAAAATGTTGCATTATCCACCACTAAAGCAGAAGATATAGCTATGACTGAAGCCTACAAGAAAGTCTTATGGATGAAGAAGTTTTTAGAAGAGTTGGGTCAACAAGAAGAATAATTAAGGGTGTTTTGTGATAGCCAGAGTGTTATACATTTAAGTAAGAATCCAACATTCCATTCTAGATCCAAACACCTTAATGTTTGGTATCATTAGATTCGAGATGTATTGAAATCAAAGCTTTTGAAGCTAGAGAAGATCCATATTGATGATAATGCTTCAAATATAATGATCAAAGCTCTACCCAAGGACAAACTTGTTTGTTGCAGACAGACAACAAGTGTGATGGAACCCCTATATGAGTTGGAGGGGGAGTTTGTTGGGTTATAGATCCAACCCATATGGGTCTATAATCAAGGAAATCCTAAGTATGTCACATATACTTAGAAAAAGACTTAGAAAATAAGGAGATTTGTGCAAAACAAAAGAGCTGAAACATATAAGCTGACAATAGGAGACTGTATATTGCTGGCCTTTAAGGTGGCCTTGAAATTCCTTGAATTGTGAAATTTTTACTAAGAGAAAGCTTTTGGTAGGGCTGGCTTAGGTAGATATGTTGCCAGCATAGGAGAAAAAGCTACCGGTATTCATCTTTTCCAAAACAATAGCATTTTCAATGCTGCCTAAAGCTACCAACCTATGTTGCTACATGCTTTCCCTTTGTTGTTTCATATAAATACTTCTTATTTTGGTCTTAGGGGATTTTCTTGCTATCTAGAAAACCTAAAGAGAGCTCTAGAGAGATAGAGGCTTGGTCCTATTAATTGTAATCCACCATTTGTGGTGAAGATTCATGTGATCTACTAGTGTTATATAGTAAAGAAAAACTGTGTATCCCATTATTATTAATAGTGGAAGAAATTTATGTAGCTGTCTCGTGGTTTTTCCTCAAATTGGGATTTTTCACATTAATCCTAGTGTGTTGTTTTCAATTTTGTATTTTCTGTTTATTTTTTTATGATCGCTAAAGGCAAGAGGAAAAATCATTTAGATTGTTTCCAGGATAATTGGGGATTTTTCCTAGCACCATTAAAGTAGTTAATAAATTGCTAGAGTGAACATGGTGATAATAGTTATAAAACTAGTTGATTGTTGTTTAATTAAATTTGTCATTGAACATAGAGACCCAACATGTTTGTGAAGAAGTGGGTACAATTATAGTTGATTTGAACTTATAATTAGTAAACATTACTAAGATAATGTTAAATATACAAAACACCTTACTTCAACACTCAAAACAGACTATAATTTATCAAGATAATTGTAATAATGGGTATAAGGTTAATTGAAGCTTTAAAGAGGTCTACATAAAATTAGTGTTCGATATGAATTATAAGAAAGTATACAAAATATGCATGCAATGTTAATGATTTTGCAACCTCAAACACAATATGGTAGTGACAACTAATAAATGTGATCTTCATCGTACCCATCAATCATAATAAGAAGCACACAAGGCACCAATAATTGTCAATATGATAGTGACACTTTTGGTGAATACTTTTGTCATGTCTCAAGTGCACAAGGGTGTAATTGTTTCGCTACATATATCACCAATAAGTGTTATGTGTAAGGCTTCCTTTCACTAGGTAGGTTTCTAAGCATGCCTTAGTTTAGAAATCTACATTAGATTTTACAAAAGGATTTGGTAGAGTGGTGTCTTATAATCCTTGATTTTGAAAATTGCAAATCCTATGATTTAGACATGTTCAAAAGAGATTTTCAAGAAAATATAAGTAAAGAATCTTAGCCCACCTGGGGTAAAATATAAGAGGAGGTAAACTTAATCGATATCGATGATCTATAATCAATAAAACTATGTACTATATACTATCTTAAGATTACTTTTAAAAGGCAAGTATATCTGTCAAAAATATAGTATAGCAATTAAGCATTGAATGGTTCCCATGAGGATCTTAAATTGCTAGTAATTACTTCCTTCCATCTATCCTAATAATTAGATTAATATGATTTACTAATTCTATTAATAATTCCAATCTAATTATATCAGTCAATTTCATAAGTCGAATTAATTAAATCTAATTCAAGTTTATCTAGATATTGAATTACCATTAGAAATTACTATGTAAGTTCCTAAATATAATTTAATTAGAATTTTTAACTTAATCCACATCATTCTCATTTTAAGTTAATATCTCTTTCATAATTACTAAATCCTAATTCTTAGATCAATCTATTGAAATTTCTTTCTAATTAATATCAATCTAAGAATTGCATTAATGATCTATGAAGTCTCTATCAGACTAAACCCTAATTTAATCTAATACAGAAGATTTATGTCATTCTATTTCGAGAATTATAATCATATCTCTTCAATTATGCTAGATAAACTATAATAGTAACCTTTCAATTAACTAATATAAAATCAAATAAGAATTAATATCCTGAACATATTAACTCAAGAGCAGTCAAAACACATAATTAGAATTGACAAACTAATAATCTAATGAGTAAGCAATCAATCTCAATTACATAGTAAATGTAGGTGTTTTCAATACCTAGACAAATTGCTCAACTCTACCATAAGATATTCAATAAGCACACTAAAGATAGAAAATAACATTAATAATAAGAATGAAAACCCCTTTAAAGACTAAATCTTGCAATCTCCTCTCTCTAGCTTCTACCTTCTCCAATTGTTCCTCTCTTTAGAATGATTAGAATTTCTAAAGATGTAAAAGTGTCCTCTTTCTACCTTCAAATCTCTATTTATATACATAAGAGTCCTTGTATATGTATCTAATTAAAAAGATTTCCAAAAGATTGGATAAGATTCACACGATTTAGTGAAGGATAAGCAATATACAGCCTAATGGATGTGGTCATGTTTCTCTTGGCCTAAGGTATTAGACCATGAACCTCTTTAATTACTAATAAATCGCTTTTCCTTAGTAAACATAGGCTATGCATGACCAACTACATTACTGGGGACCTTTTTGATCTCCAACACTAAATATATGACCTCTTATTCTTGATCATGGATCTATATGCCATATACACAGGCCATACACAAGCTTGTGTTCTGTAAACCCCTAAAGTTTTAAGATCAATTAAAGCTTAAACCCTAATTAGAAAGTCAACCGGAATCCCAAAGTCAACACAACCCTAGTCTTTTGCAACCTTTCAAGTCCAGCTTTCCTGTTTAAGCAACTCTAGGAAAGTTAGTAAGAGATTAGTATGTAGAATAGTTTATAATAACTTGAGAAAGCTTAAAAATATTAGATTAGTTAAACCGCGATTCGTTTTGAGCACAACCGGACATAGTTTTCGAAAAGCCTGTTCCGAGGCTTAGACTAGTAAAAATATTTCAAATATACCGTTAGACTTGTAAAAATATAAGGTTTTCAAAAATATCAATTTCATAATTTTTCGATAACTAAAAATATCAGATATCGCAATTATACGCGTATTTTCTTACTATCGATACTTAAATTGTCATGTCTACTTTACATTACATTATTTATTACTATTCTACACTATTTATCTATCTCTACTTTTTCTTATAACCTACTCTTATAAACCATACCTCTATTTCTTACAATTTTCATTTCCAATACAACTTCACATCTTTCATATCTTACTTTTCATTAACAAAAGTACAAAAAAAAAAAAAAAAAATTCACTCCCTCTCTATACTCAATATTGCCCTAGTCATGCTCCCTCTCCCTCTTCAATTTGTTTTATTTTCATTTATTTAATTAACACAAATTTCCTCCCACATTTTCCTATAAATACCCCATCTTCCTTCCACTTCTTTTACACCTTCCATACACTAAAAATACTCTCTCAAATTCTCTACAAGAATTCTCTCCCAAAAGTTCTCTCAAGTTTAGTTCTTTTAGATAATATTTCTTCAAGTTTTCTTTATGTTCATTTACTTAGTATGAGCTTAGAGTGTGTTTTGTAAACCATGAAGGTTAAAGAAAGCAACAATAAGTTCATACTTTGTTTTTTTTCATGAATCAAATTTCTTTTATGTTGCTTTTATGTATATAATTATCTAAATATATCTATGGAGCTATATATATCTTTTAAAGCATATAAGCTCATTTGTTTTGCAATTTATTTACTTTCCTTGCAATTTATTTATTACCTTGCAATTTATTTACTTTCATGTTGTTTTTAAGACTAGTCTTTCTAGTCTTAGACTTGTCCTCATTAAGTCAAAACATTTTCTTTTTCTTTTTGGGACTAGTCTTTTCTTAGTCCCGATATACCTTGATGAAGCTAAGGTTTCAATGCTTGATTTATTTCTTTACTAGCTTATTTCTTTAAGTTATTATGTTTCCTTATGTTTTCATAACTTTATGATCCATATTCATGCATTGACATAATGATTTTTGTCTCAATAAAATATAAGAAAATTTTTTCTTAAAATAGAAATTTTTCTGTAAAACTAAAAGTAGGAAGTAATTTTCATAAAAACCAAGGATTTTACCTTAACAAACTTTTCTAAGAAATTTAGAATAGTTCATAGGAAAATTTGACAATACATACATAACATGGGAAGAAATTCTTAAGTAAAATAAAAGCTTTACTAAACTCCACTTTTTCATCAATACTAGTTTGACAAACAAGAAATTCCTTTCATGAAAATAGAATAATCTTAAGAAACAAGGAAATTATTTCTATGGAGATAGAATTATTGTTACTTTCAAAAAGTATTAGAAACTAAGAAAATAAAATCATTCTTTGAAAATTTAAAGGACTAAGGAAATGAAATTTACTCATTTAAAATAACTTGAAATATTCTCTAGCAAAAATAAGAGGAATTTTTAAAAGTTCCACCTTTTTTTAGAAGACTTTACTTTTACAAAAATTTATGGTTTGAGACAACTTCATCAATTTCATACATTTGATACGAGTCAATAAATATATGTAAATACATTTCAAAGGTTTTACAAACTATTATAATACCTATCTATTTTATATGAGTTTTGTTAAAAGAAGGAATTCAAGTTTTGTGAAAATTCGTGGTGAATTTGGTCACCACTATCTCGGAACTCAAACGACTTCGTTTGATGAAAATAGTTTTAGAAATAGATACATCTTTTCAAGTAGGTAGAAAACGGTATATAATATGCGAAATTCCGAGTTAAAATAAGCAAGTTATGGCCATTTTAAGTTGGAATTTCCTCCAATTCGATTTTACCGTGATTTTAAGATAGATTTAGAGTTTTCAAAGATAGAAATTCTATGAAAGACTCATTGTGAGTATTTCATCTTGTTTAAGTGAAGAAAGAACCGAGATCACTTTCTCGGAAGACTACTTCTATTAGAAGCAACCGACTTGGAGTAAGTTAATCCTTTACTAATTATATTTCCTTATTTGTGCTTGTAAGTAGTAGCACTAGAAAATAAGGAAAAGATAAATGAATAAATATTGTGTGATTTGGATTTATGATTGGTTGAATATAAGTTAAGAATATCGGAAGAGGAATTGATAAATAAATTGTGATTCTTGCATTGATATGATGAATATTGTTTTTGATCGCCTTTAACTTGAACCCAACATTATTTGGTTAAACTTATATTAAAAATAATTCATGCATATAATATTTGTGAGTCACATTTATTTCACTACTATTCTTCATATGGGGAAACGAGAAAGTTGTAGTGGTGGCTAGTAGGAGCCAGAAAGTCTACATGGGCCAGTAGGAGCCGAAAAGTCTACAGGGTGAGTAGGAACCAACAAATCTGCAAATATTGGTGGTCGTATGAGCTTGTAACCTCCTAACCCTCGACATGGAGGGCGTAAAATCCATGCTACACATGATTTTTGGTTAATCTTGTGTATTTTGTTTGCTCATGTGATTGGTGTATTCTCGTATAATTGTTTAAATACTTATTTGATATATGAAAATGCTTTGTAGATGGGAATTATCTCACTAAGCTAGTTTTGCTTATACCCCTATAGCTTTTTGTTATAGTATGATTACCTATGGTTGGCACCAAGGAGCCCCATATGCCAGGTATGAGCCAAAGCTACTAGGAGTTTTTGGGAGAAGTTATATGTATTTAGTTTTGAACATAGACTTCTAAGAAAATCTCTATAGTAGACTTATGTTATAGTTTGTTGATGGTTTAGTTAAATAACACTTTTTGAGACGGGGGAATGCCCCCAAGAAGTTGTAAGAGATTATTATCCAAATAAATATTCCATGTTTATTTATATAAGTTCTTGCATGATTTCATTATCTACTTAAATGTAATACTCCTGTGAGTCTCCAACTATCTTAGAAGCACGCCTTGCATGTGATATCGAAGCTCCTGCATGACTAAAGTTGTCATTCATTAGCTTTAATATTATATGCGGCGGACTGTCACGTTTAGGGTACCCTTCGGGGCGTAACATGTTCTTTCTCCAATCTTTAATTCTTCCCAATTTCTTATCTAAACTCAATTAAACTTGATTAATTCCTTCTTTTAAGCTCAATTAATCTGTTAATCTCCTCAAATCAAAATTTTAACAAATTAATTACCAAATTCTTATAATTAACCATCAAATATATCAAATATAGCCCAAATATCCTAATTAAATAAAGGTTAAATTACACTTATCATCAACCCATAATACAAGGTTTGGCTCTAGGCCTAAAAAGCAAAAAGATTTAAACTGAAGGTTTAAGTCTGTTTGACTAGATTTTTCTGGGAGATTCAGACACTTTTTTCAAACTTTTTTTTCTAACAAATTATTTATCAAGAAATAGATATAGATAAAAAAAAATTTGGCAGTTCTCATGAAAAGATCAAATAGATAAAATATATGTGTAAATCAAACATATTTACACATATTGTTTCGATAGAAATGCAGATACAGATGAAAAATAGAACATCTAAATAGACCCTAAAAGCTTATCCACTAGAATGCTCAATTATCCTACTCATCACAACTAAAACCCAAAGAGTTGTAAAGGTCTACATAGAGGTCATCGTCGAGACATGAAATTGTAAAAAGTGAGTTGTGAAGTCCAATACATAGCAAAAAAATACACTCTTGCATGTTACACATACCTATTCTAATACATCATATAAAATTTAAATTCACACAAATAAGGTATCCCCATCATCCTAGAAATACCAACATGCATAAAAGTACTCACAACTCTTGCCAAAAGAAAGGGACATGGTTCCCTTAGAGGATCATGCACAACAGGGAGTGGGGGGTGGATAGGGGCTTCACAAGTCCTTAGTACTTATCAAAAAAGAAAATAAAAGAAAAGAAAGGAAACAGTTTCGTCCTGTTAATTTCTTCATAGATCGCCAACAATGGGTTCGGTTTATTGCAACACCTTATACAAAGTCCTACTTCTCCGTATAATTCATTGCAACTTCATACCTCCTCCTAGTTGATCATCAAATCTTAAAAATTTCCCTATCGATTACCCGTTAAGCCCAACCACATATTTTGTGAAGGCCTAAGCACCTAAACTATCATATCTTTTCGAAGTTACTATCAAACTAACAACCTGGTTTGATGGTACCACTTCCTAGGGTAAGTGACCAGACATCAGCCAACAGCCAATTCAACCATGTTTAAAAATTAGTTCATCTATTGAATCTATCCAAACAAATAACATGCATTTATCGTGTACTTGAACTTAGATTGTTTCCAACTATCTCAAGGTCCTTTAAGTCTCCAAGTATTTATCAAATTCATGTTATTCTATTAATATTCAATTATCTCATATTCATTATCCATTTTCTTTCATTGACTTTTTGTTTAAGGGTCATAGGAATAAGCTTCATAAGGTCATGAATCCCTTTGGTTAGGGCTTAGTCAATTTTGAGTCACTAAGCCTTTTTGGATTTGGTATAAGTTTATATCCCCAAGATCATTAGTTAATTACTATAGATCTTTCTAACTTTTTTCACTTGTAAGCCTTACAAATATTACACTTTGTCCTCTATTAAGTAGCTTTAAACACAGTATGATCACCTAAATGTGTATTTAGAGCATGTTTTAAGCTTATGGAAGGTAAACCACATTTTATAAGTTTGAAACCTAGTTTAAAAGTTTGGAAAAAATATGCATGACCAATGAGATGACACAGCTCATGGGTGTCATGATTAAGGTCATAAGTGTCCATAGGCCGAGGCACGACCTATGGTGTAGGCCATGGAGGCCTTAGGTCAATGATGGGGACCGGATATCATAGAGATTCATGACCTTCCGACAAGTTGTAGTGAAAGGCATGCTAGTAATTGCAAATAATACATCTTAATTTATAATTTTATCTAAAATCCACACTTAAATGATTTTACATCCATTTTTATTAAGAACAAATATATAAAAACTCAAGCTTGTAGATTATAAAGCTAACTTGCAATTTTGATGACCATGCTAGCAATTGCAAATTCAATTGGATACTATATGTAGCACTCATAAAGGATAGATTATAACAAAATGTATCAATATTTGGGAATAAATTCATCTATAATATTAACATTTTGGATGATTAAAAAAGGAATCAATGTTTCACAAAGTGAATCAAATGAATTATCAATGTTTTGCAAATTTTATTTAAGGTATCAATGTTTAAATTAGTTTTCAAGTAAGTTTTCCTAATTTTCATCAATGGTCAATTATTAACACATTATTTTACTCACTTTTCAAAACGTTGATTCTTCTTTTTAAGTTGAAACATTGATATCTTAAATGAACTTGCCCTCAAATATTGATACCATAAAGATCAAGTAGTTACTTATAAAATGAGCTAAACTTTAACTACAAATTTGTGATGTTATCCTTAAAAAATCTATCCTATAATGTTGTTATCCTTTTTATATTGTATGAGGAAAAGCGAGAGTTAATGTTTTTATTACAATTAGCCCTTTAATTATAAATCCTAACATATCTAGATCTTAATGATTGTTTAAAAGTAACCATTTTAGCCAAAATCCTTAAATTACTTGATAAAAGTTCATAGTGATTGAGGGATGCTCAACTCTGAATGGAGAGTCATAGCCCTCAAGCAACCCATGATCCTTATATTGAAATATTAACAATCAATCACAGATATTCATCAACATGTTAACATTGATTGAAGAGTTAGTTAACTAACTACAATTAGTGAAGCATCTTGTGGGAGTAAGCCTTACAAATCTTCGTAGGGTAAAAGTTAAAGAAGGAATGAAATGAAAAATGTTGATGATAAATATGCTGAAGAACACTACAAAGATTTTGTGTGTCGTAATGAGATCGATAAGAATATGGTTTCACTAAGTATGTTATTTAGAAGGGTATATGTTAAATTTAGCACATCTTTTCACAAAAAATTCAATTTAGTTACTTGACTTTGAATTGGTTAATTTAATACTCAATCAAACTTTTGGTGATTATTTTTACTACTTTCTTAACACTTGCTCTGTTCGCATTTGTGGTAATGTAGCTAATCATTAAATTTTACTAATGCCCTTAACATTGTCTAGCTTTGATAAGTTGCTTCTTTTATATTAAGAAATAGAGAAAATGGTGTTAATGAGGTAGTAAAAATAAAAACTAAAATTTTGATTGGGTATTAAATTGATCACTTCTAAATTCAGGTATCAAATTGATTTTTTGTGTAAAGTTTAGGCACCTCGTCAATTGGATGATGAAGAGAATTCCATCATGATTGCAAGATGTTTGAATATAATTTTGCTTTCAAGGAAGGGTTTCTAGTTCAATCCAACTTACACCATCCAACAAAATTGAACCGATCAACATCTCACAATTTTCTCTTCAATAGTATTTATGGTGATTCAACACTCTAGAGGTATTTTAATAAAAATTTTATCAAGAATAATTTTAAATTCCAAATAATTTAACCTATATTAAGGGTAAACAGGTAACCCTACTATACAGAGCACCTACTCGGATTCTGCTCGACTAAGTAAGGTTCAAGTGGCTATTAAGAGCCATAAGGTAGGGTATATGCATCAATTTTTTAGACCTGCTCTCACAGGATAGGATACGAGTATGAGGTCTTCAAACCCTATACTTACCTTGGAACCTGTACTATATAGTAAAAGGTACAGGCTCCAGGGTATCATGTTTTCACCCTATTAAATATTATATAATAGTATTAATATATAATAAATAAGTAATGATATTTCATATTTTATTTTACAACTAATTATATTCAAGATTATTATTTATAGACTACATTTTAGAAAGTTTTATTATAGAATGATTTGTACTATTTTATTTTATAATGACTTATTATTTTTATTTTAAAAGAACTATGATTGTACGTACGTACTTGACCTCCTAAATTATATAGAAATATTTTTTATATTATAACACTAATTAATATATGAAGTAGTTCCAAAGGTTTTAATTTTGGAATTTTGTGCAAGTTTTATAACTTTGTTTAATATCACATAAATAGGTCCACAAGCATTTGTTGTAAGTTTCAACTTTCACACTTAAATAAATTCTATATATCATAGAACTTGTGATATTAACAAATTACTTTTTAAAATTCTCTTCGCATGTCGTTTATAATGAATGTATGCAAATAAGATAGTGTTACATATTATATGAAAAATATCAGACTATAAACTTGATGTTTTAAAAAGAAAAAAAAAATAGAGATTTTGTAAAAAAAAAAAAAAAAAAAGAAAAAGATTCCACAAGGTACCGATTTTACAAGTACAAGTCCAAGTACAAGTACAAAATTTAATACATTGTATCTTATAGGATAGAGCAAGGGTAGTGCTTCATACCATACCCACTCACCCCTCATCTATATTATTATAATTGGTATTATGGCCAATATCACAAGATTTATTTATTCCAAGTTCTTTTGCTAGCATGTAATGTTAGTTCTTATGTGGTTATCAAACAACCTTGTCATTTAGCTGAAAGAATGGGAAAATTGAGGATTAACTATTTTTATTCAACTACATATGTGGTTTCATAATAAATAAATGGTCACCATTTTAACTATTGTTTTTGTGTACTGAGTAACATATGCATGCTAGACTTGCAAATGAGTTGAGTTAAAAAGAAAGTGGTGGTGGTGGTAATAGTAGTTGTAGTAATCAATTGAAACTTAACTAATATTTTAACTTTGCTTGTGTTAGATTAACTTGTGAGCTAGTCGAACTAAAAATTATGAAGTTTGAATTTGACTTGATAAACCACTCAATTAGTTTGAGTTAAAACCCATCTTGACTATTATTACATAGAATTTCTTTAAATAAAGGGCCAATCTTAAGTTTCTTGTCGATAAGCTTGATACCTTTATCTATCTTTGTATGCATTACTTCCACTATAGAAACTTGAAACACAAGATGTCCAATTTCTTGCAATACTAATGTAGACCATCAACATTAAAGATAACTAAGTGTTAGCTGTTCTACCTTATTTGCAAATATACATGGCTCTCCATAGCATATAAATCATCCTCTTCATGCAATCTAATATTACAATATAAATAAAGCTAACATGATTAACACATTTTAGTCTTCAAGATAGCATAGTGCTCTTAGCCGAAGATAGCTCTATCGTATGTTGAGATCTATGAATGTGCACTATAATATCATCTTCCAGTTACTAAGTTGTCTAGACTATGGTTTTCATAATATGAACCAACATCCCATTCTTCTAAGGAAGATGAAAGTGTCATTAGTGCAACTACTATTGATTTCATACTTGGCCTCAATTGAGGATTGTCTTGTGTGCAAGCTTTAGCAAGCAAAGCCATCTGCAAAAAGATTGAGAAAATTCAAAAGTGCATTTTTGTACTAAAAGCAATAAACTTGTCTTACATACAAAATTTAAACATACCAACAATTCCTATGAACTAGGAAATTAAACACCTTATTCACATATCATATGATATTACACACTTGAAAAGTTGATTAATATGATTTAGATGCTTCATGTATCATCCTTATATAAGTAATTTCTATATTAATATTTTTATACTATTACTTGTGTTTCTTATTTTATTATGATTAGGGCAAAATAATCATTTTTCACTAATTTAGGTTTATATGGCTTAATCATCTTGTATTAATTTTCTTATGCTTATTTACAATGAAACTTATACTCAATTAATTATACAATTATTAATGGTATGATAGTTAAAGCAATGATAAAACATATACAAAACTCAATAGAAACCCTAGCCAATTTCTTTTTCTTCTTTAGATATTAAACTTAGTTAACTCAAGTAGCAAAAATTTATACAATCAAATTGCTCTTCTC
The DNA here is from genome assembly GCA_024138025.1 of Combretum micranthum. NCBI lineage: Eukaryota > Viridiplantae > Streptophyta > Magnoliopsida > Myrtales > Combretaceae > Combretum > Combretum micranthum. The sequence goes on from JAMXBD010000175.1 coordinate 738,732, forward strand.
TTTTGCTAAATAGTGTTGACCAAAAGAATGACATCAATCTCATCACCTGTCAATATTGACCAAAATAGTGATTGCTTATCCAGCCGTGCCTAATCACCTTATGCATATAGCAAAACAAATGATGTTACAAACAACAACTCATCAAACCTTCTTCACTTTGACCTTCTTCTATAACCTACCAAACCAATAAACATACTTTAACCTCAAGTTGCCTATCCTTGACTACAAAAGCTCATAAATAGCAAGTCATCAACCTTATGTCTAAAATAATAAGTTTCAACATGACCTTACTTAACTTTAATCATTAGGTCCATGGCATCACAACTTATCTCTACCACCTTTGGTGTAATCTTGTTCACCACCATCTTGTCATACATCATAAGTTGTTCCTCTTCTCCATCACAAATGACTTATAACAACCCAAAGCCCTTCTTATTAAACCAACCTAAACACCACCATATCTAGCACCTTTAATCTTCAACATTACCCCTTTTTATGGTCTTTTTAACACTTACCTAAAACCACACTTGTACATTTCTTAAACCACTTCTTTGTCAACCCCCATCCCAATCATGTTTCAGCAATCGCCATCTCCCTCCCCATCCACTTCATCACCACGAACCTGACAACTCATCCACATCTCTTCCTCCTTAGTGAATAATCTATGCTATTCTCAACTAACCACATTTGACAATTTTGTACCCCTGTTGAGCCTACCCATTCACTCTCTATCTAACCTATAAAAATTATAAATGTCACTATTAAATCATTAACTAATAACTATCTATTCTGACTTTCTCATGATCTCTTTTTTCTTATTATGATAAACTTTTATCACCATGTTGATCACACCAGCTTGACTCCACCTCGTATAGTCATTTTCAACCTTAAAAGCCCTCTATTTCCTAGTGGAACTAAAGTTCTTGAATTTCCATAAATAATATAGTTTGAGCCTTTCTATTTACCATAGTCTTTACTGACTTTTCAAGTAAAATTGGTGATATCTAGTAGCTTATGTTATCTAGACTATCTCCAACCTATGCTTCTTAAATAATTCCGTAGTTAGGGAAATAAAACTTAAACAACGTTTCTTTACCCTTTAACTAAAAAAGAAAAGAAAATCCATCATCAAGTAGCTTTAAGCTAACATCCATAGTTGACTAACTTACATCCATTGGTTAAGCATTGAATTCATCAGGCCTCATTTCTTATGCCTTTTGCGATCTTCATCGGATTATGACACCTTCTTAACTATAATTACTCACTTAGCTATCACCCTTAGGTTTGAGCAATTACCTTACTAAAGTCATCAATTAGGAACAATAAACGAAACACCATGATGAAGAAAAAAATGCCTATATTTACTTCCACGACATTTAACACCTAAATTACTTCACATGGTTTGAGTTATATTCATGGTGATGTAACCAGGGGGTATAGTCATTCCACTAAAACAATCCCATCCACCCTTTTCATAGACATTACAATATCAGTAAGTAAGATGAAAACAATCCAAGAACTAAATTTGACCTGTCTAAGATAACCAAGATCAATTAGCCTTTAACGAAGAAGTGATTGGTTTAACCATGTACCATATTTAATTGATTCCTTATGGCTTGATAAATTTCCCTTTTCAAAATGTCCTTTTGGTGTTATTCTTGTTTTTTGTTCAATTAATAACATTTTGTTATTTTTATTAGTTTATCCTTTATGATATCTAATCTATATATAAATTGATTTCTTTCAATTATATATGTCCCTATTTTAGTCTTTTAGTATCTTAGGTTTTATGCTTAATTTAAGGATTATGTTACAACAAAACAAGACTTCAACCTTTGTTATCTCTTTCAATATGAATTTAGTGAGATCTTTGGCTAGTTAAAATTCATATCAACCTTATGCTTATCAATCTTTTGGAGATTACGTATAACCTTGTTAATGAGATTTGCACACTATAATAAATCCTCTTCAATAATTGATTATATCTTTGATCATAAGTCATATCAGTTGTTGATTTAATCAACCTTAGCACATTTTTCAATCTAGCGCATCAAATCCACATAGCTATCCTTTAATATCCTGTTAATTTTTGTTCTCACGTATGACTAAAAACATAAAATACCATGATTTATTTAAATTCATTAGCTTCGTACCCTAGATTTTTTTTTCTTAGTTTGATTCAACTTATTAGGATTGATCCACTTCATATTGTTATTAAAGCAAGGAAAGGACACACTAACCATTGAAGGAAATTTGAGGTGAGTGTTGTTTCTTCCATAAAGTAAATTAAGGTTATGATTTAAGTTTAAAAAAAAAAAAAGAGTTATAATAGCGTGCATTTTTGTTCTTGTTGGAAGATTTGAATGGGATTTTCTGTTTTGTTCATGATTAGTTGTGGATTTGCGTATGTTAGCCTATTTTAAACCTTTTCATTCCATATAAATTCAATCTAACCCATTAACATTGATCTACATCACCTTTATCTAGTAGTGATTCACTCCACATTTAACTAGTAGTGATTTACCTTATCTATTCTCAATCTTAACTTTGTCTCCCCTTATAACTTACTTATTGTGGATGCAATAACAATAATCGCAAAGCATTTTAATGCCATCATTGTTTCAATGAGTAATATGCCAACATAGTAACATGATGATGTACCATAAATGTTTCATATTCTTTCTTTTAGAAAATCTTATGTGGTAATCTAATATTCTAACTTTAGTGTTGTGCACCATAAGAGGGATGAATGTAGAATTAAATAATTTGGGGGTAGAGGACAAATTCATTGCGTCTTATATATGTAGACTGTCTATTTATATATTTATTTTACCTTTTCATTATAGTATATATTAATTGATATTCAACTATTAATTTATTGAAAAATAATAATAAAAAGACTTATATAATTTTTGTTTTCAATAGAAATAGATTAGGAAAAATATATATATTGAATAAAAATTGCAAGTAGAACAAAAAGAGAAAATTAACATAAATACCAATATTAAATAATTTCTTTTGATAATAACTTTTCATTTTTATTTAATACAAAAATACTAAAAAATTATTTTGAATATAATTTATTTCGATCATTTAAAAATTGACATCACAACATTATTTTAAAAAAATACCGTTACTAAACTAAGTCATACAATTGGTAACATTTACTAATAATTAGTGAAGTCTTATAATTTTATAATAATATGAATATATGATTAAATAATTAGTGGGTAACTCAAAACGTAATACGATCCTAAAATGCCCGAAACCTTAATTTCGCAGCCCATAAATCCTAAATTTATATTAAATTTTAGTGCATACTAAAATTAAAAATTAGGAAGCTTTAGTTAGAAATACCGAGTATATGGTTATGATTAGGGTATTTAATTTAGTAGGCATGTAGGGTGTCATATAAAAATATTATGGGACGCATTGTTATAATAGGATACCACACCGCTTATTAATTCGATCCTATCATAAAATCAATACATCTTATAGCCCAAAACATCATGCCAACCGTCAAAAACTATAAAACCCTTTCTTAAAGTAAGCTTCCTTTTTCATTTTCCCCTCCATCACTTGGAAATTTTCTTTAGAAACCATCGAAAGAAAATCACTATTGACTAAATCCGTAAACCACTTAAAACTCTTTAAATCCATCTTCTACACAATCTCCATTTATTTCACAAATTGTAAGTTGCATTATGATCCTAACATTGCAATATTCAAAACAAGAGTAAGCTTAACAAATTTTGCCAATGTTTAGTTTCTGATGAACTTGAATGTCGAGTTTATTGACTAATATATCGATTTTATTCGTCCTCAAGATTTTTATCTAAAACTTTAGTTTCTACTTACTTTGTTGTAATCCTTAAGCGTAAAGGAGTGTTTTCTTATGTATTTTAGGTGAAAACTTTGACTTTTCAAGTCAACTGTTGAATTATTTTGATTAAATTGCAATGAGGCCACAATGAGTAGTGATTTATAGTGCTTTCTATGTGTTTGGTATGTTGCATGGTTATTTAACTACTATTTATTACATAGTTTGTGTTTTAGATGAGCTATAGAGAGTTTCATGAAAATTTTGTCAAAGATAACGGATGACACTTTGGCTACTGTTTGGTTGGTAGCTCATGTAACTACCGCTTGGACTCTACTACCATGCGAACAACTAATGTATGGATGCTAAAGACATTTAAATACTAAGCCCCCATCATCTACCATTCAAACGTTAGATGCCTAGATGATATTATGGATTGGACATTAGACATTCGAACAATACTCACTAAGACCCTTTCAGTTTAGATCCTATACTAAAGACCCGACTGGCAAAGCCTTACGTCGAATTTAACCCGCATCTAACTTGATTCCGCATTCTAAATAAAAGTGTCTTCGACTAAGTGTTTTTAGTTAATCTTAAAACAAAAGATAAAATTCACTTGATTCAATGGCTAAGTATAGTTGACAACCCAAACTATGAAAGGTGTTTGATATAAATGGTTTGTTGTTCAACCTTAAGAATATAAACCCTATTGCCCTGTGTTAGCTAGAAAGAGATAATGAGAGAAATCCATAATAAGACTCCTAAATGTGAAAATAGTAATCAATGGTGTGATTGATTTATGATATTTGATTGCATGCGTTTGCACTTATATGTAAGTGTGTTTCCTTGCATTATCTTGTCTAAGTGGATTTATACAATGAATGTTCACCTTATATCTATTAAAAATTATTGGATTATAAGTAAAGTTAGACATGCATTACATGACCACCGCACTAGTCAAGTCATCACCTCCAATGATAAATGATAATAAATAAGTTTTAAGCTAAAAGTTATACATCCTCTCCATTTAAGAATTTGTTAAGCATAAGTTTTAGCTTTGTGAGATGAAATAATAGATTAGGGGAAGTCATGGACTATGAAGCCATGTTGGGCCATCATCTTGAGTCTTATAATAAGACTTAAAGAGATCTAGGCTCAAGAATGCATTCAAGGTATCCAAGGCTATCTCCAAATTGCATTTAAGGTATTTGTGAGGAAAGAGAGCTATTTATACGATCGAACCTAGGACTATATTTGAGGTATCCAAGAGAAGGGCTGCATTTGGGATAGCCTGGGGTCTTGTGATATAAGTGAATTAAGTTGCGATTATTACTTGGACGCTCACTGAACTAAGAATTCGTTAAACTTAAGTCGAAGGTGTTAAACCTTAGACTTCACGTTGGTTACTAAAAGGCCGCTTGCAATGATATAGTTGTTTATGCATACCTTATGTTTGATAACTTACTTGTTGAGTGGTAATGAGGAAATTGTACTCTGAATTCATTGAGTTGTGGTTTTATGCTCATTCCTTTATCATATGATTAACTTTCTAACTCGTGAGCCACCTTGAAAAGCTCAACTGTTTTTGGGATTTGGGAAGTAATGCATGAAGAGTTGATAGTGCTTTCACCTTTATCATATTTTCAAATGTAGAACTTTTCTAGACATATTCAAACATTTATTACATCGTGTAATTTTTGTTAAGCCAAAAAACAAGTATGTTTTTTTGTGAGTCAACACCTGAGTTGCCACTTATTTGCCATGGTATATGATTTAAATGTTAAGTTTTAATTGTTAAATGCATTGTGAGTGCTTATATGGATGATATAAGCATCCGTGGCGGGATGTCATGACTAGAGTATCCTTCGAAGCATGACAATATGGTAATGAAGTTGTTATTTATGATATACTACTAATAAAAGTAACAATCTATAATAATTCATTTAGTTTAATATAGGTTTTTAAAGAATTAATGTGATTAGTTATTGTATATAAGGGGAAAAGTTAAAAAAAAAAAAAAAAACAAAGAAGGAATATCATTTACGCAATAACTACATCTTGAAAATAAAATGAGATCTGCACTCATGACCTCTTGGGTGTAAAATTAAACCTTTAGCCACTTAGTTATGTATCATATTATGTCTTAACTTGCTCTATAAAAATACATTATGTACAACCCTCCCCACCTATTTCGCATAAATCCATCCATGAATACAAGACTTTTAAGGCATGTCTACCTATTAGTCTAACCTGATATTTAGATCTACTCATATAAAGTAGGTAATGGTGCATCGAGATTTACATCTTGCACAAATAACCTTATTTTCAGCACCAAGAGTCATTCTTTGTACCTTCATGATCTATATGTTCCTTCTATCATATATAACCTCTTGTCTATCATGTCTCATAACAACTTCACTTTAAAGTCCTCCTTAAACAATAGACGAAGTGACCTTTACATCCCATATGCCACTGTCCAATTGGTCCCCCATTGTTCCTTCTACTATCATTTGTTCTAAGAGAGATCTAACATCCTCAGTGTTGCATTTCTAAAATGAGGTCCTCCATGGAATCATTTAGAATCATTACATTCGATTTATGTTATCTCTACGATCCTTTAGTCCCTATCAAGCCTACAAGTTTGGAAGTCCATTTATCTCCCATTTCACCCTCATCTTAAAGAGTGAAATACCCTTTATTATTATTCATTTACATGTAATACAATTGTTAATGGGATTAAGCTTAAAGTTACATTGTTATTTACTTTTTCTTAATAATTGTACTTGATACTATAGGGACTTTTTCATACATGATAAAAATGATATCATGTTCAACTTTAAACTTTAGTTGAAAAAAAATATATTTCTGTCCATATGAAAATGTTTCATAATGAAAATGTCTACAATGCCTTTCACCATTTTGTTACATGACCATGTCATTCATCTCCAAATCTCTAATTTTATATACCCTAAAGAAACAAAATTACTAAGCATAATCATGGGCATAATATTGTCTTGGATGAATTGTTCATATCCATGCTAACCTCCTACCTATCTTCTAGTTTAATGAGCTTTCACAGCTATTTGTACCATCAATTAATTGTCCTTAATTATAGTCGAATAACTCAACCATAAATCCATCATTCCCAAGTTATACCTTCCTCATAGCTTTGTATGTTTAGGCCTAATACTACACCTCAAGCCTCAAACAAATTATCCGACCTAACTCCATACCCCATGTTTCCCTTAGGTACTTTGCCTAACACAAAGGATATCATTCCATAGCTATACCTCCTATCATGTTTACATCAATTGATACATAGTCTTTCATGGATTTTTGTCTTTTTTGCAATTCTTTGATGTCATCTGCAAGTGATAAATCCAATGCATCTTAGTTCTTCTTTTCTTATTTTTCCATCCACCAATCTAGGTCTAGCCCCTTATGTTAATCTTAGGATCCAAAATCCCCTTACCTTAACGCCCCCTCTATCAATCAATTTTGCATAAATAGATTAAGCTAAGATATGATTCTTCCAAATCTTAATTACATGCATACAACAAATTCTCTAGTACTTTATAGCACATTTGTCTTGAGTGCTCCCTTTGTGTGTAAATTTAATATCTCCTTGTTTACCTTTACAAAAACAGACGAGGTTGGTTGTCTAGTTGTTTAATGATTTGTCGATAGATCTTTAAGTGTTCCAACTTTTTTAGTTCTACCTTATCTCCTACTGCTTCCAATGTTGAAGGGGCTCTATAGAGGCTTTATATCTAGCATTAGCTTATGATTTTATTTGTAAAGGGGTTTACATTAACTAATTTTTGGTTTGACATATCGATACATCATTGTATGCATAATCCTTATTAGAAACATGTTTAAACCAAAATTTCTTAATCCATGTTTTGATTTTATGCTAGCATGTATACCATGCCATTAAGAGGGTACATTATTACGTTTTGGGGTAATTGTCACTTTTGGTGCCTAAATTATACTTATTTTCACAATTAAGTGCTTAAACTTTAAAAGGTATCAGTTTGGTTTCTGAACCTTGTTCAGTTTTAATTCAACTACTCAAACATTACCCATTCTTGCAATTAATTACCTTGACTAGGTATTATAAATGTCCTTGACAAATTTGTACTTAATAAACTGATACTTTTAAATTTTAGGTAGTTAGTTGTAAAATATAAACAATTAAAGTACCAAACGTAATATTTACCTTTATAATTTGTATTTTATTATAATGAGAATAAAACAGTCCTTTTTCCACTATGTTGGTTTACATACCTTAATCATCTTGTATGTACGTGTGTACGTACGTACGTGTCCATTGTACACTAATTTGCAAATGGGTCATGACCGCATTTGATATGTAAATAAGTTATTTTTTATAATAACTTAGTTAAACTTTGCAAAAATTTACAATTAACTATATAAATTTTACTTATATTTTACAATCAACTATCTTGTCTAGGCATTATAAATAACTTAAGGGAAAATTATAAATTACTCCTTGAACTTTTACGAAAGAGGGGATTCACCCCCTAAACTTTCAAATTGTACTTTTAAACCGCCTAAACTTTCAACATTTGACATAGTTAAGAACAGTTAGTATTTTCTATGAATTAAAGGGGATAAATCCGCAAATAGATGACAGTTTAAGGAGTGAATCTACATGTAGATGAAAGTTCAACGAGGTAATTTACAACTCCCCTCATTTTGTTTTCACAAAAAATGTTACGTGTCCTTAACTAAGCTAATTTTTAAAAGTTTAATGAGTCAAAAAGTATATTTTGAAAGTTCAGAAAGGTGAATCAGTACCTAAGTAAACGTTGAGGAGAGTAATTTGCAATTTTCCTGTAACTTTATTTCTATGCAGGGAATTAATTATTAAAATAGGTAAAATTTATATAGTTATTATGACATTTACTCTTTACAATTAAACTCACATTCAATCAGTTACATAATTGTACGTCTCAATCATTTGTCCTATTTATGAAAGAGTTCCTAAAGGGGCTACCGGCCACCTATAGATGATGGGTAATTCCAAAACCATGTGACCTTTAGGCAATTAATACATGGACATCTCTTTGATATGTTTTGGAACTATAGGGACATGGGACACCTCTAAAAACAATTCTACTATTTTAGGCACATGCATTGAATTTAAGAGCACGATTACAAAAATTGCAGCCTCGATATAGTTTTTAAAATTTTTAAAGGATAGTTGATGTAATCTAGTGATAAGAAAAGCAATAAAACCTTATGAAGTGAATCGAGTGGATAGTTATCTCCAAGCCTTGGATCGATATGTTGACGTAGAGCATTCTCTGGATTAGCCTTGCTAAGAACCTCCTCAAACTGTATACAAATGGGTTGCATATAGAAAATCAATCAGTGAGACAATCCTGTTGAAATTAATCATTGTTCTTAGCTCTTTTGAGAATATTAAGAATAAGAGATTACCAAAGCGACGAGCCCTTTCGCCTCCATACTATGTTCGTTCGACTTGATGACAGCTTCCTTGGCAGATATGAGTTCATAAAGGACAACACCAAATGCATATACATCAACCTTGGGAGAAACATCGCCGTATTGAGCATACCTACCATTGATTAAATCACCAAGTTATGGGACAATCCTAGGGAAAGCTAATGTATTAAGAAGCACAATTGGTTTCCTTAACTCTGGAGACATGTATCCAAAAGTGCCCACTAGGCGTGTATGCATGGAAGCACTTCCATATTCAGCAAGTTTTGATAGTCCAAAATCTGCAACCTGTTCACATGGTTAAACATACATGAAATGGCACGTTTTAGCATATAACTATGAGGAGGGATCATGACAACCTTCCCACGGAGTTGCTTGTCTATCAATATGTTGGCAGATTTGATATCGCGATGTATGTAAACTGGGACCGTGTGTTCATGTATATATTCAAGCCCTCTTGCTGCATCTAAGGCAATCTGTGCTCTAGCCAACCAAGGCAATGGTTCTCTTCCTGTTTTAACTCAGAAAAACATCAATAAGAACAGACAAGTGTTTTATTGAGGTACAAACATTTGCTCGTTTTCTCTTCAAATCAAATGTTGCCATGTATGAAAGAAAATAAGAAAATTATATCATGAAGCATGAGTGATTAGCAAAGATTCATATAAGAACACGATTTTCAGTAAGGGAAATCTGTTTTACGAAGGACAATCAACCTGAGCCGCGCAAATGTTGACTCAAATTGCCATTTTCAATGAACTCGTATACCAGGAACAAGGCTCCTTCAACACAATATCCTATAAGGCGTACCTGCGCATACCTTAAGCACATCAATCAATTTTGAAAATTGAGAAGGTTGATGCAATTTTGAAATTTCTCAATAGCAATCATTGAAAATTACCTAACCTTTCATGAACACAATGCCATCACCATAAGGGTGAAGAATCCATACTATAATGCCTTTATTTGCATGAATTTCTTGAGTAATAGTTTATCATGGCTCCTCAAAGTTTTCAAACAACCAATTCAGATTTTTCTATATTGTTAGTCCTATTGGTTTGTATTAGCATTTCAATGACTGCTTACCAAATTCAAGTGATGAACGCGTGTTAGAACCTTTAATTCAGCAAGGAATTCCTTTGATGCATGCGTATCCATCTTCTTTATGGCTGCTTTCTGCATTGCAAGTCCTTAGAAGTCAGAATTTTTCTTGTGGGAATTGAGGAAAACTAATCTTTCAACGCATAAACCAACAGAGAGCTAAAATTTAAACTTTTAAATAAATGGCTGTGCAGCAAAACTGCAAGTACAAGTGGAGTACCTCGCCTCTTATTTCGGCATAATAGACTGACCCAAAGCCACCTCTTCCTATCTTATTAGCAAGGCAAAAGCCATCGGTGGCTTTAGCTAGCTCCTCATATGTAAATTCCACGGATTTATCTAATGTGATTCCTTTAAGCCTTGGAGAACTTGTTGAAACAAGAGCCATGGACTCTGAAGCTTTCTTGAAAGAACTTCCTGGACACAAACACGGCATTGGAGAAAAAAAAGTTCACGTATAGGGTGCTTTAGCGACAAGAGAAGTTAAAAAGGGCAATGCACACATCAAATGAACATCAAGACTTTCGCGTTCTACTATCAAGCTTCAAAAATGTGCTCTCAACTCTCAAAACATTTGAAAATATGCCCTGGTTGCAAAAGTCCCAAGAAGTACATCACTATTTCAGCGACCAAGAGAAAGACAGAAGTGTATATTTTGAATATCAAATTTTGCACCTAAAATCCAATTTAATACGTAAACTTTTAAGTGATCAATTTAATACTCAATCAAATTTTTTGTAGCTATTTTTACTATGTCTAACTAAACTTGTTCAGTTTGTAAACATAAAAAATACAGTATATCTTTGATTTTTTACTAATGTTCCTAGCACCATCTAGCACTAATGAGCTGCTTTTTCTACGTTACAAAACAAAGTAAACAGTATTAGTAATATAATAAAAATAGCCATGAAAGCTTTGACTAGATATCAAATTGACCATTTGAAGATTTAGATATCAAATTGAACTTTCATATAAAGTTTAGGTATTAAATTTGACATTTTCCTATTTTGAAGGGAGGAGATAAAGCACTTCTTCGGAGTTTAAAAATGTCTCACTAATCATGTTAGCCGTATTACAATTCTAACTACATACCTTGTCCTTGTGAAATAAAGTGATCATTAGAGGATCCGACAACGAAAATGGATTCCTTTGACTTCTTTTTTCTATACTTTACTGTACAGAAGAAAACTACCAACAGCAAAACCACAGCAGCTGCCGCAACCGATATGCTGGAGATGAGCCTGGTTGGTTTTCCTGCTCAAAATACCATTTAAAAGAATTTGTGACCGAGAAGAGAATCGCGTTTTATAGTATATACCATACGTTTGCCCTTAAATATGAAAGGCAGCATTACTTAGGGAAGACCCAATAACCTGCGCTGCAAAAAGGAGCAGAGCAATGTAGGCATATTTGTGAGAAAATTTTAATCTAATGATGTCTTCATTGATAGCAATATTATACACGAAACTCTGGGATTACCTTAACTTCATTGGAGGAAAGTTTCCATATTCATCTGCATGTTGTATAAACAAGGACAATAAAGTTAAAAAGGCTCATAAACTATCGGAAAATTCTATAGATTCGTTGTGTTTTTAATGTAATTGGTTCTGTCTATAATTTAATGGTTTAGATTCAGACCTTTAACCTCCTAGTATGACCATATAATTTAGCTCCACAAATAGTAGTGAAAGCCAAAAATAGTCTTTAATGAATCATTTATTAACAATATTTTTAGCTTTTAACAATAGTTTGAAGGGTGAGTGTATTGATTATCATAAATTAACCAAAGTTAATCGACATCGCAAAATTATCTGAGGATTCTATTCATGCTTTTCTAGCTTGTATCTTAAGACAATTATAATACAAGAAAAGTTTTCCACAGAAGATGATAAAAATTTTGTTTACTGTATACCGTGAATTCTCTTACTTCTACTTTAAATTATAACTCAAAGTTTTCATATTTTCATTGAAGTTTTACATGGAACACGAAAAAATATTCAATAGGTAATACATATTAATGTATATACGCGTACGTGGAATAGTGTGCATTTTACTAGTTTTAAAAATAATTACTATCTTCTTACTAGACATAGATCCAAATAATTCCAACATTTCGACCATAATCTCAGCATTCTCAACTGACGCTTCCCCTAAAAGAATCAAATCATTAGCAAAGAAGATATGTGACAGGAGTGATCCACACCTCTGAATTTTATAGTTTTCCACCATCCCATATCTAGTGCAACTTGTATCCATCTGCTCAGCATCTCCATGGTTATAATGAAGACATATGGAGATATATGGTATCCTTGGCACACACCTCGTGAGTTAAAAAAGAATGGAGAAATTTTACTATTGATCAAAACTGAGAAAGAGGATGATGATAAGGAGGATCCAATAAATTTAATCCAGGAAGGGTGGGGCATTCAAGGCTGCAAGGGCATTACGGATGAAGTCCCACTCTATTCTATTGTAAGCTTTTTCCAAATCGATCTTCATGAGTATCCAACGTTTATTACCTTTCTTCCTTGCAGAGGCATTAAGGATTTCTACTAATCAGATGACATTATCCGCAGCTGCTCTACCTGGTACAAAGCTAGCTTGAGTGGGACTAATGATATCATCAAGGAGAGGTCTAAGTTTGCTGACTCAAATCTTAGTAATCCACTTGTAGATTGTGGTGCATAAGCTGATGGGGCGGAAGTTTTTTAACTTTTTGGCACCATTCTTCTTTGGGATTAGAACAATAAGGGTCTTGCTAATTTCCTCATCCACTTTCTTAAGAAGGAAGCATTTCTGGACAATTTTAACAATAGAGTCTCCCACATTATTCCACCAGTGTTTATAGAATCCATCATTCAGCCCGTCTATGCCAAGGGATTTGTGTGTTCTAATGCTTTTTAAGGCATTCGATATCTCTTTCCTGTCAGGCACACAAGTTAATCTTTCTCTACAACTAGAGGGAATCCTAGGACCACCAATGTCTTAGAAGGGATTTGAGTAGGAGCACTCAAGTTTCTCTGTAGAGAATAATATAGAGAAGTAATCAATCAGATGTTTTTCAATGTTCTATTGGCTATAAATGACATTTCTGCTTTAATCTTCAAGAAGAAGGATTCTAGAATTGTTTCTCCTTGCCATAGTAGAAGTAAAAAAGAACTTCGTATTATTATCTCCTTGCATAACCCATTTTGCCCTTGCCTTTTGTGCCTATAACATTTCTTCATCTTTTAGAATAGCTTTAAGTTCCTTTTCTACAAAATAGCGACTATTTAGATTGTATTGTGAGGGGTTTACCTGAATAGTATTCTCTAGTTGTACAATGTGTTCAAAAATTCGTTTCTTCCTTTGATCGACAAGACCAAAAACATCATGGTTCCACTTTCTTAAATTAGTGATGACCAATGGAAGATGGGCTATAATGTCAAAGGATGATTTAGGCCAGTGGTGGTAAACAAAGTTTGGGAACGATGGGTGGTGTAGCTACGTGCTTTGAATGCAAAAAGGTTATAAACGCCTTTTATGATAATACAAAGATGGGAGGGTATTTAACAAAATTGGTTTGTGATCAAAGTGAATAGTATCCAAATGTCTGATTTTAGATTCAAGGAAGAGATCTAACCATTTCTGATTCACCCAGGTTCTATCCAATCTATATTTCACTAGGCTTGAGAGTTGTTTGTGCCTGTTTGAACAAGTAAAAGGGTTTCCAATAAAACCAATATCCAACATTCCATAATCATTCAAAAAATCTTAGGAGCAATTGGCTCTGTGTTGGTTAATATGAGAGCCTCTCCACTTTCTTCACTTGAAATCACCTCATTGAGATCACCAATGATGGTCTAAGGGCCATCAATAAAATTAGCAGCCATTCGATAGGGACATACAATCATGAATCGATGTACTAGAAAAAATAGCAGAAAATGAAGATGGGAGTAAGGGAGGAGATTACCTGAACTTGCATACGAATCTCCTGTCTGGAAATGAAGGGGATAAGATAATAGAATTAGCTTCATTCCAAAGAATGATCATTCCTCTACTCACTCCAATCGAATCCACACATTCCATTTTATCAAAACCAAGCATAATGCGGAGGTTCTCAGCTGCTTGTCTCCCCATTGTGGTCTCAAGAAGATTAATTATGACAAATCAAGGATCTTGGTCTCAAATAACATACCCAATAGTGTGAAGGAAGCCATCAAATAGGCAACCAAGATCAATATAACTGAGAACTTAGGCACATACCATGTCTTTCACTTATCAAAGAATGGGAATCTAAGTAAGGAGGTTGCAAAAACTATTGTAGAGAAATTGAGGAGGAAACTCATAGGTTGGAAAACCAAATTCCTATCCATGGCGAGATAATACACTTTGATCAAAGCTTCTCTTGAAGGCATATTGGGATACTATATGCAAGCGGCTTATATCCCCCAAACCTTGTTGTCCTAAGTTGAGAAAATTACTTGAAATTTTTTCTAGGGAATAGGGGAGAAGAAGAAAATTCATCAACTCAACTGGAAAGAGGTTATAAAAATGAAGTCAAATAATGGTATAGGATTGTGGGACCTGAGAAAGCATAACCAAGCATGTCTTGCTAAGCTATCTTGGAAAATAAACATGAAGAATCTCTTGTGGACAGAGCTAGCTAGAAGGCAACTCAAGCAATATGAACAAGATGGTAGGATCCAAGGGTCCATCACAATGAGGAAAATCATTAAATCAGCACAATGGGTGACAGACAACAATTGTTACTAACTGAGCAGTGGCCAACCTTGTCTCTTTTGGGAGTCTAACTGGGCTAATGATGGATACCCGACTAACTTGTTATATGGCAATTAAGTAAAGAGATGCAAAATGTCACAGTTTCTATGGTGTGATTGATGTAGATATTTGGGATGAAGATTTGATTGGATATCCCATAAATGATTGTATTTGTGCTAAACATGGTTCTCACATTTTAACGCAAGACAGTACTAATGATGAGTAGGCAT
Source organism: Combretum micranthum (assembly GCA_024138025.1). Lineage (NCBI taxonomy): Eukaryota > Viridiplantae > Streptophyta > Magnoliopsida > Myrtales > Combretaceae > Combretum > Combretum micranthum. Next base: position 754,137 of record JAMXBD010000175.1, read on the forward strand.
GGAAGAAAGATGTTAGCAGAGAAATGACCATCAAATCTGCTTATGCTTGCTTGATGGAGGATGAGGAGGCAACTAGTCAAGATAATCACTGTGAGTGGATCTGGAAATTAAAAACGTATCCAAAGATCAGATTCTTTATTTAGAGATGTTGGAGGAACCGTTTGTTAAGGAAACAACAAATTATTAGACGGGGAATGAATATTGATAATATATGCCCTCTTTGTAACATGGAACCAGAAGATACAGAACGTCTTTTCATGAAGTGCAACTGGACTAAAGCAAAGTGGACTGTCTTTAATAATAGCACATCCTTCTAGAACCCGTTCAATTCTTCACTGCAAGAATGGATTGAACACAATGCCAAAATGCTAAGAAAGTCCAGGCATACTACCAGACCACCATGGTCTACGGCGTTTTTTTTTTCTTTTTTTGCATTATGGTACATTTGGCACGCCAAAAATGATTGTATCTTCAAAAATGACCAGCTAAGAATGGAGTGGAGTCATCTAGTTAGATCAAGTGCTAATGAATTCTGGACTAATTTCATTTTCTCCAGGAGTCTAAAGTCCCTCCAGCATTCATTAACTCAATGGCAAGCTCCCAATGAATCAACCTTTGAAATCAATGTTGATGCCTGTTTCCAAGCATACACAAAATGGTCTAGTATTGGAGGGTGCATACGTGATTTGAATGGCCAATGCAAGGGTGGGTTTATCTCTAAAATCAATGCCGTATGTCCTTTGGAAGCAGAAATATGGCCATTTTTTGGGGACAAAAACTAGCTCAGTCTTTCCATTCTTCTTCGGTCATACTTGAGTTTGGTTCCATGAATGCTATACAACGGGTGTTTGTATGTGACCTCCCATCTAATTTCTTACCAAAATTTATCATTCTTTGCAGGCAACTGATCTAGATGACCCACGGATCTAGTTGTGTTGAATGGCTAAAGAAGAAAATACTTTTGCACATTTTTTGGGAAATGAACGAAGGCGTCTTCATAAGGATTTCTCCTTCAAGTCAACTATACATTCAAACTTCCTCTACTTGCTATTTCTAGCAGTGCAAGACTCGCTAACCAAGGCAGCATTACTTTTTTTTCTTCTCATGTTGATGTTTCTTCCCTTCCTTTTGAACCTGGTTAATTGGTTTTGTTGTTGAACTCTTTGATTGTGCTTTGAGCATGTTTTAATACAAGTATTAGTTCCACCGAAAAAAAAATGATAATTACTGTCAGTGATTTAAGAGTACTTATAGTTTTAAAAATAATTATTATCTGTAATTTAAAACATGGGTATAAAAAAATAATGAGTCCTTAGTTGCTACATGTATACCATTTATATTATACTCTTTTTAGCCAGTACCCATAGCTGACATCGTCACTAATTGCTTTACATAACAAATTAATATTATTAAAACTTTTTTTTTTTTTTTTGGTCATTAAGATCCATCAATAATGTCATTCGTTAGAGCCACATACGCACGTAAGAGGCCATGGAATATGGCAAGAAAAGGAAGACGATGTGCACGAGCAGGTGGTGATAAGTAAATTGCTATTAAAAAAAAAAAAAAAAACAATACCAACCGAAATGATGGTGGGCTTCTCGCACGTTTAATTTTGGATTTTCATGGGTGTCTTTTTCCAAGGTTTTAAATACATCGAACGAAGTTACGTGAAGAATATGAACTCATAGATGACATTATAATAATCTTCACTATGTATCATTATTGTCGAATATATAACATTATATTTAAAGTTATAAAGATTTATTTTGTCATTATGGAAAACCTGAAAATTTGATATAAAATTACAAATTGGACATTATGATTTCCCCCCACCCCTCTTTCTTTTTTTAGAATGACGGGTTTCATATTATCCGAATTGGGAAAAACTATTTGTTGTCTGAGGCCTGTCCTCATCTTATCTCAGTTAATAGATATTTGACATGTGTTAAATAAATTTAAATAATAAAAATATTTATAAAATAAAATAAACAGTTATCATCACTCTATGTATTACTCGAAAAAGAGTTAAGACATAATGGCTAAGACAACAAAACTTTTTCCCTCAAATTGATAAACTTTTTCACAAACTGGAGTCTCCATTAAAAAAAGAGAGAGAGGAAAAAAAAAAAAAAAAACCACCTGTAGATCATTCCCCTGTCGCTCTTTTATAAACATAGTACTCCCCTTCATTATAATTTTCTAAAGTTGGTCAGAGCCAATTGAAATCCGGTTAAAAAAAAACACATGTAGAATTAAAGTGGAGACTTCAAAATAATATTTAAAATTTGATTATTACAACTATCACCGATTTATAAATTTAAAATTTAATATATGTATAGCTTTATACTATTATTTTTCGGATTAATTATAAAAACCTTACTTATCTTTATACTTATTTGCAAATATATAACTTGTATTAATTTTTTTGACAAATAAATGATATGAGTTTGATACAAAAGTATCATATTATTAAATACTATATGAGAAATACATGTTAGTATCTTATTGGACTAAAAAATTAATATAATAAAAATAATTAAAAATATAAAATAAATAAAATATTGAAAAAATATTTTTAAAATGGAAAATTTTGAAAAAATGGAAAATTAATTTTTTAAACCGGTAAGATATCGACATGTGGCCTTTTAAAATTATTAAATAACATTAATTCTTTCGCATTAAACTCGGGTCACTTGTTAAAAAAATAACATATTTGCAAAAAAATCAAAACACAACTAATATTTTTGTAATTAACCCTTATTTATATTTCAAAAGATATACAATGCTTTCATGGATGGCTGAATGCCCTTTCAAATGGCTCAAATATCAAATTCAGATTACCAAATAATGTAAAAATCTGGTAGCCAATCTACACGCAGCAAATAACTCACAAAATAAATTTAAAAGCATTAATGCATTAGTATTCTATCTAGCAGAAAATAGAAAGCCTAATAAATTCAATTTCTATGTTTCATATAATAATAGGCAAAAGAGGATCTATAAATCCTGGAGTGAGGTCCACTCTCTCTACTTCCTCAAAAACCTTGGGGGCCGTGGGAAAATCCAAAAGAAATTAGTAGCATATGAAAGGTTATTGGAGATAAAATATATTTTCTTTTGTTCAGAAGTTGCCTCTTTAAGAGGTTCTATCCATCAGAAAAGGATGATTTTTATTTATCTTTTTTTTATAAATATATTTTATATAATATTTTGAGAAGACATGAATTATTTTTCCTTAGTCACATATCCCAAAGGATGAAGTACCTGTCATGGCCTTATTGGTGGATGTTCCCTTAAGTTATATATAAATATATATTAGTAGACTATACTAGCAGACCTGCATCCGAAATACGTGTACAAAATTTAAATTAATAAGATAATCAAATTTCTATCATAAAATGATTATCGGATCAAATTATATATATATATGAGTGTGTGTGTGTATATACACCCAAGGTTAAAAAGAAAACTGACAGATAAATAGACGAAAATGTATTTGTTTAAAATAGATTTTTTTTTTTTTTTTTTGCCGTTGTTTAAAAAATATTAAAATTATATATGATGGATTGCTTTTACTGAAAGAACAAAGATTGATCAAAGGAAATGAATAAAGATAAAAAAGAGGGCCAGTGTATTAGTAGAAGAATACATTAAGTTAGCTGTAATAGGCTACTATGATGGATTTGGTAATTCAAATTGGCAATTTACTAAGCTATCCTTAAAAGAGAGAAATAATACCTTATAAATTTTAGCAACAGAGAATATCTAAGCATAGTTAATGAAAATTTATGAGAAAAAGTTTGTAGAGTTTGTATATACAATATAATACAATATTGATATAGATAAGTAGATAAATATATTTATATATATAAAAGAAACATCAATAATTATTAATTTTTCTAAATTACTATTCATAATTACTATATTTTTAGTTAAATTTTAGAAAAAAAAAAAATTTCTCCCATAAAGTCATCATTAGTTTATTCGAAAATTTAGATATACTAAGGTGTAGAGTCCAAAAACACTAATATTAACTTAATATGTCACACACGTGTATATACTTAAATCTGCATAACAATCATCATCTCGTAGGTCTCAATATACCTATAAAATATTTTTGGCTATATTGCAAATGTAACTATGAAGTTTTTTAAATGCCTATAATCATATTGCTCTTGATAGAAAAAAACAAAAAAATAAAAATAAAAACAAAAAAACAATTATAAGTACAAGAAAACATTCAAAAAGCTTTATGAAAAATCCGAAGACGTACCCGTTTTTTATTTTTATTTTTTTGTTTCTTTCACTCAATGTAAATTTTCAATTTTAGATTTTTTTATTGTTTTATCTAAAAGTAAATTAGTAAAATACGACCTGGAATTCGCCTTTCATTTCAAGCCATAAATTCAATGGGAAGGGCATAAGTGAAAAGGAGTTGTATTTCCAATATGCTATATCTAGGATATTTAAAAATAATCACCTACACAAATAATAGTAACCTTTGCACAACCATATGTAAGCATGCATATTAAAAGGAGTCAAAGGTGATCAATTATACTAACCTTTGGCCGGCACAAACACTAGACCCGAGCCACCACCAAAATCCACCCCGGAATTGTACATCTCCAACAACCTCCCCGGCACGCCGGATTCCGCCGCTACGGACGTCAAATTATCTTCCAACCGCAGCGGATATGTCACAAATAGTCCATAATCCCTTGAAACGTCCCTCTTCCCACATGAGCAATTAATTGTTACATTAATAGGAGCATAGTCCGGTATTTGTGTTGGCTCATACCTATTCACTCTCTCTAGCCAATCTATGGTAGTCAAGTTAGAAAAAACGATTTGAGCAACAATGGAATAAGTATCCCCATGTTGTATTACATAGGAGAAAGTATGCCCTAGAAATTCACCATTCAAACAATTACATGTGAATGGTATGTTTATTCTAGTATTACCTTGGAGGTGGGATTCATTAGAGACATGGGGATTATAGTTTAGGATATTTTGGATTGTTTGCCCAAAAAGGTTGCTAATGTATGTAAGGTTCGATCCTTGCCCTAGATAATATGATGCTAGAGCAAGGTCACATCCTTTCTTACACTTAGCCTGGATTTGGAAAGGTGAGAAAAGTAAAAGAAGGAGAATAAGGGTTGAGATGATCATTAGGATTTGTGAGTATGTCATAATTTTGTCGATGAGGGTAGTTTGATTATTTCTTTCTAGGTCTGTGAATATGTAGATGAAGTGGAGTTATAGTTAGTAGTGAGAGTGAAAAACATATAGAAAATCTCTTTGTTGACTTGCTGTATCAAGTCATTAGGTATATTTAGACCGCAGCTGACTTATTCTTTGATGGGTTGATTTTTTTTTTTTTTTTTGGTGGTATGGACAATATAAGTCATTATCATAGGGTGTCATGTATAGTGTCTTTTTTAATGGAGTATTTGATAATTAGGTACAAGTTCTGCATATAAAAGAATATAGAGAAGAGTGTGATGTCAATTCCCATAAGGACCTTCGTGATGAATGCGACATCTATGGACCCAATGAAAAATCCCCCACAACCAGAAGCACAAGAAGAAGGGTGATTGCTGCATTTTTTTATCTCATAAGATAGATACAACTAAAATCAAATATAGAATTAAATTTAAAACATTAACATATAGAAGTACTATTAATAAAGCATAATCTTTTCATCACTAGAATGGGTTTTTGCTTGAATAAGACTAAGGGCTAAAGTTTGTTACTTTGAAGGGAATTGCAACACACCATGTGTTTTTATAATATACTGATAAAGATATATAAGACTCGTGTACTTCTTTCTTTTCATTGTGTATTTATGGTTCTAATGGGATTGACCGCATGGGTTTTACATAAGTCTCACATTACACGTGACCATTGTCGAGCCTGGATTTTGAAAATTATCTGGTTCATTTCTCGTAACCCGATTCATATTAAACCCTAACCCATTTAACATGAATCCTCGACTAGGGGTTAAAAGAAATTTTATTTTTTGAAAACTTTTTAGAATCGCCACCCGATATAAATCGGGAAAAAATGAAAGCCAGGATTAATGGGTCGGTTAATCCTAACTTAGCCACTAGTCTGCGAAAAGTTTGATTTAAAAATCAAAAAATTTTTTAAAAAAATACCAGATATCTGAGTTCGGGGGCTAACCTATTAAAACCTAAGCGGTTACCACTTTAAATTTAAAATTTAGAATTTATCCTTTTCTATACTAAAAAATTCAAACAAAACATTTATAAAACAAATATCTACAAGTTTAATCATGCATTTTTATTTTTATGTATTTTTTCTTAGGATTTAAATATCAACAAACATTTGTATTTTTCCTTTTTTTTTTTAAAAAAAAACTTATAATATGTACAAAATGATTATTTCAAACTATCAAAACAAAATATATTTTTTTTAATTTTATTGTCGCCCCGTAGGTGCCTACGTACTCGCTAATCGAGATCAGACAAAACGTAGTTCTTTTATAAAAAACTTAGTTTGTTGATCAATTTTATATTTTTAAACTATTCTCACTTTAAGTTTATTAAATTTTGAATTTTTATGAAAACTAATTTTGATGATCCTATGATCTAATCAATTGAATTTTATCTCATAAAAAATATATTTTTCTAAGTCCAAAAATCATTTTTTCTAAAAAAAAAAAAAAACCAATTTATGATAATTCATGGCTAATTTAATGCTACATGAAAATCAATTTTGAAATCTTTGAGTATTATCTTTATAGCAAATTTATAAAGATAATTTTGATAAAAACTTAATTAATCATAATTTAAAAAAAACAATTTTATCTTTATTATTCAACAACAATTTTGGTTTAAAAAATCTATTTACAATTTATTAGTTTTCAAAATTAAATAATCATCCCATATGTACATAACATATTCAAAATATATCATAACAAAATTAAAATACAAAAAAACAAACATCTCATGCATCAAATATACATTTAAAGATCAATCTATATGCAAATACATATTCAAAAATATCCAAAAATATCAAAAATTGCTAAAAACATGTAAATTTATATTAAAAATAATTATTCTAATTTTTCTGGATTTTTCTGAATTTTTCTGGATTTTTTACGAATTTTTATTAATTTTTCCCTATTTTTTCCTATTTTCCGAAATTAAATATATAATAAATAACTAATAAAATATTACGGACTAACCTGGACCGTTGGATTTTCTCGAATCAGATATGGAGCGTCTGATCTGTGGACTAAATCTGACCGTCTGATGGAATTGACTCGCGATCTGGACCGTGGATCTACTGATCAAATCTGGAGCGTAGGATCTGCTGATCAAATCTGGACCGTAGGATCCTTTGATCAAATCTGGACCACAGGATCTTCTGATCAAATCTGAACCACAGGATCTGCTGACTTTTGACCGACGAACGTTGACCGACGACCGACCACCGTTGACCTATGACAGACCGGGTTGGATTCGGATTTCGGGTCGGATCTCGGAGCTCCGTCGGCGCGAAGAAGACGATCACGCTACCTTTCGAGCGTTCCTCGGCCGCTCCTGGTGGTTTTCGAAGGCTGCAACCTTGTTGGCCAGACGTGGATTGAGGTGCTGCGTCCGTTGGTGGTGGTGGTTCACTCCCAGAACCACCAGAAGTGGCGGTTCGTGTGGTGGCCCAACGGCGACAAGGATAAAAAATTTTCGAAAAATTTGCAGAAATTCCAAATGCAAATTCGAGCAATTCTAAACACTATAATCAATCAAAAACACTTCCTAGATGATCCTAACACTCTTTAATTGGATCGAAATCCTCCCGATCACTTCGAATTTGCAAATTTTGCAATTCGAACACTTTCTACTCTATTTTCAGATCTCGATCGTGTAGTGTGTATTTTGCGAAATTGAATTGTGCTTTCTGCTTGTGGGGTGATCCTATTTATAGATTTCGAAAAAATTTGTCATTTCGAAGCTTCGTACTTGTTCAATTTTTGAATCACGAATCGTTATACTTTTTCAAATAAGAACGATTCAAAATTGGGACTCGATTCGTGATTGTTGGTTCAAATTGATCACGAATCTTATGTTTATACATCATAACTCTTCGATTAAGTGTGTTTAATTTGACCAAAGAACACAATTCGGCCAATTTTAAAATTTGAAAAATCATGTCCATTCGAATTTTTCCCGATTTTCATGTCTCAATTAATGTGCCTTTTGGGATGAAATAATGCACGAATTGTGTATAGATGTGATGTATCCCATGCCTAGTTTGTATCTGTACAATTAATTTCGAAAAAACACAAAGATTCGTTGCTCAAATGAGGCCTCAAAGTGGATGAACCGATGTGTCTTTTGGGAAAAAAAATGAACAAAAAGAGGCAAAATCTGCCTTGGGCTAGGATCGAACTCGGGTCCCTTTGCTCCTGTGTCTATGGTCTGAACCGTTAGGCCGTTGGCCTGTGCCTTGGTCATATAGCTAACCCACTAATACTTAAGACTAATAAAATATATATTATATTAAGCTTAAATAATTATTTATTTTAATTTTTCTTTCATATATTTTATTTACATTACTATTATTCATTTAATTATTTTATTATACATATTTTATTCCTCTATATATATATATTTTTTTTTTCTTATTTATTTTTTTTTCTATTTTCTCTTTTCTCTCTTTTTCTTTATTATACTATTGTTTATTATTATATTATTATATTATATATTTTTAATGAACTCAACATGACATTAATTTATTCTAAACTTAAGCTTAATTTTTAATTGAGCAAAAATTGAGTGTCTACAACCATAAAAAAGTAATATTTGATATAACACTTAGTAATATGACTTAGAGAAAATGATTAAAAAATAATAAACAATCTTAGTGTCTTTAATGGATAAATGATAATTAAATATTTTGTTATTTTTTCAATTACAAACGAAAATTTTCCGGTGCAAATTTAAATATTCAATTCAACTTTTCAATGCTAGAATCATTACGGTCCATTCATGATCGTTTGCCATGCTAGAATTTTTAATTAAGTATGATACATGCCCCCAGATAAATTGTTTTATGTGAAAAAGCTACACTGAATGGTCATGAGGCTTATATGTTGAGTAAAAAATAAGCATGAAAAGTTGTCGTCTTCTTGGTCATTATTTACCTCACGTTAATCCTCATTCCAATGAATGTATCAAAAATCAAATCTTTTCTTATATATGTACAATTAAGATAACCAAATTCTTAAGAAATGTGTTAGAAATTCGAAAATTTGCACTGCCCAAAAGAAAGATTGGGTCTTTACACCTAGCCAAAATAAAAACCTACTAAAAATTAATGATTAAATTATAAAACATTTGGGGACCTTTTGCTTAACTCCCCTTAAGTATATCAATCGTGCAAGAGCTGATATCATCCCAAAATAAATGTTGCTTGGGCTGTAGTTATCATGTATGCGAAGATGGTTTACATAGACAATTTGCGCATATTATATATATATATATATAATTTATAGGATACATGGGCTCTTACTTGGCTTTTTAACATTAAATAATTCTTTTGGAACACCTCTTATACTACAATTGGTTAAGAATGCTAGCACAGCAAATAAACGTAGGTGGACTTAAGTAAAGTCCCTATGCTAATATTGATAATTTAATTAAGTGCAAGAATTAGCAATTGAAAAGTTGAGGTGTTTAATTGGAAAATATGCCAAGTTCAAATATGAAGTATGTCTATCTTTAAATAAGTTATCCTAAAATAACATAAAGCAAATTAACTTGAAAATTAGCAAACCACCATCTACATATTTTTAAACAAAACATGCTTTCATAAAGTCTAGGCTATGCGATTTGACTTGCCACTTACAAGATTCTTTTTTTCTAAAACGCGACTATAACACTATAAGTAGGGATGCATCCGGATGAGCGGTTATAAGATTTTTGATCTGTGCTAAAAATCTTACAAGGTTCAACCCTATAATGTTTTAGGGTTAGGTTTGGATATGTAACTAAAACCCTATAAGGTTATGGGATTGAGTTTGAATCCTATAAGATTCCTGAAGGATATTCGACCTAGTAGTAAAATAAATATATAAAAAAACAAAACAAAAGAATTCATAAAGACTAAAGTCACTAAAACGTAATCACACCACTCTTGTTTTGTCTCTTTTCATCCACATTCTACACACATCTCATATTTTAGACATCAGCACGGGGCGGTTCCGAACCGCGAACCGTCCCGAACTGTCACCGGCGGTTCCTGAACCGGGAACCACCCCGTGGGTGATGGTTCCGAACAGTTTAAGGACCCGCTGGTTCCGGTGGGTCCAAACGGTTCGGCGTGGTGGAACCGGCGGTTCAACCTGGTCCGGAACCGCCATTCTAGACCCGGAACCGGAACCGACGGTTCCAACAGGCAAAAAAAAAAAAAAAAAGTAAAAATCCTGCGAACGAAACTGGGAAAGGAAAAGGAGGAGCGTGCTGGGTTTCGGGGGGGAAGGGCAGGGGCATAAGGGGTGCAGGGGTGGGGTAGGGGGTTAGGGGTGGCGGTGGTGTGTTAGGGGCCGGGGCAAAAAACAAAACGTAACGAAAAAAAAAAAACAAAACATAAGGAAACGAACAGAAAAGAAAAAAAAAAAAAGGTTCACGTGGAACACACAAAAGATTTAATTTAACTATAGTCATAAGATGTTATGTCATTATTTAAGTCTCTTATATGAGACATGATGACAAGTAATATATTTAAATGTTGACTCATGATTGTGGTTTGCTAAATATTTTATCAATTAAATATGCATTTTTTTTTATTTTTTCTCATATAGGAAATGTGCACTAAAAGTATTGGCTCCTCTTGAATTTATTATCAAAATTTGAAAATAGGCTGGAAAAAAAATGATTGTATGGTCAGATTTCGATATTTAAAGCAAACCCTACAGAACAAGTTTATATATAATATAAAAACCTTATAGGGCTATAGAGTCAAGTTTCGAGTTTATATGATTTATCTAAAACCCAGTTCGATTGCATCTCTAAATGTAAGGTACTAAAATATATCCATAAGCTTATTCCAATCCCTTAAAAAATATTCTATTAGAATCTTATCAAGGTTGATTGGGTGGAGTACTCTATGTGATGCAACCTACTTGAATCCTCGTTTGAAGCTTGATTACATGATGTGACAAAAGTAGCAAGTGGACCAAGAATGGATATCTATTCCAAGAAGGGATAGATATCACAATGAGTATCTGAACTTTAATGGATTATTTAATTATATACTTGTACTTTAAAATTACTAATTTCAACACTCGATTAAACTTTTTAAGGTCAATAACATTACTTGGTGTTTTCTTTGTCTAGAACAGTATACACAATTGGATTTTTTTTTTTGGGCGATTATGAATTACTATGTGTATCAAATGATTATTTTTACGAAAAATATTCTATTTAGAATACATGTAAGTATAAAATTGAAATGTTGCAAGATGGAGTTAACATAAACAGCAATTTATGTTTGTTAAAAAAATCATAAACTTTAGGAGAAATACTTTCATCAAAATAATTACTTGGGACACATGTTTGTCCATAATCGGTCAAAAACATATAACTTAATACAAAGTAAATATAGTTAGTGTAAATAACCTTAAAAAGTTGAATGAGTGCTATAATAGATCATCTCAAAACTTAGGTACTTAATTGAGTAATTGGCCATACCAAGTAAATAAAAGTGCAAATGACATCAAAAAGTTGAATTAGGTATGTACTAAAATTGACAATCTCAGAATCCAAGTACTTAATTGAAAAATGGATTAAAGTTTTGGTACGAAATGCATCATTAACTCTGTCGCTAGATCTAATCCAATAAAGGCTAGAAAGGGAATCATTAGATTGGATTCCTGTGCATATAGGCTTGCAAAATAGATCACGGCTAGCAGCGCATTAGGTGCTAAGGCTATGCTCGAGCGACAACTCCGATACTTAAAGTTAGCGAGTATGTTAATATAGAGGAAGATCATGGATGTAAGAGAGAGTCCATACAACATCACCATTCCTGTGGAGTAAAAGGAGATATTTATAGAGGACAAATTCTTAGCAATTAAGTGCGTTGTGGAACCATGGGCGAGTGGGTGATTGGCAATGCTTACATGGATGTGGGGTGAGTCCACTAATCCACATTTAGTCGCATTGAGCCTAAGTGAATAGGCCAAAGTACTGTCTAGATACTATAGTGGTTAATCGATACTCCGAGCCAAAATGATAAGGATTTGGGCAAGGTTCTAGGCCTAGTCAACATGAGCTGTGCCTAAGTCCAATGAATTGGCCCATGTAGCTAATGAGTTAAACTGAGCTTAATTAGAAGGTCTGTAATCCGTATTAGACAGTCTACCACACCATTCCAAGAAGCATCGAGAAAATTATTGCATTCCTATGTATCTCTTTTTTTTCTCCCACTGTTTTGTTCTTTATCATATATTATTATCAGAGACGGTTATAGCAAGTCATGTTTTTCCATCACAAGACATCCACCAGTCTTTTAAAAAGGACTAAGTTGCAAATTTTGCAATCCAATTCAAAATGTTTTCCAACTCACAGTCCAATGCGGGAAGTCTTACTAAATCCAAACACTTATCCAAAACTAAACCACTTCTTCTTTATTCTCAATTAGTTTTTATGTGATATTCATATATATTGTTAATTTTTCTCTAAAATGAATACATGTATTAAAAAAATGAAGCAAAATTAAAAAAAAAAAAAAAAGAAGTGATTGAAAAACTAAGTATCTTTTAAAGCAAATCTAGCCAATCAAACTCTGACCAAATTTAATCTTATTTGATGTGGTTTGTGATTCAGAACTCTAAAATATTAACAACAATTAAATTCTTTAAGAATTTGTATTGAATGGTTTCAAATATGGTTTGAATCTTTGGAAGGATTTGAGATGAGGATAGTTATTTTGTAAAGGAATCTCAGTCGATCCATTTGCTAGTTTTATGTGGAAAAGCTCTTCCGTACATCTCATCTTTTTTTACCAAAATTTTTTTAATAACTTAAATTTACATCTAGTTATTTTTATATTATTAAATATTTAATATACTAACTAATATTATTTTAATAATTAGATAGCTGACAGGATCGTAGAAATCCATATAGTATGCATCAAACTTTCATACTCATGACCAATGAACATCGGTCAGTTTTTTTTTTTTTCTTTCATGTGGATATGGTATTGTGAAACTTCTCGACAGGCGCAACCCAGACACAGGCGATTAGACATCGGCACGGTTCAGATCGGTTCCGGATCCGAACTGGAACCAGAATCGTCAGAGCCGAGGCGGTTCACGGTTCCAAGGAACCGCCAGTTCTGGTGGTTCCGGCTTCGGTTCCCGTGAACCGTTTTTTTTTTTTTTTAAATGAAGAAAACAAAAACCCTACCCCCCAACCCACCCACCCACCCAAAGCTAGGGCTGTACAAAAAAAACCGATCGAACTGTGAACCGAACCGGATCGGATTGAACCAAACAGAAATTTCGGTTCTTTTTTGAAACAGTTTGGTTCGCGGTTCGGTTCATTGACTAGCAAACGGTTCACGGTTCGGTTCAGGACCATGAACCGAACCGAACCGTTTTATATATTAAAAAAAATTAAACATATTATTTTTACTCTTAATTGTTTTATTAATGGTAATATTTACGTCACAAATTTTAAAAACAATTAATTTTTTAAAATAAATTAATTTTTTTTAATTTTTTACTTAGATATGTGTTAGTCATTAGAATAAAATTAGATCTTTTATAATATGCTTTAATTGTTATGTTATCTATAAGTAAGATAGATTTTAGAATTTAAACTCCAGTATTCTAACTTAAAAAATTAATTGTTGTAAAATTTTTTTACTTAGATATGTATTATTCATTAGAATAAAATTAGATTTTTTATAATATGTTTTAATTGTTATGTTATCTATAAGTAAGGTAGATTTTAGAATTTAACCTCTAGTATTCTAACTTCTACATATTTCTTTTCCATTTGTCTTACTAATTAATCTAGTTCTATTATTTAGTTACTTATTGATTTATATAATTGGTAATATGTTAATTAGAAGCATACAACGAATTACATTTTATGTCTTATATTGAGATAAAGTCTAGTATATCATTATAGTTCAAGATAATTCAAAAAAATGAGACTAGTCATAGTTATAATTTTATAATGGATGAAATCTTTTCCTTCCTATAAGTTTTACATGTTTATTTGATAAATGATTAATTTTAAATATTATTGTTTATATTTGCATTAATGATAAGAAATATGTAATTGAACTTTTTCGATAGAATATATTTTTTATTTTATGAAAAAACGGTTCAAACCGCAAACCGAACCGTACCGGATGTTTTTTTTTTTGTTTGAAAAAATTACGAACCGAACCGTATAGTTAGATTCGAATTTAAAAGAAAAACCGAACCGTAAATTATGGTACGATTCAGTTCGAGATGCAAACCGAATCGAACCGTACCGTGCACACCCCTACCCAAAGCCCTACGCCCTTTCAAGAACTACACAGGTTTTTTTTTTTAAATTCAAATATTTGACGGTTCCGGACCTGGTTGGAACCGCTGGTTCCGCCACGCTAACAGCTTGGACCCGTTGGTTTCGGCGAGTCCTTGGATGGTTCGAAACCATCACCGACTAGACGGTTCCCGGGTCAGAAACCGTCGATGACTATTCGGGGCGGTTCGCTGTTCGAAACCGTCCCGTGGTGATTTCTACGAGCGATCTTCTTTTGTAGCATGGTGCCAAAGAACTGACAGCATATTACACTGAATGATTCTATTTCAGTCACTATTCTATTGAATAATTGACGCATCACTTAGCTTTTTTTCTTTTTTTTCCTTGCCTATTTATTTATCCAAAATCCGTTGGAAAAGGTATAACATATATATATATATATACACATATATATATCGGGAGAGAAAACAAAATCCCCATTCAAAAGAAAAAAAAAGTACTCAACCAAGTCACAAGGAATTTACTGCAAACAAGTTGGCCACATGTGGAAAATTCTATCATTTCATCGTGCTTTTTGATGGGACTGCTTTCATTAGTGATTTAATAATTCATATTTATATCGAACCATGATTTTCGTCAATGGGACTGTAGTATATAAACTATATATAATAATTTATTTCTATAGATATAGAATTATACCTATAATCATGGTTGTCAAAATTACAAGTTAAATATACGTTTCTATGATTTTATAATTTTATGTGTTTCTTCTTAATTAACATCGAAGCGAAATTGATTAGGTGTAGATTTTAAATCGAATTATGAATTTATGTGTATAATTCTAGACGTTTACAATTTTACTGGTTTTGCACAATTTTATACAATTCTATCGATTCTATACTTTTCAGTTAATAGTAAAATCTCGATTTGACAACCATGCCTATAATTATTTTTTATTTTCTTACCTATTATAAAAGTTAAATTTGGATATTATTCTATGCAAAAACAAGTATCTTATTAACAAGTACTCTCTATGTGCTTATTGAAAAAAACTACTATAAAAAACTTACACCGTTCAATCAATTATCTAACCATTAAAATAAATATAAGTGAAAAGCATGTCTAAAAACCCTAGAGATAAAAAAATCACTTAAATCCAATTGAGATAGTTTTAATTACCAAATTACAAATGTAAAATTGCATCTAAAATAAACATTTTACTTTTTTACAAATCAATTGCATAAAAAATAAGAAGTGATTTAACACAAGTTTCTACCGTGTTTAATTGCATCTTTTAAAAGCGATTCAATATATTTATACATGAATTGCATGGAGGAAGTGCAATTCATGATTGTACATAAGTCGCATGTAGTATAGTTGATTCATCTTTATACATAAGTCTTATGTATTTCATGCAATTTATATACAAAAACATGAATGGTTGCATATATTACATGTGATTTTGCATTAGTATTTTGGTAAATTTTTTTATGTAATTTTTATTTGAATAAATTGATATTTATATAATTTTCTTAAATACATATAGTAAGTAATTCCAAAATCTGTTGAATGCTACATGATCAGATTGGTTTTAGGATAAGTATTAGATGTTATAAAATAGATCCTGGTTCCAAATTTTTTATGCTGGTATCTAATGGTGGAGGGTAAAATGTGACATTGTACTTCCTCTATCTGGAATCTGGATGCTATTTACCTAAGCAAGTACTACCGCACTTACGTCACAGGTTTTATGTTGTAAATTTTGAAAAGGGTGCATCTATCATTATAAAGGTCACCTCGTTTGGGTCGGGTTTGAACCATGGCTCAATCTATTGAGTTTGGATACACAAAATGAGAATCGGGACTCATGCACTTACTGGTTCATGAGATTGATCCAAATGGGCCTGATCATTTAAATTTTTTTTTTTTAAACTTAGAACCCTTTTTGACCCATTGTGACCGATCTGGATCGGTTCTGAGGAAGAGGTCTATATCATTACGATGGGTGTTACAAGAAAACTATCACTAACAAATATAATAAAATTCAACGTATATAAAGAAAATCCAATAGAGTGCTTTAAACCAACACGGCGTCCGATATTCACACTTAAATCTATATCATATTTCTAATCTAAGTTGATGCTTCCTTTACGTATATTGAATATGTAGTTATACTTTGTTCTTAAGATTGAAAATCATTAGATTTGCCCTATAATTTATATTAACTTTCAATTTGAATATCATATGAACTTGCGTGTAGAAGTTATAATATTTTAAACAAAAAATTAAAAAAATATGAATATAAAAAATTGACAAATTCCACTAGGTATTATTGAACCAAAATAGGATCCTTTCCATTTACATTCTCTCAATTTGCCTTAAATTACTCTATCTTGTAATCAACTATTGAGATTTTTTTTTTTTTTTTTGGCCAAAACAACTATTGAGATTAAAAGGAAAAAAAACGTCATAATAATATCACAAAATACTTTAAAAGTCTAAATAATCTTAATTGTTGATCTATGAATTAAGAAATATTAAAAGGAAACAAATCTAACTCAATCTATTGTAAATCAATGTTCAAAATGATTATTAAGAAACAAAAGTTAAATCTTGATTCTAAAAGTTTAAAAGATGCACTTACAAATAAGAGAAAAAATTTTATTCATCGATGGGCTAAAAAAATTATGCAAATATAAATTAGATAAAATTAATTACATATATATAATTATAGCATCACATCTTAAAAATGCGATATTACAAATATTATTAGTATCACTTGTTGCAAGTGCTCACTATTATAAATATAATATGTGTATCATTGCACTTGTAAGAGGCTATACACATATAAAATATTGTTTGTCTACATTGCTATATGACACTTAAGAGATGTAATCCCCGTGTAAAATAATGATCGCATTCTCAAGATGCAATATAACGTTCATATTTTGGTAATTTTTTCTCAAATAATGGTAAACATGTGGTTGATGCTAGCGCTGCAAACGAATTGAGTTGAGACGATACAACATTGAGCTCGAGTTCAATTTCAACTCAAAATTTTAAAGCTCAAGCTCGGTTCAAGTTAAACTAAGCTTAAGATTCTAAACTCGAATTCAAATTGAAACAACACTATAATATCGAGCTCGAGTCAATTAAGCTTGTTTAGGCTCGATTTATTAAAAAATATTATTTTAATTATAATTAAAATAACATCAAGCTCGAGCTCAATTTCAACTCAAAATTTTAAAGCTCAAGCTCAGTTCGAGTTAAACTAAGCTTAAGATTCTAAACTCGAATTCAGATTGAAATAACACTATAATCTCGAGCTCGAGTCAATTAAGCTTATTTAGGCTCGATTTATTGAAAAATGTTGTTTTAATTATAATTAAAATAACATCAAGCTCGAGCTCAATTTCAACTCAAAATTTTAAAGCTCAAGCTCAGTTCGAGTTAAACTAAGCTTAAGATTCTAAACTCGAATTCAGATTGAAATAACACTATAATCTCCAACTCGAGTTAATTAAGCTTGTTTAGGCTCGATTTTATTGAAAAATATTGTTTTAATTATAATTAAAATAACATTAATAACTAAATTTGATTTGAATTCAATTAACATTTATACTCGACTCAAACTTGATAGAACTCAATTAGGCTCTCAAGCTAATTGAGCTAAACATAGAAAGCTCGAATTCGGCTCGATAAACTATTTAAGTAGCTTGAGTTCAAGATTGACTCGACTATTTTTGAATCAAACTCGAGTAATTTGAGAACTAGCGTGATTTATTTGCATCTCTAGTTGACACTACAAATAAGTTACAATAAGGGATATACTATATTTGGTCTCGACTCACTCACCTTATTGGAATCTAGATAAGAAAACCCTGAGTGGACATATCATCATTCACTTTCCAGGTAGACTCGCTAGATATTTCCTTTGGGAACTTGAGATATTTTATTTCCCTCTTGTGCTTGTGGTGCTACCAGAGTTTGGCATTGTTGTGAGATAATAAAGTGAAGCTACCCCACAAATTCTATTATTTCACTACACAAATAAATTCTAAACAGCACTTCAAAATTAGAATAGTCATGGATTATCCATGCACTACTCTTCTCCAATGCACCAATCCATCTTATTTCCCACTTAAACCAGCATCTACTATTCATAAATCCAAGGCACGTCCCACTAGTCTTATTGTACCACG
Organism: Combretum micranthum; assembly: GCA_024138025.1. Classification (NCBI taxonomy): domain Eukaryota; kingdom Viridiplantae; phylum Streptophyta; class Magnoliopsida; order Myrtales; family Combretaceae; genus Combretum; species Combretum micranthum. The sequence continues at coordinate 772,852 of JAMXBD010000175.1, forward strand.
CAAGAATAATAATAAATATAATCGCGATGGTCGACGGTTCCATGTTAATTGCCACAAGATGTATGTTCCTGGTAAGATTGGTTTATTTGTTGTTATAATATGCAAATTATCCTTAAATTGCTGTTATGTCGCAAGAATCGCCGCTAAAAGTATCATGAATAGCAATAGATTTGAAATTTAGTTACCAGTTAATGGCTAGAAGTTGTAGCGACTCATGAGAAGTTATAAGCCTATTTGTCTAACTAATAGCTTAAGAGGTTTATTTGGAATCTAATTCGATTATCATGATGGGGCTGTTTAATTTGTGGATTAAAGGATTTGGAGAAGCATCACCTGAAGCCAAAGCAGCTGATCACCTCCACAAGTTCTTCACTTATATTGCAGTCAGGATAGTCGATGCACAGCTAGAGGTCTTTTCATATGCATTATAATTATCTTGTTTCCATATTTAGTTATTTTAACTATAGAGATATCATCTGGAAAAATAAAGAGAGGAGAAAATAAAATGGAAACTATGACAATACTTTTTGAGATACGCATATTTGAACCAACTAATTGGGCTGTTTAGTGTCTTACATGTTGAACTAAATACCCTATATGCATCCTTAATCTTATAAAAATAACAACTATTGCTTATTTTATTAAGTTAAATATGTTTCTGGGCTTTTTCTTTTTTTTTTCTTATTTATTATTTATTATAGTAGCTTAACATTAATTATGGTACTCGAAAGCAATGAATATATAGCAATCAATATGGTTGAATTTGGATTGGAGGTTGATCTAGGTATTTAAAGGATCAAAGGTTGAGAGAATCAAATTGCCATGGAATTGTAATCAATGTAAATACTAGTTTATGATTCATATTTCATTTATAAAGAAATAAAACATATCTATTTTCTTGAATAATATGAAAATTAAGAGTATTTTAGATTTTACCTATTATCTTCCCTACTCTAGACCTATTTTTCTATTAAATTACTCAATTTTCAAGTAAAAAAGAAGAAGAAAAATCATTCCAATTTGGAAACCAGATGGATAAGCGACCTAATTGGACCAACTAGGTGAATCAGGTTATCTCAAGAGACTAAACTAATTGAGTCAATCTAAATCTATATGTACCGATATCTATAGTTGACAAAACTAGATTCCATAAAAAGCAAAATCAGATGAAGCATAGCTGCATTTAGCAAGATAAATTTTTACATGCATTATTATTATGTACAATAGTATATTGGTTAATTTCGGACAAATTTACCCGGCAAAAGTGAATTCCTAGAGCAGAGCTACAACCGGGGGGCACACAAGGACTTGACGGATTTTCTAGAAACACACTCGTTGAACGATGGGGATAAGTTTTTGGCCGATTTGATGAGGGAGTCATCTCATCATAAGAGCTTAGGTATGTTTTTTTCCTAATTTCCGCATGCATGCTTTAATTGCTCTACTGTGTTCTGTTTCACATTTCGTGTACATTGCAATGGTTATCACATGGATAAATTCCAATTCCGACGCTGCTCCAAATCAATTGAGCAATTGTGGAGGGATAACAACCTTTTCGCAAGGCCATAATGGCAGAGTTATGTGGCCCTAGTGGTAAACTATTAAAACTGCAAACGAGTCAAGCTTTTACCAATGTGAAATTATAATCTTGGCTTGAATTTGATAAGGCATCTAAAGTTGAATTTTGGCTCAAGAGCTCATATACATTGTCATGCTTAAACAAGCCCGAGCTTATGTACTAGCCTATGATCTTAAATATTCTATTATCTTATATGATATGGTATATATTATGAGCCAGCTAACTAGTTTATTTCCAAGCTACTTACAAATTAGCTTGTTAACAATACAAATGAACCAGCTTGTGAGCAGACACAAATGTAGATAAGCGTACAAACTTATGAGCAGACTCATAAGTCTAGATAAGAGTTCAGATTTGATTAGTTTAAATAAATAAATTTTATTTTAAGTTCAAGATAATAAATAAGTTTTATTTAAATACGGGTTTTCTCTTTTACAAATGGAACTCTAGTAAAGTTAAACTTAAAGTAAACCAAGTTGAGATAGCTCATGAGAGTCTCGATTAATTTGAACCTAGCGTTGCATATGAGTTGAGTCACTCATGAGCTAAATGAGTTCAAAACATCTTGCTTGAAACTCAACTCAAGCTCAATTAGTAAATGAACCAAGCTTGAAATCCTATCTAGTCTTGCTTGTTTAGGCTTGTGAGTAGGTTTACATAGATTCATAAGTAGACTCATTTAGGCCATGGGTTTTATATTATATATTATTTATAATTAAGATATATTTACATGTAATAGAATTTTATTCATCATTCATTCATGTGTTTATTTATATATTTATTCTTTTCCTATATTTGATTTCTCGGATTGAACACAAGTCGAGTTATTTGTAAGCTAATCAACATTGATTCACTCTGAACTCATCTTATTTCGAGCTCAAACTTGCCTTGTAAACAGGACAAGAAACTATAAGTAAAACTAATTTATCTATCGTAGTGAACTCGAACTTATATTTCATAGTCCTTTAACTTGATAAAACTTTAAACAAGCAGAATTTGAACATAAATCTTCAAAATCTTGAATCAGTTTGCAGTTTCATCAATGATAGCACACTGCATGTACTCTTTTTGACTTGAAGATTTTATCCACACCCATCTTCTAAGAGTTTTAGATCAAGTACTAATACTTCGTTCTTGTATTTTCATGTACGCGCCAGCTCTACGCATTCTTGAGGTTCGTTTTCTTTCCCTTTTTCCTCTTTTGAATAGGCTAGTAAATCACAAGGAAGAAATTGGTATACTTGTGAAGACGTGTGCAATTTTAATAACTATGTACATAAACCAATTAGCTATTTTATGCATCGACTTCTATGCAGGTTCGATCGGCCTATTGCAAAAATGATTTTGAATGGGATAACTTGAAGAAATTAGCTTCCAAGGTAAGTGCACTCGATACAGGATACATGCTTTCTTCCGTGGTTAGTTTCAATGGTATGAGCGATTGATGTTTCTAAATGATGGCAGTTGATGGAGGAATCAAACACGAAACTCATGAGGGAATACGTGAAAGAGACAACCCTGTAGAGGGATTGCAGAATCATCCTTACTAGATCTCATGACGAATCCAATATTCCAAATCTTGAAATCAACACTAGATGGAAGTTTCACTAGTTATTAAGAATTCACAATGTATAGAAACACAGACCATTTCCTATACATATATGTTACTCATTAAAATGAAGCATATTTGATTCCTCCTCTCCATAGTATATTGTAACATCTCAAAACTTCGCTTACCGAAGTATTGTTTGCGTTGACCACACACCGCATAGTTCTATCCTTTGGTGCCAATGCTTTTGAGAAGGTCACCCATCCTAAAATTGCTCTATACAGAACATGCTTCTGGCGAAATCTAAACCATCACACCAAAAGACGCTTCTATGATTAGAATTCCACCATCTATATTTAAGAGGTATTATATATATAATATATCAAGTTGGCAAAAAGAAAAAAAATGCAACTTAGGAGAATTCCAAGTTAGAGAAATTCTGAACGGAAAAGGTTTTCAGAGCTTATATTGATATCTAATCTAGAGGCTCAAAATCACAGAAAGCATGAAAATTCGCATTCGGTTTACGCATACATCTCTCTAGAAGTGAAATTATCATTTTCCAAGAACAAGTAATGAATGGAGATTTTAATATTTGTCAACCAGGACTTCCAATTCTGGTGCCCTGAGTGTAATCTGCATTTTCTATATTCAGCTTCTTTACTGGAAAGATTCTGAAGGATCTATATACATAAGAAAGTACAATAGCAAAAAACAAAACATGAACATAGGATTTCTGGTGTCATAAGGAACTTACAGCCATTAATACTTGACTGATTCACTACTATTAACTTTCATTAAAGCTTTCATTCTCAATCTAGAGATTATTTCAAGAAAGGTTACTTCTGCAGTCTTGCTTTTATTGTTTTGCTTGTTAAAAATTCAGCTGATATAGTGGCTATAACAAGAAAATCACAAAATAGTGCAACCATTGTACCTGGACTTTTCATGCCTTCCCACGCTGAAAAGAGCAGAAACGGCTTATCGTCAAATTTAAAAGAATTTTTCAAACGACATAATTACCTAGTCAGCTTTGATTGCAAATGATGCACAACTTAATTTCCTTTCGAGGAGGAAAAGAAGTTACCTCGATGTATCGAAGGACATCTCTCGAGACATTGATGTGTCCCGTACGAAAATATGACTGAGCATATTCTTCGATATTATCCAATCTATAATAATTCACATTACAATTAGAGATATGATCATGCAGAATTCAAAAAGAAAATGTCTTAAATGTGATACAGTAGCAGTACCTGTAAACATAGTTCACCATAATGCCTGCACTTTGATTTAGCCCTTTCTCTGATCGATCCGCCATCCAATTTATCCTCTCAACCATCTTTCCAAAAGTATACCAGAATCAGCAAAAGATGCAAAATTCCTTTGTCAATGAATCTCATTATAACTACCAAGCTATTATATTCTAATTAATCCATGCCAAGGCTTCCAAAAGATGCAACAACAGAGACTCATTCTACTAATATCTTCTCATTAGCCAGAAAAGGCAACAGTGTAGATTGTTTCATATGGATGCAACGAAGAATATCTTGAAAATTGACTTACTGCTCCATTTTGCAAGTGAAAATTTGCAACAGAATTCAGTGCTTTTCCCCTCTTCTTCTCATGCACAAGGTACCTAAATGCATTGACTTCAGAACTCAGTTCTTTTGTCATATTATAGAAGTTGATGTCTTGTAAAAAGTGGTAGACAGAAACAAGTACCTGCACCCAAATCCAATTATGTCTCCATTTAACAACACCAGACATGTGCTTAGGTAACTTAAAAAGAAAATAGAAGAAAATCTTGAACCACAAATGCTTATGATAATACAATTACCCAATAATTCAAGCTTCATTTTATGGGTTTATATTTGTAAATTGTTGGCACATGTGAGACAGCTGTTAAAGAAATAAACAAACCATAAGCATCCCTTTAATGGAAAAATGAAAAAGGATACCTGGCGCATAAGCGCATGAGAGGAGGCCTTAGTGCTGAAACCAGCTCTGGTGAATTAATCCAGTCATTGTTAGCTGAAGCCAACAAGTTCAACATCACTTCCATTCCGCTTTTCCCAAATGACTTGCCTCTGCAAATGGAAGTCTAGTTCATTAATGCAGTGAAAAATGTTACTAAGGTCCACTAGCAACTGGTTAGCATGAATGAGATATTGTGGAGGGAAAGGGATGTAGTATGCTACTGTATGACCAAATGATGCCCTCAAACTCTTCAGCACATAAAGGTTTTTCGTGATGAAAAAAATACATGCATGGTAAAGTTGACATACACATAATAACCACCCAAACAAACTCAACAACATCACTTTAAGAATTGTCGCAGTGACAGTAGTGTCCGTATCAGAAAGTAGCGCCAGAAAAATCCTCCCTCCACAAATGCAGAATCTAAATTGGAACTTCTAGGGAATAACATAGGCTTATTTGTAAAGAAAATGAGTTTTCAGTGTCCATCATGTTTTTTGTACAGGTTGATGTACACTTGGTATATACTTGAATTGTGTATTTCATTCATTCCATGCAGAAGTCAATCAATGCATGATAGGGTAATTATCACATTTAGTACCCAAAATTTATTAATTTGTACAATAAACTACCTGAAGCTTAAAAGTGTCAATTTATAACCTATAAATTTTTCAAGTCCATTTATAGTACTTAGGTGAGACAGTTTATTGCAAAAATAAGAAAAGTTCAAGAAGCTAATCACAAAATTTAGCAAAATTTAGGTGGTTAATTGCAAAAATGAGCAAATTTAAATATAAATTAACACTTTTATATTTCAGATAGTTAATTATAAAAAAAAAAAAAAAGCAATATTTTGGTACCAAATTTAACAATCACCCATCCATGATAGTGTTGATGTAGTATACATATTCTCAACTAGTACTCTACTCTTTAAGGACTTGACTGGAATACTAATTATATAAAATTGACTGCAAAAAATATAATAATAATATGAAAAATAAAGGGACTGATGCTATACCACTAGCAAACATGTTAATTTCCTGTAAAAATATGTATTTTGATACTAGTGCTCGATAGAATAATTCAACTTTGAAGCTAACCTATAATATGTACATCCATTACCTGCACTCAATCAGATCATATTCGATATTTCATCTTTTTCTACATACTACAGGAAAAGAAAAAAGAGGGTTACGAACAACATGATATAATGGAAAAGGAGGATCCTACTGAGAAACTTTCAAGAGATTCTCTTCTTCCTCTGGTTCAAGTATATCTTCTGAGAAAGAAAAACAAGATTGACTGGCAGATGGATCTGCACTGTCAGTGTCAGCCAGCATTGCCTGAGATGCCAACTTAGATAGTAGCCATTGCATAAATCCTGGTATGGGACTGAGTGTGGCAAATGTCTGAACATTAAAAAAAGGGAAAAATGGTTGTGTTGAATTCAAAGAACTGTCCCCGGTGTCAAGAGAAGGTGATTTTGAAATAGAACAAGAATAAAAAGACTTACAGAAATATGAGGCATATCTTTTTTAACCAGTGTAATAACTCGCTTGATGAGAAACTTTCCTAAGTTGATACCTGCAAGACCTGGCTGCAAATTTTTGAAAGTTCTCTACATCAGGTATGTAAAGGGTTCCCAACCATTAATTATAGCTTTTTTAACTTCCCCTCTCAGGTAATTAATGATACCTGTAGCTTCTCAACCAATACAGGTTATCTTGCTATAGGTAGTAATTAGCTTGCTCACCTATAATCAACTGGGCCAGATTGTACATTAAGCATATGATTCCATTCTTATCTAATCAGGTAGAATTGATGCTGTGTAAAACACAAATGGGAACTCACAAATTAAATGGAAGCTCAAGACTTTCAACTGAAAAGCCTAGGTACTGAAAGGTTCATAGACATCACATGGCCAGTGTAAACAATTCTATCCATAATTCCTTAACTACTCAACAAGCTGTATAGCTGAGATTTCAAGGAGAGAAGATACTTCCACCTTGACATTTGAAGTGGTATGCTCATCGCACTCCAATGATTTCCAACTTACATTCCATAGCTTAGGAAAATAACCCTACCTGAGTTGATGATATAGAGTAAAATAGCGCACATGTTGCATCATGTTCTGGTATAGGAGGATTATCCCACAAAACTTCCTGTAGTCCAATTACAAAGGAAAAGGCAAATCCAACAAAAATCTTTAGCAAGTCAGACAATTATGGGGTTTTTTGATCATGAGTATCATGTAGACAAGGTATTACATGCAAAAATTTGCACCTGTATGGTCTCAGCCACATGCCTAAGAAGTGCGACTTCAATAAATATGAGTGGTTCACCTGCAGAATATTTCTATTCAGTATTACTACTTTTGATGAAAGTTTAAGACATAATAGGCCCACTAACTGAAAAGAATGCCCCACATCAATGCAGTAAATTGCACCGGTAATGCATTGTGCACCTTTCATCTAGAAGTGCATTTAGAATTGATACCTTATTAACCCTAAAAGATAAGGTTCAAGTGCAAAAATTTTATTTTTCATGCCATTTACTTATCTCTTGTGGTTCTCTTCCACAACCACTCAAAGATCCTTGATTGATGTCACCTAAAACTCCTCAAGTAATGCACATTCTAAAATCTTAACGCTAATAACAATCACTCACCTGAGCAAGTGCATTAAATCCAAAATATCAGAATACCGTATTAAGGCTGCGATCACTTTGATATATTGACAACATTATGAATAATAAAGAAAATGTAATTCTACTATATATGTCCTTTTCCTTCCACCGGAAATCAAGTTTATGATAAGGATGCTTATGGCATAACACTCCACCCCCACCCTCAAAAAAAGTTAAAAAAAAAAAAAAAAAAAAAAAAAGTTCCCTGTAATAAAATACTAACCAGGAATAGCTGGATGAAAGTAACCAAAACAACGACGTCCAATCCCTAGTCTTCTCTTAAGATCTAAAAGATTGCTGATAGGATGCACAGCCTGCAAAGAGAAAATGAGAAATGCAGATTTGACTATGGAAAAAGATAGCAAGAAGAGAAAACAAACCTCATAAGCAACTATTTTCTCTAGTAAAGAAGCAGCATCATCCCATGTGATCTGATGAAGCACTAAAGAAGCAGGACTGAGCCATGTACTAAGCTTCTCCTTCAGGTAGCTATCTAATGCTCTCAAAGACGCAATATTTTCCTCCCTGTTTTAACAAAAGAATGGTCAATCAGAACTCCAATTATCTTATTTCTCTTGCAGGCTTAACGATTAGAATCTGATTATATATGAGTAATAAGGTAGGTAAACCAGTTGAGCTAATTTTCTTGTAAAGATACTCAATGAAGACATGAAACCTAGAAGAAGGCATAAAGAGAACCATACATAAGCAAATTTGCCTTTTTTGTGAAACTAATGATGCTAATGGCCACTAGCAATTTTTTTCATTTTAACTAGTAATGATGCAGAAGCTCTTCTGCAACACACCTAACCAATGGTTTGTCATCAAACTATCCTTGTTTAGCAGAAAATTTTCAAGCATTGCATAATGGTTGTAGCAAAACAATTAGTCCTTGCAGTATGAATTATAACCTTACGTGAGAATCAAAAGAATATCAGCTCGAAGGACAGACAACACCTTCAATCCTCCATGGTGCATATTCAGTCTATCAAAAAGAACTTCATATTTTGGCTGGAGAGCGTGCCTCAGATTTCTTTCAATTCGATAAAAGACTGAATTCAAACCTTCCTCCACAGCGGTAGTGGGGAAATCTTCATCGCCTGGCATTTCAAACTTTTAAATCACCCAAGCAAGAAATGTGGCAAAACAAGAAAATATGCAGAGTATGTGCACCGATATAACAACAGAAAACCAACCTTTAAAAGGATCTAGCCCAAGGTATTGTGTGATCAAATCGCGAACCTGTGACCTATCAAGATCATACTCTCTAGCAAGTATGAGCAACAGATTCCGCCGATTTTCATGAGAAAGACTGCAGTAACCCTGCAGTCATTGGATATCTTGTAAGAACTGCTGAAAGGGCGTATCAGACGTCTATGTAACATTTTATCCAACTGTACAATGGGAAACGCTAAGGACAGCTATGGGAATCGACCGAAAGCATCTAAATCCTTGAATTTAAACTACTGGAGATCCACCCACCCATGCAAAACAAAGATAGTTGAGTGTTAACAATCACTGCATTTGGTATTGGGATATTATCATGAACATTTCAGTCCAATGGTGACGTCAACCAATCTATACCAACCAATTCAAAATGAATATTTCCTAGTTGACATGTAGTAGGGATGTAATTGAGACCATGATGATATTTATGCCAATTATGAGCTTTTTTAGCTCATTGTGATGTCAGCAATGGGCTTTTGAATACAACTTGATTATGCATTTTTGACTGGTTTCTTCCCAAAATAGTTGTACTAAAGCTTATATTGATGTTCAATATTGAATCCAAGCCTGTTCATATATAGCCACTAACCATTAATTTGAGTATTAAGAAGCCAGAGCTCATTCTGATCAAATATCCGAACAGCTAGAACTCAAACTCAACTCCACCATAATCAAATCAAACTTGCATCAATCTTGACACGTGATCAAGTAGTTTTAACGGCCTATGTCATTTAAACACCCACATGCCACTACTTCATCATACACAGAAAAAATTCTACAATGAAATGACAAGCATGGCATTATATACCCACATACTTTACTCACAATATCACCCAACCTACCGCGGAGAAGCCATCAAGTGATGCATCAAGAGCTTCCATTTTGTTCATCGTAATCGCTGAGTGCATGGATTCTTTGACAAGTTCATACACCCTTCAATGAATTAAAAACAATCCCATATCAAAAGGGACTTCATTTAGTTATTTACCAAAAAAAAAAACAATAAAATAATAACATTTTCGTTATGAGTTAAAACCTGTCATTATCTCTTGAATTAACCACACCGTCTCTTCGCTCTGAAGAAGTAACGCTATTGTTTGCACCTTCCTGATTGATTTTGCTCTGTTTTTGGTATGCATTATTCAATTCAATAAAAAGAGGATAACTCTAAAAAATTACTATATGAGCCAAAAACTTGCATAAACACAAACACTTTACAAGAAAGTGTAAAATCAAATAACCAAACAGCATATGACAAATGACGCTTCATATAGCGTCTTGATCGAACTTGTTCTGTTTTTAAGTTTTTAAACATTCAATTAAAAAGGGTAACCATTAAATTTACAACATAAAAAGAAGAGAATAAAAGCCAAAACTTTAAATAAAAGGTGTAAAATCAAACAATTGAACAACGGCAGATAATCATTAAGGATAAATATTTGTGGTCCCAAGCTCAAGACAGGGAATCTGGGTATCTATTAAATTACAACCTAAGCCAAACTATAAACAAAAACGTGCATTATTAGAACTTTACAACATATGGGGAATTCGACTTCACACTATCTTCTTGATTGAGCTTAATTTCTTCATTCTTCAAGCATTCAATTCAAAGGGTATCAATAAATTCGTGATAATCAAAACAAATGTACATATAAAGATCAAAACTTTACACAAAGAAAAGGTGCAGTACTAATGAGGAATTTGTACTTACATTGAGGGGAGAGAGAGAAGAGCTGGTCTTGGTGGGATCGTTGTTATTGTTGGGTCTCATTCTTGATCTCAATAAAATGGCCAGTCGCTTTTTGCTCATGATTTGAATTATAAGTGAAAGGTGTTATATATGCAAGTGTAATGCTTTCAAAGAAGAGAAGATGTAGCTGAAGATCCTTTAATCTCTCTCTATCTCTCTCTCAGTTCCAATGTCACCATTGGTAACTGCCGGATGTTTTCTGGCCTTTAGAAGTTGTTACTTGTAAGAGTAGTGTAACCACACTTTCTAATTTACACATTAAACTTTAACTATGATTTATATTAAAGAAAATATAAGTAATATATAAAATTGGTATAATTTTTTTTATCAAGGAAAAAAAATCCTAGATTATGGTATTTGAATTGAGAATTAAAGGCTACATCAATATAAATTATTGCACAATTTTTTTTTTGTCAATAATTCATCATATACCGTAAACTGTTATTAAATTATAAATATGATTGTCTTATGGTCAACGTTATAAAATGTAATATATATATATATATATATATTCTCTTCTATTGCACAATCTAGGACATTAATTGTTTACCCATCAATTAGAAAAAATTAATTACCTAAAAACCAAATGTCTAGGATGTGATACTATATTTTTTTTTTTTATATTACATGTTGAACATGTGATACACGTATAAATGATATATGTATATCGCATGTCCAACAGGCAACACACTTGTATATTTCATCTTGCATAGGTAATACACATATGTATCGCTTAGGCAACATTGTGATACTCATGTGTATCACATGTACAAGATACGATACACAATTTGATTAAATTATTGTATTACATCTTGAATATGAGATACACATATAAAATTATGTATTTCAATTCTAATATGCGATATAACAATGGTATTTTGATAATTATTTTTGTCTAGATTTTATTTGTGTAATTTTTTTTTTCCAATAATGGTAGGCACATGTTACATACCACAATCTAGTGTTTGTGATGCTTAACCATGCTCTTTGCATTTTTGGTGGAAACAATAATATAAAATACTACCAAAGAAATATATTTGACAAATAAGAAAGGGTATGTTTTTCTCTTATTTTAAATAATGTTTAAGAAAAATTAGCAAAGAATGGTACTAAACCTCTTATAGTATAGTAGTATAAGGACTAAACTTCTAGTAGAATGCATTAAAATCAATTAATTGTTCCTTATAGTAAGGTTGTAAAAAAAAAAAAAATCGAGTAAACTGCGAACCGAATCATACTAAACTAAACCGCATTGTATTTTAAGTTATTTTGCCAAATATTTTGCTTGATAGTTCGGTTCGGTAAGGAGTAAACAATTGACATTTTAATTTGGAATTCTGAGTTGGTTCACACCAAACTGTTTTACGTATTTTTTTAAATACTTTAATTATTTTTAAAAAAATTATTTAAATATGTATCCTTTATTTGAATGAAATTAGATTATTTATCTCTTGTTTCGATTCTTGTACTGTATCAAGAAATAAGACAATTTTAAGCTTTAATTTTTAGTGTTTTAATTTTTTTTTTCTTTATCTCACTGATTAGTCTACTTTTATGTAGTTGACAATATCTTCATTAGAAACACAACAAATTGAAAAATGCACTTCATATTAGGACGGTATATTCTAATTTTATCAAGCCTAATATATCATTATGGTCCAGGATAATTTAAGAAAATGAGATTAGTATATGATTATAGCTTTATGATCGATAAAATTTCTCCTTGCTATAAGTTTTACACATTTATTTGGTTAAATAATAAATATCAAATATTATTATTTGTATTTGCATTAGTAATGATGAATATATAATTAAGACCTTTTGATAAAATATATTCTTATTTTAAGAATAAAAAAGTAGTTTGAACTACAAACCAAAATATCTTTTTTTTAAATCACGAACTAAATCTATAATTAGGTTTGAATTTAAAAGAAAAACCAAATCATCTTTTCTTTTGTATTGTTCCCAAAAAATTCATCATGAGATTGTTGAAAAAAAAAATCCTCTCTTAATCTAGGTACATGAGTTAATCAATATAAATCTTTCAACCCCAACATCGATGGAAGACTTTTTGAATAATTTCATTATAATGACACTACAAAAAAAAAAATCTAAAGAAATATCACAATATATAGAAGTATACTATTCAGCAAGCTTAAAAATTTATGTTATAAGGAAAATGACACATGATTTACAGAAGAAAATAACCATTTTTAAATTTTACTTTGTTTATATTATCTTGGAACACATAGTAAGATCTTATTTCCAAATATAAAAAATGTCAAATCTAACATATTAACTTTACACAAAAGTTTAATTAAGTATCTAAACTTTGAAGTGCTTAATTTAATAATCAATCAAAGATTTCATAACTTTTTTTTTTTTATTATCTGACTAATAACGTTTGATCTATTTCCTATCATAAAATACATACTTATCAGTATTAAATAATGTTAGACGTATTAGTAAAAATTTAATTATATGTGGTCTATTCTATGTCACAAATTAGAATAAATGATACTAAGAAGGTAGTAAAAATAGTCACACAAAATTTGATTGAGTATTAAGTTGACTACTTCAAAGTTTAAACACTAAATTAAACTTTTATGTAAAGTTTAAGTATCAAATTTAAAATTTACCCTTTCAAATAAAATTAATGTTGAGAGTTTTCTAGTAATATAAGATTTTATAAAAATCAAATATTACACACGAAAAATTATTTACGATCAAATTTTTCATATGCAAATAATTTTCTTTTTATTTCTAAAAATAATATATCGGTTAAAGATTTAAAATTAATTTTCAATGAATTAATGGAAAACTTCATTTTAAATTTTAAAACAATATATCACTTAAGAAAAGTAAAATATAATTTTTAATAAATTAATGAGTGAATAGACATTAAAGTACATCAAAATTAAAGTATAGACATCAAAATCCAAATAAATATAAAGTACGGGATCTAAAATGCAAAACAAAGTGTAATTTCATTAATGGAGACATTAAATTAAAATGAAATTAAAACTATAGGTACTAAATTGCTAAAATTAACTAAAATGCATGACCAAAAAAAAAAAAAACTAAAATGCAAAACAAAGTGTAATTTCATTAATGGAGACATTAAATTAAAATGAAATTAAAACTATAGGTACTAAATTGCTAAAATTAAAAATTCAAATACTGATTTGCCAAAAATCGAAGTACAGGCTGGTGCCTTTATCCTAATGGATATATATAATCCCATTGAACCTCTATAGATAAGGATTCTAGTTCTCTTTCACAACTCATCTCAACAAAATGCTATGAAGCGAAAAATGCTTTCTCTAAGTCAAGGAAAAGAATTTTTTGATTCATTTGATATTGCACGCTATAAACATGTGTGATATGTAAATACCTATTAAGTCTTGATTCGTATATTAACAAAATGAGTGCTTTCCTAAGTCAGACAAATTCTAAATTAAAATATATAAAACTAAATGATAAGCATAAATTATCAATGATTTCCTTTGGATATTAAGTGTTATTTAGTGCTTATTTAGGGAATTTATTCAAGAATTGGTACTTAATTATCGTGTATATTCATTTCAAGTGACATTGGAACATATTGAAGACATTTAAAGGGATTAGAGGAGAATTTCACTAAGATTTATCTAACGGAGTGAAGATAGACTAGCATGAAGACCATTCATGGGTGTGAATAAGAGGAATTAAAGTCATAGAAGCCACTAAAGGCTAGATCACACTTGTGAATATTGAAATTTTCAACTCTAGCAGCTTCTGAGTCCTATCTCATGATCGTGATCCTAGTGATTGAAGGAATTTCAAAGATCAAAAGCCACTAATGGCTACCAAGGGCAATGTCATAAGCATGATTCACCATTTTTAGAAGACCAAACTTCACCAAAGTCTCTTTCAATGCCGTAAACTTCAATGTGATTTGAAGACGACTTTTCCTTAAATAGTGTAATTAATAGGTGCCGCATGTGAACAGTGACTTGGATTCACTTGTAATTTTTAAGGAAATGACTTAGGTATAAAAGACAACATACCCATTCATTTAAAGGGAGACATTGTTATCACACCCTCTGATATTTCCATTGTATTTTTTTAGGATCCTAACATCTTATAGAACCTCTCCCTCTTTATAGGAGGGAGAGGGTGTGTTCATAGTGAGTGTTCTGTTCATTTAAGTGTAAAAATTCGTAGTTGTTATCCTGAAGAACTCGAGAGAGTCCAGAAAGTGTGTTGTTTGATTGAAAAGACTCCGCATCTCAATTCAAATTCATTTGAAGGGGTTTTTCTTCTCTACATTTTCTACTCCTTGTAATTATGTTTCTATTTTTGTTAGTTGTTTGTGTTTACTATTATTGTATCATGTCTGACTAAAGAAGTATGACGTATTCTATCATCTTAACATGAAACTGATCTTAAATCTATCAATTGTCTAATAATTATTTAGATTCAGTAAATTGAACTTAACAAATTCATGGAGTAGTGTAAGTGCACAACACATTTCTTGGCTAGATTTCAATGAAAAACATTAAGTGATGGTTCCATTGAATAGACCTAGTATACTGAACAAGTTGCTCATGATAATAGAGATACTATGGTCAGACTTTCTGTATTTTTATTTTTATAGGAACTCGATAATCACTAGACTTAAAGCAATTTTAGGTGGCTGTTAACTTGGAAAAGATTCCAATAGACTCAATTAAAATTAGATTTGAATGATTCTGAGAAGGGCATTCATATACTTAATGCATTCCTGTAGGCGATTAATTGTTAAAACAACAATTATTGTTAAATCATATTAAAGATGAGCAAGTCTATTGTTGAATCTTGTATTGTGTATTATGTTGTAATCATTTGTGTCAATTAAAGAAATCTTTAGTAATTTAGGAATAATAACTCATAACCAATCCATAAATTGATCGGCTAGATAATAGGAGGACTAAAGAGTACTAGAGTTTGTAAATTTCTCAATGGAGATGACCCTATACCATGTCCTATACTATAAAATGATAGGTGCACTTGTCTATCTAATTGAGTTGGGAGTAGAACTATAGGATTATAAAATATTAAAACCCCTATAAAACAGACCATCACCAAACACTCAAATCAAATCTAAAAACCTAAGATTGAAAAAATTACATTTACGAAATAGATATATCAGCTAAACAACTTTGTTGCAGATTTTGTAATTTAGAATATTAAATTGCTACAATTTCAACTAAAAAAAGAAAAAAAAAGCAGAAAATGATCAATTCGAACACCAAAATTAATAAACCTAATGTGACTCGGCATTAATAACCACATTTGTTCAAGGTAGCACTGGCAATTCATATTACTGTGTCATGTCCTGTAGCCATGACTAAATGGGTTCGTATTTGAATTACCTTAACCTGTGATCCAATCCATTTCTTAATCGACCATGAAAACCTAAATCCTAACCCAACCTGTTTATGTTATGTCTCATATCATCATTTATTGATTGATAAGAATATAAAAATATATAAATTCTACCAAAATTTAAATATTTTATATTATCTTGGAAAGTTAATTATATTAAAATAGTTATTATCCAAGGTAGATCTAATTATATATTATATTGCACATATAAAACATAAATTATGCAACAAATAAATTTTATGTATACGTATATATATATATGCTTATAATTTATAGATTTATATATGAAAAAATATGTTATATGCATACATGTATATATAATAAACATCTATTATATATGTTATGTGATATACATATATATATAGATTATGATATACATTTATATGATATATGCTATGCATAATATATAGTTTATATATACTCTTTAAGTTGTATATTTATTTATATAAACTTTACAAACTATAAATATTATATATAAAATAAATAGTTTAATGTAGATATATAATCAACATATTAATATATACTATGTTATATATGATATATATCTTATAACACACATAGCATATTCACTTCATGTGAAAAATGAATTATAACATATATAATCATATGTACACATATATAATATGAATTATGTATTTATAACTTATAGATCTTATCTATGTATAGATAAGTATACACACACACATATACATTACAAATATTTGTTACATATATGTTATGTCATATGTATGTTATCTATATATATTTGTTAAGAACAGGATATGAAAATAATGGCAAAGAAACGTAAAGCACACATACAGATTGATGTGAAAAACCGTTGATGGGAAAAATCACGGGCAAAGGAGAGAGAATTCACTATATGTTGAAAAAAAGTACAAGAGAGTGTATACAAAATGATATGATAATTGTAACTTTAACAAGCACACATATATATGTATGTGTATTAAAAGATGGTTGGTTCAAGGTTGCCAGCCTAAAAGCCAAAGCTAGTTCTTCAAGGCCGGTAGAGTACACGGCTAAACCAGAGGCATAAGTGCCAGCCGAGCCTAAACCTCAGCTTTAGAAATCAATTCAAGGCTAGCTTAAGGCTGACGGTGAACTAGTTAAGGTCGGCTACCTTAACTCTAAAGCTAGCAGCTTTGGATTGGATTCAGGTCATACATATCCAACAATTTCCACCTTGATACGAAATCAAGAGCAAAAACACAAGCTCCAAACTTCAACATAAAAACAAAAACATTCTTCACCTCTTCCATAAACCCTTAAAGGGGATAAATCAGCAACAAACATCAAATAAGTTCAAGCAATGCTTAAACCTAGCTATAAGAAGTGACTTAGTCATCATATCAGTAGGATTAGTTTGAGTACTGACTTTGCTCATAGAAATATCACCACGAGCAATAACATCACAAACAAAATGATATCGGATATCAATGTGCTTTATCTTCTCATGAAATATCTAATCTTTTGTGAGATAGATTGCACTTTGACTGTTACAATAGACTGTAGTATTCTTCAAGTCATTGTTAAGTTCACCATATAATCTTTTACACCAAATAGCTTCTTTACAAGCTTCAGTAATAGTCATAAACCCAGCTTCAATAGTAGACAAAACAACTATAGCTTGCAAAGTGGCTTTTTAACTAATAGCATAACCCTCAATAGTAAAGATATAACCTATGAGAGATCTTCTTTTATCCAGGTTTTCGGCGAAATCAGAATCAATGAATCTAATAATTCCATCTTTAGTTCTATCCAATTGTAAAGTAATACCTCTTAAGTATCTAAAAATTTTCTAAACTACTATCCAGTGTTCCTTACCAGGATTTCCCATATATCTATTGACTGCACTGACTGCATATGATAAATTTGGACATGTACAAACCATAGCATACATAAGAGATCCCACTGCACTAGAATATGGAACTCATGACATATAGTTAACCTCCTCATCTGATTATGGAGATAAGGTAGATGAAAGTCTGAAATGGGCAGCTAAAGGAGTACTAACAGACTTAGCATGCTGCATATTAAACCCGTAAAGAACTTTCTCAATATACCCTTTTTAACTTAGATACAATTTACCTTCTTTTCTTTCTCTTAGAATCTCCTTAGTTGCTATCAGCATATCATCAATGTATAAGAGTAAGTATATAAATGACCCGTCACTACACTTCTTAATGTAAACACAATCAAAATTACTTCTCATGAAATCATGAGTTGTCATAAATGAGTCAAACCTCTTGTATTACTGTCTAAGTGACTGCTTCAAGCCATAAAGGGACCTTTTCAACTAGCAAACATAATCCTCCTTTCCCGAGACTACAAAACCCTCTGGCTGTTGCATGTAGATGCCTTCCTCAAGTTCTCCATGTAAGAAGGTTGTCTTCATATCTAAATGTTCAAGCTCAAGATCATGAACTATGCTTTACAACAGGAGAAAACACATCAGTAAAGTCTACACCTAGAACCTGATTGTAGTCTTTTGCAATGAGTCTTGCTTTGTATCCAGGTTCTTCAATATTCAATGTTCCTTCCTTTTTCTTGAATACCCATTTGCAACAAACAGTCTTCTTACTTTTAGGGAGTTTCACTAAATCCCATATACCATTCTTATAAAGGGATTCTATCTCCTCCTTTATAGCAGTCATCCACTTATCAGAATCATCACAACAAATTATCTCTAAGTAAGTAAAAGGCTCCAAATTGGAATCAATGTCTTCTGCTACATCAACTTCACTAGATTTTTCGGTTGTTTTCTTTTTTTATTTTCAGCAGCTCTCTTGTTCTTATTCTACAATTTATAACACTCTTATTAGATGTGCCCTTTCTTCTTGCAATACCTGCAAATGAGAGAAGCATTCAAAGGGGAGAAATTCTTCAAACGGGCTTTGTGAAGAAATGGACAAATCGGTTTGACACCATCTTTAACCCAAAACCTTAAGGTAATGGATTAATGGGTCTTCTCTCTTATAAACCCTTCACATAGGTCTTATACATGTTAGTTTACATGTAATTCATTTTTTATATTTACTCTATAAGTCATATATATGTATTATATATAATTTACCCACTTTATAAATGATCTATGTGCAATCCCTGTTTTAATATAGATATTTATACAAATGTTATATTCATCATCTTGATGTAACATATAGATAACGTATTTATAACATATTGATTTTATCATATATGTATCATATATATGCATATAATGGTTATATATATTTGATTTACATACTATATAGTATATACGTTGTGTATTTATATGTATTTATGTTGCATATGTACAAAATAAATCAATTGTATATTAATATATATTATATAATTTTTATTTGTTAAATAAGTTATATATTTTATATATGTTATATATGTGTTCTACATATTATTTATAATATACGATACCTATATATATGATTTGTTTCTTATATTGATAGCTTTATCATTATATAATTTAGTTAGATATAATAATGTCATATTTTAACAAAATAAACATACAAAAAATTGATAATATATTTTAGTGGGTTTGTGGTTTGTAAACATGTTTGGACTTTAAACCCAAACCCAGACATGTTCAAATTCATGTCATTTATGGGTTTGACTAATTTATTGTTTGTATCAATTTTTATTTATCCAAACCCTTTTATAATCGTATCATGTCATGTTCTAGTTCACATGTTGACTCTTAAATCGCTAACTCTAGTTCAAAGTAATTGTCAAGGTACCTTGGCAGTATCATTATTATAGTGTAAAAATTATAGAATTTATATTTTATAATTAGTTAATTAGTATCTAGAAATATTATAAAGAAAAAAAAAAAAATAGAAAATAGGAAATTAAAAAAAATAAGGGAAACACATGTGCTTGCACATGTGTGAAAGTTCTAGAAGTTTCTAGTTTTTTTTTCTTTTTAGGCATAAGGGAGTGCTATCATATTTTGTAAATATATACCAATCAATTATCAATGAAAAAGAAGAAGAAAAAAATTATCCACAAAATTGTGTATTGGTTCTCTGTATCTAGTATTTCAAAATCTACTTGTATTCGAGTAGAGTAGGCTTGTATTTAAGCCAAACAGCTTGTATTCAAGCCAATCCAACTTGCATTCAAGTTGGATTCACTCATTCTTAGTCCGCCACACTTTAATTGATATCAGAGCTAGCAATGATAATGGCTGACACCTGAGAAATTAAACCCCTAAAGGAAACTGTTCTGGCCGTGTTTAAGGAGTAGATTGAAAAGAATGAAAGCTAGATTTAAATGTTTTCCAGAGTGCTCCAGCAGCAGCCATCAGCAATGGAAAAGTAGAGTAAACTAGTTGATGAGCTCTAGAAGTGGGAAGATAATCTAAAAACAACAACACATGATAAGTCACAGCTGGTTGAAGTTAAGGAATTACACCAATTAGGTACGGTTCAAGAATATATAGAGGACTTTAAAGATTCTATTGATCAAACATTACCTAAATCTCATAAAATTAGCTTATTTTTAAGTGGCTTAAACCATGAAGTTAGACACTCTATTAGAATGTTTAGACTACTTAATTTATATCACCGATGAATTTAACACTAAACTCATAAACACACCAAAAAACCCATACCCATAACCACCCTACATCACTATCATTGACGCAAATCCTAGCACCCATGGTACCAATAATCCTTCACCATTAGAGGATCCAACTTTGCATGCCCTGGTTGAATCATAAAATAACAAACAATTCCTCAAAACCAACCCAGAAAACACCATAAACCAGCTTAACCAATTCACTGTTAACCCCTCTATACACCAAACACACATCAGCCTATTTCCAGCAAATGCACATAGACGCAAAACAACACTACACAAGCTACACTATCATTATGATTTGCAATCTACGCAAACCTAAAGGAGAACAAACCCATTCGTAACACAGTACACCCATACCAACCCATATGCGCACCACTTCAAACCCAACATGTCCATTTCTAGACACCTCTTGAACAACTTTCTAAGCATCAACTCAACAACAAAACAACCCAATGATAAATCCAGCACGCATTTAGAACAACAACTAGTAATTCAAAGGTGGAAAAAGAAAAGAAAGGCTTGGATTAATAGTAAAATGAATAGCAAATTAATAGTGGTATTGAGATTAGTGAAGCTGATTTGGTGAACAACCTTAGTACAATTGTGAGATCCCGTACAAAGGAATTCATGGAGGCACTTGTTGTTGGTGCCGATGTGAGCATAATTGGTCAATTTGGTGTCGAGTTCTGCTCCTCCAACCTTGTTGTTGAGAAAGTCATGGTTACCACTAGGCACAATGATGATGAGCGGCATGTGTAGGATTCTCAAGCCGGTAGGTCATTTACCATGACTAGAGATGACTCAAGGGAAAGTCTTGGTAGAGGTACCATTAAAGCACACACTGACTTGTTGTTGGCCATCACTGCACCCATCGATGTCATCAACCAAGAACACCTTCTCTCTCCTCAATTTTTCCTTTGCAAGCTACTACCCTTCTCATTCCTAAATCCCTAATTTCTAATTCTCCTTAGGTTTACAAAATCAACCATGCTACAATGACGATACACAATGATCTTATCCAAAATGGGTATGATCATGACCATTCTCTTCAAAACGCTATTGAGGAAGCTGGTGATCATAATGTTGGATTATATGAAGAGAGGTCAAGGTCTGATTGTGGGCAAGACCGTTAGTAAGATTATGTTCGTTGTGCCTATGTCCAGTATTTATAGTATGGTTAAGACACAACATCGTTCCATGGACCATGGTTGTAAGGATAATAACGTGGCAACCCTATGGTTAAATGATGATAGATTAAGGAAGGCCTTACATGTTATTGAGCAAAGCATGGTAACCCCATTTGAGCTTTGCATAAGAACGATCACAAATGTTGGTAGCATGATCAAGTTCCACAAAAACCTTACTTCCAAAGGCTACCAAATACTTATATACAATGGTGATCATGATATTCGTAGCTATTTACTGGTACCGAGGAATGGACAATGGTTGTTGGTTACAAGACCGTGGGAAAAAAGGGTCTTAGACTTTGATTAGAGAAGTCGCTGGATACATCTAAGGATATGGTAATAATCTTACTTTCTTATCTATCAAGGGAGTTGAACAAATATTGTCCAGATACAAACCACGAGAGGCATTGGATTTTTACAGCTGTTTTCTAATAGTGAAGGATAGTAGACAATTGTTTGCATGTGTGTCTTGGGAAAAGGGTCTCATAAATGCGAAGATTTTAATTTTAGATAAAAGAGGGAAAGAGGTGGATTTCTTGGTTATAGTTGGACTAAATTAGTCCATTTTTTATTGATATTATTGAAGGGTTTTGTTTAGTTTTTATGGTTGAGGTTGAGTTGTGTTTTGGGTTAGAAAAGACTATATGCATAATTTACATTTGAGGAAAAAGGTTTTTGAAGGATAGAAGAATGTTATAGGGTAAAAATTATAAAATTTACATTTTATAATTAGTTAATTAGTATTTAGAAATATTATAAAGAAAAAGAAAAAATAGAAAATTAGAAAAAAAAAAAAAAAGAGGGAGATACATATGCTTGCACATGTGTGAAAGTTCTAGAAGGTTCTAGCTTTTTCTTTTTGGGAATAAGGGAGTGCTATCATATTTTGAATATATATACCAATCAATTATCAATGAAAAAGAAGAAGAAAAAAATTATCCCCAAAATTGTGTATTGGTTTTCTATATCTAGAATTCCAAAATCTACTTGTATTCAAGGAGAGTAGGCTTATATTTAAGCCAACATAACTTTTATTTGAGTTGGATTCACTCATTCTTAGTCCACCACAATCCAAACATACATATTATGATACTATCTAATTGCTAAATTATACATTTAGAAAGACTGTATGACATCAAAAAGGATCACATATGAATTCTATTACTAGTTAATCCTTGGAAAATGACATAATTCAACAAAACAAGATCTTTTTGGATGCGCAATAAAAATGATGAACATATATAAGATACAACATCATAAATAGAACTTTCTAAATAACTGTCTAAGTAATATGATATTACAGACCATAACTTATATGTGAAATTCTCAAAATCTATAAAATGATGTTCAAACATCATCTAACATATATCACTAGATAGTACTATCCTATCTAACACGTGATACTTCTAGCTTTGAAACCTTATCAGTGCTATGCTCTGAGAAGATACCAGCCATGGATGAAGGATTAACTTGTAAAGATTGTAAGAGTGTGAGCATAAACCACAGGCTCAATGAATAACCAAAACATACCACATATCAAGCAAGTTATGAGCAATCATATGTGATACAACAGTCAAACATATGCTCAAACACAAACTTGGATAACCTAGAATCCAAACAAGATGGAGGTTTTCATCCTCTCATCAGGGTTAAAGGAACCATTATATAATGATCTACCTACTCAAGAGAAACTAAGCATACATGAATAATTACAACACTCACATTAATTATCTCTTTGTTTTATGGTATTTTAATACTCATTTCATGTTTCATGCCTTAGAAACTCTACTAAGTGTTAGTCCTGTCATATTGATATCATAGGTGGTGTCCTTCATTTCCCAGTAGTTCCTATGGAACCGAAGGAACAAAGGTAACCTTGTATTTACATGCCATTTATACACCAACCATTACTAAAGAACCAACATACTAATACGTAATACGCTATTACATTTATTTTATGCAGCTTATGCAAACTGTGCAATGCATGACTGTTTCATTTATGGTACCAATAGTTTTTAGTCAAGTTTAAGGTGGTCACATATAATATAGACATTCAACATGCTATATACATCCAAATCATCAGCAAGTCCGTTGTCACTTTCATTAAAATAGTTTGGCAAAACATCCATACACCTCATAACATATAGTATCCACATGTGTTCACAATCACTTCATTATTATCTTTATATTACATAGGTTGCTATACTATAAAACACAAGCAATATAATGTATCTCAGTTACTCACTTGTTCATGATGGCTAATTATAATAATCTTCAGGGAAATCCTTAAATTGATCGATTTCACCTATTATATGAATAAGGATATTCATTAATAAAACATATAATTTAGATAACTAAACTCCTATAAGTGTCTAAGTATCCTAAAATCGGTTTTTTATTCTTTTTATTCTTATTTTCTCATTTCTAATTCAAATTTGACTTATAAATAGTCGTTTTGAAGCTCATAAAATTCTCTATTTTCTAATATAACTATAAAGTTCGGGAAAAAAGATGTTTCTAGGTCTTGTTTTGTTTAATAACTTTATTATTAAGTGCTTATTACTTATATAGGTCTTTTAGTATGTCAATGTTAGAATGGTTTATATTTGCTATTTATTATTTATTTTCATTTTGCTTCTCTTGATTTACTTTTATGTTTATATCTATATTTAAGGCGATTACATTATCCTACACTCTAGTTACTATAAATTTATCTGGGTTTTGGAATTTTAGTGCCTATCGTGATAGTAAAATTTCAAATGTTATTTACCTCTATTTATAATCTTTATGTGTTCATGGAGTTAGGTAGATATCAAATGCCTATTAAACTTAAATTTTCTTTTAATGTGTATGTAGGGCCATGACATATAGGTATGGTTCCCAGGGTTTGATTTTGTATTAGAAAGAAGAGAAAATGGAGTTTACGATCTACACAGGGGGCTGCATGGGCTGTGTTGGAGGGAAGAATGATCCTCTATTTTCTACCCTCCTAATTTGCACGGCCTATGCTGGAGGGAAGGATGAATACTCTGTTTTATGCCCTGCTTATCTGCATGGCCTGTGCTGGGGGGTATAGAAATGTTCTATGAGTTTCCTTAGTTATATTGTCACACCTCTATAGGGCATCCTAGTTGTGACAATACATCATGTAACCATTTGAGACCTCTAAAAAGTTACATAAGTATTATACAACTAACATGCCTCGTGTAGTGGAAAGATATAATAGGATCGAAAGTTGTTTCGAATAAGAAAGATATTGTATAAATACATACATACATATATATAAATCATGAACAAAGATAAATAACACAAAGTCTAGACATCACATAGACATTATATTCTTGGTCTTCATAGGCTTCTCCTAAAAACTTTTAACTAAAAAATTTAATGGATTACAAAATAATTTAAAAGATTACAAACATCTAATCATAAGTCTCTATTACAAAATAGGGTCTTCCTTCATTCCAAGAATACACGGGTCCACATCCTATAATAATACCTACAAATGGTCTTGGTCTCGGTCTTCTTACTTATATTCCATTAAAATAACAGTCTAAAGGGGCATGAGCATTGAAAAGCTCAATAAGTAATAGAATCTTAACACAGTTCATTAATTTCAAACAATAGTTGATTAACGATCATATGTAATACATCAATCAACCATATGTAACAAACTTGGTTTGGATAACCAGAATCCAAACCTATAGGGATTTACGCCCTCCTTGGGGGCTGAAGGATTAATTAAGTAATTCACGCCCATGAGAACCCCAAAACTAAAGAAGGAGAATTCTTTCGATTCATTTACTATTTAAAAATAGATATGATATATACTCTCTACTTCATTTAGAACTTGAAAATTTCCCACTAAGTATTAATACTCTATAGCTAACTCCAACATAGACAACCTTATCAAAGCCTATTTAGTTCCTATGAAGCCTGCTTAGCTCCTGTGAAGCTGACAACCTTATAAAAACCTTAACCAGATTTATTAGACTCAATAAGCATTATAATAGAATCGAAATATTAACACGTGACATGAATACCATGCTAATGTAATTATGATGTTATGTAATGCATGTCAGTTTGAGTTTAAGCTCTAATAAGCTTTAGTCCATGTTACACGGTGATCACCTCAATTTCAGACACTCATCAATTCAAACTACACAACCATTATCAACCAAAAGGTTATCACTTTGAATATAAAAGTTTATCACTCATTCATAAACACATAATGAGCAAAGTCTTCAATCCCATGCATTTTGATAATTTAATTACATTTAAGATAATGTTCAACTGCTATGTTACAAGTACAATTAAAACGAAAAGATTCAATTACTCACCTGTGTATGGTGGGTAATCGTCATAGTAATCGGTTGGAAAGTCCAAGTCTTGATCATGAGATCTTATTAAACAACAAACAATATTCACTAATCATGCATCTATGTGGGACTTCTCTTAGTATTTAAGTATTCTAAACTTATGTTATTGTAATTCTATTTTATCAATCTTTAAGAAATTATAAAGTACTAAGCTAAATTATCTTTACTTAACTAGAAAAACATGTATTTAGCTTAATTTGGATATGTTATAGTATGAAAAAAATTAAATTTTAAGCCTTGATACTTTTGGAATCTCTAAAACTTAAAATATAAAAGTTGTAAAGCTCTTTCTAAGCTTTCCGTAGCCTCTTGAGTCTTGAATCACCTAAATCTGAGTTTAGATGAAAAAGTTACAATCAAATTACAAAACAGGAGAGGCTGGAAAATTTTGCAAATAGCCCCTACCGCAGCCTTTCAAATGGCCCGTTTGGGCCCGAACTCCATCCTAAATGCTACCACAACCCCCTAAATGGCCCGGTTGGTACTAGGGCTCATTCTAAACATCACCACAGCCCTTCAAACAGCCCTTTTGGACCTTCCATGAACCATAACTTCCTGATTTTGAATTTTCCACTTTCCAAACACATGTTTTGATCTTGAACTTCATCATACTCTGTAAACCCCGGAAACTTCCACAATATAACACGACTCTAGAATAGAATTAATGAACTAATTAGTAAACCTATAAGTTAATAAAAACCCAAGATTAGATACATGATTTAAATTTGGCTTGGTTAGGATCTATAAACTGAATAAAGAACTTTTTTTGACCCTAACTGATACTAAACACGAGATTTTGTATCTTGAATTGATAATTCAAGATATAATTAAAGGAAACTTCAAATTCCAAACCCGAATCCTTGTCAAACAAATAGATTAAATGAGGAAACATAAATATAAAAATTAAGTGACTACTTTTGCACTCAACAAAGACCCGAGGCTGAAACAATGAGTAGTAATGAACCTATACTTTGACTTTAACCCTAAAATTCGAGATTCCTAGTTAGTAATAAACTATATTGATAAGATTTCATAGTGGGTATCCAAATCTAAAATATATAAATAATTTAGCTTATATATCTGCGGTGATATTGAGTAATCGATCAAATATGTTTATAGTTGGGAAATGGCAACCTTAAGAAAAACCGTCAGAATTATAAATACACAACAAGAATATAAACTGGTATATAACTCAAGATCTAGACTCCAAACAAATATTTGAATTACACCAGTGTTCAAATTAGGGTTTTCTTAAGCTCTTGAAGCCTAAAACAAAAATTGACCAAATAAGCTTAGAAAACCTAAATCGCGGGGGATAAAATTTCAAAAACAAACAATCACGTAAAATTAAAACTTAAATTTATATTGTTTGATAAACTAAATATTTTATGGGATTCATTAAAAATATTTATGTGTAAAAACTCACTTATATTAGCTAAATTATACCCGATTAATGTAATAAACTCCTCGAAAATTTAGCTAAATATTATCTAAATAATATTATATATACAACATCACTTGCAGGATACGTTTATGCAAATTTGGAGGGTCTTGATCTTCTTGATTCAAGAGAGCCGAAATTGCACAAATAATTCAACCAAAGTCAACAAAAATCCAACCACAAGCCAATCCAAGTATGCCAAATCAATTCTAAATTAATGATAAGAGAACAATTGATGAAATAGTAACATATGGAGACAATTCGGATCAATTATGAAGGAAAAATGCACAGCAAATGTCCATATATTTCTCTATATATACATATATTAAGGACACTTAAAGAAGAAGCAAACAAACACCATCCTTTCCCTAACTTTCCAGATCCAAGCTACTCTTGATCAGAAGTTAAAACAGCCTGGGGATAAGATTTAAATCGCACCAACAACCCAGTTCGAATCAGAGGAAAAATATTACGAAAAAACGCTTAAAACGAGCTTAAGGCAAGTTGATGTAATTCAACGTGTTTTCTTTCAAAACTAAGGATTGAGACTGACTTCTGAATATCTTAGGAACCTAACCAACACAATCAGGAGCTTCGGATTTCATTGGAGAGGCTCAATGAAGGTAATTTCCGAAAACCCTAGTTTACCTTGATGATTCGAAAAATCGTGGAACATGTTATTGTTTTGATGTTTTATTGTGATATTTAGGTAGTTTAATGTCTTAGGAGCTTAAAGGAGCTGGAAAACCAACCTTTTAACGTCGGAAATGGGTCGAAATCAACCACGTTCATCGGGGAAGACGATGAACAGTACTTCCCCGATGAGCACAGGGGGAAACATGGGGCGTGTTCCACCGATGTACCCCTCGGCGAAAAAAAAAAAGAGGCTAATTAAATTAAATTATAGAATAATTAATTATATAAATAATTTTAAAATTATTATCATTTCTTTATTTATTTTTCTATAAAGATCATAAGTAATATTATCATTTAGTAATATAACATCAAAATTTCTGAAATAATATTATATGTAAACTCTAAAATAAAACTCAAAAGTTAAGATTAAAGTTATTTTAGTAATATTATTTGATAAGAATTTACAAATTAGTATGGATTAAATTATAAGACAAATATTACAAGTATTGTTATTATGAAAAGTAATTGTTTTACTTTATTTTATTTTATTGTCTTTTTCGGAATTATTATTATTGTTGTTGTTGTTGTTGTTGTTGTTGTTGTTGTTGTTGTTAGTTAGTTAGTTACTAATATTTTTATTACTTGTGGTAAAAAGGAAAATTTTGAAAATAATTGTAATTAAGTTAACAAATCTTTATATTAATAAATTTATTTTCATTAAGATTGTATTTAATTAGTTTATAGGAAAAAATTTTACGAGTTTAGTAAATACTAAATATGTATTTATATAAATAATTGTAAATGATTAAATAACAATGGAAATTTAAATAATCCAAATTTGTGAATATAGAGATGTCTATATTTTACGAGAAAAATTTATTAAGTAAATAAAAAGAAAACTGATAGTTTTAAACAATGAAATTAAATTTAACTAAATTGTTCAAATTCTTGAATACCCGATTAATATATTTAAATATCAAACCAAAATCAAATTAAGTACCTTGAGATAAAGATGAATTAGTACTTAAGTATCATCTTCAAAGAATTAGTTAATAATAAAACGGAAACCTAGCAGCACATTAGGACACTTAAATATTTATAAGAGTTAGGTTATATGGTCTTGTATCATTAGTGACTATATTAATCATCTCAATAGGTAACTCGGGTATTGGTGAGGACTTTCCAGACGATTACTACGATTGAATAACATGAGCAGGTGAGTAACTCAGTCTTATTACATTGATTGTGCTTGTAAAGCTAGTGAACCTTAAATAAAAGATAATAAAAATTTGGTGTACTGTTTGGTTTGTGGAAATTGTGTATTGTATTGATTGCCAAGTCACTTTATTATAAGCGATAACATAGTTGCATATGTCTTTATTGCCTATATAACATAATTAAATGTCTATAATGCTTGATCACCTTTAAATTGATTAAAAACTACTGGTACCATAAAAGAAATTTGTCATGCATTACAAATTTTGCATAAATAGCATTTGAGTAAGTGGTAGCCTACTACGTGTTAGTTTTTCGGATCTCTGGTAATGCTTGGATTATCTAGGCAAGAAAGCTATTAGTTAATTGCAAGATTACCTTTGTTCTGTTAGTACCATAGGAACTAAATGGTAAATGAAGGACGCCGCTTATGGTATTGGATAGAAATAGCTAACACTTAGTGGAGTTTCTAAAGCTAAATCAGGAAATAAATAACAAAACACGATAAGTTCAAAGAGATAACTAAATTGAATATTATTATTTCCTGAAAGCTTAGTCTCTCCTGGTTAGGTGGACCATAGATTGTAATCCTTCAACCCCGATGGGAGGATGTAAATCTTCATCATGTTTGGATTCCGACTTATCCAAACTTGTAATGTACACATGTTTGATTGATACATTTCATATGAATGTTAAATAACTTGTATGTATTATGTGGTAAGTTCAAGTTATTCACTGAGGTCGTGTTTTAACTCACACTTCAACAGCCCTTTCAGGTTTACTCTGCGACCCTGGCTCATTACTAACAGGAGCATAGTCCCGGTAAGAAATTAGAAGCCAGAAGCTTAAAGACTAGTATAGGATCAGAATATATGTATCTCTATTTACCTTTTAGTTGCAAGTATTGTGAATTAGAATCATTAACTAAGGGTTGTAAGGGTTTATAAAGCATATGGTCTGTAATATCTTATTAATGTGATAGTTGTTTACTAATTTATGCCTCATATATATTTGTGCATCTTATCCAAGCAACTTAAAGATCCTTTTTAGTGAAAACATGTCATTTCCGGAAGGTAAACTAGTAATGGGAATCAAGTGTTTCTTGATTACTACTACTAGGATACCCTCGGGGCGTGACACACTCCATCACTAACATACATGCACCATATATCCTTCCAATAACTTTACATGACCATAACACCAAAAACCTACCCACCATATCAACTACAAACAATATCAACTCCATGCAACCAACAAAAGAGCAAAAACTCCTTAAGCTAAGACTTTAACTACCAAATTCAACACTACATCATTCATTCAACTTCAACATCACCAACAACAACAAACCCAACATTAACTAGTAGGAACTCTATGTTACACTACTTAAATTACAAAATTACAAAGAAAAAGCATATTTTACTTACCTAGATGAGTCTTTACTTGTTGACTTGCCCTTAAGATGGATTTTTGAGGAGTTTTAGAAAAAAAATTGATGAGTGAAAGATGGAAAGGAAGAAAGGAAAATGTGTCTATTAAAAGAGAGAAAGAGAGAGATTTTTGCAAATTTTTAAGTGATTTTTGTTATATATAAAGGTACAAAGCTTTGTTGACTTTTGGCATTAAGAAAGCTATTGAGTGTAGGTGTGTATATGCTAGTTATTATGGGCATTAAGGCCAAAAGTTGCTAAAAATAGAATTAGATTTGTATTTAAAATGTATCAATAAATCATTAGTTGAATTCAATACAAAGTTTTAACAAAATAAGTTTATAAATTTTATTTGAATAGAAGTTTTCTTATGGAAATTTATATTGGAATGCCCTATAATTTAAAGATTCAATTTATGAAATCTAATTTTTCTAAAGAAGTTTAGAAGTAAATAATTGATATACAACTTGAAATGAGTTACTTGTACTATTAGATCTTTAAAGACTTAGCTAATGAAAAATTTGAAAGTAATTGAATTAACATGCAACTTTAAAAAGACTTAATTGAAATTTTGAATTATTCTTCTTATTTATCTTATTTCATACATGTTAATACACTTAAATCTAATGATCAAAACATTCATTCAAAATTATATACTAAAACTTCATGGATTTTTAATTTTATTTTCTTAATTTATTCATGGAAAAACTTAGGGATTACATATATGATCCGATACATGTTATAGCTATAGGGCCGAAAATAGTACTAGAGTTCCTAAATCCTATGTGATCTAGATCTCATTCTAAGAACTAGGTTATGTGAGTATTCTATTGAACATGTTATATGTTTGATTATGTAGCATGCATGGTAGATCGAATTTTCTATAGGAGCCATGATTTATTATAGGGTTTCTAAAATTTCTTTTTGCTAAGTTCCACTTCATAGATCATGTCATATGTGTTTTCTACTAAGTTTGAACTAGATTAAATCTTGGAACATACATGGTAAGGTCCATTTCTTGCATGAACCATGCACTATAGTGTAATGCTCCTAGTGTACATTTTGATTCTTCATGAAATTTAATTCCGCAATAGTAGCTTGGCTAAGATAAAATATGATTGAAGGGAGATTATTAAAACAAGGTGTTGGCATTCTTAAACTCCTAGGAAAGCCAAACATGTAAAGTCCACCATAGCTTCATCTTATAAAGTTTTTCCTAGTTTTCTAAACATAATACATATAAGCTATAGAATAGGATAGATATTGCCTTGTTTGGATGAATGTTTGAAGTGATAAGCACTTCCTTTGCTAGGACCAAACCTATGACTAAGAATAATGGAATAAGTTCTTATATATTTCTAAGAATAACTAACTTATTTAAGATCATACCTTACCTTTGACTCTTGATTCTTGAGGTTTGATTTGTTCTAGTCAAAGTGGGATGTTGTGATGCTTTTTTATGCTTGGAAATGGGTTGTTTTTTTTTTATGTTTTTGATTAAAAGAGAAGTAGGCTTACGTTGATAAAGGAAAAAGGAAAAGTGTTGCTTTGTTTGTTATTTTCTTCTTGAGAGAAAGTGGGGCTTATTGTGGATCAAATGAGGAAAAAGGTGAAGCTTATTTTCCTTGTTGAACTTGACTTATTTAAAAAGGAAAAGAAAAACTTATGGTTGTAATTTGAAGACATAAAGTGACTTTGTTGGTTTGTTAATTATAATCTTTAAACGTCAAGTTGCAAGAAGATTAATTAATGTTGATTTATGTGCTAGAGGTTAAAAACTTCGGCTACTTAAGGTGGGGTTTAGATTTTGTTTTCTATCCCTTAATTGCTCCTTAATGCCAAGCTTCAAGTGAGTTTTGTTTAGAGTAGGAAGTGTTCGTGTAGTCAACATGTTGTCTCCTAAAAGCTTAGTTGGATTGCTCTAATTGGAGCTTGTGTATCCATTTGCTTGAGTTTGTTGACTTAGTCTATTCCTAGAAAATTCCAAGGCAACATAAAGTGAAAGAAAGAAATGGAATTGTGTTTGGCTTTTCAAAATTCTTTATGAAATTATGGTGCAAGAAGGGGAAATAAAGCCATTTTTGTAGCAAGTTGTTATGAGCTCAATTCCTTCATTAATTGTACTAAGGTATTTGGAAGCTGTTTATTTGCTAACATGTCATTTTCAAAATGCTTGTGTTGACAATTTAACTTATTTTAAAGAAGCAAATGATGGTGAACACAATTCTATTTTTATAAGTTACTTATATAATTATGCATTTACGTTAACCCATAAAATACAAGATCATACACGTTTAAATGGATTAGTTATTTGGAGTTTATATCTTTACAAGTTCATATAAGGTATCCACTATATTCCTAGATTAATCTTGAGTTTAAAGTTTACGTGATTGAATGTTTTTAGAGTTTTATCTTACGCAATTTGGGTTTTCTAGGCCCGATAGATCAAATTAGGGTTTTAGTCCCTATAGGCTCAAATTCTCTAACTAAAACAACGGTGCAATCAAAATCTTTATTTGAAGCTTAGATTACTAGTCATGGATTTGTTTTCATTCCTATTGCGTATTTATAACCTTAGCGGTTCATCTTTTAGTTATTGTTTTATAACTCATAGGTCTTATAAATAGATCGTCTTTTATTGTATTTGAAATCTAGGGTTGCTTCTAATTATATCTTGAGTTATTGGCTCAAACAGAACCTTGTTTTTGGTATTAATTAGGGTCAAAGAAATTTCTATTCGGTTCTCAAACTATAAATGAGCCCATTACTACTCATAGATTCATTATAAGGTTTTCTTTCTTCTTTTTTTTTTTATGTTGGGTCTTAAGTTCACTATCTAATTCACATTTTCCATTCAATTGATTCATACTAGTGTGGAAATTCCTAAGGATTATAGTAACACCACATCCATGAGATATAAATCAAGAATACCTAGAATAAATATTGCAGTAACCTAATTTTACCTAACCATACTTGTCAATAATTATCCCAAAAAGGTCGTAACTATCAATTGCCCTCAATCATAAGTGTCCCTTGGTATTTACTTTAAAATAATTTTAGCACTAAAAACTTGCAAGCTCACATTTGCCACTTCTTTCTCAGATTCATAAAACGTACCCTTCCTAAAACCCTCAAATCAAAATCTATACCCCATTTTCTTAATGAATATAATTAGTGTGGAATGCTAACTACACTATTTTGTGCAATACGTAATAATCCACATGACTATAAATTCCTCTGTTATGTTTTTATTTGATGAATTACAAAAAAGATGACACATCATTTTCTTTCGTTTTCTAGTAACTCTGAAGAAACACCCCCCCTTCCTTCACAAAGATAAAAGAAAGATAATTTCATAAGAAATATAACAATGCTATTGAGGCTAGGTCAGACATTAGGTGCAGAACGTCTTCTAAAATGCTTCATTTTGTAAAACATGTTCCCTGTTCTAAAATCTATATAATGAATTTATCTATGTTGCACTTACAAAGCATTTAAGCGAATAAGAAATCCATTCACCATCAAAGATCCTATGGTGAAAAACAATAACTAATCGTAATTAATCTCCAAAATCACAAGACTAATTAGCTAGATCAACAAGTATACACCATATAGAAATACACATGTACATGAAATTCGATTTTTTTTCAATTTTGTTGTAAACTTATTGTCATCGATTGTGGAGGTTTGATTGATTGAGATCCTCATCGTCGTCAATTAGTGGATGTTGGATGCTTAATAGTGGAGATTATAGAGAGGAATAGGATATGGGTCGCCAATAGTACGAATTGCAGTGAGGAATAGGAGAATACATGATGGGGCAATTGAGAAGAAAATGAAATAAGGTTTAGGGCTTCAATATATGTGATAGTTATGGCTAAGAAGAGAATGGAATAAGATAGGATTTCAACATTCATCTATTTATATATATTTTAAATGATTATATAAGTATATTATAAATTATATATATATAAATACGGACCAAATAATTGGAACCATTGGTTTCTAGTATCTATAAACCAAAACCAAAACCAAAAGCCGTCAAAATTAAAAATGCTAATCATAAATTGAAACCAATGGACCGATTAACTATTTTTTATTAGTTTTCTAGTTTAGTCTCAATTACCCTAAACATTTGATTATTTTTTCTGCACCACTAAGCTTTAATTGTGGATAAATGAACCAA
The DNA here is from genome assembly GCA_024138025.1 of Combretum micranthum. NCBI lineage: Eukaryota > Viridiplantae > Streptophyta > Magnoliopsida > Myrtales > Combretaceae > Combretum > Combretum micranthum. Next base: position 808,071 of record JAMXBD010000175.1, read on the forward strand.
CGATATGAAAAAACCACAGCTTATATTAGTCAGTTTCTTGGGAATGAAACTGTCAATAATATTGCCATGGTATGAGACATAATTATGCATGAAAGTAGCGAATTAATATATCCATAACTAATGCGAGAGAAATACTAATGAAATTATTTGTTACTTAGAATTTTTATTAAAATTAATTACTTAAATAAGATTTAAATAAAATTAATTATCATAATACAATTTTGACAATGCATGTGTTAAATTAGAATATATTATTAGTGCATTTTTAACCATATATCACGTGTTAGACATGCAATATAAACACAATGTCCCCTCTAATAAACAAGATATACACGTCTATCCAGTCTTATAAACAGAATACAAGTATATCTAGTCTTATAAACATGATATTTGTTAACTTATACTATATATATAATAGCTTTCTATTGTATTTTGTATATAGCAGTTTTAATTTTTTTAATCTATTACGCGTGAAGCTACCATAATAGGACATCTGTTTTTTTTTTCTCTTGTATATAAAGCTGTCTCTATATAGAAAGTACAGAATATATCAATTACATTTTAACACTTCCGTTCATTCCTTTTCAAATCCGAGGGTTTGCAGTTGAGTCTGAACATGGTTCTTCTACTTTCCTCTCGAATGTAAGTGATTCCTATCCTAAAATCAACACAGTTAGGAAACATTAGATGGTATCAGAGATGATTTGAAGTTTTTTTCAATTTGATATTGTTTTGTTTCTTGTTGAAGTTGCATTACGATGGCTGCGAACATAAATTAGAATTGTGTTGATCCATTATACTTGTCTTATTCTGATAATCCATGAACGATTATCAATAATGTTGTTTTTAATGGATCAAACATTTTGAATTGGAGTAGATCAATCAAATTAGCTTTGGGAGCAAAGTCAAAATTAGGGTTTCTTGATGGACCCTTTAGTAAACTTAAGTTAGATCCTATAAATGAACAGAGATGGATAACTTGTGATTCTATGGTTAGATGTTGGTTGTTGAATACCATGACAAAAGATCTGGCTGAGGTTTTTGTTTATGCGAAATCCACTATTGAACTTTGAAGTGATGTATGTGAAAGGTTTGGTTTATTAAATGGACCTCTTCTATATTAGTTGCAGAGTGAAATTGCTAATTTCAGACAAGGAAGTGCTAGTGTTTCAACGTATTAAATTGAAACGAATTTGGGATGAACTAAATGATCTATCTTGCGTTCCTATCTGTTCTTGTGGTGTGATTGATCATTGTAGCTACAATTTGGTATAGAAGTTTCTTGAGATAGATAATAGAACTAAACTGGTTCAATTTCTCACAAGGCTAAGTGATGTTTTTGAGAATACACAAAGCCATATACTATCAATGGATCCTCTACCTTTAGTAAACAAGGCATATTATATAGTTTACCAGGTAGAGAAGCAAAAACAAGTCACAAATAGTGTTAGAATGAGTCATGAAAATGCTGCTTTTTTTTAGAAATCAGAAAAGAGACGTAACAGATAGAAAGATCATATCAGGAAGACCTGTATGCACATATTGTAAGAAAACAGGGCATGATGTGGATCGTTGTTTTGAGCTACATGGATTTCCATATTGTTATGAATCAGGAAAAGAAAAAAAAAAGGTGTTAAAATTGCAGCTCATGTTAACACTCCATGCGTGGATACTCCACTTGAAGACAATATCCTAGCAGTGGTGAACCACATAATTTCTTTAGGCCTACTAGTCAATTCATAACCAAAATATGTGAAGAAGTGGTTCGCATGTTGAAAGATCAGGATTCTCCAGGTTTACAGTTGCCCTCAACTGATATGACACATGATTCTTTCATGTCTTCTTCTGGTAATTACTTCACTTTTGCTTCTTGTTCATCTAGTTTTAGCAATGATGGTTCTTAGATTGTTGATACGGGTGCTACATAAACCAATAAATATCAGACTACCTAATGGCACAGTGAAGATAGTAAACCAAATAGGACAAATAATTCTATCAAAACATATTACCCTCCATGATGTGTTACTTGTACCTGAACTTCATTTTTTCTTTTTTTTGTCAGTCCACAAATTGCTTTTACACACTAGTTTAACTGCAATCTTTGATTCACACACTTTTACCTTACAGGACCCGAATTCTAAAGTAGCTATTTTGAAGGCTGAAAATCTTGGAGGACTTTATGTCATAAAATTCCAGAAGCCTTTACTCATTTGTCATTCTTCGATGTCTGTAAACACTACTGATGATGTTGAACATGTAATCTCCACTTCAAAAAGTTTTTCTATACATTGTTTACATAATCATCTTGGTCATGTGTCGATTTCAAAGATGAAACATTTGTCTGATTGTAATAAATCACAATTAAGTGACTTCTCTTGTGATACTTGCTTTCTTGCAAAATCACATCGTTTACCTTTTGTTTCTAGATCAACTAGTTTTGAACATGCTTTTGACTTGATTCATATTGATGTATGGGGGCCTTACAACACATATTCTCTCTCTAGTGGGAAATTTGTTCTAACCATTGTTGATGATAGGATTAGATGTACTTCAACTTACCTTATGGTTTGCAAGTCTCAAGTTTATTTCATCTTGTCAAGTTTCTTTGCCTTTGTTAAAAATCATTTCCAAGTTTACCCAAAATACATTTGAACAGATCAGGCCATGCAGTTTTATCACAAATTTGTCAAGATTTATTTGTATCCCATGGGATCATTCATAAAAAATCAGTAATATATACTCTACAACAAAATGAAGTAGTTGCGAAGAAGCATAGGCACCTTTTAGAAACAGCTAGGGCCCTTCGCATTCATGCCAATCTCCTTAAATATTTTTGGGGTGAATGCCTTCTTACTGCCACTTTTCTTATAAATAGGATGCTTGTAGAACTTTTACGATGAAAATCACCTTATGAAACACTATATCATAAGCCTCTCAAGTATGATGATCTTAGAGTCTTTGGATGTCTATGTTATTCTATCCTTCATCCTAAACCAAAAGATAAATTTAATGTACAAGGGAGACGTTGTGTTTTTGTTAGCTCCCCTTCAGGTCAAAGGGTTACAAATTATTTGATCTAGAAACTCATCAACTCTTTATTAATAGAGATGTTCATTTTTTCGAACATATATTTCCTTATCTACTTTTTAATCCTTCCATTTTTGCCAATTTGTCATCAGATTATGTCTCCTCATTAGCTAATGTTTTAACAATACAAGAACCTCGGAGCTATCAAGAAGCAAAATTGGATCCTAATTGGGTAGAGGTTATGAATCAAGAACTTTTAGCTTTAGATTCAAATCAAACTTGGATTCTCACTTCTTTACCTCCAGGAAAACGTGCAATTGGATCTAAATGGGTTTATAAAATTAAGTATAAACCCAATGGAACAATAGAGAGATATAAGGCACGGTTGGTAGCTAAAGGATATAATCAAGTAGAAGGAGTTGACTACACCCATACGTTTTCACTAGTGGCCAATTTAGTTTCAGTTCGTGTTGTTCTTGGGGTTGCTGCTATTAAACAATGGCATGTTCACCAACTTGATATGAACAATGCATTCCTACATGGATAAATTGAGGAGGATATATACATGAAGCCTCCTGATGGTTACTCTTCAGCACAATCAGGACAGGTTTGTAAGCTTGTGCGTTCCCTTTATGGGCTCAAACAAGCATCAAGGCAGTGGAATCAAGAATTTTGCAAGTTTATTCTTCACAATCAAAAGCTGATTATTCTATGTTCATGAGGCGTACTTCATCTAGTTTTCTTGTGTTACTTGTCTATGTGGATGATGTGCTTGTAGCAGGAGACTCACTTGTTGAAATTATAGATGTAAAACAAAAGTTGCACTAAGCTTTCACTATCAAGGATCTTGGTGATGTTTGATTTTTCCTTGGCATAGAACCATGTCATTTGGAATTTGGTTTTGTTTTGAATCAATGCAAGTTTGCCTTGGATATCTTGAGTGAAGTAGGATTGATAGGTACTAAGGCTATGCATGTTCCTTTTCAACCTAGATAGATTCTTACAAAAGCATCTGGGGATTTATTGCCTGATCCAAGCCTTTATCGACGTATTGTTGGTCGATTTCTTTACTTGAACATTACGAAACCTGATTTATCCTACTCGATTCAAAAACTCAGTCAATATGTTTCATCTCTAAGGAATTCTCATTTACATGCAGCTTTCCAAGTGCTTAGATATGTAAAAGATACTATTGATTCCAGATTACATCTATCTGCTTCAAGTATTTTTTATCTGGTTGGTTTTTGTGATGTTGATTGGGCAGCATGCATTGATGACAAACACTCTTTATTTGGTTATTGTGTATATCTTGGACAATCTGTTGTTTCTTGGAAATCTAAGAAATAACCAACTGTTTCCACTTCCTCGACTGAAGCTGAATACCGTAGTATTGCTTTTCTCACCAAAGAGTTACTTTGGATTTCTTTTCTACTTAAAGATCTGGGTATTTCTCTGTCTTTACCTGTAACTATACATACTGATAGTAAACCAGCTCTAATGATGGCAGAAAATCCATGTCTTCACAGTAGGACAAAACATATTAATCTAGACATACATTTCCTTCGTGACCACATAGCTTCGGGTTTTCTGCATGTCAAACATGTTCCTTCTTCAGCTCAAATAGCAAATTGTTTGACTAAGCATGTTCGTGAAGCACAACTTCGAGATGCTTTTTGCTAGTTAGGCCTTCAACCATGGCCAACTTGAGGGGAGATGTTAACTTATACTATATATATAATAGCTTTCTGTTGTATTTTATATATAACAGTTTTAGTATTTTTAATCTATTGCACGTGGAGCTATCGGAATAGGACATTTGTTTTTTTTTTTTTTCCTCTTGTATATAGAGTTGTCTCTGTATAGAAAGTACAGAATATATCAATTACAATTTAACACTTCTGTTCATTCCTTTTTAAATATGAGGGTTTGCAATTGAGTCCGAACATGGTTCTTCTACTTTCCTCTCGAATGTAAGTGATTCCTATTCAAAAATCAACACTGTTAGGAAACTTTAGAATATCTTTTTATGGCATACAAATTTTATATTGCGTCTTATACACACGATATATGTACAAAACTTATATCACGTTTTATATGTGCGATCTTATAGTACATTTTGCTAGTTATTTTCATTTCACCAATATTTTTATAATCTCTCTTATAAGTGCTATATATATTGATCACCCATATAATAACTACGAGATATTAGTTTGACTTTGAATATTGTATATTGGAGCTTGATGTAGAGCCAACACGCGGGGGAAGTTTTCATTTGTGATCCCTCTAAACGTTAAGAGTCTTTTTGGATATTCTGTTTATAATATCTATATTTTATCTGTTTATAATTTATATTTAGTCTGTTTTATATATTTATGAGTAAAAATATTTATTTTTTTATTTATATTTATTTATTGATAAGTATATTTGCCGTCTGCAGGCCGACAAAACCTAAGTCAATATGAATATCGAACACATTTGGTACTTACCTGAATGCACCGTGGTTGGATAAGTTCACAGACTTGTAAAGACGACCCCAAAAGATGACATTGACAATTTGGCACTCGCCGGTCTTCTGAATTGTCTTAGTCAATCCTTCCACTTCTTAGTCTCATTGCAATTCAGAATAAAAAAAAAAAAAAAAAAGAGTTGCATAGGTCGAGGCCACATTTTTCTTTTTTTAGCCGCTGGGTTCACATTGAAAATGTTGAACTTTCTCAATTATTATTATAACCCCGTTTTTCCAAAGTGTCAAAATCTTTTTTTTTTTCATCAAACATGTCAAAATCAAGTATCGACATATTGAGTTTGATTTTTGCATTAGCGTATTATAATGATCTTATGAAGCCACATTGTAATAGTACTTGTGGTACCAAAAGAAAAAAAAAAAAAAAACAAAGTGCACTTCATTAGCAATGTTTACATCCTCTCGATACATTGCATCAAATCCCCTTTACGTGCTTTACATCATTGATGTACTATTTCATGATAGAGCAAGCCTCGGATTATACCATTGCAAAAATGAAAAATACATATGGAAAAAGTTGTTCTTGGTTTATAATTGAATAATTACATCAAGATAAATTGAACAAATAAACAATTGAACAAAATCAACACTCTTTAAATCACTAATACATTAATATTTTCTTAAAATATATTTATGAGATGATACCAATAGGTTTATAGCTCAGGAGTATTAGCTCTCATCTCTTAAGTAAAAAATAAATATTCGAATTTTCCACCCTATTATAATTGTTGGAGAAAGACGAAAAAAAAAACCATAATCATAAAACCTATTTCCCCTGTTTAATAATATGAAAAAATGAAAATCTTTGTCAAACATTCTCTTAATGTTTCTATCATAGGTTAGTTGAAATTATTTCCACTCATAATTCGATTTTACATGCATTATGAAGGTGGACGAGACTTTTAAAAGATTCTAATATTGCAACCCATGATAAGTACTAGTAGCAAGACTTTTAAGATTTCCATACAACTTCCTTAATCTTGGTAATTTCAAATGCAACAACTTAATTACTAGGGCACATGGCATCTAGAGCCATGGTTCTCTGGTTCTTTTTCGTTCTCATCTTTGCCATTTCTTATCCGCCAGTGGCATCTCAAATAACTTATGCATTCCATTATTGCAATTTTTATAGCTACTATACTCCTTATGGCCAGTTCGGGCTCAATCTCGGCAGGCTCCTGGCTAAACAACTTTACATTGAAGGAGGCCACTCCGGCTTCTATAATACAACCGAAGGGGACGATGATGACAAAGTTTACGGTCTTTTCCTATGTAGGGAAGATGTTGATCCTAGTATATGCCAGAGGTGCATCGACACAGCAAGTGTAGATGTACAAAAAAAATGCCCTGGATTAATGGAAGCTATAATATGGTATGATGAGTGCCTTTTGCGGTATTCCAATAAATCTTTCTTCTCTATTATGAACGATTGGCCATCTAGGTTCATAGCGTACGAAAGTAATGTCGAACTCCCTGACAAGTTCCGTGAAACAGTTATGAAAGCCTTCCAGGAAGTAGCAACATTGGCAGTTTCCAATCCATCCCGTCGTTGGTATGCGAATATCAGTGTTAGTGTTTCTTACACTGTAAAATTGTATGAGTTTGTGCACTGCACGCCCGATTTAGAAAAGTCAGATTGTATGAAATGCTTAAAGGTTGTGGCTTCCATATTGTCTGCTAAGAGTCATGGACAGGCAAGCGTGAGAGTACTTCTGCCAAGTTGCAGTATTCGCTATGAAGTCTATGATTTCTATGGAAATCTTCCTAACCCGGTGCAGAAGCCTGCTCCTCAGCCAGTAAGCAACACAACTGCCAGCAATAACAATGGTAAATTTTTTTCTAATTGTTGAATAGATTTCCAATTATATAAATGAAAGATGACTTGGAAATATTGAAATTATACAACACAATTGCAGGCAATGATAATGGTAAAATTTGTGCTCATTAGGCATGTAAAATACCTGTATGAAATCTTAAAATCTACAATAGTTCTCATATTTTTGAATCACAGTGAATAACTAGTCCATCCATGCATGAACAAAAAAGTGAAGTCGAGGCATTCATGGAATTCTCATTAAACACGGACAAATATGATTGGGAAAAACACGGATGAAAAACCTATTTAGGATAGGAACAACATTATATGGTGGTAGTGGAAAAGCTTTACATATGTGTATCTTGATTACAATCCAAATTTTTCTTGTGTCTTAGGAATTCCTGCCAGGAAAGTAGTGTGGATTCTGGTAAGCTCAAGCTTATCCATATGCTTAATTGTTTTACTAATTGCTTTTGGTGTTTCCGAAATCAGAAAAAGGAAGTTCAAGAAAGGTAACAATTAATTCTACAATAAAAAATTTTGAAACTACTGGTGTTCTTTTGATCATGGATGACTTAAGTTTCTGCTTAATTGAAGAGGAGGAGAACAGCCGGATTGTACAATTGCTAAACCTGGGAAAAGAAAATATTGGAGAAGTGTTGTCAGAAGAAAATATTAGAGAAGAAAAACTAATGGATTCTGCAGAATTTCCCCTCATGAAATTCAACGTCATAGACGAAGCTACAAATCACTTTTCAGATAATTGTAAACTTGGAGAAGGCGGATTTGGCCCAGTGTATAAGGTAAGAGTACACTACCATTTCGCGAATTGGATTGTTTTTGGTTTACTCATCAAGTTTGAAGCTGTTAAATATCATACTCGATCGAAGATACCTGATTATCTTCAAACTTCAGGTGCAAATTATTTGCTTAGATACACTTGAAATTGGAATTAATAATGTTCATGGTGGAGTGAAATTGTGTTTTCCAGGGGACATTAGCTGATGGGAGACAAATTGCGGTTAAGAGGCTGTCGAGAAGTTCAGGGCAAGGGCTCGTAGAGTTTAAAAATGAAGTTCTCCTAATTGCCAGATTACAGCACAGGAATCTCGTTAGACTTGTTGGATGTTGCATTGATAATAACGAGAAGCTTTTAGTTTATGAGTATATGCCCAACAAAAGCTTGGATAACTTCATTTTTGGTATAAACTTCAGACATTGTGGAAGCTTTTGGTTTGAAAAACAAAAAACTATAACTATGAAATTTCATCCGTTGAACTTGCATTTACAGGATCAAATACAAATGTAATACTAGATTGGAAGACACGTTTCGGTATTATAAATGGAATTGTCCGAGGCCTTCTATATTTACATGAGGATTCTCGCCTAAGAATTATTCATAGGGACCTTAAAGCCAGCAATATACTGCTTGATGATGAAATGAATCCAAAGATTTCTGATTTTGGAATGGCACGGATTTTTGGGAGGAAGCAAATCGAAACCCAAACAGATAGGGTTGTTGGAACTTGGTAAGCTTCAACAAATGATATGTCTTTCTCTACAAACCTTGTTGTTAATTTTAAGTACATATGCGTTCTCATGAATGGTCCATATAATTTACCAAAAGCTAATGAAATTGTTAGTTCCTAACATATGACGATGATGGTGCATATAAAAACAGCGGATATATGGCTCCAGAGTATGCAATGAGAGGACAAGTTTCTATAAAATCAGACATCTACAGCTTTGGGGTTCTGCTACTAGAGATCGTTTCGGGAATAAAGAACACAAAATTTTACCAATACGAACAGGGCGTAAACTTTCTTACTCATGTATGTTCCCACAGCCTAGATACCATTTTAAAGAGTTAAAATCCACAAAATTTCATTTTATTAACTTGCACCTATTTGCTACTATGGCAGGCATGGAAGCTGTGGACTGAAGGCCGAGGATTGGAGCTAACAGATTACTCGATTCGAGCAACTTGCGATGCGGCTCAAGTGCTGAAATGCATCCACATTGCAATGCTGTGCGTACAAGAAGCTGCAACAAATCGACCAAACATGTCCATGGTCATGCTAATGTTGGGAGGGGACATCGTTACCCTACCTCAACCAACACAACCGGCATTTTCGGCTAGGAAACACGTTGAAATACTGAACTCTATACAAGAGAAAATCCAAGCTGCCTGTAGTGTTAATTTGGTGACTCTTTCGAACATTTCTCCCCGTTGACTACGCTCTGATGTTACGAACCATGATTATTAAGTATATAGTTGATTTTTGCATGCAACCAAATCAAGATAGATAGAGTGTCTTTGTTTTATAGAAAACATGTTCAATTTTTTTTCTGATATTTTTATATTATAATCGAAATTTTATGGCTATCATATATTATGGTTGTAGTATTTAAGAAGTTGTTAATTTAGGAGTGTCAAAATTTGAAAGTCCAAAAAGAAACCCCAGGCTAATAATGAGTTTTAGCAGCTATATAATATGGCATTGAAATAAATAAAGAATATAATTATCTTCTTTAAAAACATCAATTATTGTGATTTTTCTAATTTTTTATTGACATTTCACAATATCTAATCACCCTTACCTTTCAGCATTAGCTATTATTAAAAGGTATTAATAACCTTCTACCCTCAACTTCTTCGTAATACTATAATAATATTTTATAATTTTAAACCGTATTATAATAAATATCGAAAATTCCAATAACATTGCTAACGCAAATTGCTTAATTGGAAGCACTTCCTGTCATAAAACTTTGCTCCTTTTTCAATGTTCTAGTAGCATATACCCCTGCATATTTCGATAATTCGCATATCTATATATATTCTGCTTGTGAGACGCTTGTTGATATAATTCTCGATCCGACTGATGTTATACCATCCCTCAGAAAACAGGATATGTGATGGAAATTCAGAATTTGGGGTTTTAAATGTTAAATGAGCTGCTTTCATGGTATTTATGGTATTTAAATGACTGAAAGATTATATATCATCACTGCTCTTAAAACAATGAGGTAGTAAATTAGTCTTTTTAAAGTATAGGTAGTCATTGACATCTCTTTAGTCTGGATCGGATCCAATCCAGAACTATTCAATCTTAACGGTGGAATGGCTCGAAGCCGCGGACCTGCCAATCCGGCAATCCGAACCGCCCTAGTTGTGTAGGTCCAACAAGACCCATCATGACTGGTTCCAGATGGGTCTTGGTTCGGACCCGATCCAAGAATATATCTACATAATTAATTATATTTTTTGGTAAAGTTCAACTAGTATTCAAGTCATTATCCAAAAAGACAATAGCACCATAGATTTTTGCAACCTTGTAATATGGAAAAGAATGTTCATGATTCTAGCATTAATATTCCTGCAAGTTGCAACTTTCCAAATATGGATGTTCCCATGCACGTAGATATCATCCCTAATCCATTTTATAACGCTCTGGAACTCTGCCTACTAAGGTATTGTTCACTTTGATCACACGTTGTATGATTTTATCCTTTTTTGTGTCAACATTTCCTAGGGGATCACCTATCATGGTATTGCTTTGCATAGAGCACGTTTAATTCTAGAGTTCCGATGAACTCCAAGCCATTACACCAAAAGACGTAATGTGATTAGAGTTTCATGATCTATATTTGAGGGGTATCACATACTTCCCCCCTTATAGAATTGACGTTCTCATCAGTTTCGTTACACAAGTCCAAAACCACACCAGGCAATAAGAACACATTCTTTCACTTCTGGCTGGTGAACTGCTCTGATATCACCTACAACGCCCTGGAACTCCGCCTACTAAGGTATTATCCTCTTTGGTCATACGCCACACAGTTTTGTCCTTTTTGGTACTAGCACTTCCCAAGAGGTCACCTATCATGAAATTGCTTTACATTAAGTACACTTAACTTTGGAGTTCCGACAAACTCTAAGCCACTACACCAAGAGGCACATCTGTAATTAAAGTTTCATGATCTATATTTGAGGGGTATCATACATTCTAAACTGGAACTATACCAACTTGTCATTACCACCAACTCCCAAACCGTAGGGATGAGTCTAGGGACACTAGGACTACCTGACCACCCGGACTGGGAAAAAATTTAATTTTTTAAAAGAAAAAATATATATTATATGTATATTATAAAGAGTAAGTTTTGACATAAAATTAAGTATATTTTAGTGTACTTTTTTCACTTTTTAAACATACATTTATCACACTAACTACTCCTCTCCTCTCTCTCTCACACTTTGTGTCCCTTTAAACTTTTTTTTTTCTTTTCACTGTAACAAATAATATTAAATTCTTTTATTATTAGATTAATTTTATATAACTAAATAAATTCATTTGGATAATTATTTTTTATTGAAAGCACATTACAAATAATAATTACCTTATATGTATTAAAATTGCATCTTATTACACATTAATTATATAATTTGATTTATTGACTTTTTTTTCTTACTGTCGATGTTATTAAAATATAAATGATAAATTATTGAATAGCTATTCTAACTAAATATATTTTATGGTTTTTTTGTGCTAAAATAAAATCGTATTTCAAACTACTTATATAATTTTGATTTAGTAACATTTGTTTTTCTACAATTCATATTATGAAAATAAACATGAATTATTGAATAGATGTCCTATAAAGATATATTTTATGATTTATCATTGTTAAAAGAAAAACTTATATAGATTTTAACTCTATACCTTTTATTAATAATTATTTTTCAAGTGAAATATATACAATTTCTTGTGAAATGCATTAAATACTCTTAGTTATCATTGGAATGATTTTTTTCATGGAGTTTTAAAATATCATAGTAAAATCATTAACAAAAATTTCATAAATATATAAAATATAATATAACTATAATAGCAGACATATATAAATAAATAATTTGAAAATTCATTTTATTATGGTTCAACCCTTTCATTTGTATAATCTTGCGTTCGTTCCTACCAAATTGGGAGCCAACCTTAATAAGATGGATACGAATTGCCTTGGGATCCACCAGTTTTGGTGGGTCCGTGTGGTTTATCATTGGAAACTGTCGGGCTAGTCAGGTGGGAACCATCTACATCGGAACCAGCGTTTGACCCTCCGAGTTGGAACTTCCAAGGCTGTTCAAAACTAGAGATGCAATCGGAGCGGGTTTGGGATGGGTCACATAAGACCTGAACATGACCCGATTCCCAATAGGGTATCACAAACCCAGCCTGTGACCTTATAGGGTTTTCTATTCAATACCCAACCAGCCCCTACAGGGTTTTGACCTTGAACTGCTCCATCCCGTCCCGCCCCACCCCACCCTATGACCCGCTTCATTTTTTTTTTTCTTTTCAACTCTTAGTTAAATTCAATTACATCTTCCAACAAAATATTAGGTGGTAGGTTGAAAACTAGACTTTAGTATGGTCTAAACCGAGCTAGACTAGTTACAGCACACTCGCTAATTCACAAGCTCATAGAATTAGCTATTTTATTTGTTAAAACAACAAAAATTAATAATATTATAAAAATAATTTTTTAAGAGATAAAATAAAGTTAAAATTATTAACAACCATTCTTAAATATAAAAATTAGTAACGTTTTGTTTTTTAAAATTTTCAAACAAATTTTTAAATTGTTTTATAATATAACAGGTTTGGGTTACCCATTGGATTGTTTTTTAATGATCCAAACCCAACCCAAAACCCTATATAATCGATATGTAATTTTTCAAACCCGTCTCACAACCGGATACCTTATAATAGTCCATTCCGGTTGCGCAGAAGTTGTTAAATAATCTGGAGAAGTAATTGCACGCGTTTTGTCCACACACACTTTCAAGGCCAACATATTCTCATTCTAAAGTCAACTTTGGAAAATGGAACGTGGACGAGACAAAGACCAATGTCCTCTTATTTCTAGAGAATGATATGCTTAACATGACAAGAGAGAGATAGTAGGGCATCATGTCTCCCTTGAATGTATTGAAATAAGAAAAAAATGATTATGCATATACTGACTTCCTATTTTATATGCAAATGTTTACATTGGTGCTATGATTTTTTTGTATTTATCTGCTAAGGTATATGTACATATTATTTTTATATATCCGTGTAGTTTTTCGTACATTTGCATTTTATTTAAAGGGGAAAAAAAAGAAAGAAATCACTATGAGAAATATAGCTTTTAAAGACAAAAATTATGTTTGCAAACATAAATTTTCATCATAAAAATCATCATTACTGATTTTATTTATAAAAATTAAACTATTTTTACCAATTTTCATCATAAAAATTTTATCTCTAAAGAATAATTTTCTTATAGTGAATTAAAACGATTCATGATTTTAAGAGAACAAAAACCGATCTGTGAAAACTGCTGGTGCTTTAAGAATCGAGAACTGTCAATCCTACTCCGGTTTTGGATCCGAACTGATCCATGATAATGCCTATATGCACATACATTGTAGATAGAATTTACAAAAGTAAAGTACGTAACAATTAAGCCCCCCAATTAATCTATATCAACATTCCCTCTATAGACATTAAGATATCCTAATGCCCATGCTAAAGAATAGAGATGGCAAAAATAATTCAATGATAAGGCCCATCCTTAACTTCTCAGTTTCCACGAATCCTTCATATTTACATTAATAGGCCTAAAATTATGGTCATATATATTATTCTCATGTACCATAAAGATTATATTACCAAAATTCAAAATATAATTCTCGAAACATGAACATAGGTTGGCTCGAAGTAGAACTTTAACTTTTATATGTGAAAATAAATGTGTTAACCAATATATATATATATATATATATATATATATAACCTGTGTTTTGATATATATACATATAAGTGATTTAAATTTTGATTTTTTTTACAAGTATATAACCTATGTTTGATATTTTGACAAAACAAGTTATCCAAGTTTTATTTTTTGACAAATACATGACCTTTGTTCTGTAATTGTTTTGAAAAATTGACACAATTTTTTTTTTATAAATATATTACATGTATTTCTTTCACATGCCTCTTATATATTATTATCACAAAGTAATTTAGTACGAGTAATGTATTTGTCAAAAAGTAAAACTTGGGTATTTTTTTGCAAAATTATAAAACACAGGCTATGTATTTATTAAAAATAAAACTCAGGTCACTTATTTGTCAAAATGTCAAAACACAAGTTGTGAATATGTCGAAAATCAAAACTCAAGTCACTTGTTTGTAAGAGTACCAAAACACGGATCATGTTTTTAAAATTTTCCCTAAATATATTAATCTCTTTGGTTTTATTGGCTAGACAAATCATCTTCCATGGTTGCTCTTAATTCATGAACATATAATTTTTAACCTCCCACTTTTTTTCTTTTTTAATAAATAGACTCTCGTTGAAGCAACACTTAAACATTACTTAAATACAAGTAATTATCACTTTGTCCATGCCACAAGAAATATACCATAGTCGTCTTGCTGGTGCATTGAAGTATCAATTCATCCTCTGCCCACTCGATTTAATCCATCCTCATTTAATTCGTTTTTCGAAACGTTGATTTCTCTTTTTAACTACTTAAAGATTGATATCTTAAATGTATTTATCTTAAACATTGATACATTCTAATGTAATTTACCGATTTCTAAAATGATATAATTGACAAGTGGAAATATTACCATGTCCTTATTATTTAACTTTCTTAATCTACATATTATTTCATTAATTTTTGCTATCAACGCCATTCACCGCTGCCTACTCATTGCTTTATCGCCATTTGAGCTTTGGTAAAAAGCAGCACCTCCAATAACGTGAGATGTACACTTTCCGAACTTCCCTAAACTTCCTCAAGCAATATACATGTCAACCACACCCTTTGAATTCCTTTCTAACCATTTAGTTAGATAGGTTATTTAATTGGGTTTCGGCTTAGGATTTTTATGTAGGCTCTTTATGTTATGCAAGTTCCATAATCCAAACAGCAAGTAAGAGTCATCTAGTAATCTTCAAGAAAAAATACCCTAAATTTTGATGTGTCTTATCTAATTTTTTTTTTTTCCTGTTACTTCAGTTCGTCTTACTTAAATAATAAAGAACAAACCTCAGTATTCTTGGAAACGCCACATTGTTCATTGTTCTAAGTTTTGTTTAATCTTTTGAAATAGCAATCCAAAAGAATGGTGGTGCTTCTTTCAATTTCTAAATTGTCATTAGGAAATAGGTTTTGAAACGTTTACAAATTTTAGTTACTTAAGATGCCTATCAAATCGCATTGACAGTTGACAACCAATTTGACTCCTTCATTTGATACATCCCTCTCTAGGCTATAAGCTCATAGCCCATAAAGAGTTTCCTTAAGTACATAAACTTCCTCAAAAAATGTTGAGAGTGAATTGGAAAATCTAACAATCCCTACTTTAAATTTACCATACCAATCTTCCTAAAACATCCTAAATTTTTTGTCTTAGCTCTGTAAATCTTATCGCTTTAATATAAAAGGTCAAGCCTATGTTGTTATTGTGGTTAAACAGCAAAATCTATTATAACCTCCACAAGCTCATTGCTAAAATATATATACATTTGTATTCATATATATCAATACAGATCACTTACTCATAAAAACGCAAAAAGACATATTGATTTTATGAAATTATATGTCGTATATGTAAATTTTCTTAAATAATAACTTATGGTTGAATTCCTAAATTCAAATCAAACCATATTGAAATTCTATTATTTGAATAGTTTTCTAAAGTAATCCACACTGTTTGGATCAAAGTAATTAAAAAATAAATAATTTTTTTAAACATTGGGTTTAGCTCTAATAAAAAACCAAACCAAAGCAAACCATACCATTGACTAATTTAGACCAATATATAAAATCAAATGTAAGCTACAAGTATGAGGAACAAATAATGCTGCTAACATCAATCACTCTTTCGAAGGCTTCAATGCTACTTAGCCAAAAATGAACATGTCTGAGGACTCTATTGCGAGTAGATAAAAATATTGAACGTTTCTTTAAGTAACTATTAATCATAATGTCATGTATGTAATCCAATAATCTCTATGTCTAAATCGTGGTAGTTGGATCATGGAGGAGTTTCAAATGCATTTATAATTGATTCGGGCCATCTAAAAGCTATACTAAGATCGATAGATCATAAAATTTTAGCTCCAAAGAATTTTTCAAAGAAATGTTATAAAGTTCAGCCAAAACAATCAATAGCCAACTGAAAATTTGGCCACAACCATAGTGTAGCCGAATAAACCAACACGGAATGTAATAATTCACCTTTATACTGATTCTTTTGATCTTCCATATTCAAACTTGGATTTAAGCTTAATTTCAATACTTTCCCTCTCCAAATTTGATCCTCAAAATGAGTTTTCTTGATTAAAAACCTTAACCAGAGTATAATCTAGTACCACCTAGCATAATTTAATCAGTATACGCCCTACAGCAATCAATCTTCCTCTCCTAAATTGTAAAATCAAAATCTATAATATAAATCATCTCTCAATACTCATTTGATTGTAATCTTAGCAAATAGGTCAAAATCACACAATAAACAACCATGCGATTCTTGATTAAAGCTCTTTCTTCTTTAATAATTTTAAAGGAATCAATTTTATTAGTTATTTAATGGTTTTGATTCATATACTTAATCATGATATGCATCAATTATATGGCTAAATAATTGATTGAACCGTTTCATTGACGGGCGTAGAAGTTCTCGTTCACTTCGGATTAATTAAACAAAGTAAGATCTTCATTTTACACTTAAATCAATTCTCAATAGAAGCTCATATGCCACCAGTCCAAACTGCAACTCACCAATTCCATCGCAATCATCTCTCTCTGGATCCGGTGTCCGGATGGCGCAGGCCCAAAATCTAGAGTGGGGTGGCCATTGTGGATAAGTAAGACTCAATGCCTAGAAAATTATACTATAAGTTCTGGGCTCAACAAAGAAAGTGTTCCTTCGCCCTAGTGGGCTGACCATGCTAATAGCAAGATTATTTATTTTATTACATGGAATCTAAATCATACGACATCATAATTACCATAATATTTTTATGGGGTTTATGGTATCTATCAATCATTTTCGATTATTTAGACCATAACAAGGATATGCCATAAATGTGGGCCTATGCTTTAATCTCCACCGACAAACAGTTTCCAACTTCAAAATTTTATTTAATTTGTTCTTAACTTGTTATGCAGCATACACGTATACTTTGAATTATTTATGGATTTGTATTAGAGGTCCAGTTGAAAATGACATCGACTCGAGATGGTTTTAAGAGTATTAAAACGTGATTTAATTCGTAATCTGTAAATATTGGTAAATGTTTATTAAACACTTAAATACTATTTACCATAACTATTATTTATCAAAATAATATTAATACTCATCCATTATTTATTTAAATACGTAGCATGTTGCACTAACAAATTTTCTGATTGTCTAAAAAAATCTGAAATTTTGAGGTAAGATCCTAATTTTGCGGAATATGTTGACAAGTTAGGGAAATGTGGATCCATTTTAGGCTTTTTGTTCTAAGGATTAGTCAACCGGCTATCATTACTCTGGAGGCTTTTTTGTTTTCTTTTCTCGTTTTTACAATCACATTTCAATGATTTTGATATTATATTTTTATTATTTTTAAATATATATTTATCAAGTAACAAATATCAATACAAATTTGATAATTCTATTCATACACAGATCAAATAGATATAATACAAATATGATACAAATAAGTTATAAATACATATCTAATATAGAGGATACAAACAAAAATAAAAAAATCTAAATAAATCCTAAAATAGAACTGGGATTTGATCAGCGAATGTTCTCTTTTTTTCCTTATCTCTCCCTAAATATAAAAGACAGATATTGCTTAAAGTTATTGACCGAACACTACTGTATAGAAAATGGTAACTTCAATTAATTCTTCGTCTATTTCGCGTAGAAGTATATTTTGCATGTTTCATGCTGATCGTTTGGCTTTGACCGAAAAGTATATTTATGGGAAGAAAATTTTCATTACTTTTTACTCTGCTTTTACAAAGGATCTACTTCACTTCGCATTTTAGATTTTCATGCAATTATATAGCATACGGTCCAATGAGAAGATGGATTATACGTCATGATCATAGACTAGGAACTGTACCAATGAAGACAGGTTTGAACCGGCTAGATACGAAACTTCCCAATGGTCCAAAAAATCCTTCATTTTTTCAGCTTTCTACCTTCTCAAGTGTCCCAAATGCATGCATAGTGGCTCTTGTCATATCAACCCATCGATTCACATTTCCTGTCACCAAACATTACTATTTTTCTCACACTATCCTATATCTATAAAACACAACCAACCTTCAACAACATTCAACGCCGCTGGCCAACTCCAAAGCTGCCTTCAACACTGCCAGCCATTTTACTTCGACAATAATTTCTAAATTGCAAGGCTAGCCAATTAAAATTCAAGGTTGTAGGCCTTGGTGCCAACCTATATCCTGTGCGTTTTTTTTATATAAATAGTCCTTTTGTGGATCTTGTAAAAGGAGAGATGAACCCTATAACGAAATGAAAAATTATTTCCTTTGCTCCTAGATATAAATTAGGGCATAGAACAGTAGCAAGTTTTTCTTTTTATTTTGATTGAGGATTCCACATTAAGATTAAGTGGAGGATACTATTTGAACATGGATTTGAGCAAGGGATTTCTATTCAAGTTGATTTCATTCCTTTCTCTTTGATTTCACGTTTCAAATATTATTCAAAGCTTTTTCCTTATACTATAATTAGGGGTTTTAGTTACTGATTTGGATGGTATAGTTGGTGTTTTCTGATGTTGATTGATTAATTGCTTGTGTTTGAGTTGTTGATGCTAATTCACTGAACATGTATTTTGGATTGATCTTGGAATGCATGTTAGATTAGGAATGCAATTGGAAAATACCTTTCTAACCGATTTTGTAATTAGCTAATTAGGATTAAAAATCTCATAGGGATGTGGATTATAATTCAATTAGGGTTTAGGAAAAAAAAGATTAATCAATTAATCACTTTTCTAGAAATAGGAAAAATTGGTTGGTTAATTTAAGGTAATCACTTTCTTTAGGAAAAGCGGTTTTTACTTGATGCTCAATTGATTTAAAACACTAAACCCATTAGCAATTTGTATTTGCAAGTATACTTTGGTCAATAGCATACATTCAATTATCATTTTGATCTTTTGGCTCTAAACCTAATTCAATTAGAGGTGTTGGAAATCCCAAAATCTTTGTAGCTTAGTTTGATCTTAAAAATCCCAAAACAAAACAATTTTGATTTGCCTAGCTATAATTAGGACTAAGACAACCGAGAGCTAGTTCTTACTTCTTGTAAACACGACTCGGTATTCACCGAAATTTATTACTATACACGTACTTGGTAAGTAAATATTTGTACTTTTAAAAGGAATTTAAAAAGAGTTTTAAAAGAAAATACATAACAAGAGTGATCAATAGTAAATGTCCTGATGCAATATAGAAGATAAGATAGAGGATTCCTTCTACATTGATGAAAGATTACTATGTTTGATAATAAAATTTAATTGTAACAAAAGCTAGTTGATGTAACTATAATAGTTACATTTGTTGTAGATCAACAGAAAACAAAAATTGTATAATAACATAGCAATATAAATACAAAGAAAAGAGAGGGGAAAGGCATCATTGAAACCCTTTCTACAAAATCACAGTGTGATTTAAGAGCCATTGGTTAACTCAAATAGCTAAACTATCATCATCTCCATCTTCTTGATATCACCTAGCATAAATAAACACATCCATAGCATTAGTAGAGTAAAGCATCAAGTTTACAGAGAGAGATTAGGGTTTTGACGTACATTCGAGAAAAGATGCAAAAAATGAAGACTTGCGTTAGGAATTACTTTATATACGAGGGTTGGAAGGAGAGTACAAAGTGGGTTAGGCCTAGAAGCATTCCAAACAATTTAGTGCTCTTGTTTAGTCGTGATGGCTCATGAATTATGATCACATAATCAGGACAATCAAAATATGGATATGGAAGCACTCACTAAATGTGCATTAAGTTTGACTCAACTAAGTGCAAGAATGGATAAGATAGAAATGAGTCAAAATCAAGAAACGGGTAGTCGTCAAACTCATAATATACTTGATACATCATCCTTTTATTCATCACTAAGTGTGAACACAATGTTAAAGGGAATCAAGTTGGAGATTCTAATGTTCTCGAGTCTAGACGTATTGCAGTGGATCTTTAAAGTGGAGCATTTTTTTACTTTTCACAAGATATAGGAAGAGAATCATATTACCATTACTACATTTGCATTAGAAGGGGATGCCTTACAATGGTATCATTAGATGTATATGAATAAGCAACCGAGTTCTTGGATGAATTTTGTTGATGCATTCTCCTTTCATTCTGGACCCTCAAACTACAAAGATGTGCAAGGCATATTGTCCAAGTTGGTGCAACAATCATCGGTGATAGAGTATTAAATTCAATTTAAGTCTTTGTCCAATAGAACTATAGGACTTTTGGAATCATCCTTGATGAGTTGCTTTATATCAGGTCGTAAACTTGTATTGAGAAGAGAGGTACAAATTTCTCGCCCAAATTCATTAGTAGATACAACGTGGCTTGTTAGAATGCATGAGGATAAATTTATTGATAAAATTAATCCATTTGAGCCATTTCAAAACCATTCAACATCATATTATCCATCATATTCTTCTTTATTACAATTTTCTAAACCATACACTAGCCATACACATAACCCAAACACATACACATCTTCCCAAACACTTTCCCATACACAAAAACATACACTTAACCAAGAACATACATAGACCAACCCTGTTAAGTCATTCCCTAACAAGAAATTATCACCTGAAGAAATGCAATCTAGGCCAGAAAATGATTTAGCTGTAATTGTGATGAGAAGTTTAGCGAAGATCACAATGCAAAGCAAGATTTCTTTTATTATTAGTTAATGATGAGGAAACTATATTAGAAACTAGAGACAGAGTATATTTACATATCTAATCAGGATGCATATAATGATGCTTGTGCCATTTCATATCACGCAATGACAAGGGACAATGTACTTTATACATTGCATTTTGAAGGGGTATTGTCTCATAACAAATTATTAGTACTGATAGACTCAGGTAGTATGTATAATTTTGTGCAAGGTAGAGCAACTAAAATTTTGGGCCTTCCTATTGTTGCATCTCCTACTTCTCATATGATGATAAGGAGGAATGATCAGAAGTTATAATTTGAAGGACAATTTGTGGATGTTAATGTGAAAATTTAAGGTTCCAAATTTTCTACTACCTTCTTTGTATTACCAATACAAGGATCATAAATGGTTCTTGGAGTTCAATGGTCGAAACAATTAGGCCCTGTGACTATTAATTACAACTCTCTCACTATGACATTTGTTGATAATGGAAAATTTATTACGTTATTGGGTTATCAGAGCACTATGATTTCACAGATTTCACATCAACAATTAAGAATCATGATGCAAGTAGAAGCTATTGCTTCCTATTATCATTTGGTGGCTCAAAAGGATCATCAATCAAAGAGTACCGCCAGCAATAGTGCTATCGAAGGCATATTTGGTAGATTCTCCTAACCACATGAGACACCTTCATCATTGTTGCCTAAGCGCACAATTCAACATCGTGTCTTTTTACAGAATGGTGTCTCCCTAATTAACGTGAAGTCGTATCATTATCTTCACTTTCAAAAAAGTGAGATTGAAAAGCAAGTAAAGGATATGCTAGAGTAGGGGAATATTCAACCTGGTGTTAGTCCATTTTCATTATCGGTGCTCTTGGTTTAAAATAAAGATAGATCTTGGCATTTTTGTATTGATTATAGAGCACTTGATTAGGTAACTATCAAAGACAAATTCCCACTTCCAACTATAGATGAACTACTTAATGAACTGAGACATACGACTATTTTTCCTGAGTTAGAATTGAGATCAAGCTACCATTAGATAAGGATCCATGTGGAGGACATTCACAAGATAGCATTTTTCACACATGAAGAGCATTACAAATTTTTAGTAATGTTTTCGGGTTAAGCAATGCTCCAACAACACTTCAGCAATGTTTCAATTTTTTATTAATAACATATTCAAGCCGTACTTATGCAAGTTTGTCATAGTATTTCTTGATGACATCTTTATATTCGTACAACTATGGATGTTCATGTAGCACATTTAACAACTGTGCTTGACATTTTGTTGAAAAACACATTTTACCTTAAAAAGGCTAACTATGCTTTTGGAGTAGATACAATAGAATATCTTGGTCATGTTGCATTTAAAGGGGGAGTGAATCCTGAACCTTTAAAAATTAGGCAGTTAAAGATTAACCTTAGCTTACATCCATTAAACAACTAAGAGCATTTTTAAGACCATCAGGTTACTATAAAAGGCTTATAAAGGGATACGCTTCTATTTCAGAACCACTTATTGATTTACTCAAGAAGGAACAGTTCATATGGAATCACTTGAGAGCACCAAAATGTTAGGAATGCTTCTAAGGCTAGCCCACTCCCCTTCCAATCCTAGTATATAAAGCAATTTCTAATATAAGTCTTCCTTTTTCCGCCTCTCTTCTCAAAAGTGCATTGAAACCTTAGTCTCTCTATGAAAATTCATATGTTTTACTCTACCAATGCTATGAATGTGTTTGTTTGTGCTTGGTGATATTGAGAAGATGGAGATTATGATAATTTGGCTATTCAAGCTAACTAACAACTTCTAAATCACACTATGATTTTCCAAAAAGGGTTTCAATGTTACCTTTCCCCTTCTTTTCTTTGTATTTATATTGCTATGCTATTGTACAACTTATTTTTTCTATTGATCTATAACAAATTTAACTACTGTAGTTACATCATCTAACTTTTGTTACAACTAAATTCTATTATCAAACATAGTAATCTTTCATCTATATAGAAGGACTCCTCTATCTTGTGTTCTGTATTGTATCATGTCCCATCTGATTGAATTCCCTAAACCTACAAAAAAAGCAGTGTAACACTCGATCTATTTGAAATATATGCATATAAAGGATATCCAATATATTCTTCATCCCATGATTCTTCACCCTTCCAAGCTTAAGCTAAAGTCAACTCCTCTGCATTTCTATGCAAGGGACCATGTAGAAAACTCCATATGCTTATGCCACCCACTTAGTTATCCATCCAAAATTTAATTGTTTTTACCATTCTTAGGTCTCCAAATGCAATATTTCTTCAATTTCTTCTCACACTCAAAAATTTCCAAAGTAAGTTTGGCACCTCTTAAACCTTGTGCTTGTCTTTGCACTCTCTTCCTTCTATTCACTATCTTTGTTCACATAACTTCTTTCTTATTCAATTTTCAAGCTAACTTTAATAGACTACTCTTACCCACCACCTTGTTGCCCCCTTCTCCAACTAAATCTAATAAATCCATGTTTCCCCTATTTGAATCCCTAGAGGAAATCTCTCATTGTTCTCTTGACCTTAGACAAGGTCCCATTTGAGGATCACCATTGCCTATAGATAGTAGCTCATGATCTCTTATAACACTAATTTAAGCACTACCTTTCACCTAGCCATACTAAGCAAATTTGCCTTTCACTTTGTCAACTTGGTCTTAGTTTTATCCACTAAAAAGGACAAGTATGAGTTCTTTATATTTCTAGTCATCGTGATTAAGAAACTTAAATATTTACGAATTTCCTTTTCTTTTTGTAGATTCACCACATATTTAATCAATTTCATTACTTCAAGATCTGTGTTACTGGAGAATATTGTTATTAATTTATCTATATTTACTTTCTAGCTTGACATTTTGCAAAAATTTCTCATTGTTTCCCACAGTGTTACTACAGTCTCTACCATGGATTATCCCATAAGAATTATGTCATCAGATAAAAATAGGTGTGACAATTTTAAATTTGAAACCTACATATTAAAAGGTTTCCACCAGCCGCACACTACTTTGCATTGAAAGATGCGACAAAACCATTCCATTGCAATTATGAATAAATAAGGGGACATAGTATTCCTTTGTCTTAGGTCTCTTAAAGCATCAAAAGTTTTCGTGAATGAACCATTTATAATGGCCGCAAAGGACACAATACTAAGATAAGATGCTATGATCCTAATCTACTTCTCAAGAAAGTTCAAAGTTTTTTAAACTTTGATAATGAAATCCTACTCCATTCTATCATGAGCCTTTTCTAAGTTCAATTTCCACATTATCCACCCCTTTTTCCCTTTTCTTCCTTACCATCCTAGACACTATATCTTGCAATGAGATAACATTATTTATCATAGAACTCTAAGGAATAAAGCTGGTTTGCATGGGACATATAAAATCATCTAGATAAGGTTTAAGCCTTATAATAAGGATTTTAGTGAGGACTTTATATAGTAGTATAAAGACTTATCGACAAAAAATCTTGTAACTAACTAGTACCCACTTTCTTTGGAATAAACACAACGGCGACCTTATTAAATTCTTGGTCAATCTCTCCATTACACCAATACTTCAAAATTAAATCATAGGTTTCCTCTCCAATGATATTCCAATAATGTTGAAAGAACCATGTTATGCCCATACAAGCTAGGGGTTTTTGTCTTGCTAATAGTCTCTAAGGCCTTCCAAATTTTTAGTATATTAATATTGTTATTCATAAATTCCTTCTGGTATTTAGCTAAAACCAACCCTCTAACTTCTAGCAAAAAAACATTATATCCTTTATTTATCCCTCCTTGCCATAGTGATTGCATGAAAGAATTTGATATTCTCCCATTCCGCTAACCACTTACTTCTAGCTTTAGTCGCCCACAACAGTTTTTTTCTATGAAAACCTCATTTTATTTCTTCTTTATATAGTTTATTTTATTTAGGGTTTCTTGTGATTATTTACCTCCATTTTGGTTTTCTATTTTTTTTGTAAATTCTCCATTATTGCCCTTTTTTATGTGGAATCATGCCAAAAATCTCCCTATTCCACCTCCTTAATTCTCTAGTGGGCTTTTTCAAGTTTGCTAGTGAGTATTATCCTTTAATTCAACTTAATTCAAACTTGGATGCTTCAATTACAAGTTTTAGAATCTAAAAGGTTTGTTTCATGCTTTAGACTCCTTATTTAACTAAGCATTCGGTAGAATAGGTCTATGATTTGATTGAGAAAGAGACAAATGGAAAAGTTTTTATAGAGGGCTAAATCTGGATTTTGACTCTTTGGGTAGAGTAACAGAGCTCAGAGAGTCAAGTCCACAAAATTGAGATGACTAAGAGAGATTTGCCATGGTGAACTTAGAGTAGGGACTGTTGGACCAAACTGATTCGTCCACTTTTAACCTTTCTCAAGAAGTTCATGCACTTAAAGAGGCCTCCATGGGCCAAAGCGCCCATGGAAAAATCTACTATTAAGAGGGCTCATCTCACCCTTTGATGGTCGATACGATCTGATGGATGTTATTAAAAATCAAGCTCTATAAATACCTAGAGCTCCTCCTCATTAAACGAGAGCTAGAATTGACAAAAACACTGTCATGCTACCAACATACTCTCATAAAGGATCAAACAGAGTTTAGAGCAAAGAATAGACAGTCTTTCCTCTAGAATAATGAGGTTGATGCTATATGGCTCATGCACCTATCACTAATGTATTCAAGCTCCCTGAGATTGTTTGCTCCTCCTTCCTACCATCTCACATTTAGTCACTCCTTGAGTATGCTTCCACACCACTTCTCTGAGGCCATGTGGAGTGCAAGACACACACTGTAGGCTCGTGACCACTGCAATCAGATCTATGCTACTACAATTTCATTCTAAAAAAAGTAGCAAGCCATTCTTCATTTACTCAAGCCCTATCAATTTTGGTCTTAGTTAGTTGTGTTAGGTGCTTTTTCATGTTAGACAAAGTATAGGGTGAGCCCATAAACCCAACAAACATCCCATACTTGTTCATGCAACTTTAATTCATGTTATCCTTATGTTGATTTATCCTCCCCTTACCCCACTTTTCGTTTTCAATGATAATTTTATTGACATCTTTCTTTAAAGATAGAACTATCATAAATAGTAGAAACATAAAATGAAAAGTTTGAAAAGCATGCCTAAACCCAAACATAAACATCTTGAAAAGATGAAAGCAACCTTTAAACAAGAATTCCTCTATCATTCTAAAGAACAACTATTCCTCCACTAAAGCCAATGGCCTCTATAGATACCGCATTATCATAATTTACTCTTTGTTTTAGCTACATTGCTTCATATTCAATCATTTTAATTTCCAAAAACACCACCATATTATGTTTATATATTTTCACCAAAATATTAATGATTTACATCCTAAGGTTTAGAGCTGAACCTCATGTATTCTATGCCAAAGTTCTAAAAGGAACATGGCATATGCCTCCCAAGTTAACAACATTGATTTTTATGATAGCAAGATTGATCATGGAAATTAGCATAAAATATTAGGACATTCCTCTATCTTTGGGTCTTCTAAACCTATGGATCTTTATCCTTATTATGCATAGTCAATAATTTGTCATGGCAAGTAAGGATGTTTCCTCATCCAGTTTTCTAGCATCCACTATTGCAACTCCTTCTCCACAATGTAGTTCACTACAAGACAAATGGGAAGCCTCATTGGTAAAATTATCTTTAGAACATTCTCTTCACCAATTCTCGAATAGTCCATTTTAACATAGCCAAGATGCCCATTTCCCTTCTTTCTCGCTACTTCAAGGAAATAATAGTTAGTTCTGCCTTCTTGATTGTATGAATCTTGAAGGCAAAGTGGTCTATGGTTATTCTCTCCCACATAAAAGTTAATGGAGGTGAGGGATTTCATTCATTCTTTTAGGAGCATTGGTTGTTTTTGCTTGTGTCAATTCCATGAGTATTCTTACATAAGTTTCGATTCAAAACATTTTCTAGATTGTTAAGTTCTTCATAGTCAATGGCGTTGAGGAGTCTTTGTGAATTACCTAGATTATGATGGTGAACTAAGTACACAACAACATTCTTTTTTGTTGTTTGTTTTACTTTGGTATGTTTATCAATGTCCCCTTTAATGGAGTTTTTTTTTTTTCCTCCAATACTCTTCCCATAATATTTACCATGGGTAAGGTGTCTTTAGAACCATCAGAAGTAATTCAATGATTATTAGCTGCAGCTGTCTTTTCATGTACATCATGAACAGTATCACTTGCTACTTTTTTACCATTTGTCAAATCATCTTGATTATTAGGACTAACCTAACTCTCCATTTGTTGATTGTCCCTTGCTCTTCCATTATCACTCTCCATCAGCTATCTTTTCATCCCTGTGGCAATCGCCCTCTCTTTTGATTGGGTACTTTTTTATCTTCTATGTTTAACTTAAATCCTCTTCTCATATTCTTTACTTTTTTTCTTCATATTGTTGTTAGTCTCGAATGCACAATCAATACAGGAGTGGGGGTGAGTTGATTGTGATAAAAAATTGAATATTTTTCCAGTTTAAAACTTTATCCACTTTGATTATGCAAAGTTTCTAATGGTGTAAACAATAAGGAAAAATGCACAAACAAATGTAAATCTAGAAATTAAAAAGATAAGGGAAAGAAGATTAGACAACAATATATAGAGATTCCTCTTATGAGTTAGTCCCCTCTTCCATCTCGATGATGGGGATCAGATTATTTTTACTAGTTATGTTCCACTATTAAAAAAATAATAGAAAACATAGTCAAGCCAACTCCTGACAAAGTCTCGTTACTGAGTCTCCCTATCTATCTATTAGCTAATCACCTAACTACAGTGAATACAACTCTCAACAATCTCTCATAAAAATTTAATCAAATTAAAATGAGGATATAATATAATTTCCTCTAAAAATAAGCTCAAAAACTTTAAAATAGGTATCAAAGATCTCTTGTTAGAAGTTTAAAATTTCTTATTAGCCTTTTGCACAAAAGTCGTTCTCCTGCTAATGCTTGTCTTCTTCTTTTGAATTCTTTTGAGATGTAACATTCAAAACTTGAAAAGAGTATCTCTCCAAGAGCACTAGAAGTCTTAATATTGTGGGATAATTGATTGAAACCAAATTTAAATTTGAAACCTTTCAGCTTCTGCTAGTAAGATGGATCACACCTACATCTTATCTTCTTGACATCTTTGATAATATTTTGTTAATATTTACATTCCGAATTGGTCCATTGATGTCCCATGTAATCTAGATGATTCTAGAGATAATTTCACATACAAATCTTCTTTGAAAAATCAAAATCTTGAATTCAAATTTCATGGATAACTTTCTACTGGTTTCATTGAAGCCTATTCCTTATTTTGTGGATTTATCTTAATATTTTTATCCAAATATTCTTCTAAAGATTTACTCTTATCCTCTTCAAAATATCTTCATAAAAAAAAAAATTGCAGTAAATATCTAAAATATACCTCCTTAAAATCCTTCATGGATTCTTCTCAAAAAATATCCCAAATATTTCTCTTGAAGCAACATGAAATAATCAAGCAAACTATCAACATTTTTCAACTTAATCAAATGCCACATTAAATGATAAAACAAAAGACATCCACAACTACTTAGACACTTTTTGGTAGATCATATACTAGCTTACATGAAACATATAGCCAATACATACGTTGATGTTGGACATGGTTGCATCACGTGTGAGCTAATAATAAACACAAAATGTTGAGGACACATTACCCTACTTTCAAAAAATTATGTGATATATCTGGTGAACCGAATGCTTTGCAGTAAATTTCCCATAGAATTCACATGCCCCATACAAAGTTTTTATAAACTTCGATAATATTATTCCAAATCATCATATGAACAATTCCGAAGCTTGACATAAATAAATATAATTTAATCCTCATAATATTTAATCCAACTTGTGTGGAACACATCAAACATATCACCCAAATATGTTTGATAAATAGAGTTAGGTCTTCAAATCATCAAAAATCCAACTTATTTTTACTTTTACATAATTCTGTAAAAAATTGTCTTAGCTTTGGTTGAAAGTTCCGAACTAACTTTTGGCTCTTGTTTAGCATCTTCAATAGCCAAGTACTAAACTTCTAACTAATGTACTAGTTCTAATCCATTTTCTTCTAATAAAATTTCTTTAAATCATCTTTAAGCTTACTTAAAACATTATTTTTTTCATATGTAATCACTTGTACTTGATAAAATAAGATCTTATAATATGTACTCATTGAAGAAACATATTAGATATCTTTAACTCTTTTTGTTATCATCAACACTTATTTGGAGAGAACTCAACACATTCTAGTTAATTACATCACTTCTATTAGATGACGAGTTTTCCTTTGTCTCTTATTTTTTCTTAGTTTTCCTTAATATGTTTTATTGCTCCTTGCTTGCACTTAAATTTGAAATATTGGCTTCCTTTACTACTGTACTTAGACATGTAGCCTTCAATTAGCCAATACAACCACATCCATCATATAAAGATGGTAAGTCTTCATATTGTATCTTAAATTCCATGCCGTCCATTATAACGATGTGTATAAGTAAAGTATGATAGTCCACCTATACACAAATCCTCACAAATTTTCCTCTCTCAATTTCGATTGTGTAGGCATCAAAATGAAGAACTTCCCCTATAATACTCCTAATTTTCTAAAGTGCTCATGAAGAATAGTATTCCACGGGAAGTTCATTAATTCTTACCTTACCCAAACAACAGGAGATTCAATACGCTTTTTTAAAGGCATAAATCTAGACATTTCATTATCACTCATCGTATTCTTCAACATATGCATTCATAATCAGAGTCGAAGGATTATATAAAGCTCATTAGACAGTCGAAAACATATTTAATTATTAAAACATAATAGCTCTTTGCATTGATCTCATAGGACGTCAATCTTAGATTGAGCTATATAATCATATCGTTCTCCTTATTAACAATGTATTAAAATGTCATATATAAAAAGTAGATGGGTTCCACATAAAAACTAGACAAATAAATAAACCTATGTGTCAGCTAGATGCTCTTAATACTTAATGGTCGGTAGGATTGAATATTATCATTTTGAAGGAAATAGTAGTTTTAAACTATAGGATGGCAATTAATGGATATCAAAACTAGTAATTCAAATTAAACATCAACATATATTATCTAAACTGCAATATTAAATTATGATTGAGAAAAACACAATCCATTTAAAGTAATCCCAACTAAATTTCTTAGTCAAGATCACGGTTTACATCCTTTGCATAAAAGCATCCCCCTCTTACCTACTTGCGACTTTTTAGACATTAACAAGTTTTGCACAATTGTCCACATTTTGAGAAAATGATTTTACAAATGATCAAAACACATACTTAGTCAAGAATGGATCAAGAATAAATTAAGAATATTATTTGCGATATGTTGTCATGAATATGCTTTAAGAGATTAAGTTTATATGTTCCTCCTTCTATGCCTTTCCTTAAAAAGTTACTCTATGTATCATCAAATTTTGACCTATGAAGTTTGACTAGCATGTTTGTTGTAAGTGATTGGTCCTCAATGCATTCCCCCAACCAAGTATAGGCTTTACTAGTGGATGTGTCTAGCTAAGTCCAATACTTCATAAAAGAGCAAAATAATTTTATGAATAAGCATAGATTGACTTACTTTAAAAAAAAAAAAAAAGAACACAAACCCACTAAAAAGGAATATTTTGGCACAAAATAATTGAGGAAGACCAATTGCAAACTGACTGGTTCAAAAATCTCTCTTTGATGGGGATTGCATTCCTCATTATGAAGACTTGCTACTTTATAAAGATCTATAGAAGTAAAATCGTAGTAGAATTTATTAGTTATTTATTTATTTTATAGATATTGGTTAGGTCCATGTGATGTCTTATTCACATATGAGATTTATTGTTGATTTTTTTTTATATTATGAAGAGTTAGATTCCTACTTTCTTTATAGTATATCCAATTTCTTGAGTTCAATTCGTTGATATCTTTGAACCATATCCAATTATTTAAATTGTTCACATATTTAGGTTCTTAATTATTTCATTCTAAAAATCTAAAAAATTAAATTTTCATCTTTCGTTGCAATAACTTGAATATGGAATCTATCCAAATCCTTTTTTAATTTTTTTCATATTTAAAATTGTAAGGAAAATACTATTTGGAGCAATTGGTGACTTAATCATTCATTAGGGCATTCTATGGAGGGAAAATATATGGAATCTTTCCAAACTCGTGTCTCAAAGAACTTTTCTTAGGACATTCTACACATTGTCCCTATGAATAATTCATCTAAGAGGAGAAATTGACATACCATGTATACACCTTATGAATTAGTGATTTTGATAAATTCTTCACCTTGTGACCATCACCAAGTTCGCAAGCCATAGGCGTCTCAATAAATTAAAGAAGGTCCCCATTGGCCTATTTGCCTCCAAATTTATTGAATTTAAGACTTTGCAATCCTTAGGTATAGCTTTTCTACTACAATATGCAAGTACATGAGCTTCAAATTTAGGAAACCAACAAAGTACATCACCTAAACCTATTATAGGTACCTTTCAAATCTTCCATTGTCATGCAAGATTAGTAGCGGGTGTGTTGTTATGAGATACTTTAGTTACTTTTCAACCTCCAATCTAGAGTACAAGTGAGTTGTTATGAGGCAAATTTATGTCAGTTGCAAGTGTTCATGTGTTATCTAGAATATGAATAATTTCCGTGGTAAATCCATATTTTAGTAGTTGGGATTGAATTAGTTAGAGTCAATTGCTATGGTGGTTGGGTACCATCTTGTTGTTGTGCCCCTTCATCTTTCCTTTAAGGCTGGGTGTATTTTTTCATGTTAAGCGCCCTTTCACTTAATAGTCACTGTATCAAGAATCTTGTAACTTAATGCTACCAATCGTCTAGTATTGGTGGTGACAATTAAAATGTGCTTGACTTCTAATTTGGGTGTTTTTTATTTGATTTAAACATTGATTTTAGGTTTAAATTGGATCTTCCCAAGGTATATTCTTTAATACTTGAATGACAATCTTGATAGGTCTACTCCAACCAATTTAAAATCCCCATGCCTCCATCGTAGACATAGGCATGGTTTGGTTTCAAACTGGAAATCGAACCAAAACGCCTGCCAGAACTAGACCAGTTAGGTAGTTCCTTAATTGACTAAGAAATCGCTGGTTTCCCATTTTCTAGGCAGTTCTTGTCACACCCCTACGGGTACCCTAGTTTTATCAGTACACTATCTAACTAACTAAGGCCTTTAGAAAGTTACATAAGTACTATACAAGTAACATTCCCTATATGAAGTGAACAGATAAATAGGATCGATAGTTGTTTTGAATAAGAAAGATATTGCATATATATATGAACCATGAACACAAACACATATAGATCTAGGTCATCACAAAATTATTACAACCATGGTTTTGAAGGGCTTCATCAGAACCCTATTACAACAAAACTTACAAGGAAAAACAAAACATAACTTATACTATTACAAAAATCCTTGCTAAGTCTTTATTACATATATGGTCTTCCTCCCAAATAGGAATACATAAGTCGATTCTATTCTAACTTCCACTCCTGATCTTGGTTTCGGTCTTCTTTCTTAAATTCCTATAAAGCAACAGTCTAAAAGAGCGTGAGCATATAAAGCTCTGTAAATAATAGAACCTTAACATATATCATTGAAATCAAACAAGTTTAGTTAGCAATCATATGCAATGAATTCATTAATCATATGCAACAAACATGGTTGGAATAACCGGAATTCAAACCTATGGGGATTTATGCCTTCCCAGAGGTTAAAGGATCAGTTCAGTAGTTCATGCCCATGCGAATCTCAAAACTAAAGAAGGAAAACTTTTCCATGCTCTTTTACTATTTGCAAAAGAGTTCTTATATACATTCTCTACTTCTTTTAGAACTTGAGCATTCCCACTAAGTATTAACACTCTAAATCCAACTCTAACACAGATGACCTCCTTCAAAGCCTACTTAGTTCCTATAAAGTTGTCAACCCTATGATAACCTCAACCAAATTCATTGGACTCAATGAGCATTACTATAGAATCGAAATCTTAACATGTGACATGAGTACCATGCTAATACAGTTATGTTGTTATGAAATTAATGTCATATTAAATTTAGAAGTCTAATAAACTTAATTCCATATTATTTCATTATCACACCAATTTCAGACATTCATCAATGCAAACTACATACTTAATGCCAAGCAAGTAGTTAGCACTTTGAACATTAAGATTTATAATTCATTTATACAACATATGACGTCGAAGATTTCCCAACCCTATGCATTTGATTCCCTATAATTATGATTAGACCATATTCCACTATTCTATAATCACAGCCAAAATGAAAAGATTCCAATTACTCACCTGTGCATTCTCCTTAATCGTCATAATGGTCAAATAGAAAGTTCAAGTCTCGGTTTAAAGTCCCTATAAGATAAACAGGCTCATATTACTAAGGATTTAACATGAAAATAAGAGTAAACAAGGTTTTAAATCCAAAAAGGACATGTACAAGATCAAAAGCTCATACATTCTTATCCACACCCCATGCTAAGGGGTATATCAAATAGGGCGAAGAACAAAGGCTACCACCACCCTTGCCATGCCCCATATGGAGTCCACCTCTGCTACGCCCTATATGGAGAAGCACATGGGCTTCCACCACCCCTACCATGCCCCATGGCAAGAGGCATGGCAACCTAAATTGCACTCAAATTGTGAAATGCTTTTCACTACGCCCCATATGGAAAAAACAGCGAATAACATTTCTGAACTTCACAATTTTACATATTTCAACCAACATCAAAAGCTTTATTACCATCAAATACACTCTAACATCAACATACAAGATTCATTTTCACCTCTCACTCCTTCGTATCTTCCAACACTTAGCCACTTTCTACATCAACTCAACTAACCAACAATTCAATCAAAACATCCAAGCTTTAGAACTTTAACAACACTACTTTATAAATCCACTTACATAACTGACAACTAAAACTCATGCCCATCCTATATCAGCCATCAACCAACAAAACACTAATCTTACCACTACTTAAACACAAAAATAACAAAGACAAAGCAAAAGTTAACTTACCTATACTTGTTTTAATTTAGAGATGGATGCTTAACTTGCTTTCCTTGGTGATTTAAGAAGAGAAATTTGAAGATGAAGAGTGGAGTGTCTGTGTGTTAAAAACATCCGTTTAATGAGAGCAAGGAGGAGGAAAATTCAACCAAAATTGAATGGATAAATATGTATATAAACTTTTGACTTTTGTGGCATTTTGAAAATGATCATGTGTGTGTGAGTGTATTGTAGTTAGGGTAAGCTTAAAGAGTTTAAATTTGTAGCAATTCTTAGACTTAGTTTTAGTATTGAAATGACTTAATTCAAAACACAAATTAACTTCTACACATTAAAAGCATTACAATTAATACCTATTTGAATTTAATATCAAGAAGAAAAATTTAGTTTATATATTCTATTTAATTAAATAATTCTCAATAAGAATCTATATTAATGTTTTTGGCAAATTAGAAGTTAAGTTCATAAAATTTATTTTCTAAAAGAATATAAATACATACCTAAATGGACAATTATCTAAAAATAATTCAATTGAAAATTTTAAACTTCTATTCCTATTAAATTTATTTTATTAAAGTTATTATACTTTAATTTACTCAACATTCATACACTACAGCATTTTCATTCAAAATACATTAAATCTTCATTAACTGTAAATTCTATACTCTAATTCTATGTATTGGAAAAACTTGGGGATTACAGTTCTTTAGCTTAAAACTGGATGGAATCGGTGGTTCCAGCTGGTTCTATTAGGAAAAAAATTAGAGAAAAAAGTTAAAAAATAATACTAAATGTATAATTATTAATGTTTAAACTATTTCATATGAATAGTAAAATTTATTGCCTATTTACAGTATTTAATGTATTCTAATTAACAACACAAATAAATATAATTTAATAGCATATGTAATTTAGTTTACAAAAACTTCTTTTAAAATAAAAATCGATCCCTTTCCTTAATAATGTAAGACTATTTTTTATATTATAATTTCCTTTTTAGCCTATACAGTATACTGCAATCTTATATTATTAACTAGAATTGATAGTGGATGAATTCGAATATAAATAAATGTGCATCATAAACAAATTTTTAAAAATTTTGGATAAATAATTAACAATTTTAGAAGTAATTATTATTTTGAGTTTAAAATTTATTTTATTAAAAACTAAAATTCATTTATTCATTTTTTTTATTTTTACTTAAAAATTGTTGACAATTCTGTGGTGTCAAAATCAAAACCAAGAACCGCTGGTTTCATAAAACCAAATCAAAATATTAGAATATGGTTCTGGTTTCTCAATTTCGAGGCCGAAAACCAGTAGTCCCAAGACCATGCCTATGTCTATTCCATCATACTTTTCCTTGGTGCTATGTGGATTGATAGCACTCCCTCACTTACCATTGTCATTCAACCCATTATTACTTAGACTGCTCTTTCTCTTGACATAGTGGACTTAAAAGCTCATTATGGGTAATTGTTTCCTCAATATTCTCATGTTTGCTCTTCTTTGACCTTACACTATTGTAGAGGGCTAACTTAATTATGTAAAAATATATGAATTTGACCCTTGGACTAAGTGACAAGGCTTAAAGAGTCCGGTCCATGTTTTTTATGACTTATGAGACTTTGGTATGATGGTCTCAAAGTAAGGCTCGTTAGACCGGCCTGTTCATTTTCAACCTTTTGTAGAAAAAATTATGCACTTAAAAGAAACTTTCAATAGGCCTAAACTCAAAATAAGCAAATGAAAGGATCCATTAGTAAAAAGACTCATATTAGTCATTGACACTCCATGCAATCCAATAAACGCTGTTAACAACTAAACTCTATAAATACCCTAAGTGTCCTTTTCATTAGATAGATTTTTCGAGGATTCAGAGAAATGTCGTCATGATGTCAAATAATAATCCCAAAGATCAAACGGGGCTTGGAAAGAAGAATGCACTGCCTTTCTCTAATAACTGTGAAGTTGGTGCTACATAGTTCCTCCACTTATCATGTATGTATTTGAGCTATCTGAGATTGTTTACTCCTCCTCATTGGTATCCCTTCCTAAGTCATCTTTATGTGTTATTATCAATTCACTCCTTTAAAGTCATATGTAAAGCAAGCTAAATGCTATACACACATGATCATTGCAATCAAATCCACTCATCTACAACCATCACTATCCACTATATTTATGGACCCACTAAGTATGGGTAACATTGTAAAAGATTTTACATTTTTTATACTTTGCATTTTTATTTGCTCTAATGGTAGTCTAGTGGTGTTGCATTGTTTATTTCCAAGATTGCATTTCCACTTATGTGCACACAATTATATATATATATATGAGAGAAAGTTGTTTGTGTTGTTAAAACTGGGCTACCCTACTTGACAGAGCTTAATTCGACTAAACTGTATACGAGAACTCAAGATCTAGGCCCCTTTTGCAACAAACCAAAGAGACATTTGTCGACATAAGCGGTTCAACCTTGGCCGATCTAATCAAATGGGTTCCAACATAATTTTCTTTTAAGAAAAAGATATCAAAAAATCGAAAAATCAACCTATTTGTGTTTTCTCTCAAGAGGCCAACTGCATCGAATGCATTGTTATTATGTTATAGCAGTGCACATTTGTAGTTCTTTTTAAATCGTCTTCTCCTTGATAAAATAGCAATGTGATCCTAATCGTTGTAAGGAACAACCAAATATTATTTCTATATTGATAAATTATTGTCAGAATAATACAGTTATAAAAGGACTTACAGTAACATATTCCTAGAATTTTTAAGTGAAATTTTTAGCAATTAATATATATATATATATATATTTTTTTTTTTTTTCCATTTCTTGTACTACAACTCCAAGAAGGCCTGTTCTTTTTTTTTCCCCCAATCACTCACGTTGCATACTTCTCTATATTCTAATTATTTATTAATGATGAGTGTCCAATGTAGAAAATTTTATCCGCTCTTATTAATGTCCAATTAATATAATTAAATAATAAACTAAACATAGACAAGTGGATTTAAATTTTTATTATAACATGTAATATGATGAAAAACACTTTTCCGTTTATTGTTACCAACGTACCTTTTTCAATGAAATAATTGATATTTAGGTTTGGATGGTAATAATGTTAGGGCTAAGTTAAAAAAGACATGGTATTTTCAAATTTTAATTTATCAAATTTGTAGATAAATCACATTAAAGGTATATTGCCATTAATGAATCCAACGGTAACATTTGCCAACATATTTTAAATGTATTATTTGATTCTTTAATAAAAGGGATAATATCACGAATAGTATCTAAATTTTGACAAAATATGTCATTAGATACTTAAACTATGAAATTGATTAATTTAGTACTTCAACTTTAAAATTGATAAATTGATTAATTTGGTACTTAAAAAACTTTGAAATTGATTAATTTAGTACTTAAAAAAACTTGATGGATGTATTTTTGGCATTCATGAATTTTTTTTTCAAGTACTAAATTAATTAATTTTGAAGTTCAAGTACTAAATTAATCAATTTCAAAATATAAGTACCTAATTGCATATTTTATCAAAATTCAATACCATTCGTGATGTTAACCCTTAATAAAATTTAAGAGAATAATAAGTTTGAATTTAAATGAAGTGTTTGATTACACTTTAATATTATTTTCTACTAAATAATAATCATTATGTTATTCTTACTTTTTTTAAGGCATATATCTCATGTTGATTTAATGGTCATTGGTGGGATTTAATGGTGTAATTTTATATGTATGTCTGCTATAATTGAAAAAAAAATTATATTTTCATCTATTCTGATTAGATACTTAGTCAAACTTAGTTTGATTACTTAACTATTGACTAGACATCTCATTGGGGTGGTTTGGGTTTGACTCGTGAACCTGATCCATCGGGTCTAAGTCCAAATTATAGGGACTCGTAATTGCCTCATAGACTCATGGGGTCCCAAGGCGGGTCCAAATAGTTCTAATCCATGCTTTTTTAATGGGGGACCGGTTTGGACCCATGAATCACGATGGGTCTGCTTGGTAGGTACGACAGTACATATCCCCCACCCCCCCCCCCCCCCCCCCCCCGACACACACACACACACACACTCACACTCACACTCACACACACAGAGATGAATCCATGGTTGGACTTGCCACTTCCTGTTCGTTTGGCTCCGATCCTAAGAGATGTCTATTATTAAACTTCTCACATGTTTGATTGAGGTCAAACTTCAGGTTAAGTCCCATAATAATGATTATTCTAGCAGAGACTGCTATATAATTTATTTACAATGTCTATTAATTTACAATTTTTATTATAAAATAGAAAAAGAAATTGTAGAACAGAAGATTGTAATTGAAAGAGAAAAAAGAACATGGTTCCACATGTTGTAATTTAAAAAGGAATTTTCAATTTCCATCAATTTACAAACTTTTTGTAATAAGACAAAAAAAAAGAACTTGAAAAAAAAAAGGGATTGTAATTAAAGAAAAACGAACAAAAAAGAAATGGTTCCATATATTAACATGAAGACATTACAACCCGCCATATGTCTTTTTCTTCATAAGAACGCGCCAAGACTATGAAATACTAATCTACAAATATATAAAAAAATAATCACCAAAACTCACACATGGTTACTTTAAAACATCTAATAAAACAATCTCTGTGACAAATACAAACTATTAAAATCCAAAACTACATATTATCAAAACCAAATAAAACCTAATAAACTAGTATCGTAAAGTCTTCTATAGTTGATAACATTCTCAAATAGAACTTCATAAAGATCTTCATTATCTCTGGTCTATTTCCAATGTCTAAAGTCTATTGGTCCTCACTTGGATAGTCAAGTCTACTATCGCAATCCCCATGATCAACATATATATCATACCCAGATAAGTCATAAACAATATCATTTTCACCTAAACCTGAAAAATAAAGGAATGAGTGAAAACACCCAGTATACCAAACCACAAATACATGCACATGAACAGGCATCATGCAACATCACATACATCCTATTAACTAATGCAACGAACACATTTTATTATCTTTGATTAGCCAAGAACCAACACAATTTAGAACCATTTACAACTAATCATAAACCCAGGGTAACTCATAACTCCATAAAAACAAGTTTTATACAAAATACTTTTATATACTTATATTGGAGTTGAATGTGATCCACCCATTGTTGCGTACCACAAATAAGCTGGCACGACTCCTAATCTACCAGAATCATCTGCAAATGCAACTCCATTAGGGACAATGACACACAAGGATCATCAAGGCATCTCATTAGTATCACACTCTGCAGGGTCTTTACTAACTAAAGCCAAACGTAAGCAGCAAACTTTACATTTATAAGCCTGATAAAATTTAATCAATTTATTTTTTAATCCTACAAACACAAACAGTAAGCAAGATAAGGCCGTACCTGTTTCGCTTCCAAAACTCCAAAATCAACAAACCCTAATTTCACCAGAATCCTGATCATCAACATATATCAAATCAAAATTCGATTTCACATTCACAATTAAACCCTAATCCTAAAATTCATAATCTAAAACATAAAATTTACAATATTAGACCCACATAGCTGTCTTCTAAGATCACGGGGCAATGAAACCCCAAAAACACAAATTTCTCCAAAATTCCTCCAAACCCTAAAATCCTCAATCAACTATCAGGAAAGCTCTGATCTTTAAAATGACAAGAGTTAAATGAATTCATGCTTACCCAAAGCTTTGGATCTCACGCCTTCTAGATTGTTGGATTAAATCACCAATCACAACTTAGGGTTTTGATCTCCAACAAAGTCATCTCCACCAACTTGATTCCTTAAATCATAGAAACAACCTTTACAAAGAGATCATGCTAAAAGATTAATGAAAAGACTAGAAGGGAACCCACTTACCTAGGGTTTATACTTAGGAGAAGATAGGATGAATGAACAAAAGACCTAAGGGCCTATATATAGAGGTTAGGAAACCTTAACACAAAAGAAAAGGATGTTATTTTTCGTAAAATATAGGCTGGAGTCAAAGCTAGCGGTTCAGGGGCGGTTTAACATGAAAGGATGAAAAATTGCATTGTAAGCCGGCATACAGCTGGCGGCTTAGAGCCAGCCTTGCGCCTCGTCTCCTGGTTCTTCATGAAAACTTCCTTCAAGTCCAATTCCGTCTATTACATGACAAAATTAACTTCTTAAACAATTATATATTTCAATACTACCCTTCACTATGATCTATGTATTTGTATATTACATTTGGGAACCATCATCTTAACCCATCCAAGCCACTAGATCCATGGACTTGTACAAAATTGGTCTACATTTGAAGAACAAAGGACCCTAAGACCTATAATTTTAAATTGTATTTATATATAATTTTATTATATTTACATTTATTCAAAGGGTTATTTGGTTCCTATCTCTTGAAGTGCTAACATGCAGATAGCACGCACATAATAGACACCACCGAATCATCCAAGGATCAATATGTTAAAAACTTTTTTAAACTTTAATAAGTAAAGACATTTAACTTTGTCTATATTATCTAGTTTTCATATGTATTTATTATATGTAGTTAATTTACATATGTATCTTATCTGTATATTATCTGTTCAGTCTGTTTATAAATTAAAATATCTATTTTTATCTATATTTTTAACAAATATATATTTGAGAGTAATAAAAATAAGATTTACAAAAAAAGACAGAAGCAATCCCTTACTTATCTAAACATTTCTTAAGATCTTAATAAACATCCCATCTTGTAATAATTAGTGAAGTACTCTAATCCTTATTTTAGATGCTTTTGCTAATGATGAATGAAATTTCTGATTCTATATGTTCTCTGTCATGGTGGAACTAACAGTCAACAACTCTGTGTCTAAAATAATATAACTTAATAATCAATGGAAAAGTGAAAAGATAAAAGGAAAAATAATGAAAGCAATCTCAGGACAGGACGTATCACCAGCAATTATGTGTGCAACCACTAGCTAGGACCCAATGGCTAATGGCTAAAAGCTGTTATGTATGATCGTAGTAGTTGGAATTTTGGTTTCTTTTGCTTTTGTTTTTAGCCAGGATTTAAAAAGAAAAAAACATCCATGCGCATATGCACGCACTTGAAAAAGGGGTAATGCCAAAAATCACATTTCATCTTTTACGAAAAAGTTTAATCAACCATTTAGAATTTAGATTTAAATAATTTAAATCTAAAATAAGTTTTTACATATATTTTTTTAATCTAAAATCTGGTTTAGAATAATTTAGTATCTAAAGCAAGTTTTCGTATATATTTTTTCTACTTAAAATTTAGTTTTGAACAATTTAGTACTTGAAGTAAATTTTTACATATATTTTTCATACCTGAAGTAAATTCAATCAGATAGATAAATTTTACTTAAACATTTATTTTAAATACTAAATTATTTAAAATCAAGTTGGATTCAATTTCAGCCTATGTTAAAAAAGGGAAAAACCATGGCGTGCATATTGACGTGGGCCTTTCTTCTCACCTCTTCTCTGGAATTGGACCTACTGGACTCTCACGAGAGGACCTGCCGTTTGAATTGGATATTTTTCCTCTGCGGGGGCAAGTTTGAATACTTGAATTGGAGAAATTTTATAGTGCCCCCGTGTTTCAACGGAATAAGTTCAAATAATCGTATTAATTATAATATATTTAATATATTATTTATTATTTATATTTTAATGGTCAGATAATTATAATAGTTCCTTTGAATTGTTAATCCACATTGAAAAGTTAATATTATTAAGTAAAATTTAGATATACAATTTCATATTGCATAACATATGATTTTGAAAAAAAAAGAGAAGAAAGAAATGAGGCGTACTAATTAAAAACAACGGCACTCCACTCATAAGTGCACTTGTTATGGAATAAATATACTAAAACATCTTTATTATTTTAAGGCACAACATTGTTAACCGAAATTATTTCTTGTTCAACATAAAAAATAAAATTCTTGTTG
Source organism: Combretum micranthum (assembly GCA_024138025.1). Lineage (NCBI taxonomy): Eukaryota > Viridiplantae > Streptophyta > Magnoliopsida > Myrtales > Combretaceae > Combretum > Combretum micranthum. Next base: position 850,666 of record JAMXBD010000175.1, read on the forward strand.
AGGATCTTATTGAAAGTAATTACTTTAATGAAATGTAATTAAAACTAATTATCAAAATACAATCTTAAAATTACATATACTAAACACGATACATGAATAATAAATATTGAACATATATTGTGTTTTATAGTTGCCATGTAAACTTAAAAAACTAAACCAAGACCGGTTTAATGAACACACAATAACCGCCTAAGCTGAATGCAACAGAACCATCCCCATTGACTACCTTCCTGACTGCCACCAAGCTCTGATTCACAACTGCGCTAAGCTCCACCATGTCGGCAAACTAACCCCAAATTGAGACATCCCAGGCACCATAGAGACCAAACATTACGAACCCAGAAACCAAAACAAAATCGAACCTTAAACATTGCACTCCACACAGAAGCCGAGAACTTAGCTGGCCAACCTTGCCAAATTCAACGTCGTCAACCACTCACCATAAACAACAACCCACCCAAACAACTTTGAATATCGTGATTGATACATCCAATTTGCTTAAGAAATCTTAACATCGAGTTTATAAGATGTGATTTTAAAAAGTGGATTTTAGTAATTATTTTCGAACTATCTATATCTTTATCGTATGTATTATATACATGTGTTTGTTAACCAGTGTTTTCCTTAGTTATTGAATGATGTAAGATTGCATGGCTTGCCTGCTTAATAGACTTATATGTGATACCTCGTAGGAAAATCTTTTTATCGAAAGAAGTAAGCTTATTATAGTTTTTTATTCCATCTCCCAATAACCTCTGTCAATAACTACATGTGCTGGATCCATTAAGGAAATACACAGCCAATTGAATAATAATAGTTGTATAAAATAAAAGTTGACTCAACCTATATTAAAGAAATTACTTTGTATGAATACTGATATTTTTTCGAGTTCCTAAGTATCTCTCTCTCGATCGATTTGGGATAGCTATGATTATAATATTTTTTTTTGTATTACTTCCTTCTTCCCAAAAATTTTGTTATAGAAGAGCACGTGGGACAAATTATGAATTTATGTAAAAAGGAAGATAATTTTGTCACAAAAATTATAGATCGTTTATCTTTTGATGGTCCCAAAAATATATATACACACACATATCGCTTTTCATACGATGATTTAGTATAATAAATATATATGGTAATCTGTTTATATAAGATTTCATTTGGTTTTTTTATTATTGCAACGAAAATAGGGAATCGAACCTGATACTTCTCACTTGAGAGATAAAAGAAGATACTATTAAGCTACAATACCATTGACTATATAAGATTTCATTTCGCATATTTTATCTTGTACCATTTTTCTTGAAATTTCCCGACAATCAAAATCTTATAATGCTTTTCTCCATATATATAATAAAACAAAGATGGATTTGTATAAGAAGGTTACTTTGTTCCAATCACAACCCCTAAAAAGGTTTGGCCCACACAATAGAAACAAACGAAAAACCCTAGTACATGTACGACTACAATACAACACCAAAAAAAAGGGTCCATTTTTACGTATCTCTCCCAAATTAATGCCGCTTTGAACAGACCTTTTCATGGTCCTTTAGTTTTCTCGTGCATTCCCAAAAGCATAAAAAGGACACACACATACCCAAAAAAAAAAAAAAGGAAAGAAAAGGCATATATTTGCAAATTATGACCTCAACATCTCTTGAAGAACCAGACAACACAGGGACTGGCTCACGATGTTCCATATGCCATTGATGCAAGAGCTTTTGGCGCCAATTAATAATTTTACTACATTTATTGGTCAAGCAATCAGAAAAATATTGCTAAGATTCTCTGGCGGGAGAAAAAAGAGACATATCCGAGGCAAATCTCTTTCAGCCACAGCCATGTAACGTACTTTCCCCCCCTCCTCTCATTTTAGGGGGGCAAAATAGCAAAATATATATATATTATATATATATATATTCCACTTGTTAATCGTATTTCATAAGATAATTTTAAGTGTATTTTATTATTTTATACGAAAATTTAAGGACGTAATACTTATAAGTTTAAGAAAATCTAGTCATTTCATATTTGTACATTCATAGTATTGATTATTGAATGTACAAAAGAATAATTATTCCCATGGACATACTATATGTCATTCATAATAATAATAACAATATGGATGTTTTGATCCAAAGATACTAGCTAAGAGGTGGAAAAGAGTAGTTCCAAAATTATTTTAATGCCAATCTTTTCATTGGAGTATAACCAATCTTGAAAAATTAACATGATTTTTCTTCTGTTATTAGAAATTTACATATTTATAACAATTATCTATCACGTTGACAGAAACCATAAATAATTATTTTAAAATTTGTAAATTCATATTAATCACAATGTCATTAGCTAATTGTCTATTTGACCCATGCATATATATGTGTGTGTATAGTCCCAGCGTACTGCCGCCCAAGGTGTTGGCATACATTAGTGAATAAATTATTAGATTTGTCGTCAGTTACACTATATTTATTATTGTCTACTCGCTTCATCAATCATTATCTTATATAAAAGTTCTTATGACGGTACTAATTTGATTAATTAAATGATTTATATCTTATAATACGCCTAATTTACGACTTTGATGAAAACCAACAGCCAACAATATCAGGGCATCTTTTAAAGGAAAAGGGGGTAAAATTTTGTGGTCCGCCAATTTATTATGGAACCAATTGCTTGGTTATTGCATACATTAAATTTATATATATCCATAAATATTTTTTTTTCTTTACTTAACATAGACACTAATACCTAAGTTTTCAGTACTACCATTAGGGCTGTAAATGAGTCGAGCTATTCACGAGCTATTTGAGCTCGGTTCACTTTAGGTTCAATTGGTAAACGAATCAAGCTTGAGCCCAAAATAAAACTTGTTTATCTAAATAGGCCGAATTTGAGCTTTGATTTAAACTTGTGAGTCAACTCGTGAACAAGCTTGTTTAAGCTCGTGAACAGGCTTGCAACTAGACTTATTAGCAAATTCATTAATTAGCTTATTATTAAATTTATGAATTTTTTATGCATGATATATGATCTATAACTACATAATAAAAATAATAAAAACAAATTTCTATTTAATAATTATGTATATTATTATAGTAACACTTATATATAATGTTTTAGATTTAAAAAAATAGAATATGGGTTATCTAAATGAGTCAAGCTCGAACTTAAATTTCAGGTTCGATAAAAATTCGTTAGACTCGACAAAAAGCTCGGTTCAAGTTCGTTTCATAAACGAGCCAAACTCGAGCTCAAACTTAAGCTTGTTTAAGTAAATAAGCCAAGCTCGATCTTCAATTTTAAGTTCGATAAAAAGCTCAAGTTGAGATCTAAATTTTAAACGAACCAAGCCCCAGACCTTTAAAGGCTTGGATCAACACAACTGGTTTGTAGCCATAACTACCATTAAATTTTTTTAATCTGATTAGCCTATTGCATCGCTTATATGTGACTTCAAAACTTGTAGAGTTAAATATATAGCCCATAACCAATTAATATAAAGTGTGTATGTTGTAAAATTTGTCGATTTGCGAGAAATAAATACACATTTGAAGTTACACAAGTTTAACTCCCTTTTGAAAATAAAATAATTTAATGATGGGACATATATATAGATTGATTTGAATTTTGAAAGTTGGTATATAATTTCATAATTTTAGAACATGTTCAATTAGGTAATGAGAAAATACATGTTTAATCACCTCTTCCTTTGTCACCCAGCTTTGGCTGCAGCAGTTATGGGTATTTTTATTGTAGCTTTATGTATAACTTAAATAAATAGATATGAATAAGATAATATATCTAAATATCATATTCGAAACTAAAAGAAATTAGATCCTTTTCTACAACATTATAAAATAGATGTGGCATAGATGTAAGCCATAACATCACATAAATAAGAAGAAAAAAAATAAAAAAAATTGTTCTTATTGGTGTATGATAATGAATTATATAATGTGATAATGATAACTTATTACCTCATTATAATTAAAAATAATCCTTAAAAGTCATGAAATTTCGAGTGGAATTGGAAGTGCATGGTCACTTACATGGATTTGTGTATAGATTGTAGTTAGTTTATTATAACCTACACGATCTTTTTGCATGACCTTATCAACCTTTTTGCATGACCTTACCAACCTGTGCACTTTTTAACTTTTTCAAACCTTTTTCCTTCCCAGAACCAATGGAAGTTCATTGAACTCCTTCCCCTATGATTAAATTTTATTATAAGATCTTAAAATCTAAGGTACTAATGGAGTAAAAGATGAAACTATAAAAATATAGAAATATAGACTATAGGTGAATTTAGAGACATAAAAGGTTTTGGATTTCTTAATTGTTGTCTTTCAAGATAGAGGATTTTAGTATACAAAGAGAATCAACTATCTAAGTACAAGTATACCATATTTGTTGCTTGTATTTGTTTAGGCTATAAATGTAAACTGACTAATTAATAGTTCGGTTATTAAAATGGTTGTTGATTGTGTATGCTACTAATAGTAGGTGGAGAATATCAATGTTGTTGCCACGATAACCCGTTGATCCTAGTGTGGTGTGATCCTAAGTGGAGTTACACAAGGAAAAGATTTGTGTAGATTTAAGGGGTTCTAGTGTTGTGGTTATTAAAAAGTATCCAATATCTAATATCTTTGCATGCGTACATCTATTTATGTGTTACCTATCATGATACCAAAGCCCTTTGCTGGTTGATGAATTAAATCATGTAAACAAGTAAATGGTGGTTTGTTGCATTTGTAATATAATTAGCACAAATTTGTTATTGCTTATTCATGCATGTATGGATGTTAGAATACCATACCGGGTTTTAACTTAATCCTTCTCATTTTTTGGTACAAGTGGGGCCCCTATGGAATTTAACTTGTTAGGTTGTGATATCATTGTTGACTATGACGAGGCCATTAGCTGTGACGACTATTCTATTGACATGTAGTTCTTTTGATGTTGTACCGAAGATTGAGATTCATAGTTGTTGCACCAGCTAATTTTGCCGGTAGAGATGGGCTCTTATAAACAAAGAAAAGTGGTTAGAGGAACACCTGGGGGTTGCATTGCCCAGCTACGCCAATGCTTAAGTTAGTCCGCGAGTTCTTCCTTATCCAAAGTATACTCACTTTTGTAAGTAAAAGTTAGCTTTCCCTTTCCCTAAAGGGAAGAGCTATTTATAATTCTTAGGGTCATACCAGAATGGGTTCATCTAATCTTTTTGGCTAGGATGCATCTCCACTTAGTAGCTAACTTGACACCCGAGGTGATGGGGGTGTCCGAGTTGGGGAGTTGTGGCTACACTTTTACATAATTTCTTTAACTTTTAATTCCACTTTTACATAATTTCTTCTTAGGATAAGGGGAAAAATGCAAATTAAAAAAAATTGAAAACTAATTTCAATTGTATTTTATTATTTTATACGAAAATTTAAGGACGTAATACTTATAAGTTAAGAAAATCTAGTCATTTCATATTTGTGTATTCATTTTATTGATTATTGAATGTACAAAATAATAATTATTCCCATGGAAATACTATATGTCATTCATAATAATAATAATAATATGGATCTTTTGATCCAAAGATACTAGCTAAGAGGTGGAAAAGAGTAGTTCCAAAATTATTTTAATACCAATCTTTTTGTTATGCGACAAACAATGGCAAAAATGAAAAAATGATAAAGAAAAATAATAAAACACACACAAGATTTACGTGGAAAACCCAAACCAAGAAAAACCACTGGTAGATGAAAGAGAATTCACTATATGTTGATAATTGGGTACAAAAGAAAGACAGTAACAAAATACAAATCAAAACTCTCTTATTTTCTCATTCTTATGCAAACCCTAACAAAACACATATTTATATGTGTATACAGCTAATTGACAATAAAGGTCAAAATTATGTCTCTTAAATGTATAATGAATGAATAATAAATGTATAGTCAGATATTCATTCATTATACAAATATTAAATTTATGACTCTTAAATGTATAATGAATGAATAATAAATGTATGGTCAAATATTCATTCATTATACAAATACCAAAATTATCACTCTTAAATGTATAATGAATGAATAATAAAGGTATAATCAAATATTCATTCATTATAGATTTGACCACGAAAAACAACTATTGAAAACGGATCACAAACTCCAACACTTTTCATTGGAGTATAACCAATCTTGAAAATTTACATGATTTTTCTTTTGTTAATAGAAATTTACATATTTATAACAATTATCTATCATGTCGACAGGATCCATAAATAACAGTGTCATTAGCTAATTGTCCATTTGACCCATGCATATATATATATAGCCCCAGCGTAGTTGGTGGCATACATTAGTGAATAAATTATTAGATTTTGTCATCAATTATGCTATATTTATTATTGTCTACTCGCTTCATCAATCATTATCTTATATAAAAGTTCTTATGACGGTACTAATTTGATTAATTAAATGATTTATATCTTATAATACGCCTACTTTACTACTTTGATGAAAACCAACGGCCAACAATATCAGGATATCTTTTAAAGGAAAAAGGGGTAAAATTTTATGGTCTGCCAATTTATTATGGAACCAATTGATAGGTAATTTTTTCTTTTTTGGCCAGAGAAACAGAAAATTGATAGGTAATTGAATAAGTTAAATTTATATATATCCATAAATATTTTTTTTTTTAATACTTAACAAAGACACTAATATGTAAGTGTTAAGTACAACAATTAGGACTGCAAACAGTCAAGCTATTCACGAGGTATTTGAGCTTGACTCGCTTGAGGCTTGATTAGTAAACAAACCAAGTTCGAGCACAAATTAAAGCTTGTTTATCTAAATGAGCCAAACTTGAACTTTGATTTAAACTTGCAAGCCAACTCGTGAACAAACTCGCAATTAGACTCGTTAACAAGTTTATTAGTAAATTTGTGATTTTTTTATACATGATATGTTATCTATAACTGTGTAATAAAAATAATAAACACTCATTTCTATTCAATAACTATGAATATATATTATAGAAACACTTTTATATTATGTTTTGGATTTAAAAAAATAGAATATAGCCTATCTAAATGAGTCAAGCTCGAACTTAAATTTTAGGCTTGATAAAAAGCTTGACTCAGCTCGACTCGGGTCGAGTTCGTTTCATAAACGAGTCGAGCTCTAGCCTCAATTTTAAGCTCAGCAAAAAGCTCAACTCGAGTTCGTTTCATAAACGAGCCGAGCTCGAGCTTCAATTTTAAGCTCGATAAAAAAGTTCAGCTCGAGGTTACTAAATTTTAAATGAGCTAGGCCCCGAGCCTTTAAAGGCTCGGATCGGCACAACTCGTTTGTAGCCCTAACTACCATTAAATTTTTTCAATCTGATTAGCCCATTTCATCGCTTATATGTGACTTCAAAACTTGTATGGTTAAATATATAGGCCATAACCAACTAATATAAAAATGTGTATGCTGTAGAAATTTGTCTATTTGCGAGAAATAAATACACATTTGAAGTTACACAAGTTTAATTTCTTTTTGCAGATAAAATAATTTAATGGTGGGACATATATATATATATATATATATATAGAGAGAGAGAGAGAGAGAGATTGATTTGAATAATTTTAGAACATGTTCAATTAGGCAATGAGAAATTACATGTTTGATCACCCATTCCTATATGGCCCAGCTTTGGCAACGGTAGTTATGGGTATCCTTATTGTAGCTTTATCTATAACTTAAATAAATAGATATGAATAAGATAATATATCTAAATATCATGTTTGAAACTAAAACAAATTAGATCCTTTTCTACAAAATTATAAAATAGATGTGGCATAGATGTAAGCCATAACATCACATATATAAGAATAAAAAATAAAAAAAAAGGTTCTTAATGGTGTAAGATAATGAATTATATATTGTGATAATGATAACTTCATACCTCATTGTAATTAAAAATAATCCTTACAAGTCATGATATTTCGAGTGGAACCGGAAGTGCATGATCACTTACATGGATTTGTGTATAGATTGTAGTTATTTTTTTATGACCTACACGACCTTTTTGCACGACATTACCAACCTGTGCACTTTTTAACTTTTTCAAACCCTTTTCCTTCTCAGAAGCAATGGAACCTCATTGAACTCCTTCCCTTGTGATTAAAGCTTATTATAAGATCTTAAAACCTATATACTAATAGAGTAAAAGATGAAACTATAAAAATGTAGACAAGTAGACTATAGATGAATTTAGAGACACAAAAGGTTTTGGATATCTTAATTGTTATATTTTAGCTTAAACGATTCTAGTATACTTGGAGAATCAACAGCCCAAGTACGTGTATACCATATTTGCTGCTCGTGTTTGTTTAGGCTAGAAATGTAAACTGACTAACTAATAGTTCGCCTATTAAAATGGTTATTGCTTGTGTATGGTTGCTAATAGTAGGTGGAGAATATCAGTTTTGTTGCTGTGGTAACCCGTTGATCCTAATGTGGTGTTATCCTAAGTGGAGTTACACGAAGAAAAGACTTATGTAGATTCAGGTGGTTCTAGTGTTGTGGTTATTGAAGAGTATACAATATCTAATATCTGTGCATGCATATATCTATTTATGTGTTGCATATCACGATACAAAAGTCTTTTGTTGGTTGATGAATTAAATCATGTAAACAATTAAATGGTGGTTTGTTGCATTTGTAATATAAAATAGCACAAATTTGCTATTGCTTATTCATGCATGTATGGATGTTGGGATACCATACTGGGTTTAAACTTAATCCTTCTCATTTTCTGGTACAAGTGGGACTCCTATAGAATTCGACTTGTTAGGTTATGATATCATTGTTGACTATGATGGGGGCATTAGCTGTGACGACTATCCTATTAACATGTAGTTCTTTTGATGTTATACCGAAGATTAAGATTCATAGTTGTTGCAAGGGTTGATTTCGTCGGTAGAGATGGGCTCTTGCAAGTAGAGAAAAGTGGTAAGAGGAACGCCTGGGGGTTGCCTAGCACAGCTACGCAAATACTTAAGTTAGTCCGTGGGTTATTCCTTATCCAAGGATATTCACTTTTGTAAGTAAAAGCTAGCTCTCCCTTTCCCTAAAAGGAAGGCCTATTTATAGTTCTTAGGGCTATACCAGAATGAGTTCACCTAATCTTGGTGGCTAGGATGCATCTCTACTTAGTAGTTGACTTGGCACCTGAAGTGATAGGGGTACCCGAGTTAGGGAATTGTTACTACACAGAGTGTGGCCGAGCTAAACATGTCCTTCTGATCCCGAGATGGGACTCGAGTGTCTCGTAGTCATTATGTTTAGGTGAATTTGTGGAGGTCACTCATTTAGTGAGTTTGTCTGGTTGACGGAAGTAGCTTAATGATGAGCTTGACGAACTGTCCTAATGTTAAGATCCCAGAGAGAGCATCTGCTGTCCTCTGTGTTGGTGGCTTTGATTGCTCCTTGGGCCCCCTTACTAGGTCAGGACCTGAGGTGTTGTCTTGATTGGGCCTTTCCCGGGCTAATGAGACTGCTTACTTCTTGGGCCTCTAGGTCTAAGGGAACCGAGTGAATCATAACTTATATCCCGCTATCAACAATAGTAATTTCACACATACCATGTGTCATATATTTAGTGTACTCTATTTGGGAGCATTAACCATATATTTAGTTGTTAGCATGTTTTGTGGACCCTTATGGGCCACCTAGCAATCGATAAGTATGTGTGTTGTGGTCATTAATCTTATGCTAAAGAAAATAGTATGCATAAATATGTTATTTGTGAAGTATTTTTTAAAGTGCGACATGGAGTAATGATGTATTATTTTACCATGGTTTATTGTAAAATTTGAGCCTCGGCATGTATACAATAAATTGTGGATATATTATGGGCTGTAAATAAATGTCTCACAATTTCGGTTTGAGTCTAAGCCATGACCCGAACCGTCGGTCCGGTTTCACTTTTTACGGACCTGGAGCCACCCCGTCTATAATACGAGGAGGGCACCAATCGTGGACCTACCGATATACGGGGTGGGAATGAAACCATAGACCCACCAGTGTATGAGATGGGTCTCAGGTTCCAAACCAATATGAATTTTTTTTAAAAAAAAGCCCCACTACAAGGACACATGTGCTCTTAACTTTGTTTGCTAGCTGTTTTTTATTTTTTTTAGTCAAATAGTTTAGACTCGCCGATTCTGACGGGTTCCACATAGCAAACTGGTAAGGACCTGCCACCTTGATGGGTCAAGTCGCTGGTTCAGAACCACCCTGTCGGAGCAGTTCTCCCTCGCAAATCGTCGATGGTGGTCCGAGTCGGATCTCAATTCGGACACGATCCTAGGAGAATTCTAGCTATAAATGGCTATAAATTTAGGGCAGTACAATAATAATAAGTATAATTATTGTCTACTAGATGATAAAATTATTATTTTCCACTAATTTATGAGATTAGTATAATAATATTTAATGATTATAAAATTTAATTAACAAATGTTAACTAAAATTTTGATTTCATATTTCCCATCATAACACATTAAGAATCCCACAAAAGAAGGAAAAAGCATTATCACTACAACAAAACTATTCCGTTTACCTCAACAAAGAAGAAATCGGCATATGAGACAAAAAGAATCACATATTTTGCTCAAGACCAAAGTAATGTCTTTTCTTGCTTAAAGAAAAGCAAATACATGTGGATTAATATTTTAATCTTTTTGTCTAGACTTTAAAGTAGGTTCAATCATCTCGGGTTTGAATATTTGTGAGTCTTCAATAAGTCATGATGCCTCAACATAGGTTCATGGAAGCCGATAACTTTAGCATCTTCTATAATTTCTCAAACGAGAGATATTATATTCAAAATTTTCTTTCTAATTTAATGATCCGTACACAATTTAAATTGACATATAATAAAAATATTTTTAAACTCGTGATTTTATTATTTATGACTAATTCATAGAATCGATATATAAAATCTTAAATTCATAAATTTGTATAAAAACATTTTTAATTTTAGCTGAAGCTTATTTCTAAATAATTTTAATATCATTTTAATTAAAAAAAAAACTTATAAAATCACAAACTCACAAACACTATATAACAAACTCATGATTTTATATATAATAGTGCTTATAAAATACAAGTTATGATTTTTAAAAACTATCTAACATTGGCAGCGTGCATCAGACATTATTGATATTTGCTATTCCTTGTCTATATGTAAGTCGTGTTGAATAAATTTTTTCCCTCACGAAGTTAAGAATATATGTTGTTCAAATATTAAACAATGCTTATGGCCAGAATGAAAAGTAAAGGGGAGCCCACATGAGATTATAATAAAAAAAAAAAAAACGAAGAAAAGGTTTCATATTTACTTTGCTCGCTCCAAATCCACGTAATCCCTTTTTCCAACAACAGCTAAGTTTACACGATCTTCTCTCGCCGACACATTTCAACGTAGCTAAATTGTATTAATGGTCTTATGAACCGATTGTTCAATTAATTAAAATTACCATTAAAATAAAATTTAATAATTAATATATATTAATTATTTTGATGGTACAATAAATCTAAACTATTAAATACCTAATAGAACCAATCCAGTTAAAACATACGACCATAATTTGCATACGGTCTCGATCTCTAATGTAATATGATTACATAATTTGATCCTATATAATTTTCCTCACAATTTATTGAGATGAAATCCAAGTAGATGGATAGAAATATGATTCTATTTAATACATTGATTAACTTACAATGTTTAATTGTCATTTTCTTCTTCTTTATTTCATTATTTGGGAATTCATAATGCGGATTGAAACTAGAACTTAACTTACTTAGGGGGAAAAAACTTATGAATGTAATGAAATATATAGTATTAATAAATAAATTGAGCAATCGATTATGGGAAAATCCAACATATTTTTCAATCATCAATCGTGATCGTCTAGTACAACTTGTTCCGGGGTCGGGATAGATATGGATCGAAATATCGATCTCTTTTTGATGTTAATATAAAAGGTACGGGCTGTCGACTGCCCCAAAAAAGATAGAAGAGTATTGACAGTATTAATTGGTGGGTCATCCTCCAGGCTAAATCCAGCAGTTTATCATCATTTGTTTTATGTATACGTGGCACCGATTATTATGAGTTCCGTTTGAATAGTAGGGTTTTTTCGGTAATGTATCTGTATTATATTTATATACATAATTTATATATATATTTGTTTAATTTATTTATATATAAAAGTATAATTTTTATTGATATTTGTTTTTAATAAATGTTTATTTAAAAATAATAAAAAATATAATACTAAAATAACGGAATATAGTGAAACAAACACACTCATGTATAAATGAAAAAGAAAAATAGCGCATAATCTTTTTTTTCAATAAATCTAATTATTGATCAGGAATACATATTAAGTAAAATAATCATTTAAAAATTTTCCATTCATAATTTTTTTTTTTAATATCTGCGTTGTTGCTACGAGTTTGCAACCATTTTATGAACCAGGTACATTTGAAGCTGGAAATCTTGCTGTCTAACGGAACAAATTTTATTATCTTATAATATAGTTGTTACTCTTCTTTAAATAATATTTAATATATAGAGAAAATGTATTTTATAATGTATAATTTATTAAGTCAAGTATTTAACATTTGATGGATAAATATAACGCAAACATACCACATGAATAAAATAAACACATGTAATCATACGATCTTCTTGAACTCAAAAGAAAATGAACTATAAAACTTATTTGATACCAAAAAAATGTTAAAGAAGATAGGAACGGAGTGAGATAAAGTTATATGTAAAGAGAGTTTATTATTTCCTTCTTTTTTTTCCCCTCAAGTACATTAGTGAGTATATACAAAAAGCAAACTGACGAGTATTATAAACATAAATAAACAGTCAATAAAAATAAATATACAGTCAACATGGTCAATATCCCCCCTTCAAGTTAGCCATTTTGATAGGCTCAATTTGGACAAAAAACGAAGTAAATGCGGTTCTCTAGTAGGTTTAGTGATAATGTCTGCAACTTGCTGTGAAGAAGGAACATGAATAATGTGAATAAATCCTCGAGCTATATGATCTCTAAGTAAATGAGTATCCAAATCAATATGTTTCATTTGAGAGTGTAAACAGGGATTATCTACAATGAGTTTAGCATATTTGTTGTCGGTATGAAGAAGAATAGACTGAGGAACATTAACTCCAAGATCATGTAAAATGTATGAAATTCACAACAGCTCTTTAGTGAGAAATACCATGCTTCGGTATTCAGCCTCTACAGAAGACATTGAAACAATAAATTGTTTCTTTGTCTTCCATGACACAAGAGAATCTCGAAGAAAGGCACAAAATCCTAAAGGGACTTTCTATCAAGAAGACAAGATCCCCAATTAGCATCACTAAAACCATTCAACAATAAGGAATTATAAGATGACAAAGTTAAGGCAACATCAAAAGTCCCTTTAACATATCGAAGAACATGCATTACAATTGTAAGATGTGTTGTTCATGGCTGAGAAATGAACCAAGTTAGTTGTTGAATCGCAAAAGAGGTGTCAGGCGAGTCATGGTCAAGTATAAAAGACGACCAACTATTCTCTTGTATATACTTGGATCTGATAAAAGGGTAGCTGATGAATTATTAAGTTGTAAACAGTAAGGAAAAGGAACAAGAGTAGGCTTTACACCAGTAACTCCTACATCAATAAGAATATCTAAGGCATACTTTTTTTTTACGTAAGAGAACATTTATCATCTCGTCGACACCTTTATAAAAAAACGAACATCTCCTACATCTTTAATGGTAAAAGCTATATGAATACCTGCTTTAATAGATGTGATATTCTCAGAAGAATCACCAGCTACGAGATTGTCATTGACATAAATTAAGATGACCATACATCTAATAGAAGTATGCCTAAAAAAAGAAGGAATAATCCGCTTTAGACTAGGGAAAACTGAAAAAAAATGATGAATTTTGAAAATTCATGATTCTACTGCCTTAAAGCTTGTTTGAGTCCCTAAAGAGATTTGACAAGCTTGCATGCTTGACCTAGTTTAGCAAGAGAATAACCTTCCGAAGGCTTCATGTATGTGTCTTCTTTTATGAATTCGTGAAGAAAGGCGTTATTTATATCAAGTTGATGCACAATCCATCCCTTCAATGCTGCCACAACAAGCACAGCCAAACAGTGGTAAGTTTAGCCACAGGGGAAATTGTGTATGTAATCATTCTCTTCAATTTGTGTATATCCTTTCGCCGCTAAATGAGCTTTATATCTGTCCATACTCCCAATAGTTTTATTCTTTATTTTATAAACCTACTTGGATCCAATTGCTTGCTTACTAGGAGGTAAATCAGTGAATAACTAAGGCTTGTTCGTTTCTAAAGTCTCAAGCTCTTGATTCATGGTTTTAGCCCAATTTGGATATGATTATGCTTCTTAAAGGTGTCAAGGTTCTTGTATTGTGTGTACAATAACGAAGGATCTCATAAAATCATAAGGTAAGTGTGTAAAGGAAGGTGAGGTAAGAAGAGGGTATTGGGAATTGGGTTTAGAAGTAATGCATAAGCACGAAGAAACATATGAAGGGGTAGAGATATTATAATGAACATTATGAATAAAATCATTTAGCCACTTAGGTGGATTTTAACTTGTGTAGATTTGCGGATGTCCAAAGAATTAGATAAGGTAGTATCGAGTTAAGATTGAGAAGCATTAGGAACATACATAGGAGATGAGATAGGTAAACAAACTTGTGTTTTAGTATAATGAACGAAATCTAATGGAGGGAAAAGTGTTTGATCCAGAGCAAGGCCTTGAGGATTTTCAAGATATGATTGTTTGAAGGGAAAAATGGTTTCAAAGATTTGAACATCACAACTAACAAATATATGATATGACTTTAGATTATAGAGTTTATAACCTTTTTAACATGATGGATATCTCGTGAACACACAAGGCCTACCTCACATGTCAAATTTGTCCTTAGCCTTCGGACTTACAATAGCATAAGATAAACATTTAAAAATCCAAGATTGGTGTACAAAAGTTCAGTATTATGAAGAATTTTAAAAGGAGATTTTCATTGCAACAATTACATTGGCATTCTATAAATGAGATAAGTGATGTTTAGAATACATTCACCCTAAAACTGTTTTGAAAGATTGACATGTCTGCGAAATGTTCTAGCTGTTTGTAAAAGATGTCTATGTTTTCTTTCCATTACACCATTTTGTCGTGGTATATAAACTACTGATTTTTGGTGCAAAGTTCCATGTTTAGCAAATAAATTCTAACATTCCTTAGAAGGAAATTCTAAACCATTATCCAAGCGTACATGTTTAGCTGTAGCTTTGTAATGTGTATGAATAAAAGAGAAAAAAAATTGGGCAACGATTGAAATGTCTATGATTTACTAGTCATAAGATAAGTCCAAGTACATCTAGATTTATCATCTATGATTATAAGGAAAAATTTAGCACTAGAGGTAGAGATAGTATTATAAGGATCCCCTATATCCACATGGATCAAGTCAAAACAATATAATGAACTCGAAGAACTATAAGTAAAAGGTAAGCGATGAAACTTAGCTAACATACAAGTATCATACTAGAAATTAACAAGTCTTGTTCATTACAAGAAACTAAATGTTTAAGTCTTTAGATTGAAAGGTGTCCAAGTTTATTATGTAAGGGACTTAAGGAATGGTCTCTAGAACAATGGGATAAACATGAAGAAAAAACATCACTTATAGATGAAGAACATGGCTCAAGC
This sequence comes from Combretum micranthum, assembly GCA_024138025.1. Taxonomy (NCBI): domain Eukaryota; kingdom Viridiplantae; phylum Streptophyta; class Magnoliopsida; order Myrtales; family Combretaceae; genus Combretum; species Combretum micranthum. Next base: position 866,490 of record JAMXBD010000175.1, read on the forward strand.
TTTATTACATAAAGTCCATTGTAATTTTCTACCACCAAGACATCATTTCTAAGGTTCGAGTCCTGAAAAAGACATGTATCAACAAGAAACAAGGCATTATATTTGGTATGAGACAAAAGTTTAGTAACTGAAAGAAGGTTGCAAGATAAATTAGGAACAAACAAGACATCAAATAAAGTGATATCTCTGTTTAAACAAATTTGTCCTACTTTGGTAATAGATTTCATGCAGCTATCAAGCAATCTCAAATGTATAGGTTTAATTAAAGTGTATATGTGGGTTAACAGGTCATGATTTGATGTGATATGATCTGAGGTATTTGAATCCACAATCCAAGAACACTCTTTACATAAGAAATTAATACAAGAAGCAACGTTCGTAATAACAGTGCTCAGATTATCCGATCCAGACAAATAAAGCAGATCACTACAAAACTGATCTCTATTAGTACTCATATTGATTACTTTCAGATTATCTATATAGGATAGAGAAAATAATAGATGAAAGCAGTATAAAACCCTAACCTAGGGCTCTAATATATCTTGAACTCAAAAGAAAATGAATTGGAAAACTTATTTGATAAAAAGAAAATGTTGAAGAAGGTAAGAACAGAGCAAGAGAAAGTTATATGTAAAGAGGGTTTATTATATCGTTCTTTTTTTTTCTCAAGTATATTAGTGAGTATATACAAAAAGCAAAGTGTATTACAGAAATAAATATACAATCAACAAAACTAAATATACAGTCAATAGAAATAAATATACAGTCAACATGGTCAACAGATCTTATTTAATGTGGTAAAACAAACTACTATAATTATACATATAGTACTATATACATATATATTTGAAATAGTAATATCATAATTGCATAGCAAAAAACAAAGAACCCCATATTCTTTGATATTATGGATAATATTTGTAGCAAAGTAACACACGCCTAGTAATGGTATAAAAGGAAATCGCTTTAATACAAATCACATTTAATTACTTAAATATGGATATAAAATTACATTCAAAAAACGAGACTTTATATTTTATAAAAAATTGCATTGAGTATATTGAAAAATAACATGTAATTTACTATAAAAGAAAAATAAAATAACATTTTTAACATGTAATTTACTATAAATAAAAGTTTTCAGTATTTTTATAAAAATCACAAAAATTATAAATAAGATATGTGATACTTGTAAGTAAAGTAAATTTATATATTTAACATGCGAATTTGTATTGGTATCTATATAATTATTTTTGTATAATTTATATTTATATAATTAAATTATCAACAGATTGATTATACAGATAAGTATTTAATTTGTATGATTTTGGTATATTAAAATGAATAGGACGGAGCATATCAAAATTATATTAGCAAATTTCCTTAATAAATACTCCTGATATTTTGCCTTTGATTAATAACTTCACCTTAGACAAAAAGACAGGAAAATTATACGTTGCCGTTGCCGCTGATTATATAATAACGTTAACATCCCTCTCTCTCTAGAAATTAGAATCTCCCCGACACTCCTCTCTCGCTCTCTCTCTCTCTTCCTTGATAATGATGATTGATGACCATGCTTTGATCCTCTGAGCTCACCAACACCACCACCACCACAACGCCAATCTCCTCCTCCTCCTCCTTCTTCACTAACTTCCCACTTCTCACCTTCATTCACTTAAGCTCCACTTACACAAAACCGCAGCAAAATGGCGGAACTCAAAAACGTAACTTGCTCCTCTGTCATACATTTGATAACAGCAGTACTTGTCCTTGGCTCAGTCCTCCTTGTTTTTCCTTCAGTTGTTAAGGCTACTACTAATCCAACTGATGGTAATGAACTGTATCCTTTTGAAATGTATGCGGATTTGCTTACTTTTGTGTGTAAAGGTTACTGTTTTGCTTACTTTTATGGAAGTTTTTGGGTGGGGTTCTGGTAAATGCAGTAAAGATTGTAACTTTGTAGTGGGTTTGTTTCAAGGAACAATCTTTGACTCTGTTCTCCAGTTTTTAGCCTGTTTCAAACGGCTTATCCATAAAAACGTGATGTGGTGTATATGGAGCAATATGATATGATGATATGCTTTATCCTAATTATGCATTTTTTTTTTGTTTTATGTAAGTTGGTAAATTTAGCTTAGATTGCTTTTGTTTCAAAGAGATTATTTTTGGAAACTTTTTATGATATTTCCTTTATATTGCTCAACATTATTAAAACGACAAATGCTATATCTTTGTTACAAGTAACTTTCAGTACTAGGCAATGATGAGTGATGATGGCGGTGGCATCCAGCTGGAGGCATTTAGCTACAGTTTAAATTGATAATGGAAATGAGGAAAATGATTTTTATTGTGATATTTTCTTTTGGAACAATTTTTTTTTTTTAGATTTTAACAGAGTGCTCCTGCAGAAAATATTTTCTGTTTATCAAAGTCTAGTATTTTTATTATTTTTTTATTATTTTTGGGCAATTATATACTGTTTTTTCCTATGGGGACTGATTACTTCATCACAATGAGAGAGCAATGATCATTCTACTTGGCTGTCAGGGCCCTGGAATCTAGTATTTGAAATAATTTTGAAATTTAGTGGTAAACTGTGTTAAGTAGTACCGTGTATCGGGGGATAACCAATTGGGATAATTGAGGCTGATACCTATTGGTTTGATTGGTATACAGCATTCTCGATGAACCCAATTGATATAATATCGATGAAACCAACTTTTTGTTTGAAATGATTGAGAATTTATACAGGAAATGTGCTCACCTTTGCATATTAGTATAGTGTGCATGACCTTATGTTTGTTATTGTGTTTGTATTGCAGTTCAAGCTCTTCAGACTCTGTATGCTTCATTAAATAGTCCTCCGCAATTGAAGAACTGGAATAACACTGGTGTTGATCCTTGCGGAGGTTCATGGTTAGGAGTTACATGTGAAGGCCCAGCTGTTGTTTCCATGTAGAATCCTGACCTAAACTACAATTTGTTCGTGCATCTGTTATGTGTATGTTTTGTTAATCAAACGAATTAGATGGGTTGGTTTATCTTACGACGTGTTTCTTTGCTTTTATAGTGAGATTCCTGGGCTTGGACTCAATGGGACAATGGGATATGCTCTTGGAGGCTTCACGTCTTTGAGAAAATTGTGGGTTTAGTCTTACTAAAGTTTTATTATCATCTGCAATTTCAATTTTTTTTCCCCTCAAATAGATTTAAAGTAACTCCATGTATTTTGTTATTTGTCAGCGATGTGAGCAATAACAACATTCATGATACAATTCCTTATTCATTTCCACCGAATCTCACCAGTCTGTATGTTCTATTCTATTAATTACCTTGTTTCATCATGTTCAACCATTCTTTTTGGCAGTTAATTGTTATTTTTGATTTATTGCCCTATGACTAATGCATATTTATCACATCACTTCTGCTTGGCAGAAATCTTGCTGGCAACAATATTACAGGGACTCTTCCTTATTCATTCAGCGGGACAAAACTCCTCAATTACCTGTAAGAATCTTGTTAGTTACTTTGTTATATCTTTGTCAGAGAAGTAGAGTGTTTAAATACTTATTTGTAAAAACATGTTCGCAGGAATTTTAGCCATAATTCTCTGTCCCAGAATATTGGAGATGTCCTTTCCAGTCTAGCTCCCCTCAAAACCTTGTAAGTAACTTGGCTGCGCTTCTGATAAGTCTAAGTTCTACTATCATGTTGGTTCCAAAAGTAAATAGAAGGTCGTTCTTTTCCTTTTTTTTTCTTTTTAAAAATACCCTAAACATTAACTATTGTTATTGGGAAAAGATGTGATTGTTCAACCATAGAATATGTAATTATGTACGGGATTACATGTGCGGTACTACTTCAGATTTAAGTCTTCAATCTCGAGGAAGAGTGAAATTGAATATTAGTATTGGACAGTGTATGCAGCAATACTGCTGCTACAAACAAGAAGTCTAGTGTTATATGTGTAAATTTTTGGTGTTACTCCTTTTTTTTTAAGTCATACTTTCACCTAGAATTTTGTGTGTTACTTTCCTATGTGAAAACCTTAGATTCTTATGTTTTTATGAACCACTATATAGGAGCTGTGCGAGAGAAGACCAATGAACATTAAGTTAATATGTTTTATTAGGTTTGACATTATTGCTGAAGCAATGGATGACTCTAGTTTTTGCATTATTTTGCCTTTTTTTTTTTTTTCCCTGATCTTCAGCTTCTTAGCATCTCGAATATTCATAGACTGTAAATAGCACCTTTGATGAACTCAGAACAGAATCTGGTTTAATATTATGGTTGTGTGACTTTTGAGTAGACATAATTTGTACCATATCCTCTATTCTTCCTTTGACCTAGTATTCTCATACAACTCACTACAATCTATTGCTTGCTGAGGTTTTGGTCTTGTTTTTGCATATAGGGACCTGTCTTTCAACAATTTGTCTGGAGTTCTACCAAATTTCTCTACTTCATTGACAAACCTTTCTTCGCTGTGAGTACACCTTTAACTCATATCTTTCAGGAGCTTTCTTCCTGTGTTTTAGTCCATCTTGATTTAATTTAACTTTTTTTTTAACTTCGTGCAGCTACTTGCAAAATAACCAGCTGAGTGGTTCTCTTGATGTCCTAAGGGGATTACCCCTAACAACCTTGTGAGTACCTTTTTCTTGTCTCAAAGGTGCCTATATCACATTATCTGCAGCTCCGTCACTAACCTTCATTTTACAGGAACGTTGCAAACAATAATTTCAGTGGACGGATACCTCCAGAAGTCAGTTCAGTTCGGACATTCATGTAGTGTATCATCCGAGCTTGTCTCTTGTAGTATGATTCATGTGAAGTATTCAGTTTTCACAGTATGATAGTGTTTCTCTTTAAATCATGACAACAGATTCAATGGAAATTCTTTTACCAATCCTCCTGCTTCTTCATCGCCAACCACACCAACCACGCCAACCATGCCGACCACACCAACAAAGCCACATGACGATCACAGTCACAATCACCACCGATCTGATTCCACACGAGGAGGATCTGATGACAAAGATTCAAAGTCACATAAAAGATTTATATCTACAACTTTCCTTGTCATAATCGCTGGATCAATTTTTGTGCTTTTGGTTGTGCTATTTGCACTTATTTTCTGCATTCGAAAGAACAAAAAGAAAAACAGTATTTCAAGAGTCTCTACCCCAAGAAGCCAATCAATAGGAAAGTCCAATCGAATAAGTACAGGTAGGCTTTCTATATATTGTCAAATTAATCTTCCTTTATAATTAAAATACTGAGATAATGTAGGCAATTTTTCAAGAAGTATATCATACTCCTTTCTGTCTTTTTCAGCTAAGGTTGAGATGCAAGAACAGAAGGCTACAAGCACTGCTACTGTTACAGAGCTGAAGCCCCCACCTGCAGAAGCTTTGGTGGCTGAAAGGTCACATGGGAGAACTGCATCTCAGGAGAGAATTCGAGCACCTATAACTGTTACATCTTATTCTGTTGCTTCCCTCCAAACAGTAACTGGTAGCTTCAGTCAAGAGTTTCTGATAGGTGAAGGTTCATTTGGCCGTGTATACAGAGGCGATTTTCCAAATGGAAAGGTGACTTTAGCCATCTCTTTGAACTAATTCTCACATTCCTTTGATGACACCGGATCTTTTTTTATTTGGACTTTTTGTATAGTAATATTATGCTGCTATTTTATATTTTCTTTTTATTTTCCTTTCAACAGATTATGGCAGTTAAGAAGATTGACAACAAAATACTCCCTTTGCAAGATGAAGAAGATTTTCTTGAAGCAGTTGCTAATATGTCTCGGTTGCGGCACCCTAACATAGTTGCATTGACAGGATACTGCTCAGAGCATGGACAGCATCTCTTGGTTTTTGAATACATAGGAAATGGAAGTTTGCATGATATGCTGCACTTTGCAGAAGATAATACCAAGATGCTATCATGGAATGCTCGTGTACGGGTAGCACTTGGCACAGCTCGAGCTCTAGAGTATGATACCATTTTCTATTCCTTCTAAATTTCATGCCGAGATATAATACACCAATATGCATAAGTATATATGTTGAAAGTTCTAGGTTATGCTAAACTTTCCTTATAAATGATGTTTATTCTTCTTTTCTGATGAAAACTTCAGGTACTTGCATGAAGTGTGTTCACCTTCAATCGTACATAGAAACTTCAAGTCAGCAAATATTTTACTTGATGAAGATCTCAATCCCCACTTGTCAGATTGCGGGCTGGCTGCTTTAACACCAAATCCTGAGAGAGAGGTAGCATGATTTAATTTTTTCATCTTTCGAGCAGACCTTTCTTCCCATGAAGACGAAGGAAATAACTAAATAGAGGAAGAACGAGAATAAAGAAACCCAAAACTAGTCGCAGAAGTGCACAAATAAGCTCATAAATTTTAGATGTGTGCTCCGTTAACCCGCTTTAATGTTTGTTCAAATAAGCCACAATGAAGGATTGTGAATAATTCTAAATTTTCGCAAATAGTGTCACTAATTAATCTATATTCTGATTAAACTTTAGTACTTATTTAATTTTTTGGACTTCTATGGGCACAGCAGAATATACCTTTGTAAAATAAAATGCATACATCTCAATGGGAAATTTTACAATTAACACCCTGCAATGGGCCTTTTGAAGATTTAACCAGCTGTTTCATCTATTCTATATGTGATGACAGGCTCCAACCCAGATGGTGGGCTCCTTTGGTTACAGCGCTCCTGAATTCACTTTGTCAGGAACATATACCATAAAAAGCGATGTCTACAGCTTTGGAGTTGTGATGTTAGAACTTTTAACAGGTCGAAAACCACTTGATAGGTAATTTTTCTTCTGTAGCTTTGCGCTTTATTGTTTCATTTTCACTGGCTTGTTTTGTCTCTATCCATTACTTGACTGCTGTAATGATTTCCTTTTTCATCTGACATGAAACCTCATTTCTTTAGTTCAAGAGTTAGATCAGAGCAATCACTTGTTAGGTGGGCTACACCCCAACTTCACGATATTGACGCTTTAGCAAAAATGGTTGATCCTGCTCTAAACGGCATGTATCCTGCAAAGTCCCTTTCGCGATTTGCAGACATCATTGCTCTTTGCATTCAGGTAAACTACTAAGATATTGTGTCCTATCAGAGCATTTGTAGGTTACACTTTTGTGGACCATGTGTACTGGATTTGTCTCTGTTACACATCTTATCTTATCTTATCCCTAACTCACCATCATTGTGGTTAAATGAATGGGATGTTTGTGTTTATGCAGCCTGAGCCGGAATTTCGACCACCCATGTCTGAAGTTGTCCAAGCACTGGTACGTTTAGTACAGCGTGCAAGTATGGGAAAACGGCACCCGAGTGATGAATCAGGTTTTGCTTACAGAACTCCAGATCATGATGTGATCGACATATGAGTGGCGACTGGCGGCTTCTTGGTTTTTTTGTTTGTATTGTGATCTTGTGTGCATACATGTAAAGATAAATTTGATTACCATAATTTGCAATGAAAGGAATAGAAGAAGAGTGTCAGGATGAAAATTTGTACTTATATTATGGATATGTACCTCTATGCAATGGTTAAGATCATTCAGCTGAAGTTGAGTTATTTATAGCTATTTCAAGTCGAGACATATGCCCATATTTAGTACTTGCTGCTTATGGATATTGTTCTTTTAGTAGTAGGTTATAGCAACCCAATTTTAAGATTTATAAATTCTTAAGAAGGGTTGGTTGTATTTTAGTTTGGGTTTTAGAATCCCCTACCACTGTTCTTTGTTTTTTGGTCGGTAGGAAACCATTATTTTGTTAGCCTATTGGTATTGAGTTCTACACCTGATGGAGTTCCTAGTTAAATTAAATTCATTTTTACTGGGGAAATTAAAAAAAGAAAAAAAATTCCAAAAAAATGCATCTATTAATGTTGCTCTTGCATCTATAGTTGTTGCCTCAGTGTCTATTTTGTTGTCTCTAACTAAATCTGGACTCCATCTGATTTGGTTTACTGAGTTTTTTAAATTTAAATTAACCTTTAGATTTGGAAAATTGTGAATCTAATTTAAATTGAGGTTTATGGAAACGAAACCAAACGGGCATATACACAATGGGTTGATATGTTGTTTGGAGGCTAAATATATGCATACATCATGGGAAAAGGAAAAAACAATGCAAAATAATAATAATAATAATAATAATAATCCAGTCATCTAAAAGAAAAATTCTAGAAGTGCTAGATTTTGAATTGTGAGTTGGATTCATGATTCTGCAGCACGACAACAAAGGGTGAATGGGATTTACAATTCCATGTTTAGTCATGGAATTTCGAGTCTAACTTAGGATTTTATTGTAGTTCTAAAATATTCTAGAAGTCATGAAATCATGAGTCCAATTCAAGATTCTATTGTAGCTTTTATTTATTCTAGGCTTCTCCACTATCTCTTTTTTAACTCACTCAACCCTCTTAACTCCCTCATTCACAAACCCTAACTCCAAATCTCTCAATATAACCCATTTTTTCAAAAGATCGCACTGAACCCAAAATATTTCATCAATACCCTTTGATTCTTCCTCAATTTCTCCAGAGATTCTTGCCAAAGCCTGCTAAAACCACATGAATAGAAAATTTCTTATTTTTCTGTTCTTTGATTATTAGCCTTAAAAAGTCGTTATGGTTGGTGTAGTGATGCTGCATTTGTGTTTCTTGTAAGTGTTTTGGTGTTATTGTAGTCTTTTTCTTCTTCTTCTTCATTTTTTTTTTTGGTACAATCTTGTGATATATCATGCATGTTGACTTTTTGATGAGATACAAAACAGTTTGTGCCTATGTCTTATTTGATGAAATGCTTGAAATTGTTTTCGTAGGTGTATAAAAATGTTAGTAGATGGTGTGTATACTTCTTGGAAGTAGGCATGCTCTGAGTTCACAATTTATTTCTATTAAAAGTAGTGAATTGGATAGTAGAGATTCTTGATTGGGCCTTCTTAATGTGAAATTTTGAGTTGATGGGAATAGGTGAAAATATTGGAGGGGGGTTTACAATCGCATTGTTTGCTTATGGAAATATTGTTGAAGGGGATGATGGGATGGGATATGATAAATGCCTTGTGGTAGTCTTCAATGTTTCAAGAGACACAAACTATGAACAACTCTTGACAAATATACACACCCAGTAAAATGTAAGTAGAATGATGAACTGTGTTGAGTTGTTTTATAGGCTAGCATTTGATAGTGATGTTGTGTTTTACTTTGTTGCACATGTAAGAACGATCTTGAAGTGCGTGAAATCTTTACATCTTCTAGAAGGCATGGTGCACTACGGGTATGCTAAAATATATGAGAATGGTAATTAGATTGAGGATGAGATGCTCACTCCATTGAAGAGAAATATAGGATGGATGCAGGTTTTAGCAACCCATTTACAAGTTAGGTACTTGAATCAAAGAAAATCCTTATTGAGATACCAGTAGGTTCCAGTTAGCCTCAAAATACATAATTTTACTCTAAGTGAATTGTATAGGAGCAGTAACAGATAGATTGAATTGAATGGTAACTCCCGTTTCAAAGATTCTGGTGAAATAAATACTGGGGATGAGCGTATTAGTGATGGTGGTTGGATGCAGACACTTGAGGAGCCCCATGACTCGCATCGAAGGCATGATTGGAGGTGTTGGTTGTCTTCACGAGATGTAGACACCGTGGGAAGTTCTAACCCTATTCCATTCTTTATGGAAACTATTGGTAACACTTATGTACGTCTCGAAGATAGCAACAATTGAGCTCTATAATAGGAGCTTTAGCAATGAGTTTATGTTAGGGATGTGAATTGAAATGAAAGGCACTTGATTTGGGCAGTAAAAATGCACCATAAATCAAATCACCATAACTGAGTGTGTTGAGTTGGACAAGAAGATATGGTCAGTTAAATGTACTGATTCAAACAAGGGGTGTAAGTGGAGATTATGTGCATGCTTTAGGAAAAATGGTGGATGCTTCCAGATCACTAGGTTTGAGGGATCTATGGTAAGTCAAGATCACTCTTAATTGGACTCCACTATAATATTTTGGATAATTTTTCCAAATGTGAAGACTCATTAAGTGTGAATGTGAAAGATATCCAAGTTTATAGTTGAAGGGGCTTTGGGTTCATTGCCTATCCTCATGAGTGAAAGAGGAAGGTAGTTGAATAGGTTTATGGCAAATGCTGAGAATCATATGTTGTGTTCTCACTCCTTTTAAATGTTATCCAAGAAGCAAATCTAAAAACTAAGGTTGAGTAGAAAACTATGGAGACCAATAATCTCGAGATTGTGATTTTTTATAAACTATTCTAGGCCTTAGACCATGTATTGAGGCATTTATCCATTTTAGGTATGCTAGAAATCAACAGATTCCCCGCATATCAATTCTTACAATGTGGATATAACCAATTTCTACTGCTTGTAGATTACAATAGATGTCATCTTCTTATATGGGAAATTCAAGCACAAGCTACTAGTAGTGTTGATAGGCTTAACTCGACTAGGGCCTAATAGGCCAAACATTAGCAAGGTAGACTACCTAATATAGTTGTCAAAATCACGAGTCAAATGTAGAATTCTACGAGTTTATGATTTTATATGTTTTTTCCTAATTGACATGGATGCAAAATTGTTTTGGTTTAGATTTTAGATAGAGTTATGAATTTATATATATGATTCTATACATTTACGATTATACCGATGTTGCATAATTTTATATGATTTTACCGATTCTATATATTCCAATGAATAGTAAAATGTCAGTTTTGACATTCATTAGCATCCTCAGGACCCATCAAGTGTCCCATACCATCTCAGCCTTTAGGCTTCAACCACTCATCAACTTGATATCCTTGGTATTTTAGAGACTTAAAACGAAGTCTTCCTCTACAGAAGCTCCCCTCTCTTGTTAGGCTCCCCGTCAAACAACATCTCCTCGGCTCTCTATACTACCATGAAGGTACACCATACCTCTGTTGTGTATGTCTCCACGAAGGTATTCTCTAGGGGTACCTTGAAGGAATTGGTCTCTATTTTCATTCAACTACCCTCTATAGATGACCACGATTATTTCATCAGGTTTAAGTCAGCTAACAACTAGGGAACATGTCACGTAAGCAATGAATATATCGTGGGCCTTCATTTTGGTATGAACTTTATCTATTAAAAGCATTTGAGAGCTCAAGGTAAAGGGATATAAGCTGATTTAATCTTGACTTATATATACATACCATCTTACTCTCTCATGATCCCACTCTAACTTATGTATTAGAGTGGCTGTGCTAGAAAAGCCTCTAGTATACCACTAACGAGTTTTCTTTGGTTGTAGGCTTAGAAAATCTCTATCAATGAATTATCACCTGCAACAAGTAGTAGTGGATGGGGCGCACCACATTGTTCCCCTAGCATATGAATTGGCAGATGAGGGGTCTAAGGTTTCCTAAAGCTAATTTCTTAAGTAATGCCTCATTCATGTTATAAGAGATCACATAGACTTTGTCTTAATATCCGACTGGCATGTTGGGGTACAAAAGGCAGTTGAGGGTGAGGATAAAGTCCGACCTAGAGGTTGGCCTTGGTGATGATGCATTCATCATTTGACAAGCAACTTCAATACAAAGGTCAAGAGTACTCAGTGCAATGAGCTGTATAAGAAAGCAACTTACCAACTATAGCTTCGGAAGTTTTAAAGTTATATTGACGTAATAAACTTGGTGACTTCTTGGACTAAGAGATATTTTAGGAACTTGCATATAGAGAAATGGACTTTGGCATATGATGGAAGGGCACGGTATGGGATTGTACCGCCAATATAGCTGAAAGTTATAATGTTATGCTAAAGGAAGCTAGACACTTGCTTATTACGACACTTATGGATAAAACATTTTATAACTGTGATGATATTTTCAATAAGCAAATCAAGGAGGCATGCAAGGTTTTAAAGAGGCAAAATCTTGACCAAATACGCAGGTTATAAGTTTGAAAAGTAGTGACGGTTGGCAAGTGCTCATCTTGTAGTCATATTCATTACAAGAAAACTGGCCTTTGAAGACATAAATCCTATGAATGGGTAAAACAAGCTATATTTCTACAAATAGAATTGGTTATGATTGTTTTTGTAATGGAAATTTATGTTAGAGCCAAAATTTTTAACTCTAAAGCCTAGCTTTCTTATAGTGATATGATTGTGAAGGCCAGGTCTTCAAGGTGATCACTCCACCCGAGCCTGACTATGCATAGACAAAAAGGAAAGAACCATCATGGAGTTGAGCCTTTATTAGCCAATTGTATTTTTAGCATAACCAGATGAGGGTATATGGATGTTCTACTGTCATGCCCTGAAGGGTATCCTAAATATGGTAATTTACCGTACACAATATTAAAGCCTAAGTATGACTTCTTCAATCACGCAAAAGCTTTCATATCACGCACAAGACATACAACACATAAAAGAGAACGCATTGGAGTAGTGCAATTTACTTTAATAACAATTAAGTAACAAGACAAAAGAAATACTTAACATTAAACATAAATAAGGTCAATTACAATTCTGAGGGGCATACCCCACTAATGTTTTCAAGATTAAAAAAATACATTTCCTAGTAATCTCCAAAATATTAAAATAAACATATATATTACTCATAAAGAAATTTCAAGAAGATAAGTCCCTTTTAGGCTCCTACTTCTTCCACGAAAGCTTAATAATCCAACAATGATTTCCTTAACGTCCCATCCGCGGTTAGAGTCTTAAGTATACCTATTTCAACAAAAATCTATGGGAGTGTAAGCTTACAACATGTTTAGTGAGATATTCCTTTTGTTCGTACCATGTTTTAAATAAGTTTATTAGTTTCACCTATATGCTATGCATGCTATGCAACAATCACATGATACAAGCAATTATGTATGGGTATACAAAAACCATATGTAAAACTGATTTACACCCTCTGTATCAAGGGTTAGGAAATAGTATTTGAAGGTCTACACGATTTTCTACTGTTAATCCCCAAGCCCCGTGCTCATAGCAATCGATCGACGTGGTTCATCCTTAGGATGTATCCCTAGCATGCATTAGTTCCCTAAGAATTAGCATGGTCGCGGGCCCTCATGGCCTCGAACCCTTCCAATTCTTCGTGCAGGATTAGTAACCTTCAGCATGTGATTCGACGGATGCAATGTGTGTCTATTTAATTTATATCAAAGTCATGTATAATTAAGATATACTAAAAGGCGATCAAGCAGGCATCATACACACATAAGCAACATATCATATTGATGATGCAATTAAATAATCATTCGTTAGTTTCTATATGCTTAGCATCATTTGATACGCATTCATAGATGCACATACATATAAACCCATAACCCCATTCATATTCGTTTTATCTTTTACTTATAAATCTAGTGCAACTATCTACAAGTACAAGCAAGATAACAAAATCATGAGGGAAAACTTACTCATCCATAATGCAATCTTCTTATTCGTAACAATCTTTAGGAAGGGAAGTACCGTATTTTACATCACTTAGAGAAAAGAAATATCCGGAATGAGTATTTCATAGAAGTTCTACTTAAATTTTCTGATTTTATGATGGATAATATCTCTCCCTAATGATAAATTTTACATATTTATTTGGGTAAATAATTAATTTTATTATTGTTTATATTTGTATTGGTGATAAGAAATATATAATTGAAGTTTTTTGATAAAATGTATTTTTATTTAGTTTAATGTCACAAATGGTACCTGCATTTTGATAAAACATTCAATTAAGTATAAGAACTTTGAAATTAGTCAATTTAATATGTGAACTTCGAAATTGATTAACTTAATACCTGAAAGAACTTTTCGTATGCATCAGTAGTACCTCCATCAAGTTCTTTTAGGTACTATACTGATGAATTTCAAAATTTTTCAGGTACTAAATTGATTAATTTCAAAATTTAGGTACTAAATTGATCAATTTCAAAGTTTAGGCACTAAATTTATCAATATTAAAATTTAGATACCCAATTACACATTTTGCTAAAGTTCAAGTACCATTTGTAACATTAACCTTTTTTAATTTAGGTACCCATTTACACATTTTGCTAAATTTCAAGTACCACTTGTGGCATTAACTCTTTTTAATTTAAGAACAAAAAATGGCTTGAACCACAATCTGGACCGTATTGAACAGTTCTTTACGGTTCAAAGAAATTATCAACCAAATTGTATGGTTAGGTTCGAATTTAAAATAAAAACCAAACGACACCACGCTCACCTTTAGTCATCATTTTCTTCAACTCCACTTCTCTCTCCAAATACCAATTCACACATTCTCTTTGTCATGCCCCGATGGTACCCTTATAGTAATAAACAAGATATACTTGAATACTATTACTAGTTTACCTTCTGAAAATAACATATTTTCAATAAACAGGAGCTTTTAGTTGCTTTGATAAGAAGGACAAGTATATATAAGACATAAATTAGTAAATAACTGTCATCCAAAGTTTGAGAATAATAATAACATTACAGACCATAAATTTTCTATAAAATCCTCTAAATGCATAACTAAAGTTTCTAATGCTAAATACTTGTAACTAGAAATAGAAATATAAATCTTAACCCGAACTACTCCTTAAGCTTCCATCTTTTAAATTCTTATTGGGACCATGCTCCTAGAAGTAATGAGCTAAATTCGCAATGTGAACTTGAAAGGACTGTTGGAGTGTGAGCTAAACCATGGCTCAGTGAATAACTAGAACTTACCACATATCAAATAAGTTTATTAATAATCATATGAAATGCATCAATCAAGCATATGTAAAATACAAACCTGAATAACCCAGAATTTAAATAGGATGAAGATTTATGCCCTCTTATCAGGGTTGAAGGATCACAATCTATGGCCTACCTACCAAGGAGAGACTAAGCTTTCAAGAATAACAATACTCACTTTAATTATCTCTTTGAATTTGTTATGTCTTAAACGCTCATTTCCTGTTTTAGCTTTAGAAACTCGACTAAGTGATAGTCATTTCCAAGCCATACCATAAGCGGCGTCCTTCATTTACCATTTAGTTCCTATGGTGTCAACAGAACAAATGTAATCTTGCGATTAACTAATAGCTTCTTTGTCTAGATAAACCAAGCATTACCAGATATCTGAAATATTAACACATAGTAGGCTATCACTTACTCAAATGCTACTTTATGCAATTCATGAAATGCATGTTCAATTTCCTTTATGGTACCAATATTTTTATTCAAGTTGAAGGCGATCAATCAATGCACAGATAATGAATCATGTTACACAACCAATATAGTCATATAGAATTCTGTTGTTATTATTATTAGAGTGACTTGGCAATCAATATTTCATACAACAAACAATTCCCATAAACCCATACAATACACTCATGTTATTATCTTTTATTTAAAGGTTCGCTAAGTTACAATCTAAGTTACAAGGACAAACAATGTAATAAGACTGAGTTACTCACCTGCTCATGTTGACTAGTAGTAATAGTCGTTAGGAAAATTGTCACAAGTATCAAGATCACCTATTGAGATGATTAATATATTCATTAATATCACATAAACTATATGATTAAACTCCTATGAGTGTCTAAATGTCCTTTATTGATGTTGGGTTTTCGTTCTATTACTATATTGGTCATTTAATGGTCCTATGGTAATCAAGTATTATTTAATATTTATTTTCATGTTGTTTTCCTTGATCTTATTTAATACTTATATATATATATATGTTCATCGGGTATTTGAAAATTTGATATTTAGTTAGGTCATTTTTATAGTTGTTATTATTGTTATTTTTGTATTGTTCCTTATTTGATTTATTATAGCAACTCGTATTTATTCATTATTGTTTAGAATTATCGGTTTTCTCTTGATTTTCTTGATATAATTTTCTTTTAATGTAAAGGTATCACTTTATTCAAAAAAATTAGATTATTTAAATTTCAATTGTTATATGTATGTATTTAAATAACTACTTGACATTTACCATAATTTTAACTTTTTCTTGTAAATTATATTAAGTTCATCTAATATGGTAATAAAATTAGTATTATTAAGATTTGAAGAATTTAAAATTAATTTCAGAAATATTAGTAGTATTATCTTTGTGTCATTATACTACTTCTACTACTACTCTTGATGATGGTGATGATGATGATGACAATAACGGCTTTAATAATAATAAATAATAAATACTTTAATAACAATAATACTCACCATATTGGTAATACTATAATATTTATAATATAAATACTATTAATGATATTTCAAAAATCATCCATATTAAGGTTAATACTAGTAGTAATATTAATACTTTTTAATATTAACAAAATAATCTTAAGCTTAACTTTTATTTTTAATATTAATATTAGATATAACATTATATTAAAATAATAATTCTAATAATATTATTAATCTAAATACTTTTAATGGTAATAATAATGTTAACAACTATAATTGTAAAACTTTATGGACTTTAATTAAATTAGTGATAGTGGTTGTACATTAATAGTAATCCTTTCATGATATCACTAATATCAATAATACATAATGACTATATCAATATTTCCAAATAATATCATAATATTAATATTACTTAAATACCATATATTTGATAGTATTGAAAATTTTTAGTTTTAATTCAATATTCAACAATTTCAATTACTATATTACTAATGATAATAGTATTCTTAATAATACATATAATAAATAAATAAAAATAATATTAACATTAACAATATTTGTAATATTAATTATTATATTATTTGTTTTAAATGAATTAGTTTTTAAATTTTTTTTTATAAATAATTTCTGCCAAGAGGTACACGAGATGGAACACACCCGTGTTCCTCCCGTGCTCATTTGAGGATGATGTACTGTTCATCTTCCCCGATGAGCTCAGCTAATTTCGACCAATTGTTGACGTTCCAAGCTCCTTTAATGGATTCCTATGAGTTTATACAAGGTTCTTCTACACAAATTGTCACGCCCCGAAAGGTATCTTAAACGTGGTAGTCCACCGTATACAATATTAAAGCTTAGGAATGACCGTCTCAGTCACGCGAAGGCTTCCATACTATGTACAAGACATCTAACACATGGAGGGACACGTCGGAGCAATACATTTTATATTGGTACAACTTGAGTAACAATGTAAAGGAACTACACTTTACTATACTTCAAATACAAATCATT
The DNA here is from genome assembly GCA_024138025.1 of Combretum micranthum. Classification (NCBI taxonomy): domain Eukaryota; kingdom Viridiplantae; phylum Streptophyta; class Magnoliopsida; order Myrtales; family Combretaceae; genus Combretum; species Combretum micranthum. The sequence goes on from JAMXBD010000175.1 coordinate 883,740, forward strand.
ATACTTCAATTATAATTTCATCAAAAAATTTCACTACATAAAACCATTACAAGGCAAATCATAAAACCTAGCTAATAACTTCAAGCATTCTTATATCCTGCCGGAATCCCGAAGTCATTCTCGGCTCTAACCATCTCGGTCCCCACTTAGCATTCTTGAGATAACCTGTTCATTTAAACATCTATTGGGGTATAAGCTATACTAGCTTAGTAAGAGTTCCCTTAATTTCGTACCATGATAAGCAAGTTATAATTCATCCATATGCTATGCATGAACAAACACATGAGCAAACAATACATAAGACCATCCGGAAATCTTATGTTGAATGGATTTACGCCTTCTATTCGGATTTAGGTGTTTCAGGCCCATACAACCATCATTTAAATACTTCTCACTTTTTATTATGGTTGATACAGGTGCCCATCCACCACTTTTAAATTTTTACTGTGGTTTATACAGGTGCCCACTCACATACATTTTCAATTCCAGCCCATACGCCAACAATCTAGTTTACAGGCCCCTCGTTGCCCAAATTATTATGCCTTCTTCCCACAAAGGTATAATAACTTATGCAATGTGACTCACTACGTGATATGCATATACAGTTTATTCATGTAATCGTGGCATATTAATTATGTAGGTTAACAGCGATCATAGAGAATTTCAGACAATTCAAGTCTATGCTAACTCATACAATGATTTTACAACAAGTCTCACCTCGATATACTTATCATTCATTCAACCAAGTTTATACCACAACTCATCACAATTTTATCTTTGCCTAATTCTAGTGCAACTAGCTACAAGCACAAGCAAGATAACAAAATAAGAGGAAAACTCACTCGGCCATTGGATCACCGGTCTTTTAGTAAAAGTAATCAGGTGATAAGGAATCGTCGATATCGGATTCACCTAAAAAGGAAGAAATACTCTAATAAGTATTTCAATTCAACTAATCCAAACAATCTTATACAAACTATCAAATTCGTAATTCTCGTCCTAAGCGGAAATTCCAATTTAAAATGGCAATAACTTAGTCATTTTAATTAGGAATTTCGCAAATTATACATCGATTTCTATCTACTTCGAAATATCTATCTAATCCTAATGTTATATTAAGTTTTGAAAACTTTGAAGCTCCAAAAAGGTTGGATCAGATTAGAATAGTAGCAAACTTCAATTCCGAAAAATAGTTTTGTAAATGTTTGAAATGTTCCTACTATATAGATTAGCTATACATGCAATATTGATGGTTTCCTATCATGAATGGCATGTTATGAGCTTGATGTATGCATGCTTTTGACAATATTTACTAAAAGAAATTTTAGAAACTTTTTATTTGTAAAACTCCATGGCTATTTACTTTCAAGAAAACTAGTTTCCTAACTTTGATCATTTCCATTTGTTTTGGATTTATTCCTTAAGAAAATATAATTATCTTTGTTAAAATTGAGTATTCATTATATCTATTACTTATAACCTTCATTTCTACATAAAAATTTCCATTTTACACTTTGTAAACATGTCTTCAAGTAGAATTGATTCCAAAATCCGAATTTTGTAAAAATTAGTTTTTGAGTAATTCTTTTTAGTAAAAATCATTTGATATTTAGAAAATTAGGGCTCAACCATACATAGCCACTAAGGACTTCATTTATTTGATAACACTTCTAATTTGAGTTTGAAAAATATGGGTTTTCATGCTATTACTCAATTATTACGAATTTCTTAAAATGACAACAACTCAAATTTTTCCTACTTCATTTCTACTCCTTGTTCTATATATTTTTCTTAGCAAATCCCATCTTAATTTATCAAAATCATTACTTGATGATACCTATGACCTAAACTCATCATTTTTCATATAAAACACAAGTTTTGGAGTTGATAAATGGGTTTTTAAGGCATGGTTTTGAAATCATCCGAATTTATAAATTTTGGATAAACTCAATTTTCATACCTTATTTCTACAATCCATCATGCATATGTGTATTTCCTACAAGCTATTGTTATGAAGGTTATGAGATGATCTACCTATATGTATACATATAGTACCAAGAATTCTTTTTGAAAACTTTTACTTTGCAAAACTTTGAATTATACTAGACTTAAGAAAAATAGTTTTTCTTCTTGTAAAATCATACATTCTTTTATCAAAACTCAACCTTGATGATCTATATAACCATCACTGTCATTATTTCAATAAAAACCTTCATTTTGGGGTTAGAAAGTAGATGTTTAAATAGGTGGTTTTCCTAAGTACGAATTTTACAAAATTTTGAAGAATGAAAACAATGTTTAACTTATTCTTGGAAACCATTTGTTGTTCTAAGGTTATATTTTGATAAACCTCTCTTATCCTTGTCAAAACTTGGTCTTTGTTACATATATTCCCTAGGACTTCCATTTTCCTATAAAAATTATCATTTTGGCATTTGAAAATGAGTGTTTAAATAGTGGCTATTTTCAAATCCGAATTTTGAAAAATTCATTTGAGCTTGTTTTCTTTGTAAAACTCATTTAGTCTTTCAAAAACCATATCCTAATCAAACCTACCCCTTAAGGCTTCCATTTCCTTAATAAAAATCTTGTTTTGAAGTTGAAAAATGGGTTTTTAAAATTGGTCTTTGTTGAGATCCGAATTTACAAAATTTATTTTTGGACATATCCTTTGATAAAATCTATCTAAACTTATGAAAATCCATTTCTTACATATTCTATCTTAAGAGCCTTCCATATCTTGAATAAAAACTTCATTTTTGAGTTGGAAAACATGTTTTTAAAATATGCCTTGGCCAAAATCCGAAAATGAGATTTTTATTTTGAAAATCTCCTTTGATTCTTGTAAAAAGAAATCTTGATGATATACATACATTAAGCCTTCATTATCTCAAGTAAAAATTTCATTTTGACATTTGGAAAGTGGTTTTTAAATAGAGGTCTTGCCAAAATACGAATTTCATCATTTTGTTTGAGTTCAAAACTAAGATCTGTACTTAATATGAACATAAATATAAAAGAAATCCATGGTAGTAAACTATAAACTCATAGATCTAAATTTTACTCATCAAACATCATTCATGTTATTATTCCCTAAGCCCTTCATTTTAAATGAAAAATACACATTTTGAAGTTGAAAAATAACTTTTCTAAATATGGTTCATTTTTCATCCGAATTTTCAAAAATGATTTTTGTTGAAAATAAAATAGATCTTGAGCTTTCTAAAACATTCCTACTATCATCATGCTACTACAAGTTGTTTATGAACATAAAACAAAAGTCTAATGCATTTATGAACTCAAAACACTAGATCTAGTTTACTATACTAGTTATAAATGCATGAACACTAAGATAGTTATGTGAATGGTGAATATATGCATAAATCATTAGCAATAACAAAAATAATAACTCAAATAACAAGATGTAAGGCATAAACGAAAATCAAAGCTACAAAAAGTTAGATCTACAAAATATAACTACTTTTAACAAGAAAATAAGAATGATATAAGATAATAATCATAGAGAAGAGGAGTGTTTTATTTTGGCATCATCATCCTTAGCTTTTAAGCTTATGGAAGGTCATTTGATGCATGAAACTCTCACTATACCTTACCTATATAATCTATAGAAGCCTAAGAAGAAAGTTAACTTAAGAAATCTTGAAGAAATATGTGTGGGAGCTCCAATAAAGAATAGGGGCAGCAAGGTTCCTTGTAAGAACAAGAGAGAAAGAAGAAAGAAAGAGAGGAAAAAGAGAGGAAAAGAGAGAGTAAATGAGATAGGGTTTTAAAGGAATGAAAGGAAGTAAATTAAAGGCATTAAATGAGAGAGAGGAGTGTATTAAATGAGAGAGAAAAAAAAAAATAAAACAAGGCAGCAATTAGGAGGGTGCTGCATGTGAATTTGCAAGGAGAGAGAGGGAGGGAATTTGGTTTGTCTTTAACTTGGAATTGTAATGTAATTAATGATATGTGTAGCTTCTTGAAGAAGGATTTGAAAAAGGGTTATTTTAATTAATTTTATAGTATTTCAAGAGACAAAAGGCAGCAAAAAGAAGTCAAAATCTGCCATGAAGTGATATAATGAAGTGTAAAAAGATTGAAGTGAAAAAGAAGTGATATGTGAAAGGTGTACTTGAAGTATGGGTTGGAAAAAGTACTTTTTTATTAAGAAAACTACAAAATGAAATTAGGAAAAATATTTTTAAATGAGTGGTAGAATTTTCATAAATAAAATTAAATAATTATTTGAATTATTTTAGTATTTTAACAAATATGTTATTGGTATGATCAAAATACGCGAATATGGGCTATAAATGATATTTTTATAACCCGAAAAATTCTAAAAAATTATTTTATGAAAATAAAAATATTTTTCAAATATTTTCCAATTATTAAATTAGTTTATTTTATTTTTAGTATCGGGTCTTAAACAGAATCTGATCCCGTAAAAACCCGAAACGAACTAAATTTTAGAAAAACAAAGTTTTCTATAATATCTAAAATATTTATCTAAAAATATAAGGGTTTATAAGAATAATAAAATTATGTAATAAAAGTGAATAGTGCAAAAGACTAATTAATTACCGGTAGTCATGAAAATACGATAAAATATTATAACTATAACTTTTATAACCCGAAAAATTATATAACCGATATATTTTGGAAATCTTATGAAATTACGAGTCTAATGGTACTAATGGTATATTTTTGATATCTCGAGCCTTAGGATACGTTTTTCGAAGTCTGTATCCGAACAGGTTCGAAATAGGTCAAAAATTTACTAATATGATATTTTTAAGTGAACTCATATTACTACGAGCTATTCTATATATTTAAACTACACCTCGGCCTCTAGGGTTAAGGGTGCTAGATTGCCGGACTTAAACTATTGTATTCCACTTAGGGTTTCCGGGTGATTTTCCGGTTTAGATCTTTGCCAATTTGGAAACTGATATTTTATGTTTATACAACATATTTGATTTAAGAAATTTATCTTAAATTTTATTTTTGTAAGTATTTAATATCTTTTAACGTTTTCGGAATTCTTGAATTGGGTTTCATTTTCGAAAGTTAATCGTTATTTACTTTTTAATAATTTGTTTTTGGGTTCTATGTTACCCGATTCTATAAGTAGGAGTTAGGTATAGAATTTTGTCGTACTTAGTGGTTTTGGAATTGAAGTATGTTGAGTTCTTATTTTGTTTTTAAGGATTCTTATTTTCCTCAAGATCCTCAAGATTGAGAAATTTCTGGATTCGTTCATGATTTAGCACTAGTTGAAGTTTAGTTTTAATTTGGAGTGATTTTTAGGATTTATTTTCGAAGTTCATCTTGAAATTATTTACTGAAATTTTCCGGGGCTTACACAAATATCCAATTAAAACATCAAAACACCTACATGATCCATGGTTTTTGGATAAAAAAAGTGCAACTAGGGTATTCAAAATTTACCTTGTTAAGCTTGTTCGATGTAATTCGAAGCTTGTTTTTGGTTGGGTAATGATCCTATGATCATCAAAAGTCAGTTTAAAGCATTGTTTTTAACAAACAACAAGCCAAAACAAATCAACTTACCTTATTACGTTTTGAGCCTTACCTTGTGAGTTTTTAATGGAGTTTTTATTTTGATCCAAGCTGAGGTGTTTAGGGCGAGTTGGATTCGGTTTTTAGGTTGGTTTGGTTGCTATTTGGGAGCTCATTTGATCTAGAAACTTTGGTAAATAATAAACTTTGTTTGCTTGTTCTTTATTGTGCTTAATTATATATATAGAAGAAGAGGGAGGAGAGGTGGTTTCGGTGCAAATTTTTCCTCTGAGCTTTGCTTCGTCCACTTGTAATTTTACTTCATTAATTATGTGTGTGAGTTGGCTGCATATGATTGGCTTGTGTGTTGATTTTGTTGACTAAATTGTGCACTATTGGAACTAACTTGGGTTGATTTCAGCTATGAAGTTTTCAAGACAATATAAGCCTTATATTTGTATAAATCATGCACTGTATATGTGTATTATAGGTATAAATATTAATATAATAATTATTAGTTGATAATTATCTTATTTTTAAGGTAATTTATTAAGCTAATTGGGTACAAATTTATCGAATATTTGAGAGTTTGTATCTCAAAATTTTATGTAGTGTACTGCAATTTTTCTAGATTGTTATTAAATTCAAGTTTTGAGTTTAAAACTTATGTGATTAATTATTTTTTAGAATTTTATCTTCCGCTATTAAGGTTTTCTAAGCTTATTAGGTCGATTTTTGTTTTAGGCTTCAATAGGTTAAGAATATCCTAACTAAACAATGGTGTGATCCAAATATTTATTTAGAGTCTAGATTCTTAGTTATACATCTGTTTATGATTTTATTATATATTTATAACCCTAATGGTTTATCTTTAGGTTATCGTTTCCTAACTATAAGCGTAATTGATTATCTACTCATTATCTCATTTAATATCTTAGCCAATTTATCTAGATGTCTTAGGTTTTCGATACCTACTATGAAATTTTATTAGTAGTCTTTAATACTATCTAAAAACCTTTGTTTTAGGGTTTAAAACTATATATAGGCCCATTACTATTCGTAGTTCTAGTCTCAAGTCTTTTTGTTGAGTTTAATAGTAGCCATTTATTTTCTATATTTATATTTTTCTATCTATTTCTATTTATATGACAAGTTTTGGGCTATGAAAATTTGGGTTACCTTTAATTATATCTTGAGTTATCAGCTCAAGATACAAAACCTTGTTTTTGGTATCAATTAACGTTAGAGAAGTTTTTATTCAGGCTTTTATATCTAAATTCATCTAAATTTAGCTCATTGATCTATTCTTGGGTTTTTGTTGAGTTCTAGATTTACTAGCTAGTTTATACTTAGGTTTGCTAGTTAGTTCATACTTTCTATTTTAGAGTCATGTACTAATGTGAAAATTTCCGAGGTTTACATTCTTGCCCCCCTTAAAATAAGCTTTGTCCTCTTTTAAATAGATGTGGATAATTTTTCTTGATCTCCTCCTCCAGTTTCCATGTCATCTCTTCAGTTTGGAGATCCCACAATACTTTGACATAACAGATTTCTTTATTTTTGAGAACTCGCACTTTTCTGTCCAATATTCTAACAGGATGCTTTTCATATATTAAGTTCTCCTTCAGATCAATTGGTTCTAGCTCAACTATTTTATCTAGATCCGGTACATATTTTCTTAGCACCGACACATGAAAAACATTATGTATACTAGATAAGTTGGGTGGTAATGCAAGATGGTATACCAGATTTCCAACTCGTTCCAATATCTTAAATGGTCTAATATATCTAGGACTCAACTTTTCTTTTGTTTGTTTGCTATGAAGACTTTTGATCGAACTTATCTTCAAATAGACATGATCTCCTTCATTAAATTATAATTCTTGTCTTTTCAAATCCGCCCAGCTCTTTTATCTATCTTGAGCTTCTTTCATTCTTCGTTTTATTACCATGACCTTATCAATTGTTTCCTGAATTAATTCAGGTCCAATCAATACTTTTTCTAAGTTATCCCAGAATAATGGCGATTGATACTTTCTACCATATAAAGTTTCATAAGGTGGCATCCCTATACTTGAATGGTAATAGTTATTGTATTTGAATTCTACTAATGGTAAGTGTTGATCTCAATTTCCTTTGAATTCTAGAGTACACGATCTTAACATATCCTCCAGTGTCTGAATGGTTCTTTCTGTCTGTCCATCAGTTTAAGGATGAAAAGCTGCACTAAACTTCAATTGTGTTCCCAATGCTTTTTGCAATCCTTGCTAGAATCTGGAAACAAACCGTGGATCTCGATCTAGTACTATACTAACAAGTACACCATGTAATCTCACAACTTCCTTCAAATATAGTCGTGCTAACTTTTCTAAGGGATATGTCACATTGATTAGCATGAAATAAGCTGACTTAGTGAGTCTATCCACAATGACCCAAACAGCATCATAACCCGCACTTGTCTTAGGTAATAAGCACACAAAATCCGTGGAAATTTGATCCCATTTTCATTCTGGAATTGGCAATGGTTTCAATTGTATATGAAAACCTAAAATCGTGACTTACCTCATTTATATCGTGTCTCACCTCATTTATATCGTGTCTCGTATCCCATGTCTACTCGTTTATTGATTGGTAAAGCATATAAAATAATATAAATTTCATCATAATTTAAATATTTTATATTATTCTAGAAAGTTAATATTTTAGAGGGAAAATGCTATATTTGGTAACCGAACTTTGACAAAAAATTCAATTGGATACTTGAACTTAAAAAAGTTCAATTTAATACCTAATTAAACTTTTGTGGGAACAATCACTACTTCTCTTAACTCTAGTAACACCATTTGTCTATGTGGCTCTAATAAGTAATGTTAGGTTGATACGTGTCATTGATATTTAAAAAAAAAGTGAAGAAAGAGAGAAGGGAAGAGAAGAGAAGAGAGATAGAGAGAGAAGGAGGAAGACAAAGAAAAGAAGAAGAAGAAAAAGAAAAAGAAAAAGAAGAAGACATGCCAAGATAGATAAGTTCATCAATGGCCGAGTCCAACCCCAGTTGATTTGACTTCTTATCCACGAGCCTAACTTTTTGGACTGCACGCATGTCGTAGCACCTTCCCACAGTGCGTTGCCACATCTCCCTTGTTTCTACCCCATGTGCCTCCCCTTTAGCACTTCAAACTCTTTCCTTTGTCACGAACATGCAATTCCCATTCGCGGACACCTCCCCTCCATGTGAAAGGTGAAGAACCACTAGAGAGGCATTGTGGTCATTCAGTTGTTTCTAGAGAACACCCTTTGTTTGTAGTACATAACCATACGATAAGGTTGTTCCTTTCTAGTCAACAACTTTGATTAAATGGTCAATGGATTCTAACGACTTGATTAATGAAGTCAATGGTTCCGACACTTGATGGGAAGGCTTGAAGAGTCTCCACTACTGTCAATAAATTGTAAAGAAGCTTTCCCATTATAGAATCTCAATATAAATTTGTTCTTGAACTTCAATCCTAATCCAACAAGAGGCTTGGTAAAGGCTTCGATGGGTTTGGGATTTGAGTGTGATTTTTTTTTTGAAATACAAGAAGATAATATTTATAACTCTTGATTTGAATAATGGAAAAAAAAAAAGAAGTCATCTTCTTTCTCAACTCTTCCTTCTCTCTCTAACTTTCTCTCTTTAGACAATTGCAATTTCGTAACTTACCATGGCAGACACAAACACTAGTAGGTTTACCGGGCCTCCTTCACTAGACAAACCAAAGACACCAACATAACCTTAACTAAAACTAAACCTATCACCAAGTATTGTAATTCTCTTTTTTTTTTTCGTTTTTTAATGCCAGTGACACACATCAGTCGAGCATTGATTATTAGAGCCACGAAGACAAATAATGGTAACAAAGTTAAGAGAGGTAGTGATTGTCTCAAAAAAAAATTTAATTAAATATTAAATTGAATTTTTCAAAGTTTGGGTACTTAATTGAATTTTTTGCCAAATTTCGAGTACCAAATTTAACATTTTCACTATTTTAAAATCATGGGTTAATGCCATAAATGATACATAAACTTTGACAAAATACAATTAAATACCTAAAGTTTAAAATTGATTAATTTTGTACTTAAACTTTGCAACTAACGAATTTAGTGCTTGAAAGAACTTTTCATGTAGGCTACCGATAACTTCATCAAGTTCTTTTAAGTATTAGATTAATCAATTTCAAAGTTTAGATACTGAATTGATCATTTTCAAAGTTTAGGTATCTAAATGTATATCTTAAAAAAATTTAGATACTATATTTGACATTATCCCTATCCACTATAATAACAATATAATGGTGACAATAGGAATGAGAGTAAACATCAACAATTATGGTAATAATAAGATGGAATAAATTAAAATAATAATGTTCTCTTGTATCTTTGTGGAAGCTTCCCATAACATGTACTATGTATGCTATGATTCTATGTTTGTAATTTTTTAACACTTATAATTTAAGAGTGAGGAAGTACAAAAACAGGTAGGGTATAATGTCTTAACCTGTTATATACATGTACCTAAATTTTGAATTTAAAACTCATCTTGCAGCTCTTTATACTTACCTTGTAAAACATACATAGTACAAGGTACCCCTTGATATTTATAACTTTTCCTATCTTCCATAAGTTTTAAGTTTATGTGATGTTAGGAAAAAAATATGTATGCATATATAAAATTAGTTAGAAGTTCTTCCATGTATAAAACTTGAAAAGACCTAAACTAATTTTTGGGAAACTTGTAGTAAAACCTATAATTTTAAAATAGTTACTTTTCCTATTTTTGACAATTCAATTTTATGTGATATCAGAAACACCTGTGAAATTTGTTGAATAGGAAGAGAAGAAGGAAAAGAAAAAAAAAATGTGAGAGGCGGTTTTAGATTTAGTTAGGGTTTTTATCTAATGGCTTTAACTCTTCCTTTTTTCTCTATAACATTTATTTTAAAAAAATATACAATTATTATTTATTTTTCATTTATAAAGATTATTTGATATTTTTTAGGATAAATATTGCAAATGGTACATGAAGTTTGGTAGAATATTCAATTAGATACTTGAGTTTTGAAATTAATCAATTTAGTACATAAACTTCAAAATCGATCAATTTAATACCTAAAAAAACCGTGTGTATACTAACAACATCTTTATCATTATTGGTTTAAAACATTATGTAGGATAATAGCGTTAGCCAATTTGACGAAAGTACTATTGGTGAGCATGAAAAGTTTTTTTAGGTGTTAAATTGATCAATTTCAAAGTTCAGGTACCTTATTACATATTTTGTCAAAGTTTAGGTACTATTTACGACATTAACCCTTTAAATATATTAAGTCACATATTATAATCTCTTCTTTATAAAGTAGGGATAATGTGAAAGAATTGTACTTAAACGTTTGTAAAAAATTTAATGTGTCTAAAGTTTGGTTTTGAATAATGTGGTATTTGAAGCAATTTTATGCATACATTTTTCTTACTTGAAACAAGTTCAATCAAGTAGAAAAAATGTAGGTGAAAACTTATTTTAAGTGCTAAATTTTTCAAAATCAAACTTCATGTACCTGCTTGAACTTTCTACGAAAGTTCAGGTACCATTTTTGATGTTAACCATAGCTAATATTACGAAAGATATATTTACTTATCTCAATATCTTGTTTTACGTAATTAATTAGTCTTCTTTTCATTATTTAATCATTTATCATTGATTTCTTTACATTATTTTTTAAAATAATTTAGCATGCATATTTATACAAGCAAGATGGCTAATTCTAGCAATTCACTAACCAACACATCATGACATAATAAGATACCAATGGCATGACTAGATCCAATATCAATATGGGGCAATGTCATAAATGGTACCTAAGCTTTAATAAAATATCAAAAATTAGATATTTGAACTTTAAAATTAATTAATTTAGGGATAATATCATAAATGATACATAAACTTTGACAAAATATGTAATTAGGTACTTAAATTTTAAAAAAGATCAATTTAGTACTTGAACTTTGAAACTAATCAATTTGGTATTTGTGTGGGTATAATTCCGAGTGCAACGATCACGAGCGTGCCGCGTGACTGTCGCGCTACACGTGATCTAGGGAAACAACACGTGCAAAGATGATCAGGAAGTAATTGTGTAGGGAGGAGGAGTAGGCAGTCTCAATAGGCTCTAACACACGTGTGATAGGTGAGGGAGCTGAAGAGCATCAATCTCACTGAGTACTATGGATTCGTGTATGTTCTTGAATAAATCAAGTGTTTGATTCACCAGGGCGGAAATCCGGCAGCACGACGGCATTTGTCCAAGATTTCACCTTATCCAAATGAGGTAAGGACTAAGGTATTTATAGAGAATCTAGCTGTCGATGTCGTCCGTCAGATGAGATAGATGACCAACGGCTAAGATGAGTCATTCTCAAAGTGGATATGGATATGGGCTCCCTTATGGACCCAGGCCCATTGCGGCCTTTCATTGTAATGTGTGTGAGCCAATTTGAGAAAGGTTGGAATTGGGCAGGCCAATTCCAACGGGCCCTACTCCAAGCCTTCCATGCCAATTCTCCCATGATCATCCCAATTGATCTTGACCTAACTCCTTGAGCCCTGTCACATTAGCCCATAGAGTTAAACCCAGATAAAGATTAGGCTAGAGGTCTTTATGACAAGATCAATACATCTACAGTATTAAAAAAACTTTGAAATAGACAAATTTAGTACCTGAAAAAACATGATGGATATACTATTAGCGTGCACGTAAAGTTCTTTCGGGTACTAAATTTGTCAATTTCAAAATTCGGATACTAAATCGATTAATTTCAAACTTTTGATACCTAATTGTATTTTTGTCAAAGTACCATTATGGCATTAAACCATCAAATTAATGCTAGAAATTAAAAAAAATTGACCAATTTAGTACCTGAAAAAACTTAATAAAGGTATTATTGATGTACATGAAAATTTCATATGAATACTAATTTGATCAATTTTAAAGTTTAGGTACTAAATTGATTGATTTTAAATTTCAAGTATCTAAATGCATATTTTATCGAAGTTTTAAGTACCATTCGTGACATTAACCTAAGTTAATACAAAACAATATGATAAGACGACTGGCGTGAATTAACACAAGAAGAGACCATAAATTTTTTACTCCCATTTCATATGTATGTATCCTAATTTACATATGATATGCACAATATCGCAAGATGACCATCTATCCTTCTTCCTTTGATTTTGCATTTTAATTAGTCATTTAATTTCTCTCTTTGTTTTTTTTTTCATGCATCTTTATTTGTTATAACTTTTATTTATTGTTCATTATAAATTCTTAAATCTTACAATTCATTTTAGGGATGATGTGGCAAGTGGTACCCAAATTTTGGTCAAATATGCAATCAGGTGCTTAAACTTTGAAATTGATTAATTTAATATCAAAACTTTAAAATTGATTAATGTAGTACCTAAAAAATTTTGAAATTGATCAATTTAGTTCTCAAAAAGACTTGGTGAAGATACTATTGGTATGTACGAAAAGTTCTTTCAGGTACTAAATTGATCAATTTCAAAATTTTTTAAATATTATATTGATTATTTATAGAGTTCGGATATCTAATTGCATATTTTGTCAAAGTTCAAGTTTCATTAATGATATTAATTGTTCTTTTTACTGGGTTGCTCATCAGCATGAAAGTTAGTGAAATCATTTTGCAATTTGAAACATTTTCTTGCTTATCTCAATCTTAAATCTCAATTTCCCATTTTGTTTGATGTCTGTTATTTTATGGTAATGAGACAATTTCAAGAGAGGTGGTTAACTTATATGCATAAATATTGTGGGTTTTTAGAATAAAATTGTCATTGAGGCTAAAGGTTCTTATTTTTGTGTGTGTTTAAGTTTACCATACGTAAAAATATATATTATAAAATGTAGTAAATGGGGATAGCTTCAATTTAAAAATTTAAAAAAATAATATATAGAATTTGTTGGGATTGATTAAATGTCAAATCCCTAAATTGAATAACTAAGAATAACATATATGTAAAATTAGGTCACAAACAAACAAAAGTAACATCAAGAAGCATATATCTAAATCCATAGATCGAAGCCATTATATAATCTGTTTTACAAGTCAATACAGATAATCTTTATAAGATTATCTCTTCTCCTTTCAGCAAACAGCATGTATATCTTAAGATCCCTAGTGATATATACTTCCACATGGCTACCTCTTAAAATATAATTATTTCTAAATTAGCTAATTATAAAACTGAAAATCATATATATATATATAATATATATATATATAGTCCCTATATATAAAACCCATACTTAATTTAATTTTGTTAATATCACCGTATCTACTCTTTGTCCTTCTAGTGCGACTAGGTTGTTGGTGTCGGGTGAACTTGGTGATGATATATGCACTAATCCCGGCTGATGATTGTTGTTTATGCAAATATTAACATTATACTATGAAAGATATTTTGGTTAAAAAAAAAAAAGATCTTTCACTCCTTAATTTTAGAAATTATCTCTTGTTCTTTTATACGTTAAAATATGATTGTTAATAATCCACTACATGTATATCCACGTGATATATATTAGTGAGATATCTATATGTTTAGTGATCATTACAAATTTAACCACAAAAATATCATTATCTTCGGAACCAAACATCTTTAATTTTCTCTTTTTTTCCTCTCCTCCTCTCTATAAGTAGGAATGTTTAATTGCCATACATAGAACATAGCATATTTATACACTTACAAGAAAGGATACCACAAAAGCTTTAAGCATCACCCTCTTTGATCGTTTTTCTCCTCTTCTGTTGCTTTTGCTGTTTTATTGACTCTTTTGGAATATATAATTTTTCTTGCTCCGTATCTTCATAGGTTTTTTCTATGATGAGTGTCTTTTTAGGATCTATTATAAGAAGAGATTGTCTTATCTATGTTCATGGAGAAAGAATTACAATCACAAAATAAGCACCAAAGTTTTGTTAACTTTTCTTTAATATTCTAAATTATTTGGATTTTTAATTCTTATCATAAGAACTTTGTTTGCCCCTAAATTTCAATGATCTTTCTAGTTTTTCTTGCAAAAAGAAGGGAAAAAAGAAAGATGTTATTTCTTTTTGTTTTCCTTTCAAGATTAATGCTGTCTCTGCTCACCGCAGAAGTATGGTTTACTCGTTGGCTATAGGGTATAACAATTAATTAATGAACCCAAACTATTCTAAAAAAGCTAGGGTTAAAATCGAAAACTTTTATTCCCAAAATTTTTTTCAAGTAAAATTTAACGAACTCTTATGGAGTTGGAAATCATCAATCACCTTCGTTTTATTATATCTCATTTTCTATCTTGTAATATATTCATGAATATATAGTTTATTTAGTTGCATACATTTTTAAACATCAATCACGAGTGATTGATTCGCAAGAAAGGCACTTGAAATCTAGCAAATCTTTTTTTAAGGCAATGAAACAATAAAAGCAACAAAGAGAGAAAAACGACGGAAGAGGGTGAAGGAAAATTATTTAACAGTGCTTGGATGGTTATTGCCATGAAAAGGCAAAAGCCACGTGAAGGTCTTTCATGGCAACACAACGGTAAGAAACTAGCACGTATTTTGATATGTCATTTATTTGTATTAGCAATAATACGTTTACTTGTTTGACTAAGAGTTACTCTAATATAATAGTTTATGATGAACTTCGTCAACTTGGTTGGATTTTCTTTATGTTTGCTAATTTCAATTATCTTTATCATGAATATTTTATGGATTAAATCCGTGTAGCTTGTATTATTTATATTATGTTTGACTATGTAGGTTTTGGATGGTTAATTAAGATTCATAAGATAAGTTTCAAATATAGATTTTCAAGAAATATAGGACCAAGAATAAAGATATAGAATTTTCGTATCTTGTATTTACTCTAAAACTTATATTTTAGTGTACACAAAGCACTATATCTAGAGTATCAAGTACTTATCCAATAAAAAATATCAAATAATATTTATAAATGATAATCGTATATTTTTTCAATAAATTTTATAGGAAAAAAAGAATGAGCCCAACCATTTAGACAAAATACTCTAAACAACTAAATCTAAAATCGCCTCTCATGTTTACTTTTTCTTTTCTTTCTTCTTTCCTTGACATTTTTCATAGTTTTTTTTTTTATATCACATAAAATTGAATTGACGAAAGTAGGAAAAGTTACTATTTCAAAATTATAGGTTTTGCTACAAGTTTCCCAAATATCTTTTATAGCTCTTTTCAAGATTTATACATGGGAGAACCTCTAATATTACGTATGTATACATATAAGTTTTTTCTAACATTTCATAAACCTAAAATTTATGGAAGATAGGAAAAATCTATGCATATCAAAGGGTACCTTGTACTATAGATGTTTTACAAGGAGCATGTTCCAAGATGTTTTTAAAGAGCTACAATTTAAGTTCTAGTTTCAAATTTTAGGTACATGTATATAGCATATTATGACCTTATACCTTACTTATTTTGTACTTGCTCACTCCTTAGTTATGTGTGTTAAAAAATTGCAAACGTGCAATCATAGTATACTTGGTACATGTTATGGGAAGGTATGTGCGCAAAGGACGAACTGTAAGAGAATTAAAAACTCGAAAATATATTAAGTCTAATTTTAATAGAAAGTCTGAATCCTCAAATGTGGTTAAATTACACTAGAAGGTATCAACGTTTAGGGTATGTTCATTTAATGTATTAACCTTTTGAATAATTAAAAAAAAAGATATAAACGTTTAGTAAAATGTATCAAATAAGTTATCAATATTTTACAAAGTTTATTTGAGGTATCAACATTTGGATTAATTTTCAATTTAGACTCTTTAGTTTTTCATCAAATTAATGATGAATTATTGATATCTTATTTGACTTAGTTTGTGAAACATTGATAACTCTTTTTAACCACTCAATATATTAATATTTTAAATAAACTTACCCCCAACCATTGATACATTTTGATGTAATTTACCACCTTATAGAGAGATGATGAAAAAAAAGATACATAATTACATATATAAAACCTTATAGGAAATCCTATAAGATGTCAAAATCTTGTTGAAAAAGATATGTTACCTATAAGAATGTAAAAGAAAATCCTACAATGAAATCAAATCTTGTTTAAAAAGATATCAAATATACATTATTCCCTCCCACTCAATAAAAAACTCGACCTCGAGTTTGGGATGGAATCGGAATAGAGTGACTCATCAAATGGATGAAGTGGATAAATATCTGACACATTGAACATCTTGGATCTACTAACGCTATTAGGTAATGTCACCACATAAGCATTGTCATTAATCTTCTTAACCATCTGATATGGGACATACTTCTTTAGCTGCAATTTGCTATAAACTTCAATTGGAAATCTCTCCTTTTCATAAAAACACCACAACCTCATCTCCCACAGCAAACATTTTCTTTTGCATATGCTTGTTAGCTTCCTTGCCTTTGTCGGCAAAATAGACTTGTTTTGTAACTAAACCATAAACAATTCATCTGCAAATCCTTTCTAAATTGACAATTCCTAAAGTATCACAACATTAATCCATGAAGCAATCGACTCTCTAAAAATATCGCTTATATTAACAAACAGAAACCCTTCATGTGGATCATACCTATCATCAAAACTATGGTCAATCGAATCTTCATTGACACAATAACAAACATTTTATTCTTGCAATGCCACACCATTATCAATGGAATTTTCTATGTGAATTATCTCACTTTGCTATGAGTTGTGACCCTTCAAGCTCAAAGCTATGAGTTTATAGATATAGAGGTATAACATTAACCTCATGCATTGAATCATGCACCAATTATTGATCTTTTGTTTCTTCTACACAACATTCTATATTACTTATTACACCTTTCTCTTCCATCTCAAAGACTTTCCTCTCATTAACTACCTGTTCTATAATTTTAATTTCATAATCTTTATCTATAACTATAAGGACTCTCACTTTCTCATTTACATCTATAGTGACATGTTCTTGAGTAACCTTGGAAGTTTCCTACTACTCTACTAATTCCATTTCATCATCTACCTCCCTTAAATCATTCCTCAGCATTAACCTCGTATATTTTGTAGTATACTTATATACCAATTTCTACCCCTTACCATATATCTCTAGTATTGTTCGAATAGAATTTACTTATAATCGTGATGAATAAATTCTCCTTCCAATAATTGTTGTACACTATACCACATTGTAACGGTGCTTTCCCTTTACAAACTACTTTATAATCTCTCTTACCATGCAGATGCACCACCCTTCAACCTACATGCCATTGATCTTACCCTCTTCTCCTCAAGAACTTCCATGTACTTGAAGAATCTGTCTATATTCACAATCTAGTCTATGTAATCCTCAATCCCAAGATTCCTACTAAAATACGAAATATCTATCTTCAACTTGAAATCATTATTCTCATACTCGTTTCCACTTCCATAATAATCACTAAAGTTGTCAGCATAATTACCTTGACTCCAATATTGGCCTCTACCACAAACAAAGGCTCTATCTCATCTACTGTAATTATGCCTACCGCCATGATAATTCCTACCTCCATGAATCTTTACAGATCAGAAATCTACGATAAAGTCATAATTCTCATAATCCTCATAATAGGTTTTAGGAATAAGCATGTTGATAGGCTTTCTTGAGGCAACAACATACCTAAGGTTTTGCTTATCTCCATCCTATTAGGTCCTCCTATCACCAGAGCATCCAACCGATCCACAATCTGTTCAAAACGTCTATTAAACACCTAGAATCTATGATCAACTTTCTACTTGAAAGTTGTTAAGGCAGTTTGCCAGTTTTCTCCACCCTGAGTACTGTCTTAGGTGTTGATAACTGGATCTCGGCTTGTGTTACTAGCCATCAAATCTCATTCAACTCATAAAGAAAATCCAACAAGATATTGAATCTTGCTTAAGAAGATATGTTTCCTAAAAGAATTCTAAAGAAAATCCTATAAGATATCAAATCTACATCAAAAGCTTCCATGAAGATACAAGAGAACATTATTATTTTATTTTATTTAATTCCATATTATTATTACCACAATTGTTGAAGTTGACTCCCATTCTTGGCTTCACTACTATATTGCTATTAGAGCAGATATTGAGAAAGATATATTTATTTATCTCAATATATTGTTTAATGTAATTAATTAGTCTTTATATAATTATTTATCCATTACCATTGATTTCTTTACATTGTTTTTTTTTTAATAAATAAACTCTCATTATTTTTATGTTATTTTAGTTATAGAATTAATATCTCATGCATATTTGCATAAGCAAGTCTAGCTAATTCCGACAATTCATCAACTAACACAATAAGACATAACACGATACTAGTGACATGAGTAGATCCGATATCGATATAACACAATATGACAAGCCAAACCAACACGAATTATCACAATAGAAAATCATAAGTTTTTCATTCCCATTGCATATGTATATATGCTAATTTACATATGATATGCACAATATGACAAAACGACCAACTATCCTTCTTCCCTTGATTTTCCATTCTAATTAGTCATCTAATATCTCTCTCTTATTTTTTATGCATCTTTTTTATTAATTGTTCATCGTAAATTCCTAAATCTTACAATTCTTTTTATTACATTGCTAGTCACAATGAAGGTTTAGTGAAATCATTTTGTAATTTGAAACATTTTAATTGCTTATTTTAGTCTTTAATCTCAATTTCCCATTTTGTTTGATCTCTTTTATTTTATGGTAATGCCACCATTTCAAGAGAGGTGGTTAACTTGCATACATATAAATTTTGGGTTTTCAGAATAAAGCTCTATCATCAAAGTTAAAGGTTCTTATTTGGTGTGTGTTTAATTTTATTATATAATGTTGTGAAATGGGATAATTTTAATTTAAAAAATTTAAAAATAATATGTAGAATTTGTTGAGGTTGGTTAAATGTCAATTCCCTAAATTGAATAACTAGGAATAACATGTGTAAAATTAGGGCACAAACAAATGAAAATAACATGTAGAAGTATATATGAATCCATGGAGGGAAGAATCTAGATTATCTGTTTTACAAGTCAATACAGAGTAATCTTCAAAAGGTCATGTCCCTCTTCTTTTCAATGAGCAACATGTGAATCTCAAGATCCACGGTATATACTTCCATATGTTAACAATCTACCACATAAATATAATTATTTCTATATTTGCTAATTATAAAACTGAAAATAAGATATATATATATATATATATATATAGTCCCTATATATATAATCCATACTTAATTTAATTTTGTTAATGTTACTGTATCTACTCTTTGTTCTTCTTGTGCGAATAGGTTGTTGGTGTCAGATGAACTTGGTGATGATATATGCACTAATCCTGCCTAATGGTTGCTGTTTATGTAGACATTGACATTATATTATGAAAGATATTATGGTTAAAAAAAAAATCTTTCAGTCCTTAATGGAAAAAAATAGTACTAATTTGTGAAACCGATGCATTTTTCCTTTTTAATTATTCCATATTATAGGATTTTTTTTCCCGAAATATTCTAGGTTGTTTAGATTTCTAGTTTTTGTATCCTGTCTAATCTTATAAAAAAGATATATTAGATAAGATAATATTCATATCAAAGGTAATCTTGTCAATAAAATAAAGATGTAACTGATAATGTGATTATCATAACCTCAATATTTCTGCAACCGTACTCTTATTATTAATTTTTGTTCCTCCGTAAATTCGTATACTTGGGAGACAAGACACCACAATAGCTTCTAACATCACCTCCTTTGCTTGTTTTTCTTGTCTTCATAGGTTTCTATGTAGTGGCGGGTAGTGTATTTTCTCGATCTAGTGATCGCGGTTTTTGGTTATAAGAGGAGGTTGTCCTATCTAGCTAGGTTCATGGAGAGAGAAGACTAGAATGATCATAGAAAATAGAAACCTTGATCATGAGTCTAAAAGTTTGAAACTTTTTGTAGTATTTTGTATTGTTATTTTTATTTAAGATTAACAGAGTCTCTATTGTTGCACAAGTATGATTCACTCGTTGCATAAAGGGTATAATAATTAATAAGTAAATCCAGATTCTTTCGATGGAAAGCAAAATCGATTTTTTCTCTTTAGGGTTAGAATTAAAAACTTTTAAATTGGATATCATCAATCGTCTTGTTATATATATATATATATATATATATATATATTCTATACCTTATTTTCATGATAATATGGCCCATCTCTTTTTAAACACCAAGCAAGAGTTATTGATACAAAATAGAAAAAAAAAAAAACAAAAATCAATCGAAACTGAGAAACTAAGGAGATTGGTAGGTCGGTGAAGTTTACAATCTAGTAAATTATTTGTGAAGACAACGAAACAAACGCAGCATCGAGAGAAAAACGACAAAAGGAAGTGAAGGAAAATCATTACCCGATGCACAGTTATTGTTTTGAAAAGGTAAAAGTACCAATATGTGCATGGTGATAATTTTAAAAATTTTCATTAGTTTCTTTGATATGTTAAAATATGATTGTTAATAATCTACTACATGTATATCCATGTGATATGTGATAGTGAGATATTTATATGATTGCTAATCACTACAAATTTAATTACAAAAATATCATTATCTTTGGAACCAAACATCTTTAGTTTTCTTTTCTTTTTTTTCCTCCCCTCCTCTATAAGTAGGAATGGTTAATCCTCGTACATAGAACATAACATATTTATACACTTACAAGAAAGGATACCACAAAAGCTTTAAGCATCACCTTCTTTGCTCGTTTTTCTCCTCTTCTATTGCTTTTATTGTTATATTACTTTTTTTGGAGTATATAATTTTTCTTACTCCATATCTTCATAGGTTTTTTCTGTGATGGGTGTCTTTTTGGGATCTATTATTAGAAGAGATTGTCTTATCTAGGTTCATGGAGAAAGAATTACAATCATAAAATAAGCACCAAGGTATTGTTAAGTTTTCTTCATTAAGATTCAGACCAAATGCTAGGGAGAGTCCAGTCAGGGCCGAATCACCAGTTCACGGGCTGGTTCATGGCCCATTGAACTAGTAAGTTTATTAATTGAAAAATCAATATAATTAAATTAAAAAACAATGAAACATTAATTTAAAAAAGTAAAAAAATAATATTATAATTAAATTATACAATTTTTAAACTTTAAATAAAATCTTCATTGCAATTCTACGTTAAATAATGCATGTCCTCACTAAGATAATAATTTTATAATTAAATTATACAAATTTTAATTTTTAAATAAAACCAACCATTAAGCTTTCAATCTACTTTCATTAATATTAGCAAAATAATAGCTTAAAACGATCCAATCCAAACAAAGACTAATAATCATAAGATTATATATAATTAAAAACAACAAATTCCATACTATAATGTTTCTTTACTAACTCACACATAATTTTGGAGTTAAGCCTTTAGTTTTTAGACTTTTTAATTTCTAATTAATCTACAAATTCCATTAGTTAAATTTTTGTTTTGGAAAAAATGGGAATGCAAGCGGACTCTGCCTGTGATTGGTTAACCCATTAACTTGTTGGTTAAACAAGTCAGTCGCAGCCACAACCCATTCACACAACACTACGAATAATATTTTATATGTATAATCAAATCTTTATAATTTCCACACACCATAGAAATGGTAGTAGACTTTTATCATACTTGGGTGAATCCCTATAGGAGTTCTTAGACCTAACTTAGGTTTCGTAACTTAAGCTTAGAACCTTATGTTGCACTACATAACCTTCTCATTTTTTCCTTTTAATTTCTTTATTCTGCACCAAAACATTATGACATAGATTCTCTAAATATGTGAAAACCTATTGGTCAATAGAAACCACAGTTACAGGTATGGTGTTGCCCTGGTGATCTCCATCGTAAAATATGGAGGAGGTTAGCTATGGTCTCTTGTGGTAGTGATCGGAGTCGAAACCACTGCAAAATTTTTGTGTAGCCAAAAAAAAAAAAAAAAATAGCAACCACAGTTGGCCTAAGTTTTATTGTAAGTAGAACTCTTGTAATTTGATATCCTAACCATTACAATTGATCAAAATCAAATCATAAATGACTCTACATGTTTGTGTTAATCTTTTATTGTTAGAGACTTAGGCTTGCAAAACCTTCAATGGACAATTCTATGTTAGCTAGAATAGAGGATCGTCTTTAGAACAATTGGGGATTGTCTAATAGGGCCATTATGATGCTCAAACTAGCACCAAGTAATGATTCTTACAACATAATGATATGAAGTAATATGCGTGTGTAGATATTTTCACTAAAGAGTCAATGACTTATATAGAGAGGAATTTGCAATAGATTATGAAAGCGAATCACTATAATATGCCAATGTATCCCGATATATTAGATAAGTACATGGATTAATAAGGATTATAGTATTTCCTAAGGCCTCAGTTGGAGAAAGTTGGATACGTCCACAAACAACTTAACTAATATGGACTTCAACCTAACAGGTCAGAACTCTCCAAAGGCTACTCCAAGTCATCTAATTAGTTGTAAGTAGGGAGTGATCAAGCTACCTAACTATTACCATCTAAGGTAGCTCAATCAAACATTTCTCAATTGGCTCAATGCTTAAGACATATTGGATAGGACTAAAGAGGTCAGTCTATGACCCAAACTGGTTGGTATAAGCTTAAAGAACTCATGTCCAATGTAATTTATCTATAGTTTTGCTAGAGGCAAAAATAAAAACCATCTCAACCATTTCACCGTTAAAGCCCCATATTCTAGTAATGTGTAAATGAAAAGAAGATTTCCACGATATTGCACAATACATTCATGTACACATAAAGGATAAGCCGTAATAATATTTTAACAAAACGCACAATAGTAAAGTGGTGGTGGTGGTAACTAATGATAAAAAACGCTAATGAGAAAAGGAAAGAGATATATTTAATATCATATTAGAGGAAAATTATGTATTTTAAATGATGGGAAGGATGCGGAATCCAAAACTTTTAGTATTTATTTAATAATTGTTAAAGATGGATTATACTCAATTTTCATTGAACAAACCATGTTAATTTGTTATGATTTTTATAGAGATCATTAAGAATTGGTACTTAATTAAGATTAATGTGGTATTTCAAGTCTTCAAATCAAATACATACTAACTGGAGAAGTTAATGCAAGTTGGAAACAAGGATAATCAAAAGCTGGCCAAAATTGGATCAACACAGCCGGCTTACATGTAATTAGACATCCGACACCGGCAAAATTGCTTTCTATGCCGCTAGCGTATAGTTGGTACAAACTGTCCACAGTAGCTAAAATATTAAAGTTGGCTTCTGGAAAATAAACACCACAAGCGTTCATTATACAACTTCACCAGTGTTCGAAATTTTTCAACATGCGTTGGCTCCGAGAGAAGCAACGCCGCCTGCGTTGGACCGGTGTAGGCTATGCACAGTACCAAAAATATTAAAGCTGCCTCACCACCGTCTTGATCGCTGCTAGTGCTTTGCAATTTGAATTTCAATGCAAATAGGGTACTCTGCCAACGTACATTTTGAAAACGCCGGTATAAGTTATGGCGGATCAAATTCCAACTTCTCTTCTACATAATGCCGACGAAGTTGTTGTGAATAAAATCATTCTTCTCTATATTTTTTTACCAGATCCAATAGAAGATTTCCAAAACCCTAGGGAGATTCTTATGGATTTGAGTGAGTAAATTTGTATTTTCTAGCCAAAGGATTGTAGTACACTCGATTCTTCAAGGATTGTGAGATCTAAACGATTTATTTTGTTCTGATCTTTGTTTTAGATATTTGTATGTCTTCTGTTGTTTTTATTTTGTTATCTTGATCGATTGATGCAAACTAGGGATCGTTTGTTTGATTAGCAAGGTAATAACTGCTAATTAGAATATCAAATCCGTAATTGTTTGATTATTCTAATGTTTATGGTATAATAGCATGATTGATTATGAGATAGGAAATTGATTGTGTTATGAAGATATATAATCTGGTTTAAATAGATTATGCTATTGATTTGTTGACTTGAATTGGTGATCTCTGTTGTTCTTAATGTTGTTGATAGATTAAACCCTAAGAGCTTATTTAGGGTTGTGATAATATCTTTGGTTAGGAATTCTTTGATTCTGATTCATATTTTGTAATTTGTTTATTAGCTTTAGATATAATTAATTTTCTTTGAATTTCACAAACCACCCCCCCTTTGTGTCACGCCCGAAAGGGTACTCTAAATGTAACAGTTCGTCGTATGCTAAACGAGACTTAAGAATCACTACTACAGTCATTTTGAAGTCTTGTGTTAGTATGCAAAGCGTTCCCTTACGACAATAGAATAAATAAACAATTGGAGACAGATAGTTCGATTTGATAGGATAAGCATAAAAATATAAACCACAGATATCTCATGATCAATCATAAAACATTAAGGGGGCATTCCTCTGCTACATATAAATCTAGGTATTATCTCTTTTTCTTTGTAACAGTTGATCTTTTAAGGTTCACTACTAAAAACTATACAAACTAATTGTAAACTTCTAAGAAGATAACTCATAGTCTCTCATTACCTGATTTGGCCAGGTCCAAGGATGCAGCCATTAGTATGAGAACTGCATTAGAAAGAAACTGTGGAAGTGTAAGCTACGCTAGCTTAGTAAGTTCCACTTCCAAAATTAAATGCTCAACAAGTGATATATATCAGATAAGTTAGATTAACAATCATATGAAATGCACAAACATGTGAGCATACAATACATAAGACTTGCCGGAAATCTTATGTTGAATGGATTTACGCCCTCCATTTGGGGTTAGGTGTTTCAGGCCTATACGACCAAAGATTTTAAATTTTCCCATTTTCATTGTGGTTGATACAGGTGCCCACCCACACACATTTTTAATTCGGGCCCTTATGCTAACATTTCAATTTCCTGCCATTACGCTAACATTTCAATTTCTTGCCATTATACCAACATTCGAGTTTACAGGCCCCTCGTTGCCCAGCTATTATGCCTTCTTCCCATAAAGGTATAATAACCTATGCAATGTGACTCACATATGGTATGCATACTCAACTTCATTTTAAGATCATGGCATGTTAATTAACAATTTATGGGCGATCACAGATATTGCAGACACTTTAATTCTATACTACTTCATACAAATATTTATAACAAGCATGTTTCGATATTCTTATCATCGATTCACCCAAGTCGAACTCACATACACACAATCAAATTTTTTATCTTGTCCTAATTCTAATGCCACTAACATTACAAGCACAGTTATAAGCATATAATTTAAAGATAGTGAACTCACTCGGCCATGGTCTGTGGTCTTTAATGGTAGTAATCCAGAAATATTAAATTTTCCCCCAATTCCAAGATCACCCAAACGAAAGAAATAACCCTATGAGTATTTCATGCCATATCTAATTCCAAACTTTTCAATTAAAACTCTTTAAATTCGTAATTTCCGTAGTAATTGGAAATTCCAACTTAAAACAGCCATAACTTGGTTATTTTAACTCGGAATTTCGCAAATAAGCTATTGATTTCTATCTACTTTGAAAGATCTATCTATTTATGAAATTATTACTAAATTTTGAAAAAGTTTAGATCTCAGAATGTTCGGATCAGATTTGATCAGCAACTAAAAGTTGAAATTCCGAAATTGTTTTGTGAACTTTGCATCATTTCTATCAAATATATTATATGTACATGCAATACCTACAAGTTATGATCATGAATGTCATGGTATGAGCTATCTATATGTAATTCCTTAATGATTTTTTATCAAAAAGAATTTTGCAAAAACCTACACTTTGTAATAGTGTCATGAATACTTGTTTGGGAAAACTTGCTTTATTCCTTTGAAAATCATGCATATTTTTACTATGATGAAGCCTTGATAACCTATATACCTAATACCTTCATTATCTTAATAAATTTCCTCATTTAAAGGTTGGAAAATAGATATTTTAAAGTGAGTTTTGCCTAGTGACGAAATTTGCACAATTTTTGGAAAGGAAAATATTATTTGATCTTAGTTGGAAAACTTTTCCTTTATTTTAGGTTTCTACTTTGATAAAACACATTTACTTTCATAAAAATCAAGTCTTTATTATATCTATTCCCTAAGATTTCTATTTTTCCATTAAGATACCCATTTTGACATTTGGAATTAGGTGTTTAAATAGGGACATTTTTAGATCCGAATTTTGGAAAATTGTTTTTGAGATTGTTTCTTGTGAAAAACTCATTTATTCTTTCTAAAATTAAGTCCTAATTAAACCTACTCCCTAAGGCTTTCATTTCTTTAATAAAACTTTTGTTTTAGGGTTAGAAAATGGGTGTTTTATTGGCATTTCACCCTAGTTACAAATTTCTACATTTTTGTTAGTGTTGAAATATAGATCTAACTTAACTTTTGTAATTATTTTCTTGTTTTGAAAATTTTTATTAGTAAAACCATGATCAACTTATAAAAATCACTACCTAATGATATCTATTACTTAAGCCCTTCATTTTACATGTAAAACTTTCATTTTGAAGTTAGAAAATATGTTTTCTAGATGGGTTCTTCTCAAGATCCGAATTTTAAAATTTACTTTTTGAAAAAGTGGATCCTGAGTTTTGGTCAACACTTTCCTTAAGAATATCATGTAACAAGTCTTTCATGCATGAAAAAAGGTAACTATGTCATTTTAACTACTCTAAACAATAGATCTACTATACTACTTATGTTATGAATGTAAATACATCATGAACAATATGTAGGAAAGAGTAATAATGGAAATATAAGCATAAAAACTTCATAAGAACAATATATAACAATAATATAGCAAAATTCTAGTATATCAACTTTAGTAGTAAGATCTACAAATTGTGATGGCAAGAATAGCATGTTCCAATGTTTTCACATCCCTAGCATAAAGCTCCTGGGGATTTTTGGTGGAACCACACATGTATGACCTTGCCATTACATGTTTTATAGTGGTAGGATCAAGATCTATTACCTATTTAGTGTTTTGGAGAAGGAAACTTGAAGTAGAAAAAAAAAAAAATTTGTGTGTATGTGTGCGTAGGAGGGGGCTCATGGCAAGAGGGAAGGTGAGGAAGAGAAAAAGAAAACTTCCAAAGGTTGGTTTTACAAGAAACGAGGAAAAGTGAAAAAGTGAAATGTGAAAAAGAGTTTATATAGAAAAAAAAAATTTAGGGTTTGTATGAATAATTTAATTGAAGGAAAAAAATCAAACAAAAGAGAGTGAATGAGGGGAGGTGCGCCGGTTCTAGGAGGAGGGAGAGAGAGAGTGTTTTGATTTTGTTTTGTGTAATAACTTTCAATTTTAATTTGTAATTCAAGAAATAAAAGTTTTATTTGAAAAGAAAATGTAAGGAAGATGATGTGAGAATGTAAGAATAGGTTGTAAGAATGTAAGAATAGCGTATGGGTGGTTGTATTTGATGAACAGTGTGAAAGAATGCAAAAAGTTGATTAGACACTTAATTTATCAGTAGTAATGAAAATATGATAAAAAGGTTATAACTGTAACTTTTATAACTCAAAAAATTATATAACCGATATATTTAGAAATATTATGAAATTACGAATCTAACGGTACTAATATCATATAATTAATATCCCGAGCCCCGAGACATGCTTTTTAAGATTTGTATCCAGTTGGGCTTGAAATTGGTCAAAAATTCACTAATCGGATATTGTTTAGCATTCTAATATTAATATGAGCTAATCTACACTTCCCACTCATATTTCAACTTCTTGGTTTGCGGACATGGGTTTGCTGGATCTAAACTGCTAGGGTTTTCTAAGATTTTGTTGACTTAGGGTTTCCGGTTGACTTTCAATTTAGTGTTTTACTTTGAAGTTAACTTGTTTCTAATCTCCTGGGGTTTCAATCTTGGCATTGCCGGACATAGGGTTTCCAAGTCTGATTAGTCCAGGGGTATTCTTTCAGGATTTCGATTCCTGGATTTAAGTTTTCTGAAATCAAGCTCAGGTTTGCTAAGAAAACGAGGGTTTACACTTTCTTCCCTTCTTCATCTGATCTCTTAATAGAAATAGATTTCACTAATCACTGCTATATATAAATCTTTAGAGTAGGAATTTATATTTGTTGGATTAGACACCCACCAAATTTTTTGTGTCATTTTCGGGGATTAGTGTCGAAAATTTATTTCTATTTTCTTTTATGACTCATTCTTCTCATACAGATGACCTTGAATTCGGTCCAAAAGTTGAGAAGACAACTAGAAATTTGCGAAAAGAAGTTAATTGTGTGAAAAAGATGCCACTTCACATTCATCTCCTAGATTAAACCTTGCCCTGGATTTAGTTAAATCATCCATTGAGTTTGAAAAGGAAGAACAAGAAATGGCTAAATAGGAGAGAACATTTTCAGAGTTGAATGTTGCCTTTGCGTTGAAATTTGGTTCGATCCATCTATTGCCCACTTTTCATGGTTTAGAAAATGAATATCCTTATAAATACTTGAAAGAATTCCATGTGGTTTGCTCTAACATGAGGCCACAAGGAGTATCTGAGGAGCAAATCAAGTTGCGTGCATTCCTATTCTCTTTAAGGGATAGAACAAAAGATTGACTATTTTACCTGCCTCTAGGTTCTATCACCACATGGACAGATTTGGTCAAGTTGTTTCTAGATAAATTTTTCCCTACTACAAAAGTTGCTAACATAAGAAAGGAAATTTGTGGAATTAAATAGAGGGGCACTGAGAACCTTCATGAATATTAGGAGAGGTTCAAGCTACCCACAGCATGGAATTTTAGAACAACTCCTCATCCAATACTTTTATGTAGGATTGCTTCCTTTGGAGAGGAAAATGATGGATGTAGCTAGTGGAGGAGCTATAGTGAACAAAAACCCTAGCCAAGTTAGGGAATTGATCTCCATCATGGTTACCAATTCACAATAGTTTGGATATAGGCATGATTCCTCTTCAAGGAAAGTGAATGAGGTAAGTGTTTCTCACCTTGAAAATTAGATTTCAAATCTAACTTTTCTTGTCTAGCAAATGGTTTTAGGGAATCCATAACAGATGAAAGCTTATGGGATTTGTGCTGCCTCTAACCATGTTAATGACATGTGCCCTACACTTTAAGAGGACTACCATGAGCATGCCAATGCATTAGGAGGATTTCCAATATTACCACAGAGGAAATATGATCCCTATTCAAATAATTACAATTCTGGATGGAAGGATCATCCTAACTTCAGCTATGGGCCTAAAAACTTCCAATAGTATCAACCAAGGCCCACAACTCCTACACCACAAGCTTCTTTAAGTTTAGGTATGTCTCTTGAAGAAATTTTTAAATCATTTGCTAATAATCCAAAGCAATTTCAGCATGAGACAAAACAAAGCATTTAAAATTTGGAGAATGAGGTAATCTAGGTAGCATCTTCTATGAGTAGGTTAGAATCTCAAGGTAAATTGCCTTCTCAGACTGTTACTAATCCAAGAAAAAATGTCAGTGCAATTACTTTGAGATCTGCAAAGGAATTGTAGGTACCCAGGAAGAAATCACACCGAACCAACTTGGAGCAAGAGACTAAAAAAGAGGTAGTGACCCCACATCATTCAGACAACCAAGTTGAAGGACCTTTAGCTGAACCACCCAAGACATTTATATCAACCCTTCCTTTTCCTTCTAGATTAGTAAAGTCCAAGAAAGATGCGGAAGAAAAGGAGATCCTTGAGGCTTTTTGCAAGATTGAGGTAAATATCTCTTTACTTGATGTAATTAAACAGATACCTCATTATGCTAAGTTTCTTAAGGATTTATGCACTAACAAGAAAAAGTTGAAAGGAAATGAGATGATAAGTATGGGTGAGAATGTTTCAGCGATCCTCCAAAAGAAGCTTCCTCTTAAATGCAAGGATCTAGGTATATTTACCATTCCTTGTAAGATAAGAAATGTTGAGATTGAAAAAGCCATATGTAATCTAGGAGCTTCTATCAACGTCATGCCTTTATCTGTGCGTCAGTGCTTAAATATTGGTCCATTGAAAGAAACAGGTATAATTCTTCAACTTGTTGATAGGTCAAATGTATATCCTCAAGGAGTATTAGAAGGTGTTTTAGTACAAGTGAATGGTATGGTTTTCCCTGCTGATTTTTATGTGATTGATATGGATAATAATGATTCTTTTGACTCATCATTGATTTTATTAGGGAGACCATTTCTTAAAACATCTAGGACCAAAATTGATGTGCATGATGGTACACTTACCATGGAATTTGATGGTGAAACTATTAGATTTCATACAGATGATGTAATGGAATGTCCTACTAATGTCTCTCATGTTTTTGCTATAGATGCTGTTGAGGTAAAGGAAATGAAAGCTAATGAACAATTGCCTCTTATCCTTGACCAACCAGATTCTGCCACAGCTAGAGCCCTAATTGATGACAAAGAACAAAAGACAGTGATAAGAAAAGGGGATGAGGAGATCATTTAATGTGCCAGAAAGTGTAAGGAAGATGATAAAATTGGTGTCTCTAGTGATATTTTCTTTGATCAATTATTAAGAGCACTTGATGGTGAAAAAGCCGGAGTTTACTAGGAGAAATTGAGATTTGAGGGAGACACTGGATCTAGAAATAGGAATCCTAAATTTTTTAGCCTCCTTAACTGGCATGAGATGGAAAAGTCCAGCTAAGGACTATAAAGAAGCACTCCATGGGAGGCAGCCCATGTTCAATTAAAAAAAAATGTTTTGTTTTCTTTGTTTTTCCTTTTGCTTTGCTTCCAGGTGGAGAATAAAAAGACACTCTCTCTTGTGCTAAAAAAGGTTGAACTCCAAGCACTTCAAATGTCACACCAGGAAAGTACCGTTATTCCTTTCTTTTGATCTTTATCTCTTTCCTGTCTTAAGCTGAATTAAGAACAGCGAGGACATTGTTCAAAATAAGTGCGGAAGAAGGCATAAGATGATGTGGAGAATGGAGAATTGAGTATTGTTGTCTACTAATGTCTGAATTGTTGAATTTATTTGCATATCTAAGACATATGGCCTGAATTATTGTACTTACTCTTTGGATTGTTTGTTCTTAAGTATTATATGGCAAATTTTGGGCCAAATTTTTCAAAAAAAATTTCATGAAATCTAGATAATGTGCCAAATATTGAAATAGCATCTGTACAAAAATAAAAATGACTTGCTTAGGAACAAATTTACCTTGTATTTAGCTTTAGAATTTGAAGTTTGAAAGTAGATCGAGTTCTTGTGTGAAAAATAAACAGGTCTACTTCTAAGAAAAAGTTAGCATGTGTATCTTTCTTTGAGTTCTTTTTAAAGAGCTTTTCCAACACTTAGTGAAAAGGTAGATAAAACTTTTTACTTAGTGATTCTTTATGAAAAAAGTCTTAATCTTGATATAGCATTCAAAAGAAAAGAAAGAAACAAGCATAGTCTTTACTCTACTGATTCAACTAATTGAGTCATGAGTATCCAAACTTAAATGTTGGAGTAAGGAAGAGTCCTCAGGGGTCCCTTTAAAACTTAGTCACTTAGGTGTGAGCCTAGGACGTGTCGACTCAATGAACTCGCTATAACAGGAAGGGAGGAAAGACAAAAGTTCAATACGTGAACTTTGAAAAAGAAAAGAAAAGAAAAGAAAAAGAATAAGTGCTTGTTATGGAATCAAAAGAGCAAGAATGCTAAGCTACCAAGTGAAATAAGACTTATAATAAAAAAGAAGAAGATCTAGAAAAAGAGTTGATATCATATGCTTTTACTTTGTATTGCTACGGGTATATACATGCTAAATGTCTAGTGAAGTTTAAATAGGTGCTTTTCCTTACTAGATTGAGTATTTACTTTTGAACAAAAGATTCTTTTGCTAAACATGTGGATTAAAGTTTGTTTTATCTAGATTAGCTATTGAATTTTGATTTTGGTGATCTAATTGCATGTAACCAGTTTGGTTAGAGTGGTAGGCACTAGCAATGCAAGTCTTAATCTAAGAAAGATGCTTGAAATTATAAAAGTGGAAATTAGCACTCATTATGATAGACTTTATTTTTGTTTGAACTTTGCTTGAAGACAAGCAAAAGTTCAAGTGTGGGGGATTTTGTTAAAGACAGATTATACTCAATTTTCATGGAACAACCCATGTTAATTTATTATGATTTTTATAGAGATCATTAGGAATTGGTATTTATAAGCTTATTGTGATATTTCAGGTCTTGAAATCAAATTCAAACTAATTGGAGAAGTTATATGCAAGTTGGAAACAGACACAATCCACAGCTAACCAAAATTAGATCAACACAGCCGACTTACATGTAATCAGACATCCAACACGGGCACAATTGCTTTCTATGCTGCCGGCGTATAGTCGGTGCAGACTATCCACAATAGCTAAAACATTAAAGCTAATTTCAGGAAAATAAACACCGCCAGCATTTGTCATACAACTACATCAGTGTTCGAAATTTTTCAACATGCGTTGGCTCCGGGAGAAGCAACGCCGCCGGCATTGGACCGGTGTAGGCCATGCACAGTACCAAAAATATTAAAGCTGCCTCACCACCATCTTGAATGTTACCAGTGCTTTGCAATTTGAATTCCAATGCCAATAGGGTACACTGTCGACCTACATTTTGAAACCGCCAGTGTAAGTTGTGGCAGATCAAATTCCAATTTCTCTTCTACAAATTTTGTAAATGTATAAAATATTTATGAACTTTAAAGTGATTACTTATAAGCTATTATCAGATTAGAAATAATAAAACGGTTCTAAAAAGAATAAAAACTAATTTAAGACACCTAGACACACATTAAGAATTATCCACATAATTAATTATCTAATTAGTGGTATTTTATTCATCTATTAAGTGAATCGGATCAAATTGCAAATTTTCTAGAGGACTATTATGATTAATCATCATGAGCCGGTGAGTAACACTGATCTATTACATTACTTGTGATTGTAATATTAGTTGCACCGGTAATCAATTAACTAAAATAAAGTTATGATGCATGTGGAGTTGGGAATATTTCTTGTTGAGTGGTGTATGATGTGAATGCTAAAACTATGCCTATTCTAAGTGATAATGGAATTGTTTGTGGATGATTGTTGGAGCATGTTGAGTATTATCTATAAATTTTTTTATCGCCTAAAAGTTGACTTAAAACTATAAGGCCTCTAAATTTAAAGGATCATGCATTGTATGACTTGCATAGATTGCATAAGAGACATGACAGCCTGCTACATATTAGTATTTCGGTTCTTTGATGATGCTTAGTTTTTCTAGATGAAAGGTTCTTAGTTCTACACAAGATTATCTTTGTTTCATTCGATTCCACAGGAATTACCTAACAAAAGAAGGAATACCTCCTGTGGCATCGGCTTGAAATGACTAATACTTAATGGAGTCTCTAAGTTCTAAAGGAAATTGATTGAAGTGATAAATAAAGTGAGCATTGTTGTTCATGTTGTTCTTAGTTTCTCCTAAGCAGGTGGGTCATAAGAATGTACTCCTTGACTTGGTTCCTTCAACCCTGATGAGAGGGCATAGATCTATATCATGTTTGGATTTTGGTTTGTCTAAACTTGTATTTAAGCATATATTTGAATGATACATTGCACTTGCTTGTTAATAAACTTGTTTGACATAGTTGATATGTAATATTTGATGATTACTTCATGGGGCTATATATATATGCTCATACTCCTACAGATTTTTTAGGGTCATCCCATGATCGTGGTTAGTATTGTCTCAGAGACTTGAGCTGGTAAAGAAATAAAGCTAGAAGGGAATGAGAATGGGCAAAAGAATAATAGATTCGTTGTAGTAGTGATTTTATATTTACTTTATGTTATTAGTCTTTAAGTTTGTTAAACCAATTTGTAATAACTATTATTCAGACTTTATATGTAGTTCATTTTCTCTGTTATTGTGTATCTTATTTATATACATCATTTTCTATTAGCAACCTAAAAGATCTTGTTTTATAGATCACATATCTTAAAGTAACTAGTTGTATTATACAACAATCAGATCTATTTACAATACAATACAACTAGGGTACTCTTTGGGGTGTGATAATATATACATATTATAATATATGTATGTTGTAATATATGTAATGTAAATGTCAACAACCATATATATTATTATGAGTAAATTACATCAAAAGGTAAGCATCAATGTTTGACTCAAGTTTATTTAAGGTATTAATATTTCAAGTGGTTAAAAAAAGAAATCGACGTATGGGCATAAATTCATTTATGATGTCAATGTTTTAGGTGATTAAAAATAGAATAACATTTTGCAATGTTTATAAGGTATTAATCATTGGAAAAAAAACTAAAGAAACTTAATTGAAAACTAATCTAAATATTATTTCCTTAAATGAACTCACCCCTAACGTTGATACCTTTGGCATAATTTACCAATTTCATCGTATATATAACATGTATTTAATAGTTGTAACAAACATTATATTAATGCATATATATAAATACATTATATCGATATGTAACAACATGTGAAATTTGAGATTTTTTTCCTAAATAAAGTGATGATCTAAAAAAGGTATTTAGGAAGAGAAAAAGAAATAATGTTGAAAAGCCATTATTTACTCTAAGGAATCCATATGCAGCATTTAGCATTTAGTAATAACTATTCTTTGTTGAATTGATTATAGGCCCAAAAAGCAATTAAAGGTTGTAATAGCAATTCATCATGTATATTAAGGAAATAGAGTAGTTGTTAAAGTAAAGTGAACAATCATTAATGTTTTATTTCCCTTTATATTCCAATTTACATCATTCAAGGTTGAAAAGAATTAGGCCCTAGTTTCAAATCTTCGAAGTTTTACTCTACGTGACGATTATGATTTATCAATTCTATATTCTACTCCACAATTTGGTGCAAAATACTCTCTAAATTGTTCAAGAGATACTGCTCTTTCAAAGAGTTAGAGACAGGGAAAGCATTGGGGTATGCATTGAATCTGTTGGCATTTGGAGGTTGCTTGGATATAAAGTTGAGTCAGTTAGATTATGAGGGTTGGTCTTTTTGTGCAAATTTCTTACCCTTTCAATCTAGATAGCATTGAGGGAGGTAATTGGTACATGTGTAAAGTGAAGCATTTCAAAAGGGAGATGGAAAAAGAAAGCAATTTCAAGAGTTACTTTTCCATAAAACTACACCAAATATCGTTAGTGCAAAACCAATAGTAGGCTTATGAATAATTGGGCTTGATTGTGAAGTTGAAAAGTAAGGCCAACAAAATAAAACACGATCATGGGTACACCAAAGTTGCTTGGTGTCATTACTTCGACACTCAAGTTAGTATTTATCTAAGATGGGGAGGGACGATATAAAGTATAAAAATTACTAATGCGACATAATTGTCTTTATAAGCCTATTAAGAAGATATTTATTTGAGATAGGCTTCTTACGGTTACAAGCGTTATGAAGAACATAAAGTAATGGGAACATAGAAGAAGTTGAGTCATGAAACCACATCTAACTACTTTCCTACTAAGAACAAAGGGAGATATGGGGCATGTGCTAAGTTGGCATTATTGAGTGTTCGGCTCAATGGGATGGCTTGCCGAGTCAAGGAGTACATTAATATTCTCAAGGGCTTATGATGAGTCAGAATGTTTTAAGAACCACAAGAATCACAAGAAACTAGGGTTATAGAAGGAGGTAAAGATAGAAATGACAAGCAAGGAGATAGGTATAACAAGCATGATAATGCAAGATTTTTAGAGAGATTTAGGTCATTTTCTGGAGAATCACATGTTTTACAATCCTCAAGAACTTGTACAAGTTCTATAGAAAAAACTTATAGAGTAGGAATTTTAGATAGAATAAACATTTGAAGAAAAAGATAAGGAGATCATATGATACAATTGAAAGAAGCAGTAGACATAGATAACGATGTTGAGACTTATTCAAACCATGCTATTACTCTTTTAAATCCTAGAAGATTATACCAAGCAAGAATTTTAAGTTGGAAAATAGGATTGTTTAGATCAAATAGGGAAGAAAGGATTTCAGTCACAGCAGGACCATTAAATATAAGGTTAGTTATGAAGGAATCTTTGAGGCAGTTGAAAAAGACAGGAAAAGGTTTAGTCCATCTTGGACCAATAGTCATAGGAATTAAAGGATTAATAAGAAAAGGTAAAAGGAAAGGTTTTGGTAATGTTAATAGATAAATTATAGAAATGTGATATAAGAAAGGCTATATTTGCAACCATAGGAATAGATGTAAATAGTGGAAAATGACTATTTTATTGTGCACCTAATTTTATAGTTTCAATAAACAATCTTAGTAATATTGAAATAGGACTTCAAAGCAAAGGATATAAGGATCACATAGGAGAAAACTTGCTTATAGCTGTTGGCTTTATTTGTAAAGCAACAAATGATAGTAAAATATCCTATAAGTTTGATATTAAATGAATTATAGATGTAATAGCAACAAAAGGAATAAAAATGATAGAACTAATAGAAATAGATTCTTCTTCATTAGAAGGAGAAGAATGGAATGTAAATAGGAATATGGAAAGTGAAACACAAAGAGTTCCTAGAAGAGGTTTGATGTTCCCAAACCCAGATGGCGCATATTCATTGAGATTTAGATCATATAATAACAGGCCAAGATCTACGAGTGATGAGGATAATGTGTTGGAAAACTTTAATCAAACCTTAGAAGATAAGGAAACATTAGCAATGATGAATGTGCTAGAATAGATAGACACTTCAAGATGGAAAGAAGATAGGATTTCAACTTCTAGTTATGTTAATGACACAATTAAGAAGATAAAGGTAATGGAAAGGTATCTTAATACTGCACACAAGAGACAAAAGCTAATCCATAGAATCTCAAAAAGGAAGAAGATGATATAAATGAGGAAGAATCGTTAAGAGCAATCCAATATTGGGAAGATGGTTTTTTGATAAGACATAGAGAAGATCTTATTCCTTATGAAATATGGTTAGTAGAAAAGGGAATTCATGGAGAAATGCAAGAAGTAAGATTTAAAAAGAAGACAAAACAAGGAGATGATTATTGTTTTGGAAAGGAAAATAAAGAAATGGAGATTTTGTTAGAATTAACAAATGAAGTTATGCAAATAGAGCAAGACTTTGAGTTAGAAACAAGTTCACAAGAAGATATGAAGACCATAGAAGAGCAAACACATGTGTGTAAAAAATGCTATGATGGATAACAATGAAGCTACAGAGTCAAATACAATTTCCTCCATACTAACACATAGAGGACAGGATATATAGGAAGGAATCCCAAGCAGGGTTCCTTGTACTCATTATGTTGAAAAAGAGGTAGGTGATAGAATGTATAAAGGAAAAAGGATTCCATTTGAAACACTAAATAAAAAGGAACTTGATAGACAATGGAAGAATCTTTAATATAACTGCACATGATTCGCAAAGTTAGGGACCTTTAGTTGATAATTAGACACAAATGGTTGTCAAGGCATGGAGAGATAGTCCTTTAACAGAAGATACCGATCGAATGTACATATATTTAGAATCTTTCTTAGAAGAAATTGTAAGAGCAATGTGGGAATCTTATAAGAAAAATTTTCCACAACATGTAGCCACAGATAAAGCTTTAGGGGCAAATCCATATATTTTTGTAGCAAGATAAGTGTAGTATTAATAATAAAAGCGCTATAGATTGGTGGGTATGACTAACAAAGTGATGCTCTAAGGAATTCAAAGCAATTGCAAATAAAGGATTGATATCTTGTTA
Organism: Combretum micranthum; assembly: GCA_024138025.1. NCBI lineage: Eukaryota > Viridiplantae > Streptophyta > Magnoliopsida > Myrtales > Combretaceae > Combretum > Combretum micranthum. Next base: position 922,174 of record JAMXBD010000175.1, read on the forward strand.
AAAGGTATCTACAGGAATTTTTCTATAATTGCACTATTGTTGGCTGCTATTATAGAAAGTTGATAGCAGATAAGTTGTTTCTAAAGTTACCAGGACCATTAGGAGCAGAAGTGTATAAGGAATGGAAAGAAAAGGTTGAACCAACTCTAGGAGAAGAGTTAAATAACTTAGCGATAAGGATAAAGTTCCTTGTAGATAAGTTAATAGAAAAGTGCACAACTTTGTAAATAAACAAGCAATTAAAAGGAGGAAATTACAACTTCTGTTAAACTATTTACACTTCACAGGTTTATGGAATAAGGGAAAGAAATAAAAGGAAGCCAAAACCAAAGTATAGGCCTAAAAAGGTATACTTTGCAAAGAAGCCATGGTTAAAGCAAAATAGACATGTAAGGAAATACAATAAAATAAATTAAAATGTTGTACTTGTAATGAGGAAGGACACATGGCTAAGGCATGTCCTAAAAGGAATAATAGTAATACTATGGTAAGCATTTTAGTGGAATGTATAAATGAAGATATATTAGCAATGGATGAAGATATGAATAATAGGGAAATAATCTATAGTATAGTATCAATAATAGATCCACAGGGAGTAATGATAGAAGATTCTCACAGTGATGATGAAAATGATATTACAACAATGTTCTTAAACCAAAATTATCTTAATCCTTACAAAGAACAAATAGGGATAAAATATCAAGATAAAAAGGTTGAGTTGCTAAATAAGATGTTACAAGACATAAGAAATACAATGATGAACACGGGAGAAAACATAGAGAATTGCAAGCATAATTGGACTTAAGGAAGTGGAATAGAAGACCATCCATGCAAATTTTGTTCTGGATATCCAATAACCAAACTTAGATATCAATGCAAAAATTGTATGGTAGAATCTTATAAAATATGCTTGGAATACAGGAATGAAAGATTTCGGTTCAATGAAAGGTTTATAGTCAATAGGAGCTTTCAACAAGATGCAATAGAAGAAAGGATAATGAGGATAGACAATAAGATCGACAAGATAGAAGAAGAGCTACATGGAATAAAAGAAATGCTAACAAGTTTAAAAAAAGGAAAATCAAGACACAATATGAACAAAGGGATAATAATAAGAGAAGAAGGAGATGATTAAAATGATACAATGAGAAGTTACATGGGAGCAGCAAATACATCTTTAGAAAGGATAAAAGAATTACGGATCTCAAACCTAGAAGAAAAGCATGTTACAAAGTTCATAGGAGTATATATCAGGATGAAATTATTCTTTAAGACAAACAATATAATTAGAAACATCAGTAGATACAGGTAGTATTGCAAATATGATAGATGAAAGAATAGCACCTATAGATGAAGTTCAACAAATGGATATATGTAGAATAAGTCCAGACATACATGGAAATAAAACAAAGGAGTGTAGATGTATAAAGAAACATAAGGTAAGTTTTATCACATGAGAAGAATGGATTATACCTATGCATAGTGGAATGATACAATTATGAAATTTTGGTAGTTCGAAAATTAGATGTATAATATGATTAGATTTTTTATTAAGTAATCACCATGATATCTTAATCACTAGATATAATGGACATCCAGTTATAACATATCAAAACTATTTAGAGAATATAGAACCAGACATCAAATTATTACAAAGGTGTGACAAAAAGGATGAAAAGAATTGTGAATGCCAAATGTTAGGAGAATGTCAAGAAAAGGAAAATAGTAAAATAGGAATAGAGGAAAATTCAAAAGAATTAGGAGAATTAAAAGAATTCTTAAAAGAAGAAATTGAGTGGAAAGAAACAGTATTAAATGAAGGAAAAATGATAAAATGGAAAAAGGTATACAGGATTTTGGAAAATTCATATTTGGAAACAAGTTACCTAGATATTGACCAAAGCATTAGTAACCTGGAAAAGGAAGAAACTTTTGGAGAAAATCCCACAAGATTTTGGAAAAGGAATAAGATAGTATGTAAATTAGATATAATAAATCCTAATTTAAGAAATTACTCTAGGGCAATAGAATGTGATAATTTAGACATGCAAGATTTTGAAATGCACATAAAAAAAATTGTTAGAATTAAGAGTCTTAGAAAGGTCAAACAGTCAATACAAAAGAGTGAAATAGCAAGAAGAAAATCAATAATGATAATAGATTATAGGAAAATGATAACACAAGGGATAATTCTTAGAATCTTCGTAATAAAACTGAATTGGTCAACAAAATACAAAATTGTTATATATCAGTAAGTTTGATTATAAGTCACGATTTTAGCTGGTAAAGATGGATGAAGAGACAATCATGGACTGCTTTCACCTATCCACAGGAACATTTTCAATGAAAAGTTATGCCATTTGGCTTAAAGAATGCACCATCAATCTTTCCAAGGAAGATGGATATGGCTTTTCGAAATCTAAAGGATTTTACTGCAATTTATGTTGATGATGTTCTTATATTTTCTAAAAGTGAACATAAACAAATAGGACATTTAAAGATGGTACTTTTAGAATTTCAAGGGGAATAGTGGCAAGCACTAAAAAAGCACAGTTTTTCAAAAGATATATTGAATTTCTTGGTGTAGAAATAGGAGAAGGAAAAATTAAGTTACAATAATACAGTCAAAATGGTGTTAGAATTTCTTGAACAAATGAACAAAAAGTAATTACAGTCATTTTTAGGTTTGCTAAATTATGCAAGACCTTATATAAAATATTTAAATTCTTTAATAGGACCCTCTTCTAATAAAATTTTTGGTTTTAAAAGTTTGTCTCAGGAAGACATAAAGCAAATAAGGAAAATAAAGGAATAGGTCAAAAGGTTACCAAAGCTGAGATTACCCTTATACAAAGATTTTTTTATCACTGAAAGTGATGGATGTGATCTAGAATGGGAAGAAATTTTATTAAGGAAACCCCATAAATATGTTGAAAAGAAAACTGAAGAAATTTGCAAGTACACAAGTAGAAAGTTTAAGAAAAAGAATTTACTAAGTATGGATAGGGAAATTATGGTTGTTGTAAATTATTTAGATAATTTTAGATTATTTTTTTTAAATAAAAAGAGATGTTAGTTAGAACAAATTGTGAAGCTATTGTCAAATTCCATAAGAACACAGGAAGTAATAAAATGAGTAGGAGAATGTGGTTAAAATTTAAAAATGTAATAATAAATAAATGATACAAGGTAGAATTTAAACACATAAAGGAGAACCATAATACAACAGCAGATGAATCATCTCACTTACTAATATAATTATTTTTTTTCAAAAAATATGGAATTCCGAGGAAACAAAGGATTTAGGCCACTAAGGAGGCCAATGTTATCACAGGCAAGCAGCTCTAATTCTCAAGGAACATGATTATCAGAAGTAATGGAAGGACCACAGGTCATGATTGGTGATATAACTTTACCTATATTACCAAAAAATTCTCTAAAAAAGTTTCCAAGCACCACCCACAATTAGTGTTAAGGGTGAAATATATATTTCTCTTATAGATGTTGTGTGGCCTTTAACTAGTCAAGATAAGTTTAAGTATGTAATTGGTTGCGTTCTAACTATAACAAAATAAAAACACAAAGTGTTAAAGGTACACTGGAAGCTTACTATATGAAAAGACCACAGGAATATGTATTACCACAAGGAACATAGGGATAAAATAAAAGGAAATATCAAATGTATAAAGTCGCTAAAGGATATTTACCCGAAATCTTTTGTTATTGGAATGATGTCCAAAATCAAATTACAGATTACCCAAATCTTTTATGAAGAGGTTTCAATAATCTTGAAACTGCAACTAATTGAGTCAAACAAATGTTAGGGAAATAGGAAATTTATATTGATCCAGCTCTTGATAATTTTAGGAGTATTAAAAGTACCACAAGATATGCTGAATATATAAAAAAGCATGTAGATTTAAAATCCCTAAAGAAAGAATGGGAAAATAAGATATCTTCTCTTAAAATTACAGAAAGATCAAGTCCTAGTAAGAAAAAGAGCATTGAAAGTACTAAAGAGCACAGTAAAGACCACAGGGAAGCCTATCCTTTTTACAACAAAAAAAGAGGAAAAACACCTCAAGAAAAATATGAAAATGCAACAGTATTTATATTCTTTAAAAGGAATGAATTTATTTCAAAACTTCCATCCATTGCAAAATGGCTAATTAAAGGATATGTAAGGAAGGAATTTTTAAAACCTTTTATAATATTCCAAAAAACAATACAAGAGGAACATATATGCTTTGATGGAGTAGAATTTGGAGCAATGGTAACAGTAAAAGAGTATCCCAATCCTCTATGTTACTCCTATCTGGGAAAGGATTCACAAGTTGAAATAAATAACCATTACCTAGATAAATATGATTGTCCAAAATGTGTACGTTACAACATACACACAACAGCTATAGATCTTAACTATTTCAAAGGATTCAGGATAGAGAATCGAAAATACACATTGGCTACTCTTCTAGATTCAGGACTTGTCATAGAAATTGCTGTTACATTTCCACAATTTATGACCCAACTGATGAGAAAAATGTTCCATGAAGTTTTAGCAGCCTTAAGGGAAATAGAATGGGAAACATGAGGAATGTGATACCCTTGTAAAATACTATGTAAAAATCAAGACAATACTAGCAAAATGGTTAAAATTTGAATCCAGACCAGCGTTAACTTGGTTTTGGATTTCTTCAATAAAAGAAAAGGTTTCAATCTTCCAAAAGATCCATAGCCTAGAATCAACAAACAATTTGGAAGAACAATTGAATTTATATACTGATAACAAAATGAGAATATATACCAGAAGATCTAGAATTTCATCTTATTGCAACCACTAAGACAAAATTTATCTACTCAAAACAAAAAGGAGCAATATGGCTAAGATATGAAACAAATTTAAAGACACTTCGAGAAAGCCTTAAAATGGAATATGAACGGGATGAAAAGGACAATGCATATGATCCTAATTACATTGAGGATGGGGATGAAGAAATGGAAGAATAAGAAGATCTAGACAAATTCCAGTTCTAATAAAAAAAAAAAAGAAGAAATAGGTTTTGAAAAAAATGAAAAAGCATACTAGAAAAGAGACACTAGGTTTTGTGTAGGTTTTGAAAAGGAAAAAAAGAAAAGCAGAAAATTTGAAAAAATGAGAAAAGCGTATCAAAAAGGAGACAATAGGTTTGTGTAGGTTTTGAAAAGGAAAAAGGACAAGTGAAAAATATGGAAAGCAAAAGGGGAAATTGGAAGAAGAAATTCAGACAAAAAGAAAAAGGAAAAGAAGACACGGAGAATATGAAAAAGGAAAACACATAGATTACTGTAGCAACATTGTTTAGCACTGTAGCACTATTTACTGTTTTCCTCTACAAAATTTTTCTTTAAAAAGCAAGTATGTTTTCAGTTGGGAGGAAGCCAAGAGTATTAGGGAAAATATTAGAGAGAGCATTTTAGTATTTTCTGAGTGATATTTCTAAGCGTTTGAATTATGTAAGAAAGTCCTTATAATATACCTTCATCATTTTCAATAAAACTTTTGTAAGTTTTCTTTCATCATGGTCGGCTAGCTTTCTTTTTAAGGTAAAAAAGGTAACTATGCTATAAAATCTTACTAGTCTTTGTATAATGCAATAAGGTTTTACAGCATGAGTAAACAAATTAGGGCACCATTTTTTGTAGTAAAGCTCTGATTCCTTTAAAGATTATGCGAAAAGGGCCAACCTGAAAGCTTTTTAATGAGGCTGTTTAAGACAGAGATTGTCGTATTTTGACCTTGTGGGTTATGACGTAGGCATGAGACGCATTTGCTAAAGAAAGCATTGCTCTACTCGTTAATAATCTTCACTTTAATTATTTACTCTTGCCATAAAGCCTTTTCCCATAGCACAAAAATCCTTAATTTGTTTATCATAATATTGATATCTATTAATCATTATTATGCGATTGTAATTCATCCATATAAATACTAAAATATAATATTTAATAGTTATCTTATTCCAATTTTCTCTCTCTCTCTCTCTACTTGTGTTAAAAATTTTATAGCATTAACCGCATTCATCTATCTCCACTCTTCAATTTCAAATATACTTTTTTTTTTGTCATAAATTTTAAATATACTTATTTTCTTAAAGTTTGTAGCTTCACTCTCTATCATTTCTTCTTAATTGCATAATTATCTTATAATTAATATTTTATATATTTGATATTTTTTAAAATTTTGCACACTTATCACAATCTTGATTGCTACATATAATTCTGCAAGCGATATAAATTTTCACAATAATACTGTTTTTTTTTTCTTGTTATCACCTTAACATTGGCTCTATTCATTTTTTTATATAAAGGAAAAAAAATAATATCATTTGTTAATTATAAAAATATAACTTATATTTTGACTAGTTTGCAAACATATGACTTAGTTTTTTTTTTATAAATAAATAACATGAATTTCATACAAAAGTATTAATATTATTTAATAATTTTGGAATGATAAATATCAATATTTTATTTGTCATACAAATTAATTTCACATTTTTTTATTTTCTATTTTTAAAAAAAATAATAATATTTTATTTAGTAATATTTTTTATTAAATCAATTTTTTTAGATTAATTATAATGAAATAAAAAAAAATAACACAGAACATCAATTAAAAAGTTAGAAACCCTAATCCAAAACTCTGACGATTATATTGGAAGCATCTTGTTCTTCGATTCTATCAGCATCATTGCAGAACATCGAAAGCTTCTCTTCTTCCCTTCTCTCTATATTTTCCCACTCTCCACGTCCTGCCAGCTCTCAACGCACTCCGTTTCCAGTCCAGTCCGAGCGGAGTTTTCCATAAATCATCGCTTCTAACCAGGTAATGTGAATTTGCGACTCTTTCCCATAAAATCTGATGATTTCTGCATCCAAGAATCAAATGTACTTTAAGAACTGTGAAAATAATAACCTTTTTGTAAAAGTAATAAGCTTTTTTGTGATAGGATTAGGAAAACTGTATTTACACTATTCTGGAAGAAAATCGAAACCTCTTTTCGTCTCAAGTTGTTCTACATAGAATTGTTTTCTTCAATATTGATATGCGGATAACTACTTGCAGTTTTAATTTGTTCACTCATGGTTTTGGTGATCCACCATTGAAATATTGAGTCATTATTCCCAAAGAGAATGGAGCAAGAAACAGAAACAGTGAGTGGAACAATAGAAGAGGGTTTCTCCCTCTTCTCCAAGCGGAGAGACAGAAAAGCCAAGCACAAGCCACATCCTCCCGAGATAAAGACGGTGATGGAGTCAAGTGGAGAGGAAGTTAGGGTTGATGAGAAAGCATCAGTACTGGTAGAAAGTAGGGAGGATGGAGGGAGAATTAGCAGTTTATCATCCTTCTCGGAGCTTGGTTTGAGTGAATGGGCAGTCGAAACATGCAAGGAGCTTGGAATGCGGAAGCCCACCCCTGTGCAGTCTCACTGCGTACCCCAGATTCTTGCGAGGCGTGATGTCATTGGTCTTGCACAAACTGGTTCGGGCAAGACTGCGGCCTTTGCCCTCCCCATCCTCCATCGCCTTGCTGAGGAGCCCTTTGGTATTTTTGCTCTCGTTATCACCCCAACAAGGGAGCTGGCTTTTCAGTTGGCCGAACATTTCCGAGCACTGGGCTCAGCTGTTCATCTACGCTGCACAGTAGTTGTCGGGGGGATGAGTATGCTTAGCCAGGCCCAGGTCCTGATGAAGCGTCCTCATGTGGTCATATCTACTCCGGGTAGGATCAAGGAGTTGATCCAGCAAAACCCCAGTGATATCCCTCCACTTTTCTCCAAAGTAAAGGTAAAGGCTTGTGTTTAGCATTGAGTAACTCATCAGCACTAGGAAAATGACTCCTCTAAATTCATATTGAGATTTCTGTTTTCTTCTGCAGTTCCTGGTTTTGGATGAAGCTGATCGAGTGTTGGATGCTGGGTTTGAAGAGGAGCTTCGTGTGGTATTCCAATGTTTGCCTTCTAGTAGGCAGACTCTGTTGTTCTCCGCTACTATGACAGATGATCTGCGTGTACTGCTCCAATCCCCAAACAAACCATACTTTTATGAGGAGTACAATAATCAAGGCTGTTTCACCACAGTTGAAACCCTGAAGCAGCACTACATCCTCATGCCCTCAAATGTCAAGGAAGTGTATTTGTTCCATATCTTGTCAAAGATGGATGGTATGGGTATCCGCTCTGCCATGATCTTTGTCTCAACTGGGATATGTTGTCACCTTCTGAGTCTATTACTGGAAGCACTTGATCAGGAAACTGCTGCATTACATTCTTTTAAATCCCAAAGCTTACGCCTCTCAGCGCTTCACCGCTTCAAGTCTCGCCAAGTGTCTATTTTACTGGCCACTGATGTTGCTAGTCGTGGTCTTGATATTCCTACGGTTGATCTTGTTATCAATTATGATGTCCCAAGGTAGTAAAGTTGGCTATTATTATCAATACTTATATGTAGTGTGATCAATATGGGCTACAGCATAAACTTAGAGTCATCACTGTGCTTATTTTTCTTGGCTGGCTTGAATTGCAGGTATGCAACCGATTATGTTCATCGTGTTGGCCGTACAGCAAGAGCAGGCAGAGGGGGATTGGCCATTAGTTTTGTTACAGAGAATGACATTGAGCTGGTTCGTGAAATTGAGGACACTATTGGAAAACAGCTGGAAATTTTTGAATGTAAAGAGAATGAGGTGCTTGCAGATATTACAAAGGTAAGGCTTAAGAGTTGATCAAATACTGATTTTTATTTATTAATTTTAAAACTAGTATGGTCAGACCAAATTGCATCTCTGCTAATCAGAAGTAGCTGTATGCTGTGAAAACTAGTTTACTTACCAATAAGATGTTATAAAATTTTCTGCCTTCTAAAGTCTTTTATTATGAGTTGCTGGCGGAAATGATAAAGGATGAATGGGCTATTAAGAAGACACGTCTGCTTGCTTCTCTATTGGTTTTAGATGGGTATTTTTTGGGTAGGGATATTTTGAACCTGGGGTTCGTGACCTTTGTTACCTCTGAAATCTTTTTTCCAAGCACTGATTTCAAGTGTTTTCTCAGAATATCGTTAAACCACCTTTATTACTTCCATGGACAATGAAGTGCATATTAACTACTGGATAAAGGCATGAAAGTACACTGCATTTTATCATCTGTAACCATTTAGGAAATATACATGAATTCATGGCATCAGCCGCCTGCTTGGTGTATGTCCATCCCTTGTCTAACTATTTCACTGAAGTAATGTTAATTTCCATGTTACGTTTAAAAATTTGTGTTTTTCTCACGGTCAAGAATTTTGATCTGACACAAGATTAGCTCTCCGTTTACATTTCCATTCTCTGGAATGAATGAAGATTGAGTGGGGGGAAAGAAGGAAAGTGTTCTATGAATGAAGAGTAGCTCTCTGTTTACAATATCTTTGTTTCTTTCCGTTTTTTCAATGGAGGGGTTCAAATTTCCCTCATCCCATACAGAATGCTGTTGATGCTTCCGAGGTATCCCAGCCTTCACAAAGCAGGTGTTTCTCGGGTGTCTCTGGTTAAAATCCAAAAACTTGCATATTCTCTTTTGTTCACTGTAAACCTTTCGTTGCTTTCTTGTCATGGCTCAAATGGTTTAAGTTCCAGGTTGATATTCTTAGGGGCAGGCATGACAGCAATTCCTCTTGTACTTTCTCATTATTATTGGATGTTACATCGAAATTGTTCTATGATGCTATTTGCTTCCGTGCTTTTATCTGTGTCCCAGGTCTATAAGGCCAGACGTGTTGCAAAAATGAAGATGATGGATGACGGTTTCGAGGAGAAGGTAAAGGAACGTCGAAAGCAGAAACGAAAAGCATTGGCAGAGAAGGGGTTGTTGAAGAAAACAAGGAAAAAGAGAAAAAGGAGCAAATCAACAGAGCAGGAAACATTGTGATAAGGCCCCTAAGTTATCATGTGCATTTTCTCATGATGATAGTGATCCAAATTTTGTATTGGGATGTAGAGAATTTTTAACCCCGGCAGCTTTGATATGTAATGTCGAGGTCCTTTTTGATTTCCTGTAAATTGTTAATTAATGTTGAATAGAGAAGAGGTGGATAATATTCTCCTTAAAATCCTCAAAGTTTCCTCAAATTGACAACATGAGACTCAGATGCAGGCAGCATTAATTCGTGGTTGTGGTTATTAACTTCTTCCAGTTTTCCTTAGATGGATATCTTGGTGAAGTTTGCTCCGCTATCACTGATGTGCTCACGTACCGATTGGTAACAAATTTTTTTGGCAAACTATGCAATAATGAGTATGAAACACACACTGACAAAAAATTTCTCATTTTGGTTTTCTAAACCTTGTCATCAAGTTGGCGGTCCAGGATTACAATTTAATTGAATGAATGAAATTTTGTAAACAAAATCTAAACGGCACTATGCTATATCATTTTGACAAACACTATTGGGAGTTGCACATACACTCTCTACACCTGGGATATCTGTAAACGCTCCTTGCTACTGGCCTCGTCAGTACATGTTTCATCTGTCTCACTGCCTTTCTTACTCGACGTTCGAATACACGCCATTCAATCGTATTGTTTTTCGCAAAAATATCTGCAAGTCTGCGCTTGTTTGGTCGTATGGTTGGCATCTTGCCTCCACCATAATATATTCGGAAACCAGAAACCAAAGATGATAGTTGACTTCCTGAATCTGTCATGGCAAATGCATCTGATCCCGTGCATGCAATGAAATCCAATGCTGCTAACTGCAGAAATGTATCAACATCATTCATGAAAAATAATGGGAAACTAAAATGAACAAGTTGGTATTTATAAAACAAGATATCATTTTTCTAGGAGCTCCTAGTTTGATGTCAAATTATTATTGAAGCCATAAAGTCGTGTTCTAATAGAGGCTAGAGCCGGGGTTGGCATCAGTTAAGGGATCAATTATCAATTCCCATGAAACTAGCTCATTTATCAACTGACCATTTTTCTTTCATTTATCATGTAATATGCATTTCGAACAGTTTGTTGGCTGCATGACAAATGCAATCGTACTCCTGATCACTTCCAAATCATTAGATTTGCTCACGTTTTTAATCCAAATTCAACACCGTGCAAGTAATAATTGACCACTGACACTGCATATGAAAACAGTGAGAAACGGTATAATGGCTAAAGCTAAAGAATCTTCCTCCTGGTGTACAAAGTTTTCTGCCAACATACAGATTCACTAGCCTCTAGCAGTAGCTGTGAATAAGGTACCACATGCTTTACCATCTTGTACGATTTATTAGTATGTACAGCAATTGTCCATATTAGAAACTATGTTCTCTACTAGAAAGTTACCTGGGATGAAAAATTTCTGAAAGGTTCAAGTTCACTTGCTGATAGCAGGTTCTCCTTGGTAACTAGATTCGGATACAAGCTGTTTAAAGCCTCTAATCTTGAAGTGCCCCCATATATATTTGCTCCAGCGACATATATGTGTGTTTTCCGTTTAAAGCCAAGAGCAGCAAGCATGAGTACTGCTTCTTCAGGAGTCAAGGGACATAAACCTTCTGACCTCAGTACAGCAGGAGATGGCAACCTACATAAAAGTCAAGATGAACTTAATTACATCAAGATTTATTTAAAATAGAATAACACTGAACTGTGAGAAACCATACTGTGAATCTTTCTTCAGAAGGGTTAATGCTGGGAAATGGATTTCTCGATATGCCTCCAGCTCTTTTCTCTCTTCCTCACCTCCACCAAACTCACACAAGGAATGAGCCACCATGTCTATTTCAAATCTCAGATGAATGGCAAGATATTTGGGATATCTCATGGAACGAACTTTATTTTGTTTCAACACAAACTTTGCAAAGGGACCAACAAGATAATCATCTAGCGGTCCCAGGTGTGCATGTTGACGCATCCTCCGAAGAAGCAGAGCACCCGTTTCTTGTATTTTGGGAGTAAATCTCAGAGCATGGAAGTTACATCTGCACCGAAGCCTCTAGATGAAATTTCTTAATCAGGCAAAGCAATTGAAAGGAAGGATTTCAAAGTAAGCTGCACATTAGACTGGGAACATGAATATAAAGATTGTTTCATAAATAGTGGTTGGTTCTCAAATATAAATGGGAATAAGCGAAACAACAGATAATATTATGTGCAAAAATCCTTTGGTGTGGTATTGACTCTATGAAATGATACGACAATAGAAGTATTTTAATTGCTGTAGAGAAAAGACGGAGAAAAATGAAACATCATTTTTTTAAAATTTATTTAACACTGATAAGTGATATATGCAGAAAGAGAAAGAACACAAAGCAGAATGTTAGACTGGTACCTGCAACTGAAATGGTATAGGATCAAAGGCCAAGCGATTTCCAAACCCAAGAAAATGTACTACTCCATTGCGAATAAGAATAGGAAGGATATTCTTCACATAAAAACTTGGCTTTGACTCTTTTGGGATGTCAACATCTGTAATCTATAACATGTTCAACATCAGTATCACAAAGCTTAGTTAGATTCTACATCAGTAAAACAATTCATGTTTAAAGCAAGAGAAACTCACGAGACTGCCAATTGCTTCTAAATTTAATGACTGTAGCTCTATGGGAAGCTCCTTCACAATCCGAATATCAGGAGCCAAGTAGTTAATAAAATACTCCTCTTGATAGATATCTCCAAACTGACTACAAAGTACAATCAGGAAGTCACTTTTCTAGTCAAAGGATGGAGGGATGTTTCATAGTCAACAATTAGATACAGTGGCGTAGTCCCAACATACAAAGTATTGGACTTTTTAAAATTTCATCAGAAAGCAAAGAAATGGCTGTATATTACCTTACATCTCTCCAAACACTACTATACAAGAATCTGGGAACAACAAGGGTTGCATTCAATAATCTTGCAACAGCAACAGCATTGCAGACCTGTTTAAAATATCCAGCTCATCAAAACATCCTTTCATTCAGTGCAGAATAAAGGCATGCCTATGAGTATACATCAAATCTTAAAAAATTGAGTCACCGAAATTACTTACAGCTACTCTCTGCTGGTTCATCCCACCATTTGCAGTAACTAATATGTATCCATTATTTCCACCTGAAAAGAAAAATGGAAGGCCACCCTAAACTAAGCTAAGATGGCCAAAGGAAGGCAAAGGAATTCTTTTTTATACACAAAAAGTGGAAGATGCTTTTACCACTAGGTTTCCAGCTGCGCTCTTCAGAACAACGATGCCAAGCAGAAGCTAAAAGAAAAGGTTCCTGCCATAAATCTTTTGGCTCGGGTTTATTATGTCCCTAAGCAACATAAGATAGTAAAACATGCAAACAAAAATGAGATTCAAAACAATTCGTTTGAGTAATTGAAATGAAGTTATAGAATCATGAAAAGTACCTCTGCCAGGGCATGAGCAGCCAAAGCCAACATCCTTCCATATGGACCCTTCTGTTTTTTAAATTTCTTTACAAGTCGTTTGGTTTCTGCCTACATATACCGAGAAGAATTAGATCTAAGGAAAACATGCAAGGATCAGAATCTATCCAGCACTAGGATAGATAGGTAATGAAGGAAAAGTCTTGAAATGTCAGGTACAAGTAAAGAGAAGCTCAAGAATTTTCTTTTTTTTTGGTTCTTAGCTCTTTAATGTTCACCTTTTCTCTCCTACATTATATATCTAATTATCTATCCATTAATATATATTGGACACCAAAAATCAACAGAATGCACATGCCTGCAACAAATTTCATTCCCTAGAGAATGCAAATGCTTCCCCATACAACCATAACCTAATAGAGGCCCTTCTATCTCAAATAGAGAAAATTCAAAACAAAGGAAACACTATTTGCAGCTTTACATCATACATTGTTCACACAAATTGCTGTGGGGAAATACTTGAAATTCTTTTGCTTACTCGTATCATTAGGCATCGGATTCCTGACATATTGTTTCAAGATCAACTAACAAGCAAAAACTTTATTGGAGATGTACATGCAGCCTAGCTCATTTTCCTGGTTCTAGAGCTTCTAGTTGAGTTCAAGTTCCACTAGCATATCAAGGTATCTGATTTCCCCGAATGGTGAAAGAAATTCAGCATGAAATCAAGCTTTTGAGATCAGGATTACCACCATCTAAGGGGCATTTCAGCGTAGCTCAGCTCCTTCTGGGGATATGCCTGATTTTAATTCTTCTATTTAATGACCAATGGCCGTCTAGCCTATTAGCATTACCACTAGCTTAAGTGGGATGATTAAGGTTTGAACCACACCAACCACCACCCCCACCCCACCCCCCCCCCCCCCCCCCCCCACTTGCTGTAATGGGAAAAAAATAAATAAATAAAAAACTTCTATCCAATGAATTCCATTATATTGAATGAGGTATGTATTCAACATCTGGGGAACTAATCATTTCTACATTGAGTATTGACTCTGGTTTTGCAGTCTGCCACATTATACTTCTCTTGGTTGTTGGAAGTTCATCAACAGACCCCAACAAAATTTCTCCTACGATACATGACAAAGCTGTTTGCTACGTCCATGAGAAGTGTTGTACATACGGTAATCCTAACCTATTCTCTAACTTTTATCCTCAGCTTGCCTAAAATATGTACTAATATAACAGGTATTGCACATATTAACTCTTGCGTTTTCCATTTCCCAATAAATACATTTCCTAATTAGCATTAACCGAAAGTTAAAAATTTGCTGGAGATTACCATCTATACTAATAAGAATAAGTACTCTTCTGGAAGCCAAATGACAAATTACCAATATCATAAGATTGATTTATTAACCAGCGGAAATATGGGAGGAAAAGTAAAAAGAAATTGTTCTTGCTTCCTAATAAAACCTATTCAACTGGAGCTAATATGGAATTTCTATTCATAGTACCAAATCATCCATTGGTCATTTGTTATTCCTAAATTAATCCAGGAACTTTCCTTCAAACAACTATATCATATTCATAGGACAAGCCAAAAAAAAAACCAAACTTGGATTCACCAAGTCAAATTTTAGTCCTGATAAGCAAAACACCTCACAAAATTTCTCAAAAAAAGAAAGATATTCATCATACAAGTGAAAGCAAACAGAACAGAAATCTTACCTTGAGAGAACCATGAACCATAGTAGAAGAAAAGTTCCCAGAATCATTCTTAACATTTTCAATCTCATGATGATCCTGTAACCTCAAAAGCATAAAACAATTCACCAAAAAAAAGCAAACCATCAAACAAATCACAAAAACAACTCTTTTCCTACGATACCAATCCCTCCCTGTTTTTTTCTTCACTTTCCCTAAAGATTCAGACTTTGAGCAAGACGATGAATACCCATTTTCACAAAAGAGGTCAGGAGTCGAGACCCGGGTCGGGTTCTCTCGATCCGTTCTATTTCTATCCATTGTTTAAAAGATAGATGTTCTTTTTTTTTTTTTTTTCGAGTTTTTGATATTGGGTTTTGGATCCAATCCAATACCCAGGAAGAAAAGGGGTTGAAAAATTCTGGGTTATTGAAAGTTGGAACCTTGGTTTTGGAATTTGAGTGATCGAGAATTGTTGGAAGACAAAACATTCATAAGAAAAAAAGGAAGAGAAAGTTTTCTGTTGAATGTAAAGGACTAAATTTTACCAAAATTGGACGTGAATTTGAATTTGTTATTAGTTTTTTCTGTTTGTCTGGTTCTAGCTCTTGTCTGAAAAATGAAAATTGACAATTGGAAGCCTGGTTTGAAATTTTGATGGACCCCAATCAAGATAGATTTCAGGTCAAAACCCAATAACTGAGTAACCGAGCATGAAATTAGGAGAGTCGAGAATATAGCAGATATTTATGTTTTTCATTTATTCTTAGTACCTGGTTCAACTAATAAGTAGGTACTTTGTTTTCTGGTTTTCTTTATATATATATATATATAATCAGTTAAATTTTAATTGTAAAATCGGAACTCCACAGCTTAATCCGACTTCTTCTTCTCTTTTTTTTCCTGTTTACATTAAAAATAATTATTTAAATAAAGTTTTATAAAAACTAATTGTTAAATTATAATTAAAAAAGTACATGTATAAAACAAGACATTGACCACAAGGACGTATGTCCATTTTACAGATTGACAGCATCAAATATGTCTGTACTTTTGATTTTTTGATAATCTAATATCTGAACTTTCAATATTCGTGATTTAGTGCTGTAGTTTTAATCTAATATTTCTGTTAATGAAAAAATTAGCATCGTTATATTTTTTGCTTTATTTTTACATTTTAGTGCCGATGGTTATGCTTTTATCCCTCCATTTTACTCTGGCTAACTTTTGCCGTGTCATTACTAGCCTTAAAACGCAAATGATTATTGAGATATATGTATATATATTTGCAATCCACAAATGCAATTTTCCAATGATAGCAAAACTTTATAACATAATTATATATTGTGATTTGCTTGTAGAAAATACATATCATAATTTAATTTTATCATTTTGTAATGTATTTACGTAATTCCTTTTATATAACCTATATTTTAGTAATTTTTTCCTATACGAGTAACAAACGATCGCTTAAATCCATATACAAACTTTTGATTTTTCATGTATCCTGCGGCTTCATCAATGGGAACTTTTTTTTTTTCCCCGATTCTTAATCTTATTCAATTTTTAGCAAGTGGTTGTGGTACCAAAGCACTAGCTAAACAAAACCATTAAAATATAGAAAGATCTGCAAAACTATTAAAATATAGGAAGATCTGCTAGCCAACAGACCAAGAAAACTCAACGTTAAGATGTATATGCAAAATTTAAATCTACAGATAGAATAAAATGATGAAATTTTAAATGTGATAAAAAAAATCACTGAATTAATAAATGCAAATGACCATGAAAATTGAAAAAGAATTATCTATATATTTATTTTTAAAATAATTATATATAAAAAGTAATTTGCAACAAATGCATTACAAACACATTTGTCAATATAGGTTAAATATCTTATCATTACATTGAAAAGTTATTGGTATGTTAACACTTAAAATGCAGTGTTTTTATTCGTGATATAAAAAGGGAAAAAATAATTCTAGCTTCCTCTCACTTTCTCACGTGTGCAACTTCTAACAAAAACTTAAGCTAAGCTTCTTCCTCTCTCTTTTACCTTTTTGTACTCTCTCTTGTTTATACCCTAATCTTTGATTTCTTCTTATCTTCTCTCGTGTTGCCTAACTAATGGTTGTATAGCTTTTACTCCAGGTTAAGCAATGTTGTTGTACATGAGACTGTTTCGAGCAAGTCTCCAGCTCCTAAGAAATGCTTGTTTCTATAAGCATGGGTTCTTTCCCTTTTCTGCTTTTGCTTGTATTTATATTCCAATCATCTTATCTTTCACCCAGATGCAAGGATCTAGCATTACAGCTGTACTATGTTTGATATCCTATGTTTACATGTATAGATCTGTCGTTACAACTATACTATGCTTGATATCCTATGTTCACATGTATAGATCTATCAAACAATTGTTTTCTATACATGATGTCCTATGTTTACAGCTGTATTTATAACTCTGAATCAGTTGATTTCATGTTTAATGCTAAGATTTTGAATATTTGTCTCATAATCTCTGTGCCAGTAAGGCAATCTTCGATTCCTCGAGTTCCTATGTGTAACAAATGTCTCCCCATCTGGAAAATTAACCTTGTCCTCAAGGTTAAACTCTAGGTATATGCGAACAAATGAATCTCAGTATTCCCAAGAAGTTTCTTTAGGTGGTGAACCTATCTACTGTACCAAAACCTGTCGAATAGGCTTTCCATAGTGAAAAATAGTCCTAAAATTCAATAAAACCAGTGGGGTAAGAAGAGGTTTGTTATCAATAGCCTCTGGAGGTAGCTCTATAGATGAACTAGAAGCACAATAAGCTTTTTTTAAGCATGAAACATGAAAAACATCATGAATTCATGCTTCTTCTGGTAACTTAAGTTTATAAGCTCAAGCCTCTATTTTCTGCAATAGTTTAAAAGGCCCATAATATCTTTTCGAAAGTTTGTGAGTCCTTCCCAAATAAATAGAAATCTATCAATGGGGTTGTAGCTTCACATATACTAGCTCGCCTGGACTAAAGACCACCTCTGATCTATGCTGATCAGCATAATGTTTCATCCTATTCTAGGCCTTTAATAGATTAGCATGAAGTTCTTTAAGTAGGTCATCTCATGCTAATAACTTCCTATCAATGGCATCCAACTTTGAAGCAGCTCTAACATAAAAAGCCAATGTAAGGGGGGGTCTTCCATAAACCAATTCGAAAGGAGTGTGTCCAGACCCATCATGGAAAGAAGTGTTATAAGCCAATGCTACCCAAGGCAAATAGGAAACCCACTTAAGAGGATTATCCATAGTGTAACTTCTCAAATATTGTTAGAGAGTTCTATTCATAACTTCAGTTTGACCATCACTTTGAGGATATAAGCTGTACCGGTATTAAGCCGAGTACCACTATGTAGGAAAAGCTTTTGCCAAAATTTGCTCATAAAAACACTATCCTTATCAGAAACAATAGAGCGAGGAAATCTATGTAACTTGATAACCATGTGAACAAATAAAGTAGCCACCTTAGAAGCCGTGTAGTATGTATCAAGAGCTCATAAATGACAGTATTTAGTGAGTCGATCCACAATTACTAAAATGACAGTATAGCGTTAGGACTTAGGAAGAGAAGTAACAAAATCCATACTTATATCTTCCCAAATGCGGTCTGGAATAGGCAAGGGATGCAACAGTCCAGCTGGATGTCGAGTGGAATATTTGATTTGTTGGCAAATCTAACAACAACGAACATAATTGTCCACTTGAGTATGCACGCCTTCCTAAAAGAACTCTGAAGCTATCCTCTTATAGGTCTTCAAATGGCCAAAATTTCCTGAACAAGGAGAATCACAAAACTCTAACAATATGAGAGGAATAAGAGAAGATTGAGGCACTAAAAACAAATGATTATCCAAATACAATAACACATTCTTCCATGTCAGAGGATACTTGTATGAATTCCCTTGTTCCAAAACAGAAATGATATCCTGAAATGCAGGCAAACTCTAATATTCCTCTTTAAGAATCTCTACAAAATTAAAATGGGGAGAGGACCAAGCTAAACAAGTAGCTTCATCCCAAAATTGTCTAGATAAAGCATCAGCTACTTGATTATCCACTCATGCCTTGTAAGTAATGGTATAATCATAACCCATTAGTTTTGAAAGATAATTCTATTGCTCAGGAGTTTGAATCACCTGAGTAAGAATTTCCTTTAAGCTCCTGTAGTCAGTTTGAATGATAAAATGCATTCCCAACAAATGTTACCTCCATTTTCGAACAGCCTCTACAATAGCATATAATTCCCAAACATAGGCTGAAGCCTTGCGCAAGTGAATAGGCATCTTTTTGCCAAAGAAAGCAATAGGATGATTACATTGAAGTAAGACAGCACCAATACCCACCCTTGAATCAGTTTCCACAATAAAAGTCTCCTGAAAATTTGGTAAAGCGAATATAGGAGCTGAAATTAAAGCTTGCTTGAGTTTGTCAAAAGCTGTAGAAGCTTCAGTAGTCCACTGAAAAGAATCTTTATGTAATAAATCTATCAAAGGGCTTGCTAAAGAGGAATAGCCTTTGATAAATCTCCTATAATAGCCAGAAAGACCCAAAAATGCACGTAGCTGTTTGACTGAAGAAGGAATGGGCCAATTACTCATAGCGATAATCTGTGTAGGCTCTAGATGAACCCCTTCATGTGGCATAATATGGCCCAAATAATCAATAGTGGACACTCCAAAACTACACTTAGATTTCTTTGAAAAAAAAGTATGCTATAATAACACTTGAAGCACCTGTTCCAAGTGAGATATATGTTCCAAAATGGTCTTACTATACACCAAAATGTCATCAAAGAAGACAATAACAAACTTTCTGAGAAATGGTCTGAATATTTTGTTCATAATACTTTGAAATGTAGCTGGAGCATTACTCAAGTCGAAGGGCATCACAAGGAACTCATAGTGCCCTTTATGAGTTCTAAAAGCAATTTTCTCTATGTCTCTAGGATGCATTTAGATTTGATGATAACCAGCTCTCAAATCCAGCTTAGAGAAAATAGAAGCACCATGTAGTTCATCAAGTAATTTATAAATAGTAGGAATGGAAAACTAATCTTTAATTGTAACTTGATTCAAGGCTCTATAGTCTACACAAAAACGCCAAGAACCATCCTTCATTTTTACTAATAAAACTGGGGATGAATAAGGGCTAGTACTATGTTGTATAACCCCCTGTTGAAGCATCTCAAACACTTGCCTTTCAATCTCATGTTTTTGAAAGTGAGGATATTGATAAGCTCTTACATTAACCGGACCTTTTCCCTCCTTAATATGAATCTGATGTTGAATATGTCTAGAGGGTAGCAATGATGAAGGTGCTTCAAACATGTGAGAATATCTGCCAAATAAAGAATCTAATTCTTTGTTGTTGGTGGTAATCTCAGATGTGTTAATAATAACCTCATGAGCCAAGAATTGAAAATAAGAAGCTATGGCATTCACCCTAATCAATCTTCGGAAACGATGGTGAGAAATCTGGGTTAAAGGAGCCTTATCTCTCTATAACTGAACTAAAACTCCTTGTTTATAAAACTGCATAGTCAAATGAGTATAGTCAATTTTAACAGGGCTTAAATCTCTCAACCACTGAACCCCCAAAACCAAATCTGCCCCTTGTAATGGCAAAACATAAAAAGTATCTTCTAAAGAAAGGCCTTGAATTTGAAATGAAACATTCTCACATTTCCCTTGACTAGTCATTTTAATGCCATCACCAGTAAGAACATTAAATGTAAGGAAAGAGGTAACTGTAAGATTTAAATGCTTCAATAAACGACTCTACACAAAATTGTGCGTACTACCAGAGTCCACCAAAATACCCATAAATTTATTATTAATAAGACCAGTGAATCTAATAGTCTAAGGCAAGTGATTATCTGCTAACGCATGGTAACTAATGGTATATGCATCCTCAGAATCTAAACCAATCAGTTCAGGAAAATCAATATGCTCTATAGGGTCATCATCCTCGTTAGTCATCAGAAGTGAAAACATAGTTTTACATTTGTGATGTGGACTGAACTTCTCATCACAATTGTAGCACAAGCTTGTGCTCTACGAGCACTCATTTCTGCTGGAGACAATCATCGAATGGGTAGAGTGGGCTTAGGCTGAGATCCTGATGAAACACTCGAAGAAGTATTGGAAGGCAAAGCTGACTTAGAAAATTGTAAAGTATTAGTATGAGAAACAGACTTGAATGCATGAGGCCCTTTGTTAAAAGAGGAAATATCATGAAATTTAGATTCATACATCTTAGCCAACCAAATAGCGTGAGTAATAGTGGTGCGTCTAGCAATTAAGACCTCTCTAGCAATTGAGCTTTAAGGCCAGAAACAAAGCAACTCAATAGAAAACTGTCTGATCAACCAAAGACCCTAGTAGACAAAGATTTGAATTCTATATGATAATCATCAACAAAACTTGTCTGTGTTAACTTGGATAATATGCCTTGAACATCATCAAACTTAGAAGGACCAAAACAAGCCTCTAAGGATTTAAGAAAAAGGGGGCTTAAGTGCTAATCTATTTATTTTAATCCATCCACTAAAGCCAATTCAGTGTTCGGACTTCCAAAGCAAAAGAAGCGATGGTTAATCGCTGATCATCAGGGATGTTATGGAAATTAAAAAAAAATTGAGTTTTAAAGATTCAACCTAAAGGATCAGCACCATCTAATTTGGGAATTTCTAATTTCATACCTTTCAATTGATTATCAAGAATAGAAGGATCCGAAAATGATGAGTTAAGAGTAGACTGACTAGAATGATTTTTTGAATAATTTTGATTCGGAGCAACCTTGTCAATTTTAGTTTGTAACTAGGTTAAAGAATTTTGAATCGAGGTCATGTTTTCTTGTAAATGAGAATTAGTGGTTAATTGCTCTTGAAATTGTACCTGCATGGACTTCACTGACTTGGCTATTGAGCAAACCAAAGATTGCAGCTTCGTAATTTCCTCCTGAGATCCGGTCGCCATAGACAAGAGCACTAATGTTAACACTTAAAACACAGCGTTCTTATTCGTGATATAAAAAGGGAAAAAATAACCCTAGCTTCCTCTCACTTTCTCTCGTATGTAGCTTCTAACAAAAACCTAAGCTAAGCTTCTTCCTCTCTCTTTTACCTCTCCATACTCTCTCTTGTTTATACCCTAATCTTTGATTTCTTCTTATCTTCTCTCGTGTTGCCTAACTAATGGTTGTCTGGTTTTTACTGTAGGTTAAGTAATGTTGTTGTGCATGAGACTGTTTCGAGCAAGTTTCCAGCTCTTAAGAAATGCTTGTTTTTGTAAGCAGGGGTTCTTTCCCTTTTCTGCTTTTTCTTGTATTTATATTCCAATCATCTTATCATTAGCCCAGATGCATTGATCTGGCATTACAACTGTACTATGTTTGATATCCTATGTTTACATGTATAGATCTATTATTACAACTATACTATGCTTGATATCCTATGTTTACATGTATAGATTTGTCATACAACTGTTCTCTATATATGATATCCTATGTTTATAGTTGTATTTGTAACTCTGAATCAGTTGGTTAAATGTTTAATGCTAAGGATTTTGAATATTTATCTCATAATCTTCGTAACAGTAAGGCAATCTTCAATTCCTCAAGTTTCTATGTGTAATATGGTACCTATCAAAACAATAAAAGAGATGTTAATTGGAGAATTTTGTAGATAACAATATCATACTTAAGTATAACTAAAATCAAATAATATTAGTGATTTAGGAAACAATGTGGGGTAGGAAATATATTTGTTTTATATCAATAGGTACGTTTTGAATCTTTTTAATATATTAAGTTTTAGTTGTAAATATCCCACGATCCTATTTTATAAAATCTTAATCTAAATTAAATCGAGACAGACCTCGGCTATGCCTAATTTCCATACACTCAATTGGAAAATGGCTTTTTGTTTTTTCCCCCAGCTGCAAAGGTTTATTTACTTGATAACTATTTAAGTATAGCACCATTGTAAAGTCAATAAAATATGTGTTATTCATCACCTAAAATAACATTTATACACCAAAAATAAAATAAAATAAAATTGTCAAGAAAAATAAAATTTTAAATTTCAAGATCAAAAACTCAATAAGATTCAAGGCACTTAACATTGATTTCAAACTATTTTACATGGAAAAAAGATTTTTTTTTTTTTATAATAAACAATGGCAATATCAATAGTTTTATGAGCGTTTATAGACTACTAAATAATTTGCATGGTGAGTTAATATCATTGAGCCATTTCTTATTATGTACGAACTACGTTAATCTCTAAATGATACGATGCACAACTAGATCCCAGTAATTAATAAGAGCTAAGGTCTTTGTTGTCAAAGAGAAGAAAAGAAAAAACAAATAATATTCAAGTCATGAAAATAATTTTCACAAGACCTTAAATACTAGTCGCCTATGACTTAGGGTATAACAGCGATAAAAATTAATTATCCTATTAAAATATATCAAAATAAGTAAAAAGTGCATCTATAACAGAATATCAATAAAAACACCAAAGAACATAGATAAGAACACGAACATATTATTAAGCATATTTACCATGACCAAAAGGTACACAGCTAGAAACAAGAGGATATCTAAAAGCCACATTTCTCTCATATTATAAAAAATAATGCTAATTCTCTTCAAGCGAAGTATCCATTGACCTTGTGTTCAATTCCATTTCTAAACTCTTGGGTACAAATAGATTGATAGTCTCCAATGTTGAATCCCTATCATTATCCTAGGGCTCAAATGTGCCCTTAAATCTTGAACAATAGATCCTCCAAGGTCAAAATTAAACATGCAAAACTCAAAAACAATTAAATAAAATTTTTCAACCAAGCTGGCCCTTTGAACCATGTCAAATAGTTCATTTGCATATCTTATTTAGAATAATAATTCTTAGAGCATGTTAGCATCAACTCTAGAAACTCCTAAATTTCACCACAATCCATGCCCATAAATAAAAGCTCTTCTAAGACTTCATACCACTCATCATGAGTGCGGTTCAACTAAAGTCTCATGAATACAATGGCAAGTGGAGAAGCTGTCAAGAGCTAGGTTTGGGCACAATGAAGTAAGGCACGATGGATATTTGGGGCCCCACAACTTAAAGTCTAAAGCTAATGTGATAAGAAAAGAGCCATTGAAGCGCATTTAATATTTGGCAGATTATAGATGTTGTGTTTTAATGAACTTTTGAATTTCAAAAGCTATTTATATACAAAGTCTAGAAGACCAACGTGAGAAAAACCAAGTGCCAAATTATTTTACGAGTTTATTAACTGCGATCAAACAAATTCTTTTTCTTGGTTCACTTGTACATAATATTTGCAAATTATTAAGAAAGAGAAAATACACTCTAGTGCTTAGTTAATATTAATCGCTATTTTTTTAAAGCACTTAGAGAGAGAGAAAATATTTTATTTCCTATAGGTGTAATATTATTCGTCTCGAGCCAATTTTTGAAATTAATTGAAGCGGCGGTGAAGACCTCGAAAGAAGCATTTTGTGGACCATAGAGACTAGTAAAAGGGCCGAACTTCATGTTATATTTGCGACTTGATTTTTCCTACCCCTCTATTTTATTTTATACATTATATTTATTGTTTATTTATCCAATGCAAATCCTTTTATTTTTAATCTGTTTTTTCCAAATTAATTATTTCAAAAATTTGGGTGAATACTTAATTCGCACCCCCCCACCCCACCCCCCCCCCCCCCCCCCCCCCCCCCCCCCCTTCTTGAGTATTTCTAGTTTTTTTTTTTTTTTTTCAGTAAGCAATAAGCATCCTATATTAGGGTGTATGAATATCAATCTGCACTTCAAAATTATTCTTCTTCTCAAATGTCACAGGATATAAAATGATCTCCTGACTTTCACTCATAGAGCTAAAATCATTGAAAACTTTAACAGACTCATCCCCACCAAAAGTTTGTTCCTAAGAGTCTATTATAGACTGCTATACATTTGTCTTGCCTTCTGTTTTTGCCTTATCTAAATCCTTCTTAGGAGGATTCATCTCGAACTTAGTACCCTTAATATAATTCAAGCTCATAAGCAATTGTGCTAGCCTTTTCTTATTTGTCAATAAAGAATAGCAATCGCAATGCTCATTATAAGTCACTCAATTATCATGTGCCTAAGGATTTTCAAGCAAACATCAGAAATAATTGTTGTTACTACATTTCACAGTAAACCTCATCAAAATATTGCTATGAAATGGAAATTGGCACTCTAACTTGCTTGATGACATAAATCAAATCCTTATTATCTCTCCATCTGATGTAATAAGTTGTGAATGAGTACTAGTTGGTAACTTATACCTATCCACCATAACCTTAGCCATAATATTAATAAAACGCTTGTTATCAGTAATGATAATGCATACCACACCATTAACATAAAATCTAATGTGAATTAAATCTTTAACTTGTTTATCTCCAATAGGTGGCTTCACACTTATAGTAAATTGCTTTAATCTTAAGTCTTGAGACACTACTCCACAAATCCTCCATCCTATAATATTAAAGTTACAATGATGAACACAAAATAAATATAACTTTCTCCCCATAGTTGTTACAATAACCAAATCTAATCATAATACACTCATGTCAAATTTAATAACATAAGACATATAAGACTTAACAATATGATGTGTCGATCCTCAACTCTGATATAATCCCAAACGAAACTCTAGATCTTTAAAATCTTCTCAACGTTAAATCTCCTTTCATCAACCTCAAGCTTTTATATGAAATTATGATATGCCCCAGATCCAAGAATAGGAGTCAAATTGCTCTAATACCAAATTATTATGCAATAAGATCGCTCAATTACCACACAATAATTAAGATATAAGTTTTATATTATTTTGGTGTTTTTAAGATTAAGAATTTTAATTAAAATAAAGATAGGGTGGCACCAATAACACATATGACACACTAATACTTATCAAACTACATTGTTCTCTAATTGAATTGATGCACGAATAGATCCTAATGGTTTGTTTATCAAAATCTAAAAGATTAATAAGTACAAAAGGTTTATTCACCATAAACAAACCAAGTAACATTCAACTCTCATGAAAATAATGTTCTCATCACCCTAATTACAAGTCTTCTAGAAACTCTAAGGGTATAAATGCCATAAAAATAACTTATATTAATACACTATATTTGAAAAATGAAAAATACGGATGATAAAAGAACACGAGTAAGAATATAAGCTTTCTTTGTAGGTGTGTTTACCATGACAAAAAGTACATGAGTAGAAATATGGACATGCTAGATATCACGTTTCTCTTAGAATATGAAAAATAACTACGAGTGTTCACGGTTCAATTAACCAATCTGAAGCTCTGTTTTTTGAAACTAACCATAATGATCGGTTTTTTAATGTCTTGATTCTTAACCGGTTCATTATAAATAGTTAATCGTCTTAATAGTTAACCATTTTTTGTTAATTTTTTTGTGTTTTCAATTTTTAATCATTTAACGTAATAGTTTTAATAAATCAAATTGATAGTTTGAACAAACCTTATATTTTAACCTTTATCATAAAGTTTTTCTTTAAAATATTATATATATTACAAGAGCTTAAAAAAAGGAAAATCAAATTAAGGAAAAGGGGAAAAATAAGCCTTTAGATATATCATCATTAACAAAATCAAACTAAATTAATTACCACATTAACTCTTATCAAATATAGGAAAGAATATAGTACTTTAATCAAAATCTAAGAAACATTAACATATGTAAATTATATATATAATATATTTATAAATATTAAAACGGTTAACAATTAACCGTCGATTTTTAATTATTACGAACCGAAACAAAAATCAAAAACAAGAAAAAATCAAAACTGTAATCTTAAAACAAAACTAACATACTAGTTAATCATATTTTTCAAATTGATTTTCTGATTTCAGTTTAATTTTTGAGTTTCATCAAGTTTTTCACACCCCTAAAAATATTGCTAAATGTCTTCAATCAAAACATTGTTTGACCTCGTGTCAAATTCTAATCTTTTCTCAAACTCTTGGGACCACATGGATTATTGATATTCTTTAGCCTTTCATCTCTATCAATAACCTCTTTTATCGGCCCAAAAAAAAAAAAAATCTCTATCAATAATGGTTGATTTGTGCTTGTGAAAATTGTTTATTTTCAATTGATCTAGTGTGTAAAACCGATCATTTGTCATGTTGAAATTCAGAAGGGTCAAATCATATCATCATTTAACTGATTTGTGCACTTATGCTATGCGATAGAAGTCCAAAAGAAGTTCAACTTTTAGCATCCATAATAACAGGTCGTCACCATAAAATTTTAATGCATCTTCCTTCACTGTTTAATTATTAATGTAGAAAGTGACTGTAAGGATAAATCTAGAAATGAAATATAAAAATCTTGATTTAACCTCATGCAATCCAACCTGGAGCTTATGCCTTATAAAAGAAAATCAACAACACTAACTTGTTTGTTGATGGCTTCCATGTCGCAAGTCAAAATTTGAAAAACATAGTATTGAATATAAGTTCTCCATCATGTCTACAATAGTCTGACTTTAGAAAAAAATATATATCAAATGTTAAAAATGGTATTTTAGGTTACACCTATTTTAATCATCAAGGCTAAACGCTCTATAAGAAAAAAGACTCTTTTTAATTATTAACATTTCTTATTCATAAATGTCTTTAACTTACACAATAAGGCTATCAATAGTCTTCTTATGTCTTATCTTAATATAACAATTGCTAAATAATTCCTAAAGAAATTATAATGTCAAACCAATTTTCTCAACTATAACCTAATTTTGTAATATCATGATATTGGCAAAAGGAGAGTGGTGGTAGCGACAATGCTATTGGCAATGATGATAGCCATTGTGGAGAGTGGTGGTAGCGACAATGCTTTTGGCAATGATGGTAGGCATTGCGGTAGTACAGTTAAGACAACAATGGTAAACTGGTTTTGGATTTTGTAGAAAATTTCATTTTGTTTTGTGCTAAGATTTTTGTACTTTTAAATGGAAGAGATAAACATCTTATGTTTTGTGTACTACTATATAAGGAATAATATGGAGTACCACACTTGTTTTGTAAATCAAACATTATATAATAAATTTCGTGATATTTGGTACCTCAAAATCATACAAACCAAGCGCTATAATTAGTTATACTTCAGATTACTAGAAAAGAGATAAGAAATGATGAATTATATTGTTTTTAACTTAAGTTTCATATATCATATAATAATGTACATTATTTTGATATTCCATAACAATTCATCTAATCTAGATTATTACAATACCAGATGACAATGTGCTCATTCTATGTACCTAATATAATGTATATTAGAAATATAAATTCATCTAAGTTTTAGAAATCTTATGATCTCAATGACTAATTTTTCATAATATAATTTTCTAATCTAAAGTGAAGAATATAATATATAGAAATAATACCTACCAAAGTGAGAAAATGGTTTAGTTTTCTTATCTAAATGGTTTAATTTAAGCTAAAGTGATAAGATCTAAAAAGTCAAGTTTATGTATTCTTTAGCATGATCAAGAAAGAATCGGAATGCTGCCAAAAATATAAAATAAGAAAAGAAAGAAAAATTGTCTTGATGAGCATGGACCAATAGGTATAGCATCCAATCTTTCTAAAAATAAAAAAGAGTCTAAGATTCATAAGAATCATTACTTGTCACTCAATCTAATAGATAAGATCGATGACTAAATTCTATAAATATCTTCGCTGATTAGAGATTTTGTAAAAACGCTATAGTACCATCAGATTTCCAGCTCGAAAAGACCAAACATTTTCTCATATCAAGGATGCATTTCAGGTTTTCATCATGTGTGAGTTTTGGTGTTTTCAACTCTCTCCTCCCTACCTTCTTCTCCCTTAGTCACCCTTTATGTGCCACTCTTATGTTATTTTATTGAGGTTAGGCACGCTATACATAAAAGATAACTCCATTATCTGAATCCGCGCCTACAAAGAGTCGTTCAAACTTATATAAAATCGCATTTACACTACTTGAAAAATGTAACTATGCACAATTTTTCCTTCCAGTATAAAATCAACATTTGGAATTTATATATATGATTGAGTAATTATTTTCTAATTAACTCATTTTATATCGCCCGTTGACCCGTACTGGTCAATGAATTACTATAAGTTTTAAAAAAAAAAAAAATTCCTTGAACGGATGATGAATTAGCCAGCTGACTAAACATAAAATTACATAAGGACAAACCTATTATTACATTGAAAGAGACATTTTCTAACGTTAATATTTCTTTTAAGAAATGTTGCAGTAATTTAGATATTAGGGTATGTTTGGATTGTATGTTTTTTATATGTATCTAATATGTATTTGTATTTTATCTGTATCTTATTTATATATAATTTATTTGATCTTTTTATGAGTAAAAATATATGTTTTTTATTTGTATCTGTTTCTTAGTAAACATCTGTTTAAAAACAACAAAAATAAAATATCGAAATCATTAAAAAAAAAAAAAAGACAAAACAAACATACCCAGTGTCCCGTTATTTTAATAATTTTGGGGGATTATCATTGTGATTAACCACATTTAAGATAATTTAAGTTAGATAATCCTAATTTCAGTTGCCATGAAATCTTTCAATCCCAAAGTACAAGCTAAGCTCCCACTATCACAAACAAAGTAGTAGCCTTTCCAGGTTGTTGCCAGCACAGAACTAAACTAGTTTTCGGAATACTTTATTCGTCTGCTTCTAATCGATCTCAAAAGTAACATACTATAAAGTGCTTTTTTATAGTGGAAGGCTGGCTAGGCTTTTCTTATATATTAATTACATCCTTAAAGAAGGCTTGACCCCGTAACTCCCCGTACAGCATGTTCCATGCAGAAGCATGCATGTAAATACTAAATAATGCCGTTTCCTTCAATATATACACGTATATAATGTTTTTTTATATATATATATTCTTTTGATTTTCTTAGCTTATTTAATAAATGGTTTCCGGATTTAATGACTTTGTGTTACTGTTTTGCCTTTGCGTGGTGAATGTGTTTATATTGAGGATAGGTAAACCCTAGCTAGGGTCTTGAATGCACGTAACTATATCATATGTTTTCACAATCACAACTATACAAATACATGCGTGTGTGTATGTACAGATTATATGTAAATTTTCAGTTCAAAGTGGGGTCTCCATGACATGATTACCATCACTTGAATTGAAACTGCAAGTTTATCGAATGATTATTTCTATCTTCAAAAATGATGTTAGAACCAGAAAAAGGTATTCTGCGTGTATATATTATAAGATAAATCTTTGTTATAATCACAAAACTGTGTTTTGATTTTCTTTTCTTGTCTTTTCTTGTCTTTTCTTCTTTAAGTTTGGTAATAAATTAAACATAGAATTAATTTCCTAAATCTTCAACTCCTTAAAATGTAGTTTTGCTTTTCCTTCCATAAAAGATTTGAAAATAACCAGTCTAGTTGTTCTTTTTTTTTAATGACAATTTCCCGACTCATGTAAATTTATAAATTTCATTTAGTAGGCACGACTTAATATCAATATTTAATAATTATTTTCATGTAGCTTATATTTATATAATTTTTATTTATCCAGTAAACATACAATTTTTTCATTGTAATTTACATAGAACAGAAGAAATCCCTATTTAATGGTCAACACCACCTGGGAAAAAGGAGGAAAAGGAGTACCTCAGATTTACATTAATATTAATGTAGTTTTTTCGACAACAACATTTCTCATATCAGCTTATTCATATGGTTTGACCTTATCAGAGATCAAATTCACTTCATAGTAGGCTTTATTCGCATTTAAGCAATAACATAAACGGAGACTAAAAATTGAAACAACAATAATAATAATTCCCACGTCCAACACTCGACTTTCACATGCGAGTTCAAAGATTAACAACAGTATTTTCGTTCCTATGGCCACAGGATCATTATGTGAAAGCGGCCTCCATCGGATGTTTTTCATCTGTACCTGTATACGAGTCATTTAGTCCCCATATCACTTTCCTTTTTATATCTTTGAACATCCACTCTTAACTATAAAACATTAAATATCAAATTAGATTGATAAAATCTTAACCCCAGGGTTAGGGAAATTTATTCAGGAATAATATGTCACCAGCACTTGCATCCTCTACATAAATATGTCTTCCAAATGAGTAGGGAACAGAGAAGAAACCATTCCCAGAATACGGACATCTCAGATAAGCCATAAGCCACTTTATTATTAACATCAGCCCGGTGGATAGTTCAACCACAACATAATCTGAAAGGCACTGCGGAGTAGAATGGCGGGGATGTAAGGTCCAATAAACCGAATACGCCATAAGTTTTCTTTTCCACAGAGTTCAAAACACACAAAATAGCAGAAAACCTCCACACCGAATGTATCCTTTTGTGGACAGACTGAAGAAGATTACAGCACAAACACCCTAAAAGGAGCAGAAAATTCCTAAAGCTCTCCAGTCTAAACCGATTGCGATCCTTCATACTGTACATAATAGACAACAATACTCTAGATACTAAAGCAGTAGCAACAGATGCAAGCATCTTCACGACCCCAAGGGAATTATCTCTTCTGGCGTTTCGCTTCCACCTGCAAGAATCAAATTTTGCAACAACCTATCAGTAGAAGCAGCATGAACATATAAACATGAAGGAGGCAGGGGGGAAACAAGCGTTCTTCATAAGGGAAAATTGTACGTGTGTGCACATCCAATTTTAGCTCTTTCGCCATTCACCATGAAAGCAAACAAATGAATCACACACAAGAACATCAGAGCCATACTGAGAAACAAACAATCCATCCAGCTTTTAAAATGTGACAAATTTCGTGCAATCCAATATATTTGTCCAATAACCAGAATAATAAATGAAGATGCCACCAACTTCATCAATCTAGATCTAGATTTCCAGTATTGACAAGTCAAATTGTACAAGCCAACCATGCCCAAATTGCAGCTTGGTAGCATGCACAACTGGTATGACCAAACTAAAAGCAAGATAGCCACACTACATACAATCAACATAAAACTTTAGAACATAGTGTGGCCACCCTAGAAAATTTGAGATGGAAAGGGCTCTGAAGCTATGGCATAGATAAAAAACGTAATCATTCCTTCCTTTTTCTGGCATCTCCTTATTTTTGGTCTTGCATCAAGATTCTAGGCAAATATCAACACAAAATTACTAAGTTAGAACCCAGGTACCACACTGCACTTTACATCCCCATCTAACTGATTCCATGTCATGGATTTCTGATTCTATTGATACATTGTTCGTTAAGCGAGTGAAATATTAAAGGTGTTCTTCCAAATCCAATCTCTAAGAATAAGCCTTAAAACAAATCAATAACTTAGTCCATCCAAATTTGATGTGTTAAACACAATTTCTTACACATTGGTATAAACAAAGAGAAACTTTTTCCTTCTCAACAGCACACATTTCAAG
This sequence comes from Combretum micranthum, assembly GCA_024138025.1. Taxonomy (NCBI): domain Eukaryota; kingdom Viridiplantae; phylum Streptophyta; class Magnoliopsida; order Myrtales; family Combretaceae; genus Combretum; species Combretum micranthum. The sequence goes on from JAMXBD010000175.1 coordinate 954,833, forward strand.
TGTCCAGTAAAGCTGCTCTAATGAGAGATAAAATTCTGAATTTCTTCTTCATAGTATAAATTGCCTTTCTTTATAAAGACAGATTCTTTAAAGGCAAAAAATTACATGGTGATTAAATAGAGAATATATGGGTTGTTGCGAAAAAAAAGGCACTTTAACACAGGTCCATTTCAAATTGCAAGCATTTGTTCAGTGACTTTAGTTATGTTTCCATTTCATCTTTTTGGTGAATTTCTTTTAAAGACAAAAGAATCGTATCACCAGGTGTTAGGTATTAACAGATACCATTAACGGTAACATTAGTGTAGCTAATATTAAAAAATACTATAGTAGTCAAGGAACCCAATGGGATTTTGCCACGTGCCATATAAATAGATGACTAGTAATATATATGGGAGAGAAGTAATGAGAGAATTCAACCATTTCATATTTTTCCCTAGTAAGAGTGCAAGAAGCTTTTCACTCTGTGAGGAGCATTTTACTAGCACGAAGCAAATGATGAACTATTAAACAAGCCAACAAATGAAAAACTGCACAACCAGCAGTTGGATTTTGACACAGGCCTAATTTGGCTATTTCAAATCACCTCAATCAGAATAAATCAAGTGGTCAATCAAGATTTCAAGAGTGAACTATAGAATTCAAGGAAGAACAAAGTTGCAAGGATGTTCAAGGGTAAGATTTTCTACTATCTTATGCATGATGAATCACACAGATTTAAGAATGGCAAAAGAAGACATTGGAATTTGTTTCTGATGGAGTAATGCCAATAGAATCACTGCGAATGGGTGCAATTGTTCATCTATTTTCAAGGAAAAAAACAAGCATGCACTAAGGGGTTATAATGATAAAATGAAAGCAATCGTTACAAGAAATCTTGAAAGCAGAGGTATGAACAACGCAGATTGGCTCCTCCAAACTTGCTTTCTTCACTTCTCGATTCTTGAATCTGTTACTTGGGAATACCTAATAATGTTCTTTACCCAATGGGAAGAGTTGAAGGTCATAAAGGAGATCAACCAGAAACCCATTATTCCAGCTTGTCTTCAATGGGAGTGGTTTGTGGCCATAGTTTAGTTTCTGATGCATCCAAAAGACCAAATGCCCATTCATATTGAACAACAGCTAGCTTAAACCATCGCCTGAAGTTTCAATTCCTTGACTTGATGACAAAGCGAATTTCTAGGGAGTGGCATTGTTAGATATTAGGTATAATTAACAGTAGCATTAATATGGCTTGTAATAGTATAGCAGTCAAAAAACCCGATGAAATGATAGCTTGTCACATATAAATAGGAGAACAGAAGTATACATGTTAGAGGAATAATGAGAGTACTCTGGTCTATTATAATTTTCTCTCTCAAGTAAGAGGGAGCATGGAGATTTTACCTCTCTGCAAGGAGCATCTTGCTATAGAGAATGCTTTTCCCTGATTTTATAAAGTCAGAGTTTGTAATCACTTTGTATTCCACAAAATTCTATGTTCAATACTCTAGGCCTTTATCACCAGGCATTTAATTCCATTAAAATTGACCCAGAACTATCCTTTCTAGGAGATAATATGTCTTACGTAACAAATGTATCACTAGCTGCACAAATTCCTATGAGGTACTGTTCAATGCCCCATTTCATAGATTCATCAATGACTGTATTTCAAACATAAATTTTCTATTCTCAAAACCTTATTGGATTCTTCAAGCATAAGAACTTCAAGGTTCTTGCAGTAAAAAAAAAAGTTAAATGAACTATTAATTACCTAGTGGCATATTTACAGAAGATTTTATGCTAAAAAGTACTCTTACATTGGGCTGGCCTTTGAATATAACCTCTCCTAGTCAAAAGCTTGTCTCCACAATTACTTCTACTAATATTATTGTGCTTTTATAGTACGACTCATTATATATGTACCAAGTGAGATGGAGGAAGAGGCGATCCACATCACATGTATTAAAAGAATGCATCTAATATGGAAAAAATGCCTAATGTGATATAAATTATCACCACCGGTATAAGCAGCAACAGTCGAAGGGTTCCACTGGCCCATGGACCTTTGTTAAACATACAAAAACAAGGATATGTCAAATGTCCACAATACTAGACAACTTAAAAGATATTATTGTTAATTGAAACATGTAAAATCTTCTTTTAATCTCTTCACAAACGCATATGGGGCACTCATTAAGATAACTTAAAACTCTAATAACATTCCAAGCAAGATATCCAGTTCCTCCAGATTTTATTTAAGGCACATTGAAGAAATCATCAAGTGCTAAATGATAGAGATTGTGGCAAGAGCATTACTTTTATGTCAGCCATTGCGGATGCAGAAAATCCATTAGCACGTTTGACCTCATTGGGTGAACAATCAGAACAGACAAAGTGATCCAACCTTTTTGCTTCTTCAATGGTCATACCAACGCAAGCTGGGTGATACCTGAAAAGAACATATGAAAAAACATACAATGAGCACAAGTTAGGAAAACCAGATATAAAAAAGAACCTAAAAGTTTGAATTTTAGTAGTGCCAAGGAAATGACTACTATCACTTAGAAAGAGAAGAATATTGGTATAGAGTTACATCTTCAGGAAAGAATGAGCTTGACTATATCAAGTCCATATTGGGAGACTGAACAAGGATACGTGTGTAGGGATATATATATTCAGAAAGCTGCATAATTTAGCAATATATTGATGAGCAGAGCAAAGAAATGGGGATCTGATAAAAAAAATCAAATAAAGGATCTGCACTAGGATGCATTAATTCAGATCCTAGAAAGTGCCGTAAGAAACCCAATGCGTTTAGCAACCATTTTGAGAAATGAAAAAAAGGACAAAGGTGACAATACAGTTTTTTATACAAATAAACATATAACTAAGTGAAAAACACGATGATGCTTCAAATACTAGTATCAGTAGTTTTCAATGTTTGTTTTTTTCTTCTTCTTCTTTTTTTCTTTTTTGTGAAAAATCCTTTTCTTCTGTACTTGATTTAAAAAAAAAAAGAAAAAACAACGGATGGTGATTTTTCTCAATGGCTTCAGTCACTGAAGCTACAGCAATGACATCTATAAGTCTTGAGCTCATCAGTTTAGCATGTAGCTTCATGCTCAAACTTGTGAGTTGCTCAGAAGCCATACCCATTAGCAGTTAGCAAGAGCACCTCAAAGATACATACAAAATAATGGGTAAAGAGCAAGATGCAAATGAAGAAAACAACCAAAGGATATATAATAACAAGTTATTGAAATAGTTCTGCCTATAATTGTTCTCCGCTTCTTCCTAGACAGGCTTTCAAAAGGGCCAAGCTAAGAGTAAGTAGCTTCTCCTGTAGCATTGCTTGTATCTTACCTACATATCATGCATGTGTTTTGCATTTGGTGGAAATTTGCACCTTGCTAATTGATTTGACTCACCCTCCTTGACAAGTGTCATAATATGAATTCCTTCTAGATAAATAGACAAGTTCGCCGTTTAGCAAAGTCTCTAGGCCAACTTACACATGCCCCATAGGCATCTAAATTACTTGTCTCTAATCAGAAAAATTCACTTTACTATTTCTGCTCGTTCACTTCGCTGTAATTGCAATTCCATACAGCCTTATTCCTTACGAATAGCTATTACGCCATTTAGTTTACTGAATAGCCATTCCACAATGAATCTCTATTACACAAAACATTGAATAACCATTCTTTATTCAAACCTATGAATACAAATTCAATACTGGAACTATCTTTTTTTCAAAATACCACCATTTAAATAAAAAATTAATAAAGAAAAATCCTATTACAACTCTATTCCATTTCTCCGTAATAAGAATTCCATTACAGCCTTATTCATTCGGCGAAGTGAACAAGCCGTTTGTTTCCTATATACAGCCACAATTCACATGCTCTAACCAAGAACCAAATTTCTCTTAGAATCAAGAGAATGACCTTCCTTATCATAATAGACTGCTCATTTCCCTTTATTTAGTACAATTTTAACATATTTTCACCAACGGAACTGGTTTTACTTGTGTCAGCTTCCAATGCACCCTTGTTATGCATATACCTCTATGCTGGGAAACCAAGTATGTGTTAAGCTGAGATTGAACTTTACCTTTGATCTAGCAGAAGACATTTTCCATAGCTCTGCTACTTATAGTCAAACATTATTACTTGCATTACATTGTAACAGTACCATTAACTAGATATTGACAGAAAAAGCACTTAAGAGCACAGTAGTAAGATTACCAGTCTTTGCATCCTTCACACTGCACCATGAGGTCATCCGGGTTATAAGGCATCTCGCACTTACAATACCTACCAAAGGACAAAAACCAAACTCTAATTAAAGAAAAGTAAGCAGCTTAATCATTCCAAGAAACTAAACGGAAAGTGAAAGTCAGATCTATGATAAATACAACATAATAAAGCAAGAGACTTACACTGCAACTCTGTCAGGTGTGAATGCCCCAGTAGCTGCCTTATATTCGAATCTACAATAGTAATCCTCTGCGCCAACATTCTCAAGCTTAGTATAGTTCTTAAAAGAGTGCACAATACACTTTCCTTCTATAGTGTGAGCACTTTGCACGTCATAGTGATCGGACAAGAAAAGCTCCTTAGCTCCATGGAACTGCCTCCTCCCTCCAATTGATTCCTCGGGCCTATAATACCACCTTACCTTCACCTTCACATTGTTCCTGCTATCTGATTCAATCTTCTCAATGAGTGCGACATATGGAGGCTTTCCAGGATCTGATGGGCGCATTAACACACAATCACCAGCTGCAAAACACCGAATGTTAGACATGTGTCAAAATGCTATCTGCATCTGCATATAAACTTGCATAAAATATATACCAAGAGTTTTGCCATAAAAGGAAAAAAAATTATGTTTACTAAGCTCTAGCAGCTCCTACTATACCATCCTTTTTGGGTCATTACAACAAACCACCAATACAAAAAGCTTGTGACGATTTTACCGTCCATATCATTAATCTCCACCTTGTGCCTCTAAACCACCACTTAGGTGTGTTTGTTTCAAGTAAAATGTTTCTGTAAATTTTTTTTTTTTAAATTTAGGGTAACAATGTAACACACCACTATCTTGCCTGCTTATACTCTTGCAGTAAAGAGCTGGTTTTGTGCCTAAATCTTTTTATGCAGCTGTGTAACTTACTGCTTGGCCATTCTAGAGCCAACCAGCTCGGCCAGCTGCAAAACATATTTTAGGAAGATCATGTCTAGCATTCGATACGATCTAGTATCTATAGTCATCAAATACTGTAGTGGTAATCGAAGGCAACTGTACTAACTAGTAACAGATAGACATAAAAAGCAGGAAGGAAGCACTGGGAACTAGCTTAAGGTAGTTGTAGTTAGCGCATGTATTAAAAAAAATTATTGTCTTTCATAAGAGAAAATGAAGCTCCTCTCCTTCTAACACATTCACAGCATATTTGGTTCAATGGAATCCGTATCCCAACTTTACTACCATGAAATATCTATTCCTTTATTTGGTTTATAAAAAAATTTATCAAAAAAAAAAGTCTATTCCGCATTACACGGAATAGACTAGGATTCTTTTGCTTTACTGCTTTACTGGAGGACATGCTTTGTTCTGAAAATACCCAAAATATAAAATAAGGAATATACTATTACTTTACAACCTTATTCCATTAAAGTGAATCAAACGTCCATCAGTTTCAGAAACCTTATTACATCAACACCAGCATAACTAAACCAGAAACAAATACATGAACCACCAACAAGACACATTTATCGCATCATGCTGAGGTCCGACTTGCATTACACAAGAAAAATGATTGTCTCATTTGCTCGTATAAGATTATACCAACACATAGAAAGTAAAAGCTTTGACCTACTTTTTCTCTTTTTCGTTCAAGACACCAAAAGAATTTAACTTTAAAAAAAAAAAACAAACGAAACGAAACGAAACTATTTCTTCAAAAATTGCAAATGGCACTCAACCAACACGTATAAAACATGCATTTTACAGAGAATGAACACACGGAAACTGTAAAAACATATATATATATATATATATATAACAGAAAGAAAAACATGTAAAATCTCGGCGATAAAGATTAAATGAAATAAAATTTAAAAACGTATTTGCAAGAAATTCCAAAATCGAATTGAATTCATACAAAATTTTAAAAACCCAAAATTTAACGCGTTGAACTAATCCTAAACCCATGCATAACACTAACCACACCCACATTAAACCACAGAAAAAACACAAGCTGAAATCCTAAAATACCCTAATACTTTAAAAAATAAAAAATAAACAAAATCATCCCTCCACGGCAGAAACAAAAATATCTTCTTTGTCATACCTTTGACGACCTTGTTGGTTCCTCTAATGGTATAGGATTCAAGTTCGGTTTTACCGGTTTTGGGCTTAGTGGTGGTAGCGAGCCCGGGTCGGGTTTTAGCCATAACTAAGGAAAATGCGGGTATGAAGTTAGGGTTTTGTGAATAAACAGAAAGAGAGTGGAGGATTAATAAGTAGTTTTAAGATAGATAAAATGTGAGGAGATTGGATTTAGGAATCTGGAGGATTTTATGAAACCCTAGGTTTTGGCAAGAAGGAGGAGGGGGAGGAAGGTGTTGAAGAAGAAGAAGAGCATTTAGTGAAAATTTTTAATGAATAATGGTAAATGAAGACTGATTAGAGAGGCTCAAGACAGGACTCTGACAGTGACTGTTGATTTTCAACTTTTTCTTTTATTTTTTTTTTCACTTGGTCTGTCACCGGAGTTGCTGGTGGTGACAGGCACAGGTAATTCATGTTAAATTACTGTTTCGTCCAATTTCCCTTGCTTTTTTTTTTTTTTTCCCCTTGCAAAACAATGTGTGTTTAAAAAAAAAAACAGAAAATTTTTTGTTTATTTGAATAATTTAAATCTATATATGCTAAAAATATATAAAAAATAAGTAAGAATATTTTATACTTCTTCAATCTAACTATAAGCTTCCCATTTGAATAATCAATTTTTAAATCTTACAATCAAATAATGTTTTTAAAACAATTAAATCCTAATATTTTCAAAAAAAAAAAAATTACAATAGTTTTAGTGTTGATATAAATTAATTACATTTCTTGTTGACAATATAATAATGGTGAACATAATTTATTTGTTTCATTGTTAAACTTGGTAGTTGGTATGCATATGTAAAAACTTGACAATTGCAAAATTAATCAAATATTTGGTACGAGGTTACTAATAACATGAAATAAAGAAGTGAAATCTAAGGAAAAAAATAAAAATATATATGGTCTTAATGTGCAATTTATGAAACTTTTGCTATATTTTTCTTAATATGTGTATGTAAATAGTATTTCCCCAATATGTTAATGTAAATGGTGAAGTTTCAAATGCTCTAATAAGATACTAATGCATCATTTTTCTATTATTCTTCAAACTTTAAAGGTAGATTGAATGAAAACAACTTAAAGTACATATTTAAGTCTTTCACAATAATGAAAATTTAAGTTTTCAAAATGATAGATTTGTTGTTACTTGTTTCAATAATATCTTTTATGATTACAAATACAAAGGCTTGGAGCATGACAGTTGTACTAAGCAGAAAACTTGTACATGTAACAATTGTACTAGGATCACATATATATATGTGACATAACATAACACATTACAAGTAATTACAACTGCTTATTGATGTAATAGCCTAGTAAGCATATAAATACTTAAAAAGAAAGAAAGAAGGGCAGTCTGTTTTACCCAAAAAAAAAAAAAAAGCAAGTCTTTAGGAGCCCATTAGAAGCTCGAATTCCATAACCCATTTTTTTCTTTTGATCATGTCAATCAAGAAACTCAAAACACAAATAAACCATATATTAATAGTTTATAGATAATATAATTAATAGAAGTAATTCACAATACTTCAACAAGCAAAAATCTCGCTGATTGCTAAGGGAGTTTGAAATAATTGCAAACCCTAAATGAATAGTTAAAAGGAGTAAAGAAGGAGAATAAAGAAGAAGACGCACCTGTTTGATTTGCCCTCATTCATCCTCTGTTCTTGAAGAGGATATTTTACTTAAGATAGGGTTTCTTATTATTATTTTTTTTTCATTTAGGTGGGCTAAGCTTATTTGAAGGCTTAACATTAGTACTCTTAATGATTTTCTGGGTGCTTTCATAGCAAAAGAAACTAATGTCATGTTTGGTATGCGCGAATAAACTCATAATGGAATCGCAATTCCGGGTTCTATTCTCATTCCTATGTTTGGTTGCATTTTTAAAAGTCGAAATGGTCGATTCCTTAAATAGAAATTCGATTCAGCCTTTAAGAAGGCAAAATCGCGATTCCATTCATTACTCATAAATGATTAATATTGAATTATATTTTTGTCCTCCTACTTATTGATTATTCACATTAATTATTAATGGTATTTTTAACAAACAACATATCAATTCCATTCCATATGTATCCAAACAAAAGAATAGATTCTTCCAATTAGTTCCTTCCATCGTAATCCATTTCATTCTGAATGATTCCCACGTACCAAACATGGCATAAAGGTATTCTTCAATTGAAGGAAAAACTTCAATCTCTTGAATGTAAGATTCCTACTCTTGAATCTAAGACAGATAGATTGCTTGCTGACATGTCTTAAGTTTTACAAGTTGTTAAATTACAAATAGAGAATCAGACTAATAAAATTTGTAATTCAACTATTAGTTCATCATGTTATCCAAAAGTGAATTATAACAATGAGGAGTCTCAATATTCTTACATAAAGAACATTAAATTTGACTTACTAAAGTTTTTATGGTGCAAACCTACTTTCTTGGATTTTCAAAGCAAACCAGTATTTTGATTTTTATCTTGTTCCTTTGGAGGACCGATTGAAAATGGTTTCTTTTGAATTAGAGGATAAGGCTTCTAATTCGTATTAGTGGTTATTTAGAAATAGTTTGCTTTCTACTTGGTCTGTTTTTCTTAAAGCTTTTGAAACTAGATTTAGGTCTTTTGCCAATGATATTAAGAATGACAGATTTTCTATAGTCGATGTGGTTAAGCAAGAAAATGTGGTTAATATTGCTAAAGTAGGATTTCGATATGACCTAGCTGCATTAAAGCATGATACTTCATCACATCAAGAAGATGTTTTTGAAGAAGTTACTTTGACGAAGAAGCAAGAATCTATTTTAGCAGCATATAATGTGAAAATATGAGGCACAAGTTACAAAATTGCACTGGTTTTATTGGAGAGGCTATTGGAGGGCAATGTTAAGATATTCCCAAGGATTTGCAAACACCACAAAGATGCTTTGCTGAAGATATTACCCTCTATTTTAGGAGAGGATGTTCTAGTGGGTTGTGAAATCATGGAATTGAAAATACACAGTGATGTTCAATATCATCTTACAAACTCTACAATTATGGTGCCCCAAAAATTGTTTGATACGAAACAATATCAAAATTCAAATACCCATTTCTGATTTTGATAAGCTAGCTCGGGAGGACTATTGTCATCAATTTTGCAAACATATGATACTACCATCAATTTTGCATTTCAACATGAATTGGGCAGCCATCATGTCTTGCGTTTTGTCCTCTCATCATTGCACATATGAAGATGTAAGGTTATTGTTTGGGATGGAACTTGGACATTTAGTCCAACAATCAAATTTTTAGGCACTAGAACAACAAGCAACAAACATTTTAGGACTATTGTTAAGGGTAAGTTTGTTGGGTTTTTATCATGGATTTTGCAGTGGAAATTTCAAAAGAATAAAAAAAATAAAAGCCCTAATTCCGGCATCCATGTGTTTTTTATTAGATACAAAAACGAAAAATAGAAGTTTGAATTTTGATACCTTATGCGAATTCAAACTCGTTGGTGAGGCGGATCTGTAGACATTGTAATCTTGCGAACATCCTCTACGGTATCCATACGCGAATGAATATGATTCGGATCCTCCCTCTTGCGTGCTAGTGCAATCTAGAATGATTCTAAATCAGGTTTAGAATGGGATTCCAAGAGAGACGATTTCTCTCTCTCTCTCTCTCTCTCTCTAGGGTTTCTGATGTTCAAAATACATGTCATTAACCCTAAAAGAGACCTCTTATGTTCTATTTATACTAAAGTTAATTATCCATGCGAATAATAACTTTAGTCCCCTAATTTTATTAGGGATAAAATAAATTATAAAATAATTTACAGAATAAATTATTAAATAATTTACAAACATAAGAATTCTTAATCCGATTAGGGAATAATAAATTATTATTCTTAACAAATTATAAAATGAAAATATCCAATATTTAGCCTTGGGCAAAAACACTAACAAAGTTGTCTATTTCTTAAGTGTTAGTTCAATGGAAAAACAGAATGGCTAAAGTCACTTCATGGCTACTTTATATGTACATGAAGCTTCGATCCTATAGGAAAACTTCTCCTACCAATGGGTTCACTGATAAGCTTTCATGGCTTTCTTTTGGGCCCTATAAGATCGAAGGAGATGGTTCTACAGTTGTGACTTTACCATTGGTTTGGTATAGGAATTTTCCTATTGTCAAACATCTAGTTATCTTTGACTCAAGGAAGATCAATCTACAGGGCCAAATTTTTCTAAAGTTATTGATATAGTAGTTGAACTTAGGCAAATTCAAGAGAGCCTATCTAGCTTATCACCTTGAGGATAAGGTGGTTTTTCAAGGGGTGGAGAACCATGTTATGATTACAAATACAAGGGCATAGAGCATAATAGCTATACATAGTAGAAATAATACTTGTACATTTAACAGTTGTACTAGGATCACATGTGTACATAATAGAACATAACACATTATAGCCTATTAAGCACATAAATCTCGATAAGAAAGAAAGAAGGGTGGCCTGTTTTACCCAAAAAGAAAATAGGAAGTCTTTAGGAGCCATTGGAAGCTCAAATTCTATAACCCATTTGTTTCTTTTGATCTTGTCAATCAAGAAACACAAAACAGAAATAAACCAGATTAATAGTTTACAGATAGTATAGTTAATAGAAGTAATTCACAATATTTCAACAAGCAAAGATCTCACTGATTGCAAAGGGAGTTTGAAATGATTGCAAACCCTAAATGAATAGTACAAAGGAGGAAAGAATGAGAATAAAGAAAAAGATGTACCTGCTTGATTTACCCTCATTCGTCCACTGCTCTTGAAGAGGATATTTTACTTAAGATAGGGTTTCTTGTTTTTCTTTTTTTTTTCAATTGTGTGGGTTGGGCCTATTTAAAAGCTTAACAACATTATTAAAGAAAACCATAAAGAAATTACCATATGAAATTTCTCATAATAAAATTACTTGATATTATAACACATTCTATAGAGTAAATAATTCAACCATAAAATAAAAGAAAAGATAGATCTTACCAATAAAATGGTAAATTTTGGTGTAAAAAATTAAGCAAAAAAACTTGCATCAAAACCCTTGATATTGATGACATCAATCAGCTTATTTATTGTTACACTTTCAAGTAAATATAAACTAAGAAGGAAGGGGGAAAAAAAGAGAAAGAAATAAAAAAAGATAGTGCTTTATCGATGCAACTTATTCCCATGATATGAGCCAATGCAGTGAGCAACACAAATACACCAAACACTATATTGGGTACCCATACAGATTCACAACATAAGTAACTTTGAATGCTTGTGTGTCACAATAATCAACATCATAACTAAAATCACCATTATTGGATTCACGAACAATTGACACATTATTACTTTAGCGCTCCTTCATAATCGTCATCGACCAAGCCACGTTAAGAGCAATTGCCATCTCTTTCATAGAAAGGTAGGAAAGGTGCACGCATTAGTTTAAATCCCATTATAGCGAAATGGAATTGGTAGGTAGGTGTCACACCCCAAATGGTACCCTATACACGATAGTCTGCGACACTCGATATTTAAACTCAAGTATGATATCCTTAGTCATCCCGTGAATTTAGACTCTAAGTGTAAGGCTTACGTTCACCATGTAAGGGACCTTACTTTGAATCGAAATAACTTAAGAAGATATACATAGCAAAAAGAATATAAATCATAATAGTAATAACCATATTAATATATTACAAGATCTAAGGGGCATACCCCCGACAAAATATTAAGAGTCTTTAAGTCCAAAAAAGTCTCTTACAACAACATGTAAATATAAGATTAAGGAGATTCAACTAGAAGTCTATGCCTAACATCTAGGTCCCAACTTCTTCAAAAAGCTCCTTAAATTCCAAAAGTTGTATCTGAGGAAAGTGGCATCTCGGAGATAGCCATAAATAATCATACTGCAATAGGAAACTATAAGGGTATAAGCTTACGAGCTTAGTGAGTTTCACTTCTAAATTAAATACTTCACCATACAATAGGGCAAACAAGTTATGTTATCAATCATATGAAATGCACAAGCACGTGAGCATACAATACATAACACTTTTCGAGAGTCCTATGTTGAATGGATTTACGCCTTCTCATTTATATAGTGATTGATTCAGATGCCCACCTACTCACTAATTTTGTAGTTGATTCAAGTGCCTACACCACTTCTATGTTAATTCAAGCCTTTCATGCCAACATTTGAGTTTTCTGGCCCACTCGTTGCCTAGCTATTATGCCTTCTTCTCACAAAGGTATAATAACAAATGTAATGTGACTCAACATATGATATGCATGGTCAATTTAATTATAAGATCATGGCATATTATTTAAACGAATTATAGGCGATCATAGATATTGCAGACACTTTAATTCTATATTAAATCATACAAATATTTATAACAATTCCCATTTTGATATTCTTATCATCGATTCAGTCAAATAGAATTCACATGCACATTCCAATTTTATCTTGCCATAAATCTAATGACACTATCATTACAAGCACAATCATAAGCATGTAATTTAAAGATAGTGAACTCACTTTGCTATGGCAAAAATCCACTTAATCGTAATAGTCCTCGGAAAGGTTTAGTTCGTCTCTCAAGTATCCTAATAAAAAGAATAACTCCAATGAGTATTTCTATGAAGTTTGAATGAACTTATAAATTATATTATAACAAGTTCGTCTAAGAGGATATTCCAACTTAAAACGGCCATAAGTTGGTCATTTGAACTTGGAATTTCGTATATTATATACCGATTTCTACCTATTTGACGAGAGCTATCTTTTTCTAAAGTTATTTCCATCAAAAAAAGTCGTTTGGTCCATGAAAAGTAGGATACAAAATGCTATACGAGATTCCCAAGCTTTGATAGATACTTAGTTATCATTATATCTTGAAAGACTCTTTTATATACGTATATAACTCAATATCATGCATGATTCATGGGTGTTGGTCAATCTATTTCCTAATGTACTTAAACAATGCTCTATGAGATGTGTAAGATACTATTTTCCTAGCTTTGTTTCTACTAAGTGCATTATATGTACATGCATTACCTATAAGTTGCTCTCATGAATGCCATGAGATGAGCTATCTATATGTACATCCTCAATGATATATGATATTAATAATTCTTTTAGAATACTTTTGCTTTGTAAAACTTTAGAAATTACTAAATCTAAGAAAACTAGTTTTACTCTTTGCAAAACCACACTTGCCTTCATCAAAACTCAACCTTAATGACCTATGTGCCTAACACCTTCATTATTTTAATAAAATTCTTCATTTTGTAGTTGGAAAATAGATGTTTGCATAGCGGGTTTACCTAGTTAGGAATTTTACAAAATTTTTAAGGAATGAAAACATTGTTTAATCCTTGTCAAAATTAGGTCTTATTACACGTATTCCTTAGAACTTCTATTTTTCCATTAAAATCCTCATTTTAGCATTTGGAAATAGGTGTTTAAATAGAGGTCATTTCTAAATCCGAATTTAGAAATTTATATTTGAGATTGTTTCTTTTGAAAAACTCATTTAAACTTTCTAAAATAAATTTCAAATCAAACTTACTCCTTAAGGCTTCCATTTCTTTAATAAAAATCTTATTTTTGGGTTAAAAAATAGGTATTCACATATCAAGTCTTCCTCATTACGAATTTTAAGTTGGTTGTTGAGATTGAAACATAATGCTAACATAACTTTTGTAAACTTTTCTTGTTTTGAAAATATCCCTTAATAGATCTAAGCTTTACTCCTTAAAATCACTCATTTATGATACATATTCCCTAAGCCCTTCATATTTAATGTAAAATACCCGTTTTAAAGTTGGAAAATAGCTTTTCTAAATAGGGTTCTTTTTAGATCCGAATTTCCAAAATTTATTTTTGTTTAAACTAAATGGATCTTATGTTTTTTAATATTTTCCCACTATTATCATGCTACTACAAGTTCTTTATGTACATAAAACAAAAACCTAAGATATTTATGTACTCAAAACAACTAGATCTAGTTTATTATACTAGTCATGAATGCAAATGCACTATGATCATTATGTAGATAGGGTTAAATGATGAATACATGCACAAAACATTAATAATAACTACATAACTCAAAAACAAAGCATAATAATAGCAAAACAACATAAATGGCAAGATCCATAACATTGTGATGGTAAGGATCTCATGTTTAAGTGTTTCCACATCCGTAGCATAAAGCTCATGGGGATTTTTGAGTGGAATCACACATGAATTATCTTGCCATTACATGTTTTTAATGTGGTAAAGTGTAGATCTATTACCTATTAACGGTTTGAAACAAGAAAACTTAAAGTAGAAAAATGTGTGAGTGTGTGTGCATGTGGGTGAGGCTCAGGAAAACAAATTTGCAAAGGTTTGTTTTAGAGAAAAAAGAGAGAAAATGAAAAGTGAAAGATATAAAGAAGTATTATAGTGGAATAGATTAGGGTTTGTGTAATAAAAGAAAGAATAAATAAACAAATTGAGAAGGAGAAAAGAGGGAGGGGCGCTGGTTCTAATAAAGAGAGAGAGAGAGAGATGTGTGATATTTGTTTTGTATAATAAATTCAAATTTAAAAGTAATATAAGTAATAAAATATATTGGAAAAGTAAATGTAAGGAAAATGATGTAATATTGTAAGAATAGATTGTAAGGATGTAAGAATAGAGTATGTGTAGTTGTACTTGTGAATAGTGTGATTATAAATCAAAAAGTAAATTAGACAATTAAAGTACTGGTAGTAATGAAAATACGATAAAATGCTATAACTATAACTTTTATGGCCCAAAAAATTATATAACCGATATATTAGAAATTTTATTAAATTACAAATCTAATGGTACTGATAACATAATTTTTTGTATCTCGAGCCTCGAGACACGCTTTTCAAAATCTGTATCCGATCAGGTTCGAAATAGATCGAAAATTTACTAATATGATATTTTTAAGCATCATAATATTATTATGAACCAATCTACACTCTCCACTCATATTTCGACTTCTTGGTTTAAGAACACGAGATTGTCAGATCTAAATTGTTAGGTTTTCTAAGGATTTGTTGATTTAGCATTTCCGGTTGATTTTTCTGGTTTAGAGCTTAAGCTTGATATTACCCTAAAAATTAGGGGTTTATAGTAGGAGATGGAATATTAACAGCATGGTCCGTAAATAGAGAAGATGGGTCTGAAGAAGGGACAAAAAATTTGCAAGAAAACTTGATGATAAAGGCAGTTTAGGAGTGGTACGGGTGCGATATCCAGGGTATGTGAGGAGTAACCAACACTAATATATGTATATATTACTATTTTCTATATTGATTTTTTTTTTACGGAATCGTGAGTTATTTCGGATTTAGGACTAGATTACAAATGGTTCTAAACTGTATTGTTTACGTAACTAAATAAAGATAATAACATGTGTTTGTTACATCTAATGATGGATGTAAATTATATGTTGTTTGATCATGCTCATGTGATTATGGTTTGGTGTACTGGGCCTTTGTGCTCATTTTTTAATCTTTTTCAAGAATAGGTGATGATTTCGCAGTATCCAATCTATCTAGATATGATGTTTATGTGGATTATGGGGAAGATGATAGTGGACTTGACTTCCCTATTAGCTATTAGAAATCAAGCGTTGAAGATAGTAAAAGTTAAAGAACTTATGATAACTATTGGAGTTTGATCTTCGTTTATATGTTTTATGATATTTAAAATTTATGCTTTTTTAAGGTGAATTGTATGTTAGCATTTGATTTAAGCTAACTTTGTTGCTATAAAGTTTTTATCATGATACAAATATTTTAAAGTACTATTGTATGTGAGATATGGAAGATGTTTTATGTTATTTGTGGTTTAGTGGAATCATAGCCTTAACGTATTCATTTCTAGTGAGAACACGTGATGAGTTGTAATGTTTTCAGATTAAGGCATTACAGCTTAATTGGTATCAGAGTTCAAGTTGTAAATCTTATCAGATTAAGTTATGAACTCCTTAGGACAATGAGCAATTATGAGTAAGGTAGTAAATAGTTGGATTTGTTTATCTAAATTAGTTGTGTTGCTATCTAATAGTGATTTTCTGTAGTGCTGTGATCCTCCATGACTGGTAAGGAGGAAGTTAATGGAGGATAGCCACCTTTAACCAGCCACCCCTGAATGAGTTACCTCAAGATTTACCACCACCACCATCCCCACCCGTAGGTCAATAAGTACCACTTGATGTTGCTTAACTGATGCAAGTAGTGAATACTCTTCTAAGGTTAGTTGCACAACAACATCAGACCATGTGTCAGGATGTACAGGTGATACATGCCAATGTTGAGGCCTGGAGACAAGAGACATGGAGACAGAAATGGCAATGGCGGTAACGGTGCTAGACATGTTGATGTGCTCGGTTTAAACAAATTTGTGGATTTGGTATACAAGTTTGAGTCAAAGCCTGAGAGGTTTCTTGATACTTGGTATGGATAGAAGAGGTAGAGAAAACTTTTATTGCCCTAGATATTCCTGAGAATAAGAAGGTAGAGTATGCTTCCTATTTGCTTACTAGAAGAGCAAATAATTGGTGGTTGAGCACTAAGAGACATATGGCTGGAGTGATTACATGGCATAGGTTCTAGCAGGCTTTTTATGGGGAGTATTTCCTTGAGAGCATCAAGCAACAAATGCTGCAAGATTGTTATACTCTACAGCAGGGAAGATGTTTGTTGGAGAGTATAAGGTTGAGCTGAATAGGCTTATGAGGTTTTTGCCAAATCCTTTGAAGGAGAGTGAAGATGCTAAAGTGAGAAGGTTTATTAGAGGATTAGAGCTTGAGGTACAACACCATGTGAATCTGATGGATTTGACCAACTATTTAGCTATGGTCAATAAAGCAAAGACTATTAAGGTTTGAACAAGATTAAAGGTCGTGAGACATAGAGAAGTGAAATTTATTTGGGAAAGCAACCAGCTATTAGTGCTTTTAGCTAGGACAATGGGAAGAGGCTAATCACACAATAGGACACATCGGCAATTTAAGATATAGAGAGAATGTGTATCGGATGCTATGGACCCCATGATCTTAAAGATTGTAAGTGGCCTAAGAATGCTTGCTTTCATGTAGCAAGGTTGGGCACGGCCATAAAATTTGAATAGAAAAAGTTATTCTATAGGTATTCTGTTTCAAATGTGGGCAGTGAGGACACAAGGTCATAGACTGCAAGGATCCTAGAATGCAAGTAGGTTCAAGAGTTCAGATAGGCTAACATCAGGGAAGTGGCCAAGGATAGAAAGCACCAGCCAAGGTTTATGCCCTTCAACATAGAGATACCTCTAGTGTAGACACTATTACAGGCATACTTCTTATATTTCTGCATAGGGCTTATGTTATGTTTGATATTGGTGTAAGTTTTTCATGTATCTTTGAGTCTTTTGTATCTGTATGTGGTATGTGTGTTGAATGTTTGTTTGTAAACACACCTTTAAGGAATAGAACTATGCTGAACAGGATTTGTAGAAATGTGGATATAGAGATAGAGGGTAAACATCAACCTGCAGATTTAGTAGTCTTGGATATGATAGACTTTGATGTAATCCCAATAGTAGACTAGTTAACAAAGTACCACGTTGTGATTGATTATCATAACCCAGTAGTGGAGTTTATTCTACTAGATGGGGATCGGTTTGTATATAATCTTGATTTGCAAAGACCTCCAACTTTACTTACATACAAGTTGTGGGGAAGGTCAGCTTTAAAAATGGCAACTATGATGATAGAAAGTAGGGGTGCACGGTACGGTTCGGTTTGCACTATATTTTACAGTTCAATTTTTATTTTAAATTCTAACCTAACCATACAGTTTGATTTGTAATTTTTTTCGAATAAAAAAAAACAATTTGGTACGGTTTGGTTTGCAATTTAAACCGTTTTTATTCATAAAATAAAAATATATTTTATCAAAAAACTTCCATTACATACTTTTTAGCACAAATGCAAATATAAACAGCAATATTTGAAATTAATTATTTACAAAATAAACATATAAAACTTATAAGAAGGAAATGATTTCATCCATTCTAAAATTATAATTGTGACTAGTCTCGTTTTTTTAAATTATCTTGAACTATAATGGTATACTAGACTTTATCGTAATATAAGACACAAAATTTAATTTGTTGTATGCTTCTAACTAATATATTATCAATTATATAAATTAATAATTAATTAAATAATAGAAGTAGATTAATTAGTAAGACAAGAGGAAAAAATATTCAATTGTTAGAATAGTAAAGGCTAAAATCTAAAATCTATCTTATTCGTAGACAACATAACAATTAATATATAATATGATAAATTTAATTTTATTCTCTTGAATAATATATATCTAAGTCACAAATTTAAAAAATAATTAATTTTTTTAATGAAACAATTAAGAGTAAAAATGATATGTTTAATTTTTTAAAAATATATCGAACAGTTCGATTTAGGGTCTCAAATTGAACCGTTTGCTCTTCACCAAACCGAACCACGAATAAACCATTTAAAAAAATAACAAAATTTTTTGTTCGGTTCGATTCACAGTTCGGTTAGCTTTTTGCACAACCCTCATAGAAAGTGAACAAAGGACAAATCTTGTACGAATACCAATTATATGTGAATACCCTAATGTTTTTCTAGAAGATCTACTAGGGTTACCACCAGAAAGAGAAATGTAGGAATTAAGTAACACCTGAATAATATGGATTATGCATTAAAAGCAATTTCTTTTCAAGCTCAATATCTAAATCATGCACAACAAGAACAACAGTAAATAAAAAGATAGGGAAAGGAAAGATTGCACCGCGATTTTAGCATGGAGTTCGGTTCACCCCTTAGTCTCCACAATCCACAACAATTGTCTCCTTCAATGGAAGACATCACCAATTTATTCACACCAAATATTTGTCTCAAAAGAGGATTTCAACACATCAACAATACAAATGCTTGAGTTGAGTCTTTATAAAATTAACACACTAGACTCAACTCAAGACTTCACCAATATACTTACAATTCACTTAGTATAACGCTTGACAAATGACAGCAATTAAAAAGCAACTAGCACTACACTTATCTCTCACTTACACATTATTACAATTTACAATAAAAGCTTGTAAAGAGTGTTTACAAGGAGATGTATACAATAAATAAGCTCTAGACCTTTTATTAAAGACCCCAAACACTTGTATTTATAAGATCTTCAAGCCTTCTAGTCATTACTCACAAAACAAAACTCCAATGGTCGAGTAAGAGAGGCTCCAAAAGCTATTTTTTTAATCAACTACCGTCCGAACACTATAGGCCTACCGCCTAGATGCTATCTACAAAACAGCTACTGTCTGGATGCTATATATTACCATCCAACTGGTATGTTGCAATGATCGATTTCCAGCCTCGACACTATTTCGTATTTTGATTGTAAATTTCTCATCCGGACTTCGATTGATGTGATTTAAGATGTTACAAAATGTTTAAAGAAAGATTTACAACTTTCATGTTTTAAGATTTAACAAATTCTAAACAAAATAAGGTCTAAAAAGTGTTTGAAACAGGATATGACAGCAAACATAAGTAAAAACAAAGCAAAACAAGTTCAAACATATCCAAAACAAATTGAACACTTGTTTTACTAATTAAATGTAACTTAAATATGCTTAAGTGATTAATTGTGTAGTTCATTTCTTCATCAAAACACACTTTGAACACCATATGTTCAACAAGAAATAGAGTTCCGTATTAATTTGGTGCATGGTAATTTGCCTATTCTTAAGACACCATATTGTATGGCTCCAACAGAACTTGCAGACCTAAAAGTTCACTTAGAAGATTTGCTTAAAATGAATTTTATTAGACCTAGTGTGTCATCTTGAGGAACTCTAGTTTTGTTTATAAAGAAGAAGAATGGCAGTATGTGCTTGCGTAAAGACTACATAGAGTTGAACCAAGTGGCTATCAATTATAAATACCCTCTGCTAAGGATAGATGATATGTTTGACCAGTTAGCAAGATTAAAAGTATTTTCAAAGATTAATCATAGATCAGGATATCACCAACTACGAGTTAGAGCAAAGGACATTCAAAAGACAACCTTTAGGACCATACGGACATTATGAGTTTGCGGTCATGTCGTTTGGTCTTACAAATGTACCAGCCGTCTTCATGGATCTTATGAACAATCTTTAGAAATTATTTAGATATGTTTGTAGTGGTCTTTATAGATGATGTTTTGGTGTACACTAAAACAAAAGAAGAACATAAAGAGCACCTGAGGTTAGTTCTGAACAGATTACAAGATGAGAATATGTATGCTAATTTCGCAAAATGTGAGTTCTAGTTAGAATAAGTATCTTTCTTGGGGCATATTATTGATGGAAATGGGATAGCAGTGAATCATGAGAAAGTAAAGGCGGTGGTAGAATAGCGAACACCTAATAGTATGTCAAAAATTAAAAGTTTTTTTGGAATGGTAGGATACTATAGAAGATTTGTAAAAGAATTTTCTAAGACAGAATGTCCTTTAACTAGACTAACATAGAAAGGGTAAAGTATGAATGGGATAAAGACTGTGAGAACAGCTTTTAGTAGTTAAAGGAAAAGCTAGTATTTGCATCAGTGCTAGCCTTGCCAGTGAATGGTGAAGAGTATGCTATATATAGTGATATGTCCATACAACGGGTTTTGTGTTGATGCAGTGAGGCAGGGTGATAATGTATCCTTCATGATAGTTGAAGCTTTACGAAAAGAATTACCCTACATATGATTTAGAATTGGCAACACTGGTTCATGCTTCGAAGTTATGGAGACATTATCTGTATTGAGGAAGATATAAAATATATATGGATTACAAAATTTTGGAGTATATATTTACCTAGAGAGAGCTGAATATGAGACAGAGGAGATGGTTGGAGCTAATCAAGGACTATGATGTGGATATTCAATACCATCCTAGAAAGGCAAATGTAGTAGTATATGCCTTGAGTAGAAAGCAAGTTGAGAATTTTGTAGCTTTGATCGCCTCTGAATGTCGTCTAATGGATGATATGAGAAAGGTTGAATTGAAGATAGTGATTAGACAAGTAGGTACAAGACTGCAAACTTGCATATTTGGCCTACTATTATAGAAAGGATCAAAGCAGCACAAGTGAATGATCTAAATATACATGAGGTAAATAATAGGACAGAAGTGGGTAGAGCGGCTGAGTTTCACATTGATGGAGAAGGTGTCATGAGATATAATGAAAGGTTATGCGTGCCATAGGAAGGAGAAATTAAGAAGGAGTTACTTAAAGAGGCATATTAATCTGGTTATTCTATCCATCTGGGAGGCAACAAAATGTATCATGATCCGAAGAAGTTGTATTAGTGGAATAACATGAAGAAAGAGATTGCAGAGTATGTATCAAAGTGCTATACTTGTCAGTTGATCAATATCGAGTATAGAAGAATAGTAGGTGAATTAAAGCCTTTAACTATACCTCAGTAGAAATGGGAGCACATAACCATGAATTTTGTTACAATTCTACCAAAAACTAGGGAAAAGTTTGATGTAGTAGGGTAATTGTGGATAGGCTTGTGAAGGTAACATGCCTTATACCCATTAAAACCGGGTATAAATTGGAGCGTTTAGCAAAGTTATATATCAAGGAGATCATGAGGTTATATGGAAAACTAGTGACCATTATATCGGACAGAGATACTAGATTTGTTGGAAGGTTCTGAAAAAGTTTGCACAAAGCTTTAAGTACCAAAGTAGTTTTCAGTACTACTTATCACCCTCAGACAGACGGGCAATCTGAACAAACCATCCAAATTTTAGAAGACATGTTTCAAGCATTTGTTTTAGATTTTAAAGGCAACTGGGATGAGCACTTACCTTTTGTAGAGTTTGCTTATAACAACAGCCATCAAGCGCCGCTTAGAACACCACCTTGTGAAGTCTTGTATGGTAGAAAATGTCGATCATCGATTCATTAGGATGAAGTAGGTAATAGACAGATTTAGGGACCAGAGCTGGTATAAGATGCTATCGATAAGGTCAAAGTGATTAGACAAAAGTTGCAATAAGCTCAAAGCCATTAGAAAAGCTATGTAAATAAGAAAAGGAGGACTTTGAAGTTTCGAGTAAGAGATCATGTTCTGCTTAGGATCTCAACAACCAAGGGTATTGTCGGATTTGTTTTAAAGGGCAAGTTAAACCCCAGGTATGTGCGACCTTATGAAGTCTTGGAACGAATAGGCGATGTAGCTTATATATTAACTTTACTGCCTAGTTTGGATGGAGCACACAACATGTTCTAAGTATCTATATGCTAGTGATGTGCCCTAGGCCATATGGATTCTATGTCATTTGAATGTTCATTATTTGATGTGTGCATGATCACCAAGTCTAAAATTTATAATCCAATTAATTCAGATCCACACAAGGCAGCGCACCTATCTTGTAGTATGGAAATTAACTCGGATGTCGTCCTAAAGATCCATTGGCAATTACTAGTAATACCCTTTCACTACTATCTAGTCTAAATTATCAAAAGATTGTATTAACCCTAATAATTAATTATGCTAATAATTGACAAACCCTAATTATAGAATATGAAAGCTTTCCTTAATTTAATTCAATTCACAACAATGCCCCTAGTTTTGTTCCACCCTAACTCCTAATACTTATGATAAATTTAACTGATGAAAAATCAAATCTTGAACTGCAGGGTTTCTAAATTAAACCAATTACTTTCTTCAAGTCAATTGATTCCTAATTTTACATGAGAAAATGGGAATCTCTTCCTTAATTCACACCAATGTAAAATTGCATAAAACTCACAAACCCTAAATAAAGATTTAATCTTTATTGTAGAAATTCGAAGCCTCCCTATGTCTAGGTGAAACATGCAAATTTATCATTCATGTAAGATCTATCCTATTAGTTGAAATATCTTTCTAACTAATAAGAATCAAACAAGCAATAATCCTAGCCATAAAATTATCACAAGACAATTAAATCACACGAATGAATTCAAGATCAAAACTTTTCATCAATTGATAACAATTCAGAACATAAGTTAGGGTTTCACAAAACCTAGGGCATACAAATTTACTCTTCCATATGATAAACAACAGAAACAATAGATTTAGAAGAGTTTAAATAAATCATAATAACAAAAACCCCCTTTGAAACAACTGTTGTGAATCCGGATGTTTGTGCCGCCAATTCTTCTTGAAAAGCTCTCCAAAAGATGAACTTTAGGGTTAGGAATGATATCTGACTCTCTCTCTTCTTCAAACAATGAAAGAAGGTTGTATTTATACAAAATTGCACATACACGGGTACCCTACACGACTCGTGCAGGTCGGGGCATGTACAACATAATTCCAGCGCATTTTTCTTTGTTGTCATGTGTACACTACTCATCCTACACTACCCGTGTAACTCGGGTCTTGTACATTGAAAAAGCTTATTTTTCTTCAAGTTTATTCTCCAACTCCACACTAGTAGTGTATAATTATTAGTGTATGACTAGCAACTTCATCTAGGCTCCATAATCCTTCAATAACTTGGTTTCTTTCATGATTCTCTTAAAAAGCTCCATTGCTCCATAATCATCCCTGAAACAAGTAATTAACCAAATAAAAGTTCTTTCCTTTAATGACTTACTCAAATAACATATAAAATATGCTCAATAATGCACAAATAATGAGAGTCTTAGGACACTTATCATTATTCTATGATACAAGTTATTTTCTTTATCAAAGTTATTATTGGCCTTTTTGCTTTGATGAAAAGTATTCCTTAAAAAAATCGTTATTCCTTATGTTATTAAAGTATGTGACTTTAATAGCATACCATAAGGGAAAAAATAACTTTATTCTAAATCATCCATAGCTGTTCATTATATGGAATACTAATGAATTAAGGCTAGTATATTGGCTGAATAATGATGAGAACACCATATGAACCAATGCAATAAGTATTTCTCATTATAGTATTATTTTAGTCCTTTGACCTGATGACGCCATGGATTCTTACATAGCACCTTCCATGTTTTGATTATGCTCTTCATTATCTTTAATTGGATAATTATGAGACTGTAATTGGACATGGAATAAGTCATGTAGAGGAATGTGAGTGTTAGTGAAGGAATTTGTTCATCTCATTAATTTGAGAGAGATATCTTTCGGGTCTCTTTATGAGTAAGACTGAGAAATGCATGACCGTACTTAAATGAATTAATAAGGAGTTATCAATATCATTCGTTTAAGTTAGTCATACTCTGGATTCAAGAAATATATGATAAAACAATATAAGAATGTATTGATCTACACCTTATCTTTAATTATAAGATATCGTATAACAAAAGGACTAAATAATTGATTTTTGATAAGTATAGTTGGATCATTAATCTTCGCTTAATTTAGGTAGGCATAATGTCTTTTTTTTTTTTTTAGACATAAGTAGGCATAATGTCTTGCTAGAGACCAATTATGTCTTGTAGGCCTAAAAGCTGTTTTAACGATACCGTTAACATTAAGTGAACCTACATTGTCACACGCAAAGAATAAATCGATCGAATCATGGGTCATTTTAGATAACTATATTGGGAATTATATAATTAATTATTAAATAACATTGTTATTTTATAAGACATGTGTCATTTTAATGGAGATAAACCTTAATAAGATTAAGGTAGGTAACCAAACACACATTTTTTTATAAATAGAAGGCGATGGTCACCTTTAAGGTTTAAAGACACTTGCCATCACATTATAACTACAGAGAAATTCTGTAACTAAAACGTAAGAGACCCTCTTGTGAGAAATTCCCAAAATTCAGAATCGTTCCAACGTACTAGCATACATATAGAGATTTGCTTAGAAATTCATTTGTGTAGATACAGTATAGGGTGTTCGTGTTTGCAGCACCTATTGATCCAAAATTCCAAAGCTTCGTAAAAGGTATATTGCAATCCTTTCTTTCTTGATTTAATTGAATCACATGCATCCGTTTGGGAATTTAAGTTTTAAAATAAAAAATTAATTTGTATTTCGCTGCTAGATCCGTTTTTGGATCGTTAAATTCCTAAACTATATTGAGAAAGTATGTTGAGGATCTTGAGCAGATAATAGCCTTGGAACTGTTGGAAGTACAGCTGAATCTTACCATAGTTGAAAAGCTAGTAAGGATTGTTGACATTAAAGAGAAAATTTTGAGAAAGCGAGTGATCAAATATGTGAATGTGCAATAGACTAATCAATCTAAACGAGAAGCTACTTAGGAGCTAAAGTAGGAGATGAGGACAAAGTATCCTGAGCTTTTCAATGATTCAGGTAACTTTAAAAAAAAAAAAAAATTAGAGGAGAAGAGATATGATATATAAATAAATAATTTATAATGAAGGGAAGAAGTGTCATTTATTGAAAATAAAAAAGTTTTATAGCCCACCCTAATGTAAATATATATGTTATGCTAAATTTCAGACACATGATTGAGGACAAGAAGATGTAGATGTGCACTGCCTTTAGGCCATTGGCCATGGCATTTACGCCGCCGGCCTTGAACCTGTATGTCACCAGCATTGGTGCCGGCTATCTTTGCTTCAGATTCGTCTTTTGAGTTTTAAGCCGCTGGTGTATAATCTAAGATGCCAGCCTATGTTCCTACACCATCAGCCTTTGTACTAGCGTAATGTGCAAAAATTTTAAGGTTTTCCATATTTTATACAAAGCCCTAACATTATTCCTTCTTCTCCAAAAATCTCTCTCAAGCTTTTACAAAATCCTAAGAGAACTATCAAGCCGTGATCTTGCTTCAAGGAGGACCAAGATTCAAAAACTAGGTAAGTTTGATCATTTTCAATCCTTTAGCAATCTAAAAGAGTCAACTTTTTTCTGAATGTTCTTATTGATATTGAAGGGAATCAAATTATTGGAGAAATTTTAAAGAAAACAAAATTTTAGTGTTTGGAGATTTTGTGGTTTTACAATCGAAAGGAGAAAGGTGTGTATGAATCAAAGGTTTGTGGTTCTTTTCAATTTAGGGTTTAGATGATGACAGGAGCATGTTCATCTTGTAAAAACGGGTTTGAAATGTCTTTCTTTATATGATCAAGTGATTTTGATGAAGTTAGGTTTTCTGCTCCATATATCGTTTTAGGTATGACCTTATTTTGCTTGTTGAATGTGATTGTAAGATTAGAATTTATAAATTGACATAATACTGTTCAGCTTTAATTGAGTTTGCTGCTTGTATTTGATCGGGCCTAGTAGATAAGGAGGACCGTTCTACTAGGACGACATCCTGATCATCTGTGTGTGATGTTTTCCCAAGTGGAGTCGTGCACAGAGATGATTCCGATAGTATAAGATTGGTACGAATATGGTACTTAGGGTGTGTGGAGACTATCCAACACCAATATATGTATATATCATTATTTTTTTATACTGATTGTTTTTACAGAGTCATGAGTTACTCTGGGTTTATGATTATATTACAAATGGTTCTAAACTGTGTTGTTTGCTTAACTAAATTAAGATGATAATATGTGTTTGTTGCATTTGATGATGCATATAAATCAGTATGTTATTTGCTCATGCACATGTAATTGTGGTTTGGCGTATTGGATCTTTGCACTTATTCTTTTATCTTTTTCAGGAACATCTGATGTTCCTGCAGTATTCGACCTATCTGGATATGGTGTTTACGTGGATTATGGGGGAAGATGATAGTGAACTTGACTTTGCTGCTAACTATTATAAATCAAGTGTTGAAGATAGTAAAAATTGAAGAACTTATGATAACTATTAGAGTTTAATCTTTGTTTATATGTTTTATGATGTTTAAAATTTATGTTTTTTAAGGTGAATTGATTGTTAGCGGTTGATTTAAGCCAACTTTGATGCTATGAAGTTTTTATTATGATACAAATATTTTGAAGTATCCTTATATGTGAGATACGAAAGATGTTTTATATTATTTATGGTTTAGTATAATCATAACCTTAGCGTCAATCTCTAGTGAGGACATGTGGCGGGTCGTAATGCATTTAAATTAGGGCATTGCGCACATTTTAATTTCAAAAGAAAAACACGAGCACTTTTATTATTGTAATAGGCAAACTAAATAGTTCAGTATAAGTTTATCGAATATATCTTTTCAAGAGATGAATTCATGATGGTCTACTTAATTTGCTTAGTTTTATATTGTTTTTTTATCTTGTGGCAATCTTACAATTTTTAATTAATTTTTTGCATTAACCAATAAATAGTATCTAAAAAATATTAGATGATAAAATTTACCTTAAATTACATATTATAATAGATTTAAAATTTGTAAATTAAGAATGTTTAACAACCATTAAGGTAATATAAGTAGAGCTATTCACTGAACCGGATTGAATCGAACTAAACTGAACCACAAAATATGGTTCTTTTATATTTCAGTTTAGTTTATGGTTTGGTTTAGAAAGAGTCTAAATGGTTACGGTTTGGTTCAAGAGTTGAACCAAACTAAACTGTTTGAACTTGATTCAACCCTAAACAGAACCACTTCACATTAAAAGAAACAAAAAAAAAAGAGTCATCTTATTTATTTATAACTCTTAAATATTAAATATTAGGGTCATATATAACATTTCACTCTAATATCATATATAAGAATAGATTTTAAATGAAATCAAGATTCCTAATTCTAATATTATTCTTGTGTTCAGATGCATCTTTGAAAGGAAATTGAGTAAGATTTCAATTTATAAATTTATTAGGAGAAATTGTGATTCTGTTCCAATTTATGAAATGTAAATTACATTTTTAACAATATTAATGTTATTTATAAATATAAATGTTGTATGTATATATTTTGTACTATATATTTTACATAATACACCGTTAAGTATATTATATATCTAATAATATAAAACAAGAAATCTTTTACTCATTTCAAAAGTTTCCCAGTATGTATTCCTATTTTATTAATATTAAATTCTTCCTAAAACTAGTAAACATGCATTAAATTAAAAAAAGGTCATATAATTGTGTTTAGAATATGCACAATTATTTAATTGATACCATGGAAATTTAAATACGTTATAAGGGAAGATTATTACAAATAAACATGAAATTAATGTAAAAGAATGATTTTTTTTAGTCAGTGTTATAAATTCATTAAAAATATATGTTACTTTCAATTCGCATTGAAAAATAATTTTAAAATGAGATAATATGTATATATGAAATTATTAAATACATGACTTGATATTGTGATAATAAGTAATTTTAATTCTTGCATAACGTTCCTTAGTCTAAACATTTTTTTTTTCATGAGAATTCAAATGATTATTAATATTATTTATTAGAACTAAATATTTTTAAAAGTGGTTCAATTCGTATTGAGCCAAACCGAACTACATTTGAAGTGGTTTGGTCCTAAACCTCGAATTGTTAAAAACGGTTCAATTCATTAAGGGTTTGAATCGAACCATTTCAAATTTGGTTTGGTTCGACCTCTGAACCGAATCAAACTGAACCATAAACACCTCTAATGGAAAGTGTAGATTATCCATCACCAAATATAAGTCCATCACCACTACTGCCACCGAGTTTTACATTATGTTTGATAACTATTTCCATAATGAAAATTAATGAAAATGAGTGGAATATTTTTATTTTATGTTTGGTAACTCACAAAAGAAATAAAAAAGGAAAAAAAAGTTAATAATTAACAAAATTACTCATATATAATTTTTATAAAATATCATTAAAAGCAAGAAGTAAAAGATATTTTTAGTACTTTCGATCTCTTTCTCTTCGTTGTTTTTTTTTTTTTTTTTTTAAATAGATTTTAGCCCGTGTTGGATTATGAAAAATGCAAAATCCATCTTAGATCTTGCATGGGTTTATTTAAAAAATTATGAATATGATAAATATAATAGGTAAGCGACTACCTTTTAGCGCACTTGTAGGTGGAAAGTAGACGGACCCATTTTTAACCCATTTCCAGTACCGACGCACTGCCAAGAACTGCAATTCATGTTGTTTCTTCGGCTTTGTGTCCCTTTCACTACACTTCGTCCACCCCAAACACAGCGTTCTTGTCTGCTAAATTACCTCAGGTCAGATTGAATAAAAGTTATTATTATTGGTCTGCATTACCAATAGGACTTCGAAACTTCCAACACCATTTTCATATTGTTCGCCGGTGGGAGGTCGAGTACAAAGGATGAACAGCAATTCAACGTCTCCAGCTCACTCATCGATATCGACAACGGCAGTGGTCGGAGGAAGCACGAGCAACGTGGCTTTATCCACTGAAGAATTCAATTTCCCATCCGATCTTATTTCCATTCAAGATCGTAAGGACGAAGCACTCCTAGCTCTCAAATCCGATTTAATGGCTGCTCTTAACAAGGAGGTCAAGTCATTAGACGATGATAATTGGAAATTTGAAGGACCTCGCTCTCGTATTAATCTTATATCCAAACCAGGTGTATATCTTGCCAAGAAGATGGATCCAAATTGAATTCAAATTCTCCTTCAATTTTCTTCTTAAATTTCTAATCGGCACATCTGGTTTTTTTTTCTCAATTGTTAGTTGAAAACAAACCCTAATGCAGAATCTTCGATTATATTATCAAAAATCCCTAATTTGTGTTTCATTAGATTTGTCGAGTTTGCTTTTTATAGTTCCCTTCAATGATTTTTAATGTTTGTGATTTAGGTTTCAAGCAATACTTTTTTCAATTTGGTTTCAAGCTGTTCTCATTTAATCAGATGCTGTCTGTCTGACCTGTAACTCGAGTTTGCTTTTTGCTAGCTTGGTTGTTGTAAAAGGATAGAAGCTGAATGGTCAATGATTTCTAAATGGAGATTCTGAAATTGAAGGATGGAACCCAGACGAACAATATGGATCGATTGGGGTTCCAATATGCAGTGAATGGTGTACTGAAATTAGGGTTTAACTAAAGAGCTGGATCGGTTGAGTTCAAAAAAAGGCTAGTTGCTAATGAGAAGGGGAGAGATTGTTCCCAATTAGGTGGTGTCTAACGGGATAGGGTAGCGGTTGGCAGGTTCTTCCCCAAACGAACCGAATTATACACACCCCATGGGCTGCTGCAGCAAATGCAGCCATATAAATACATCTATGCATAGCTACAGAAGTCGGCGTGGACGGAAGCCTGTCTTGAACTCCATGCTAAGTGCTACAAGAGGAAGGGCAGTCTAGTGATGAATGTACCTCCTTCCAAACTTGGATGAGGAGCATTGGAAGAAAAGGTGCATAACTTTTTATGGTGGAGTTACATAAATTAATGCAGTAATCCCCCATTGCAATAGCTTATCAGGCATATATATCTTACCTCAGTCAACCTTTGCCCATTGAAATCCGTCTGCCCACTAGTCTAAAAACATTTACTCCAAGATTGTTGCTTCTTACAAATGATATTGTTTTGATGACAAGACAATGAACAAAGGTACATGAGATTCTCAGCTCCTGGGAAAAAGGCATTCAAGCAAAGGATTGATCACAGACACAAACATAGAGATAGAGAAGGGCAAGGTGAGGGGTAGGAGAGAGGGGAAGTGGTTGCTCTAGTCAAAATTGATGATGAAAGTATCAAATCCTAAAAGATGGTAACGAGGCTCCATCCATTTGTTTATCTTGATTCTCTGTATAATTTTGACTTAGATATAAATCAACCACTTTGCATTTTATGTAAATTTCATCCATAGTGACATGTTGTTCAGTATGGTTCAATGAGTGGCCCAAGATTAATGAATCCATATGAACTAAAATAAGACAGAGTGAAGTGAATTTAAATTTTGAGAGCTGCTTATGAAAGGGAGGCAGATAAAATGAAATGGTGGAAGTTGTTGTAAATAGTAAATGGATTGATACATGGGATCTTGGAAGCATTGGTTGGTGTTTGAAGATCATAAAAAAAGTCGTGTCCGATGAGCTACAGCTAGTCCGCATTTTGCTCTTTCTTATGGTGTCGAAAAGAGAGAATTACGAGCTTGTTATCATCAAGAGCTTGCATAAGATTGTCTTGCACTTGGATTAATGCTGTTGCCTAATTGGCATGTCAAACACTGCCTGCGATTTGTTGTGTCGTAAGCTTAGGTGTTTGTTTGCAGCACTGGAATAAACAACAAAATCATAAGGGGTTGCTTGTAATTCGAGATCAAAAATTGAAATTGATTTTATTTAATAGCCATTTTTCATTCGAAAATCAAAATCGATGCAAATGGTGGAACAATAGTAATCCCAAAGTACTGGGTACAGTTGCCCTTGTTCTTGAATGTTGATTCCTTTATTTTGCTTTTTCTTTTTCCTATTTCTTTTCCTGGGCCATCGTGTCAAATGCTCCTGAATCCATGTTTACAAAGATTATCTATTTGATTCATCATGTTCTGATCATTTTATCATATTTTTTTGATTGGTTTCAAACAAATGCTTCTCCAAAAACAGATGCATATGAAAAATAGATAAAGATCAAATACAAATAAAAATTAGTTAATCCATACCCTAATCACACCATTAATATAATTAATGTAACTGCACGGTTCTATTCACGATACCATAAAGTACCCAAATAAAATTTAACCCCGTTCTTCCACTTCTAGAGAAACCCATTTCGCATCCTTCATATATTTGTCTATTTCTTTTCTTTCCCTACAAACATTTGCTGATTTCTCTTCTGAAAGCTATGCATTTGTCAAGCAGAAGGCATGAAGTGTTCACAATCATAAATCTAGCTGCCGAATGAAGACCTTATTCACAGAAATAGCAATCCACAAATCTTACTACTGGGGGCAATTGCGGATTGGCTGTGCTCGTGTCCCGTCAAGCCTTACATAAATATCTTCCAATAACCTATGCGAGGTAAACGTGACCCTACGCATGCGAACGATGGAAACTGTCTACTTTTAGCAATTTCATCCCTATACGCAACGCTAATATTTGATCCATACTGCATTACGCATCTCCCTTGTTCCTCCAATCACTAAAAACCAAGCCCATTTATACATGTGCGAATTAAATCAACCTCTCTAAATCTTATTACTGTAGGATTGGAGATACTGCAGACGGCATTTCACGCGCTTCCTCCTCTTTATCGAGTCAGCTGTCACTTTTAACAAATCAAACATCGACGACAATATCGATAAAAACTTAAAAGATTTTGCTACATGAAACGAACACGAGAGATAAATGGAAGAACCAAATATATGAGGAAGGTCCCCTATACCATAGCAGTGGCAATTAGTCGCAATTTAGATAAAATCTTAAGCTTGACTAGCAATAAGTCCCCATAACATTTCAACAGTGGCCACATCAACAAACAATGAGATCCCATAACCTTTCAAGAGTCCCACATTATGAAAGAAGTGCTGCTTCAAATATAAGGGATATACCGCATTATGTTTGTTTAGTAACAGGATGGTGAAAGACGAATCAACAAAGCCACCTAAAACTTCTGGATGACGACGGAATTAGACAGGCCTGCCTGTTCTATTGTCTGGCCAAGATCAGAAAGAATCTTTGGCGGAAATCCCATCAATTGCAGCTGATATGCTCTGGAACCCCCAGGCCTAGATGAATCGATGAAGGCTCGGATATCATGGATTGTATGGTGGTTATTGAAGCGTGCAACCATGCGGGTTCCATCTGCCAATCTCAGTTGAATTGAGGTTGATGGCAGGGATTCATCTACAACTACATCAGTGGATGGGGCTTGATCACTAGCTGGTTCAGGTACTGGGGATGGAGAGGTGGAGCTGCTACCTAAAGTTCTTCCAACACCCTGAAAGGGAACACTGCGCTTCTCCGGTTCCTGCAAATGCAAATTAGGTTAACACAAAATCCTGAAAAAATAATTAATATCAATATCTGAGAGAAGTGCTTTTATTGAGAGACGTATCCAGACTTCAGACAGCAGCCAACCAGAAGAAAAGCATCACACTAACAAAAATGTCTAAAGAATACATTGGAATGTGCAACAATTCTTTCGTATTAAGATGACTCACAGGGCATTTTTCACTACTTCTAATTAACTTCACATGGACAGTGGACCTTCTATCAGCAGGCTCCAGCTCTTTCGGACACTCAGATTTCCTGATGCTCTGCATTCAATTAAAACAAAGTCTAAGTATGTGTTCCACTCCACTGTTTGAACAAGACGTAAAAACTGAATTCACAATACAATCTGGCAGTGGGATACATATAGGGAAATCCCAATTAAGAACAAGCTGCAGTAATCTGAATGCTCATGATTCATGTTGAATTCACAAAATGGGGCAGCCATTCTTTTCAAATTTTCCTAGTGTGGAATCACTAGGCATGAGCAGATCTAGACCTACACCTGCCACGAACTGCCCTTTGAGAGGAAGAACTATGATCTTGTGTCCACACTAATTGAATCATAAAAAGTGCATCCACTGGTATTAATATGAAAAGCAGAACCCAACCATTAGCTGCTGGCAATACTTTAAAAAAATGGTTGACTCAAACAGGCAATACCTATACATCTGAATATTAACAGAGAGACCAAATAAAAAGAGAAAAAATTTCCCCGAATTCTGAATTTACTTAACAATCCAAGATGCCATTTACCTCAAGAAAAGGTGCATTCTCAGGATCATCCAACCTCCTTAGAGGACCATCATTTACAGTGAAACCATTGCTCCAAAAAGTGATAGTATGAACAACAGCCTGAGGCTGTTGAGGAGCAGCTGGCACTGTCTCCCCAGAGAGCAGGCGTCCAGTTCCAGTAAAGCTTCTTGAACTTGAAGATGGATGATGATCCACTGGCTCATCAACAGTACCCACCTGCCGAGCTTGATTAAAAATAGCATCAACATCATTGCCCTGAGCAGGATCTTGGACGAGCATTCCACTGCATATCCATGAAATGCAAGGCTTTTCAACTGGCCCTTAAAATCAAATTCTTTATGTGGATTTATTTCTTGTCAAAGACAAGTACCATGTGTATAAGAGAAATTTTCAAAGTCTCACAAAGAATCAAACAAAAGACTGCTGAGATAGAATTCGGATGATGCAAAGATCAATTCAGATCAGAATTAACAAGTACAATTTGTAGGTGATGTCATATCAAGGAACAATCAGATGTACTGGCAGCTTGCACAGCCAAGCAGCTTATCTTTTAGGATAAGTCATATGCTAGTTGTTAAGTTGTTTGTAGTTTCTATGAAAGAAAGAGAGAAATGGGTCTGGTGGTGAGCACAACATATGCAGTCCATCTTGTTGGTGTTCTTTCTCCTAGAAACCACCAAGGGTTTGCCCCAATTATCAATTATCGTCAGATCTGACAAGCCATTGTCTAGTCACCAATGCAACTTCATTTACGTAGAATGAATTTATATAATAAATATGTATGTATATTTGATATATATAAATTCATGTGAAAATGCTACGTAACAGCTTATGGCATAAGTTTTTGGTGCATGTAGACAGAAGTAACGAGACATTTCCTGCCTAGCAGTCACCTGAGTGAAAAAAAGTCAGATCTCCATGAAAGCTGCCTACAACATCCATGCACCTGGGTCTACTTCATATATAAAGTTACAACAGCTAGCTCTACCAAATACATAATTAGCTAGACGCTAATAAACAGCCCAGCCCATTATGCCAGAATAAAAGTATTTTCCCCCAAATTGCCCCTCTGTTTTTTTTTTTTTTGGTGGAGTAACTAAACTGGGATCTGTTTGTTTTGGCTTTTTTCCGATAGATACAGACACTTTTTCAAACTTTTTGCTAACAAATTATTTATCAAGAAATAGATATAGATAAAAAAAAGTTGACAGTTCTCATCAAAAGATCAAATATAGATAAAATTTAGATGTAAATCGGATATATTTACACATATCATTTTAAAAAAGATACAGATACAAATGAAAAACAGACAATCCAAACAGACCTTCCTTGTCTCATCTTACATCAAAGTGTCATTTCAATATAAAACTGCCTTTTTCACTTACATAATAAAGAGCCTGAATTGCTGAAAATATAAGTCTATTTGTCATCTAACTTAATCGCTTTTGTAACATGGAGAAACTAAACAAACTGTCATCAAAGAAGTACACTTGTATGATACGTTTATGTTCCCATGATCTAATTAGAAACCAGAACTGCATTGAAACAGTCTTCAAAGCATTTTAACAAGCAATACCAGAAATGCAAGGATTTCTCTAATACCAGAGCCATAAATGGACTCAACCACGATTTATTATTATTATTTTTTAGTATCATAACCAGGCTCTATTAATGTCTGCATCATGTCCCTATATCCCTCTAACATAGCAGCAAGCAAAATCCAATAGCTAATTCTTGCCATTGCTACTCCATGGATGGAAACTACACATCCTTCTCTGAGGCAAATCAAAATTCAGTCAGAAGGACAACTGTTGTCCCTAAGATTCCAACAATGCATATCATTATTGTCCTTGAGGTAGCTAATCAACCAATTCTAGTGGGAGACTTCCTGATAAGTCAATATCCTTGTTAATTCCAACATCAACATTCAAACAGTGACATCTAGTCAAAAGCTCACTGCCAGTGAACATGACAGCTTCAGTGACCCAGACCCTATATCAAGAAATGTCCGTATCTTCCCCCAACTAGAGGGAAAACAAGCATGAATTCAAAGAGAAAATAACCGCTACTTCATATTCTAATCAAAGCCAAACACGACAATAAGTGGGTTTTGTACTCACTAAAAGAGAAATGTGAAATAAATCCCACTATAGAGCATGAATAACTTACAATTGTGAAGTATTGGCAAGATGAACACACAACTCATTAGAGGGGACTGCATTCATTCTAAGATTCAATTTGCTAGTGACATCAATCTTCACTCTATTGTAGACCCAAATCAGCAACAGAAGCAATCATTAACTTTCTCTGAGATACTTAACCAGATGATCTAGTTCAGACAAGAGAAAACGAACCCACCAAACCAGTAACAAGTTGAAAATTCACACAACTGATTGTATAAAATAGCTAACAACTAAGCAACCATAATGACTTGATGAAGCTTCCACATCCCATAAACAGTGTCGATCGGCAATTCAAATCTCGCCACATGTAAAGACAAAAGGGTGCCCACAATCACTCTTGATTTTTTTGCCTAGTAGACAAATAACATTATCAATACAGCTAAAATAGTGAAAACTCGTCCCTTCATTATAAGCAAAATGTATGCAGAAATACTTCGAGTCCCCCCAACATAAACAACTTCAAAACAATCGTTTCTACACTCATTTTCTCCGAACTATTTGAATGCGTCACCTATATCAAACGTATTAAAACTACAACACTGCCACAAAAGATGCTTCAATCAAGTTTTTCCAATAAAATTTTCCAATCGAAAATCTCACTATTACATAATCATCATAAATAGCAGTAAACGTAGCATCAAGTTCTTCTTCAATCAAAGCCATAAAATAATAACCTAAATAACAACAATTAAAGTTTCAATCTTTACCACAAAACTGAATCCAGAACGAGGATTTTCTATATATAAACCCTAGAATTGAAGGGAAAAATGAAAGAGGGGCAATAAATTAGGGTTATGAAGAGGAGAAACAAGCCTTTTCTCGCCACCGGTGTAATACTCCTGAGGACCGTCGGGGTCATCGACGGAGTCAGGAGAGCTCCGACGGTTGAGATCGGAAAGTGAATGGATACCACCAGATCGACTGGTGGAGGGCTTCGCCGGTTTGTCGTCGCGAGAAGACATCGCCCCGCTTGCTGCCTCGGTCGGTCGGTAATCGGATTCCTTAAGAGAGAAGGAGAGAGAAAGTAAAAGTGATCTCCTTTTGTCGCTATAAAAGCAATGTTTATTAGAATAACATATATTGATGAAAAAGTTTACGGCTTTACTTATAACTATTTTTCTACCTATATAGTGAAAGCAAAATCACGTATTTTAGTATAAATGTTTTTAGTATATAGATATAAAATATTTTTCATATTCATAAAATTATGAGAATTAAATAAATGCTAAATAGATATAATTTTATTTTAATATATGGACGTAAAAATATTTTTAGTATCCTTGAGATCATGAAATTAATAAGGGTTTGAATAAAATTAAATAAGAGTTGAATAGATATAGTCTTTTCCGCATAAAATAATTTTGATATCCCTAAAATTATGAAATTAAATAGAGTTTGAATATAATTAAATATGGATTGAAATAGACGTAGTCTTTTTTTTTAGTAGTGTAAAATATTTTTGGTATCCCTAATAGGAATGCAACCGAGATGAATTCGGGACGGACATATAAAAACCCGAACCAGAACCCAATACCCAATAAGGTTCTCAAAACCCTATAGGGTTTTTGTCCATGAACCCAAAACCCACTACACAAACCATATAGGGTACTCGAATTCGAACCCAAAACCCGCTAAAAATTTACAACAAGCAAGGAAGAAAATAAAAATTAATGAAATAAAAAGTGTCTTAGACTCTTAGGAAACCAAATTAGAGAGAATATAATGTTCATCACAATATCTATCAAATCACAATACAATTTTTAAAGCGAAATAAAAATTAAACAAAGGAAAAGCATCTCTCATCAAATCACAATACAAATTTAAAATCCTCATAGATTTCACTACTCATTATATATATATTTATATATTTTAACGGGTTCGAGTTTCCCAACGGGCTTTGTAATTATCCCAGAATCCGTCCCAAAACCCTATAGGGTTTTATTGTTTATCTCAAAATACATTCCAAACCCCATAGGGTATTTATCGGGTTTGATGGGTCGGGTACCCTATAAAAATCCGTCCGCTTACATCGTTAATCCTTGAAATCATAAAATTAAATAGGGTTTAAATAGAATTAAATAGGAGTTGAATAGACATAATATTTTCTTTTTTTAGTTTAAGCATGTATCTTTATATACTGATCTAAAACTTTGATACCATATTTATGCATGACAGTTACCTAATATAGAGAAGTTATCTGTGGAAAATAAAATTGTAATTATGATTTACAATTAATTGTCTACTTTCTATGACTAACTAAGGTTGTCATCTTTCAACCTATTAAAACAATATATCTATTTGATTTATATATGATGGGTTGTTTTATTTGCACACGTATCGTGGGTGTGTCATG
This sequence comes from Combretum micranthum, assembly GCA_024138025.1. NCBI lineage: Eukaryota > Viridiplantae > Streptophyta > Magnoliopsida > Myrtales > Combretaceae > Combretum > Combretum micranthum. The sequence continues at coordinate 993,401 of JAMXBD010000175.1, forward strand.
TGCTTGTATTGAATAAATCAATATAATATAGATATAATACAAATAAGTGATAAATGTAAATCAGATATAATTACTATACAGATAAAAATCCACTCATCCACACCAGCAGAGATTTCATATTTTTTAATTATTTTTTTGGTACACAAAGAAGGAAAAAAGAAAAAAAGACGCTGAAGATAAACAAATAATATTAAAATATAAATAAAGGGTTTATGATAAAGTGGACACATCATATGATTTGGGAATTTACAAACATGTAACACGATTATAAATGAATTTATATAGCATACTTTTATACAATTAATAAACAACTAAATCCATTTGAACTTGTTTATAATTATATCTTATTGGATCTTACCATCTAAACCTTATTACGAACTTGTTTAATAAATAGATGTTATATGCATATCTAGCTCTACCTTGCAAATTATATTACAATTAAGCTTTTAGTATTTATAGTTTATTTTTAACTTATACTATCTTCTTATAATTGTGCTATATATTAATTTTCATCATAAATATTATGCAAATCAAGGCCATATTGAAAGAAGATCTACTTGGATTAAGTCATGATCTACCACATGTATCACTCTTTTGACCTATGACCTATCACCTAACACTTCTTTTACACAACCTGCTACACCTACCACTCTATATAAGATCCAACAGTAGATCTTGAATCTTCCCTAGAAGTCAACCATACATGACTTGACACAAGTTTTTCTCATATTGAAAGAATGTCTATTTAACTTAAGAGTTTTAATAAAGAAAAAAGGGGAAAAACTTAAAGAGTTCTAATATAATATTTAAGTTCAACCTAAACACCAAATACTTTAATTTAATGTACTAGGTTAGTGACTTAGATTTTGTATACAATTAATAAATAGATTGCGTTACAAGTTAAGGCTTTCATATAAGGACCTATTTAAATTAGATACAAAATACATCTTGTTAACACATATAGCAAGCCATAGTTAAGTGTCTTACTTTTAAAATAGGGTAAAGTACATGAAAGGTATCATTGGTTGGGGTAAGTTTATTTGAGTATCAACGGTTTGAATAGTTAAAAAAATAAATATTTGAGGATAAATTTATTTAAGGTGTCAATGTTTCTAGTGATTAAAAAAATGAACTAATATTTCACAAAGTGAGTTACATAAGGTGTTTATATTGACTTTTGGATAACCAAGGAAAGTCAATTAAAAACTAATCCAAACTCGATACCTCATGTGAATCTTGAAAATCGTTGATACTTCATTTGATTAACTTTACAAACTTTAGTTCCCTTTTTTAATTACTTAAAACATTGAAACCTCGTATAAACTTGTTTTCAAACTTAAATACTTTATGGTGTGTAATTTACTTATTTAAAATAAGAACATTTATCTAGAAAAAAAAAAGTATTTGAAAGAAGTTATTTAGCACCTAACTAATCTCTAGTAAAAAATGCATTTAAATTTAATTTAATTTTTATTTTTTTAAAGCAATGGTGAGATTTTAGATACATTTATCAAATAATTCTTGTATTTTTGGACAAATCTTGAGATACACTTTAATAGTCTTAGGGGTTTGGCTTAGTTAGTTAACTTAGGTGTAGGGTTCACATGACAATACATTTATAGCTCATTCACTTGACATGAATATTCATAATAAATTGCTATTACGTATAATGATAAATACCAATTCATATCTTCACACCCATGAATATAAATAGCTATTCAATAGTTTATTTTCCAATTTTGTTATAGTTACCCCCATCCTCAAAATATCATCTATACAATTATCTTCTCTTTGTAATAAAGACAATGGGACATTATTAAGACTGTAAATGAGTCGCATCAAGTCGATACATTACAAAGCTCGAACTCGACTTGAATGAAAAACTCGTAGCTTGAACTCGAACTTGTACTCGATCAAGTTTTGAATTTTAAACTCGAACTTGACTTGATTTAATACTCGATAAGCTTGAACTCGACTTGGTTAAACTCGATTATTCTTTTAAATATTGATTTGACTATAAAGAGTATTTAATACTCGATATAAGTTCGAACTTGATTTGACTCAATTTAATACTCGATTAAGCTTGTGAGCTCACGAGTCGAGTATTTTAAATCTCAAACTCAAGCTTGATAGTTACTCGAGTTGCCTAAACTTGAGCCCAACTTGATTGTAAGAGATTTGAATTCAAGCTTTTGCTGAGTCAAACTCGAGTGGTTTGTGAGCTTTTTCAACTCACTTATCGCCCTAGACCTTATAGATATTTTATCTTTTACTCAAATCATTCCTTGTTTTGTTTTTTACACTAAGTGAATAATATAATAATCATTATAACCCTATTACATTCTTATTGAATTGAAATTCAATTCCCCTATTATTCCATACAATGAAGTGAATGAGCTAATGGAATCTTAAGAAACTAAAGAAAGGTGAATGTTGCACTGGGCAACTAAACTTTGATTGATTATTTAATGTCTGATTTTCTTTTTCCACCAGAAGAAGAGATTTTCATCAAAGACATTTATTTAGAAGATAAGAAGACCAATCTATAAATAAAAAATCTAGCAACTAACATGGGGTTTGTCAACTATATAGCTACAACTCATCCTTGTTTTACTTAAGTACCAACCCAATTTATATAAGCATTTTTTATTATAGGAATAAACTAAAAATTATCAAGTAAACATTGTCTTTTAAGAAATAAAAGACAATGGCCTTGTGGCATCACTCCTGATCTCTCAAGTGAGAGGTATTAGGTTTGAATCCTTCTTTTCCTATTGTAATGGCCAAAAAATAAAAAAAAAAGGAAATAAAATATCGACAATCATCCCTTAAGACTTCCAATGACAAGAAAGAAGTTTCTTGATTGCATTTAACACAATCTTAGAGTTAAGACTCTGGTACCACTTGTCTTCATCCTCTTCTTAAGGTTGCAAGTTACCTCTCTTTAACTACTATAGCCTTTGAGAACAAGCAATGATATTCTTTGGCATAAAAAGTAGTGGCTTTCAAAAGTTTTCGTTGAAATTGTTGCAAACAAAACTGCCACCTATTGCAGTTATAGAAAAAGAGATAATTCTTATCATAATTAATTTTTATAAGACTAGATTTTGAAGGACTCCAACTGACTCTACCCTTCTTGTATCATTTATTGCTGCATACCTTAAAATGTTCCTTCATTCTCACTACAATATTTTACTCAATAAAAGGATCCATTGCTTTTGTTGTTGCTTTACAATTCCTCATTCATTTAACATTATTGAAATCATACATCTCTAAAACAATAGGAAGAGCTGTTGTACTCTCATCTTGGTTCTACTATCTTTAGATCCTAATATTAAGAGTACGTCTTGTAAAGAATTTTTTACCTTGTCCACTTTAAACTTAAGGCTTCCCCTAGTTTCTTTATTAATTAGTTTACACACCTCATATTCCAAGCCTGTTTTTCTTATTACAATCTTAGAATTATAAGTTTTCCTTAAAAAAACACATGTATGTATTCCATAAAATGACTACTAATCAAGCTATGGACTCTTTTGTTTCTCGAGTAGTTCCATGAATAATATTTGCCTAACCATTTATCCAACCAGAAAGTGTTTTAATGATCTATGATTTTGATTTATCAACATTCAAACCAATTTGGTTGCACTCAACTATAATGAAAAAATAAATGTTCACTCATTTCTTCATAATTACAATAAGAACATATTCCATAAGAGTGAATTTTACTTAAAAAAAAAAAGATTTGCTAGCCAAAAAATTTGTACACAATCGTGCATCGAAAGTTACCAACGTTTGAGGATAAGTTTATTTTAGATATCAACGTTTGAAGTAGTTGAAAAAAGAAATCAGTGTTTGGGGATAAATTCATTTAAAGTATTAACATTTGAAGTGGTTAAAAAGAGGTATCAATATTTTGCAAAGTGAGTCAAACCATGTATTAATAATAATTGACCATTAATGAAAATTTAGGAAATCTAATTGAAAACTAATCTAAACGTTGATACCTTAAAAAAATTTTACAAAACGTTGATATCTCATTTAAATCACTTTGTGAAATATCGATTCCTCTTTTTAACCACTTAAAACGATAATACCTTAAATAAACATACTCCTAAATGTTGATACTTTTGGTGTAGTTTACCCTTTTGTTTAGGTTTACAATTCAAATACCAAATCATCTTCCATAAATTATTATCAATAGTTATTGAAGCATTACCATAACTCAAAGTAAGGAACTTATTTGACAACCGATGTTAACAAGATTTAGCAATAAAACCACCATTATTTGATAATGGCAAAATCACTCTTTCTTCATTAAACCCCATGACTATTAGAATTTTATAGATTGCAAATTTTTCTTTAGAAAGCAGTGGTGCTCTACTAGTTGTTATCTCCAAGATAGGGTATCTCGATAAAAAACATCAATAACTCTTGAATCTCTTGAGTGGGTTTCCATCTCTCTCGAACTCAACTTGTTGCTTGGGACATCTAAAACTCAAGGCTATCTAGAACTGTGCTTTATCACCTCTACCTGCTTGCTATATCAAATCATTAGAGATAGAATCTCTCACCTCATTACCTAACAAACTCTCGCTCCTCTTTTTATTTAAAGAAAATCAACCTTAAGAAAATAGATGCTTTTAAGAAATTTAGCTCATAAAGTTTTAGGTTGTCAAGAATTCTGTAAGATAGCTTACCAAGGAGTGGAAGATTAAATATATGAAAATTCTTGAAAGTTAACTCTCCTATGAATCTAAATTTTGTCAAGCTTCGCAACTGTTTGAATAAATTTTATTAGTTGTTTCTGTATCACCCCACTAAAAATTAGCTATAAAATTGGACACTTTCTTGCATCGTTTTTTTGGGGAAAAAAATACTTGTGAAATATGTTAGAATGGTATACATAATATATTTTGTTAAAACCATTGTGACTCCCATAAATAAAATATTATCTTCCATTCTTGAAATTTTTTAACCACTTTTTCTTTAATAGATTCAAGAACTCTATACTTTGATCTTTCTTAGCGTAAAGGAATACCAAGGTAATTTCTAAACAAATTCTTTAGATTACAACAAGCTAGCTTAATATGTTATGGGTTAGAAGACTTACACACAAAACTTGACTTATGGAAATTAACATGTCCCAGACCTCTAAAAAAAACATTTGTAATTCTTTTCATTCTAACCATGTTTAGTTTAAAGGCTTTCAAGGAAAAGAGAGCGTCATCAACAAAAACAGATGTGTAAAGATAGGCCAATTCTTTTAAATTTGATGCCTTCAATAAAAACGTGCAGCTTGGCATTTTGAATTGATTTTGACAATGATGTAGCAACAAAAAGAAAAGGATAAGTAAAAATGGGGTCTCTTTGTCGAACCTATTGTTGGAGTAAAATATCTAACTATGTACCATTAATTTTTAGATTATATATAACTAAAAACACACATCTCATCATCCACTCAATCCATTCCAAGAAAGGCTCAACTTAAAAAAAAAAAAAACTATTAGAAAACTCCACCTAATCTTATCATATGTATTGGGTATATCAATCTTTAATGGCATAAATGTCATATTTCTTATTTTTATTGTTTTTAAGAAGTAGAAAATCTCGTGGGCCATGATTATATCATCTTGAATCAACCGACTCAAAATGAATGCCTTTTGAAAAAGAGTGACTACAACATCTAGAAAGGATTTAAGTCTATTTGCAAGAACTTTAGTTTTCACATTATAAGCAAAATTACAAAGACTAAGGAGACAGAATTGATTGATACCTTCAAGTAAATGAGTTTTTAGAATAGAAGCCAAGTTTGTAACATTAAAATTTGAAGCACCTAAATTCATAAACTATTTCACTTCATCGATAATGAAGAAGCTAAATTTTGTTTAATGAAATTTAAAAAAGAGATTGTTGAAACTATTAGGTCTTAGGGTCTTGAGATGACTAAACTAGAAAACTGCTTCCCAAACCTCTTTGCCATCCAAATCTCTTGCCAATTTCTCTTGCATTTCTGAGTGACCACGTTCTTAATACAATCTAAGACCATGTAATCATTGTGATAAGTACTAGCAAAGAATAATTTTGTAAAATAATCTATGAATGTGTTGTTTGTCTTCTTTAGATTCCAACCTCTCAATATTTAAATTCTTAATTTGATAAATCTTGTTCTTCGATCTTCTTTTCATAATATACATATGAAAAAATGTGCATTCTTGTCTCTATTCTTCAACTAATTTTCCTAGAGAATTTTTTTCAATATTATTCCTTTTTTATTTAAAAGAAGTTCAATTACTGATGGAGTGTGACATCCTCTTCAAACATCATTTCTTCGGTAGATTTGGCTTGCATTTAAGCAAAATTCTAGTGCAATTTATTCATTTTTCTTGCATTATTCCATACCATTTGTTTACTCTACTTGGTAAGCCCTATTCTACAATCATTTAACTTTCTCATTAACTTACATATTGTTGCAGGAACAACTAACTTGGTCCAATAATAGTGAATAATTTTTACATACCCTTCAAATTGATCATATCCAAAAATTCTCAGGCCTTTCCTATTTGAGACCAGACTAGATACAAAAAAGTTTGCAAACTCCTTCATTAATATTTCAATGAACAATGCCTTATTCAGTCTCTCTTTTACAAATAATCCATCAATTCTTTTGTTCCACCAAATGAAAATTGGTTGCTTATACCCAATATCCAATAACGAATAGTCGAAAATCTATTAAAAAAAAACCTTCATTTGTATATTTGTTTGATCTCTTCCCTTCATTTTTCATCCATGTGAATACTTTCATTAAAATCCTTTATAAGCATCTAAAAGCTCTTAATTTAACTAGATATAGCATACTAACTTAATATTTTAAATTAGCATAATATCAAGTTATCATGATACTAATACCTCATTTAATGCTTATAATTCTTGTATCAATCATGTTTTGATTAACTTCTAATGTCTCTACATCCATTTCATCCATTACCAAAGGGATAAATCACCACTAACTTCAATTAGATATACAGAAACAAAATTATAAAACTGCATTCTTCTTCTCACATATTCCATATATTAATTTTATATCTAATTCCACAAGGAAAACTAGTTGGGGCTTGTTATTAAAGATAACATATTTGAACTCGTCAACCATTGAAGGTTACTGAAAACCCCAACAATTCAACTAAGGATTTTCATGATGGTTGGGTGGCTATTGAATGCCAACCATCATAGCCTAAGGATTCTAAGTTATTTACTTAGACCACTTGAAAATGCACCAACTCATTGGAAAACTCAAGTTTCCCTCTCATTCTATTTCTTCTCTTGATATATGCACATTCTGATTTCATCTTCCTACCTATTTTAAAAACTTTCTTTGTAACTTTCCCCCTAGAAAGAGAAAAATCAGTTTCACTTTCCATATTCTTCCCTTTCTTGTTTAATGGGAGCAATAGATTAAATTTTTTCTCAAAAGTCCTTACCTTTTAATGAATAGAGATTGGAGAGTTGATTAAGTATGAATGAATGTTAATGGATTTACTTAGTGTAGGTGTATGAGAGGAAACTAGGCGAATGCCTTTTCCTAGGATGTGCATAGGTTGGTCTGATAAGAAGAAAACAGGTGGTTGTCGAGAAAAGACTTTAAACGAAGAGCCTACCTCTATTTTGATAGTGGTCTATCTAGCTTTGGGACAAAATATAGTACTATAAGGTAGGCTTAGTTTGTAAGTAAGGATATCGTGTTGGACTTTTTGCAAAATAAGTCTTTGGGTCTCTTATTCAATCGATCTAGAAGAATTCGATCTTTCATGAATTATTTCACCAGGATCCATGTTAGCTTAAATGGATGTGTTCTCATATTTACTACAAGAAGTAGTTTTCTTAGCTAGAGAGAAGAGGAAAGAGCCGCTTCATCAAATTAGATTCAAATTTTTTTTCCTTGCCCTTTTCTTTTTCATAGTGAAAGAAGGAAGTCAAAGACTATCTTGATTTAACTTTGATTGGATAGGAAAATCCCTTATTTCTAGGCTATAAATCTTAACTTACCCCCATCTTCTCTTCATATATATTAGTCATTATTATTTTTTTTTTGTAATTAGTCTTTTCTCTTACTAAAAAAAAATCTTCTAGCAGCCATGAGTCTACAAGGTAGATTCATCGGCTTTCTGGTTGTCTTCACTTATTGTAGCAAGCATTCTTAGTGCAAAGTTATCCCTTAAGGTACCATATAGTCTTTGTGAAATGAACTTTAGTTTGTTTCTAGATGGTTTATTAACTCACATTTACAACAAAAATTGGCCAAACAATTATACTAAATGGCCATCCATATTCTTTCATGATTTAAGATCTTGATCCACAATCCCTTGAATAATGGCTATGAGATAGGGAATTCAACTTTAAACCTTTAAATAATCCCACAATTAATAGTCCAAATCTTCCACTTCTAGAACATGACCAATCCTCAATCTTATACTATTGACATTTTTGTTGCCAATAGTTGGAGATGTAAACCATGACATTGTATCTAATAACTTGGATTCTCAAATTTGGGATCTTATGCTTTTTGGTTTTGGTGCCAAAATCTAACAACAAAAGGCAATCTTATGACTGACAAAGGAGATAGATTTAGAATACTTGAAAGTAACTCGTGGTTACTTGAGATTGCAATGGATAAATTACTATTGAGGTGAGGTGATCTTCGAATCTCTAGATCTATCCAAAATCCTTGTTAAGATGTTAATCATTGCCACTCAAAGGACAAGCCGTTTACATAAAATTCTACCAGCCAAATGGAACTTAAATCATGAACCTCGGTTCCTAACTCTTCGATATTGATCTTAATCTCATTTTCATATTGGACATTAAAGGACTTCATCTATGAAAATAGAGTTACGCACTGATACTGAACAATCAAAAAGGAAAACCACCAACACAAAAGACACCATAAGAACAAACTTTAATTGGCAAAGAGGCCGACAAAGGAAAAAAGAACACTAATGCTAAGAGTCAAAAGAAATACCTGAGTAAGAGACTAAAGAAAAGAATAACATAAAATTAAGAAAATATTAAAATAAAAGATCACATAGATAATTAATAAGGTTCCAAAAGACAGACAAGAGAAAACAAAACAAAAAGTAAAATAAAAGAAGAAAAGATACATCGAATCGACATTAAAGATAATACACATGCCCCTAAGGGGAAAATTCTCTCTCCAGAGAAGAGAGAGAGCTAATTTGTCTCTTTTAACCTTGTTATTAACTACATAAATTTTGGAATTACTAATTTTAATACTTGATTTTTTTGTGCTGCCTCTATTTAAAACGATATTCCAAGTGGTTTTTTTTTTATTTGAAAAAAAAAAACTAGTTATGGGCTATCATATGTTTTAAATGATTATTTTAAAGAAGATATTGTTTGTAGATACATATAAATGGCGAAAATAATAGTGGTAAAATGGACTTAACATAGTCAACAACCCTTAATTTTAAAGAAATCATATATTCTAAGTGGAATATGTTCATCAATGTAATTGTTGGACAAATGAAAACCCTTAATTTTTTCCCTCTATTGAGTTGACATAAGTAGCTAAACGGCCTCTAAAAATCTGATTTGGTACAAAAATTGATAATATGAACGTATAGATAGTTAAAATGGATAATTGATCAAAGGTCAAAATTTAGGTACAAAATTTGATACAACTATAAAGAATAACGAAAATAAATTTAGGATCTTAGCTTGTTTTAATGTCTTGACAATCTTCTAGCATACTTAATTATTTCACTTATTGAATTAAATGTAAATCAATATTTGTCAAGAAAAGTAAAGTTATTAATGTCTCACATATTTCTAGGGTTGAATCATTTTAGAGTTTTATATTCACATTTAATATTTTATTAATTTATCACAATCTTGATAAATTTTGGCCATATATTATGGTATCAAAGTTTATTAGATCCTAAACTTGTTTCTTGATAATCACCCAAGTGATTAAACTTAGTTTGATAGGTTGGGTTCATAGTTAAAATAAAATTTATCACCACATCAAAATGATGTAAGTTGTCAAGGTCTTGTAGCCAAGTCAGATAGACGTAGGTTCCATTCCTCCTTGTGTCAAAGTTGAAAAAGTTAGTAGTGCCCCCAAAACCATAAATATAAAATAAAAAGAAAGAAAAGTTACACTATAACAAAAACAATATAAATGCTAACTAAACAATAATAATTATATTCAAGTTGAAACTTAATTTATTTGTTATATTATCTCTTTCATTAATGTTCTTGTATTAGTAAAAATACTATAATTAATTTGCTACTATTATTTATTTTAGACAAGTAAATCTACACCTCATAAAATTTTGTCATAACACTATAGATAAATTTGAAGTTGTATTATTAGGTCAACGATGTAAACCTTTAGAAAAAATATACTATGAAAAGTATGGAATTCAATTGTTGCAGGTTATCGGTTTTATGAATTTATTAGTTATAACTTATATATATATATGTGTTATAAAATTGTAATAAAAAAATTTAGCAAGTTCCACACATACCATGTAATAGGCCGGTTTTTACAAGTTAAAGATCGATTTTGGTTCCAAAATTATTGAATCGATACCTATGACATAGGGTACAAATAAAGTTTCATGTCATAGTGATTCTATATATATTATTCCTTTTAAACATCGTTAATAAAGGTAAGCAAGTATACGGTAGATATGATACATGGCCTGACATGTATTATTTCCTGCAAGACATAATTTTTAAAGTTTTAAACACAAAATTTACCTTTTAACCCTTTGAAACCACCCTGAAACATGTATCCCTTAAACAAGGCATGGCATGGATAATTTAGATTTTTGCCATCTTTTTATTAATTTCAAATTTATATAATATAAGAAAAGTTATATATATATATATATATATATATAGTATTATAGGTTTATTCCATATATAAAATTTATAAAACCTAAGCAAAACATCTAACAATGCTATAAAAAAACCTATGATATTAATTTTTTTCCCTATCTTTATTATTTTTCATTTGTGTTATATACACACAAATAGACAACCATTTGGAACCTATCAATTAAGGGAAGAAGAAGGTAAAATAATTAAAAAGTGAAAGTTGATTTTAGGTCTAGTTATTTAAGGTTTTTACTTTATCACCTTGTAATTTTTTCTTCTTTTTTTTTCCCTCTTAAAATATTTAATGATTATAAAATATAGAATAATGATATTGTGTCACGATATGAAGACCTTCGAAAAACCTATTATGTGAATTCAATGTTCAATATCTACAAAGAATATATCTCATTGAGTTGAATACATATTGATAATAATTGTGCAAGTCAATATAGGGTACTTAATTCATCCAATCCACTAAAAACTCTATAGGATTTGACCCTATAAAGTTAATAATCGAGTTTGGCCAACATTAATTTAAACTTATAGGGTAATGGGTTGGATCATGGGTTATAGTTGTGACCCGACTGGCTAAAATTAGTAAAATAAATAAAATAAAGTTTATATTTAAATAAAAGAGAGTAACAAAATATAGATACATTGTTTAGTGTAAAACCTCATGTTAAATTTACAATCTTTTTTAGCTTTAATGGAATTTTTATTGTAGGCCAATTCGTCATTTGATCAATTATAAAGTTATAGAAACTAATGAATTTAAATTTGGGTGTTTAATTAATGAAACCAATTTATCATTTGATGAATTTTTCCCTTTATACATCCATACTTATCAGCACTGATTAATTAAGAAGAAAGCTAATGGCCTTATCACCTAGTGACATTTCCCCTAATCTCTTAGAGCTCCCAAATTCGAATCCCTACTTCTCCAATATAATTGGCATATAATATATATATATATATATATAAAGAAGGAAAATTAAAAAAAAAAAAAACTAAAAAAGGGGGAAAAGGTGTGTAAAGAAGAAATCGAGTTGATGGGATAGGACCATGATCTTATAGGGGCATATTTGGGTATAGATAGAAAATCCTATAAGATCGTGGGTTGGGTTTGGGTCTTATGTGACCTATCCCAAACTTGTCCCAATTGCATCCCTTGATTGCTTACAATTAGATGTTAATGTAGCAGTAGCAGCAACACTAAAACAATTATAAATTTTTATCACTCCCTCATAAGGGTACCATGGTATTACACAACATAGTTCACTCCTTGAACCAAACCTAACTAAAATTTATGGTTTTTTCTTTTTTTAATGAATAAAATCTAATAATACAGTTTGATTTGTAAATTTTTCAAACCTAAAATAAATGGTTTGCTCTAGTTTGTATCTGGTTCGAATCATTATTGCTAATTGCAATCTAAACTCTCATGTGCTATACGTGAAAAAGGTTCATTAATTCAAAGTGCTTTTTCCTTAGGTTAATATAAAAAATGGGACCCAAACTTTCACCAAAAGTTCAATCAGCTACTGAAGTTTGGTTTTTAATAATTCGGTACCTAAACTTTTACAAAAAAAAGTTCAATCCATTACCTGAAATTTGATTTTAAACAATTAGGTACCTGAAGCAAGTTTTCACACTCATTTTATACCTAAATGAATTTGCTTCAGGTAGAAAAAATATACGCGAAAACTTGATTCGAGTATCAAATTATTCAAACTAAATTTCGGGTAGGAAAAATATACGTGAAAAATTATTTTATGTACCAAATTATTTAAAACCAAGATTCAGGTACCTGATTGACTATTTTGCAAAAGTTTAAGTATCATTTTTCACATTATCCCTTTTCTCTATTAATTTTTTGGTTAATGACCCAATTGCTACATGAACTTTCACAAAAAATGCATTTTGCTCCTTGAACTTTTAAATTAACCGAATTGCTACATCAAAGTGGTCATCATTATCTATTTGTATACCTCCATCAATTTTGTCATATCCATAATCACTCGTGGACATTTCATCAAATGAAAAATTGACATGCTAATTACTTCACCTATACTACAATCCAAGTGGAATATATTTGAAATTAAAAGAAAAAAATTCTACCTAAAAGGAACACCTTAACTGCCATCATTGAGTTGGCCATTTTTTAGAGCCAATCGATTTGTTGAAAAGCATCCTTGGTGGTGCACGTTCATCAAGTGAAGCCCTAATTATAGAAGCTTCAAAAGGTTGTGATAGGGAATGGTTTCAATGGCAAATCATTGACAGTGGTGGACCTATTGATTGAAAGGCGATAGTTTTGGTGGGTTTCAAGAATAGTGGTGGGTAAACGCTTGAGTTGAGTTGTTTGAGGTGGTTAGAGAGAGAGAAAAGGTCAGTATCGGTAGAGATAAAGAGAAATTCTACGCTTAGAGTCTTTTATCTTCGTTTTAAACTGGTTTTGAAAGTAGAAGTGCCATTTAATGACTTGTTTCAAGAAGATCGAAAGCTTAAGTTTAGTTACAAAAGAACCAATTTTGAAACTTTGGGCAAATGAAAAGTTCATTCTAGGAGGTTAATGTTTCTAGAACGAGATTTTTTATCTTCCTTTTGTGATAAAGGAATAAAAAATGAGTTTGTTGTGTCTAAAAGCTCCACAAGTGGCTTAAATGGTGGATGGGCTAAACAAGGAAGATGGTGTGCGTGATTCTTACGCACCAATTTAAAAAATAACACTTGTGAAAGGTGAGCGTTGGACCCTATACCTCAACCGTGTGGACATGTGTCTTGTATCAATTGAGTTAAATTTAATTGTTGGTTATCTAATCATTCAAATGCTATTTAATTTACATGTGTTAATTTTTCATTTAATAAAATGTCCACGTGCGATCATGGATACAACAGAATAGATGAAGATATGCAAATAGATAACGGTGACCACTTACAAGTAGCAATTTGATTAATTTAAAAGTTCAAGTAGCAAAACGCATTTTTGGCAAAAGTTCAAGCAGCATTTGAGTGATTGACTCTAATTTTTTAAGGACTGAATTTGATCTTCATTTTGGGCATGGATCTTTAAACTTTGGGTTGATGTAAAAAATAGTACTGTATATTCATAAAAAGTTCAATCAGATATCTAAAGTTTGGTTTAAAACAATCTGGTACTTCAAACAAGTTTTTGCATATATTTTATCTATTTTAAGTTTGTTTTTGAATAATTTAGTACCTGAAGTAAGTTCTTACATACATTTTTTCTACCTAAGTAAGTACTTGATTGGACTTTCTTTTGAAATTTCAAACACTATTTTCAACGTTATCCCTCAAACTTTTTTATCCTATTATATAAAGTACACCACACACAAAGGAAAACGGGTACAAGAATTGCTTTTAAATGAATGTACTAGTACTATCTCTAGAAGATTCCATACACATAGCAAATCCAACATAATATAATTTAGAACACAAGTATGAGAGATAGCATAAAATCAAAGGCACTGCTCAGCCTAGCATTTCCCATCTTATACAAACATTTGATGCTGAGTGTCTGCATCCTGTTTTGCACGTAATTCTGGATGTTATATATGTGTAAAAGTATCATCACTATAGAGGCCGTATAATTTATTATTCCAAAAAATAAAATGAAAAAACAGCTTACGTAACATAGTGGTTCAGTTTGCTCTTGCGAATGGAAATGTGAACCAAATACCAAAAATTGAATCAAAGTGCAAATCAAATCGATTTAGAAAAGAAAAAAAAAATTTCGGTTGAGTTGGATCCGATACGACTCTTGGATCGGTTCTTTCATAAGCCTTGCTCCATAGTGATGACACAGTGTAGCATATAAAACACATCAGCAATCCACATTAGCAACAGGACAACTTTAAAAAAGCAAAACACACCGAGAAAAGCACAACACCAGAGTGAGAGTGACGCAAGAAATTCCTACCACCGACGGTTACTCACTCTCACTCTCACTCACACTCACACAGCACAGTGGAGGTAAAAGCCAATGGCAGAATCCAACCACCCTGGTCCAACGGAACCTGTCCCAGGGACCGGAAACATGGAAAATCCACCCGACGAAGATTCCGGCGTTTCAGGTGATAGTAGCAGCTCGGTAGATGACTCATCGTCACTATCGTGGGGGCAATTGGAAGTACTGGGTTCCGGGTTGAGGCTGGTTTCGGAGACGGTGATGAGGAAACAGTATGTGGAAATGGAGATGGCGAAGGCGAGAGAGGCATGGAGAGTTAAAGGAGAGAAGCGGAGGGCTGAGTTGGAGGACGAGTTGACTCGGATGGTGGTTCAGACTCAGTTGCAAATTGCCGGTTCGGTTGTTGCAAACAGGAAGCCCCCGAACAAGAAGAGGAAGAGAGGTGAAGACGAGGATACTTCAGTTTCCTCTTCGAACAGGTATGCTATCTATAAAAATTAAAAAGATCTTTAAATTTTTTTTTTTATTTTTTAAGTGCATAATTGAATATGACAATGACTTCTTCTTATAAGAAAAAAGGGTAATTAGCAATGATTGGTGATGATAATGAACCTATAAAAGAAAAACTACTCTGGCAAATGTCATACAAAATGCTTTTCTTGAAACAAAACGCCTTGAGATTTTATTCCTTTAATTTTTGTCCATAAATTCTTTGAAAAAATTGGAACAGAACATGAGAAAGTTACAATAAGTACTCATATAATCTTATACAACTTCTAATTTGTAACACTGAATATAACATTAGACTACAAAATAATAAGAGTCTTTTCTGATTTAAATATTTTATACTATAAGCAGCAATATATATGATTAATTGCCATTTGGATAGCAAATTTTTGGGGTACTAGATTGTTTAAATTAAATTCATTATATCGTGTTTGATTTATGTAATAAGTATGATAATGGATAAAATTTTCACAATGGTATTGGACGAATTTCAAAATTTTTGTTCTTGAATTTGATAATATAAAGATTTTGAGATAGAATTTTTAGAAAACAAAACATATCTCTAATAATTCATTTCAGTGATTAGAATACATTACCTTGCCACTGTATCACCATTCGTTACCTTACTACAATGCAATTCACAAGAAGTCAATCCATACCATAATCTGGCAGCCAAAAAAAAAACATATCACCATTCGTTACCGTACTACAATACAAGTCAGAAGAAGTCAATAACGCTGTTATATATTGGATTGTTTGTTTTTCATCTGTATTTGTATCTTTTTTAAAATGATATATGTAAATATATCCGATTTGCATCTAAATTTTATCTATATTTGTTCTATTTGATCTTTTAATGAGAACTGTCAACTTTTTTTTATCTATATCTATTTTTTGATAAATAATTTGTTAGCAAAAAGTTTAAAAAAATACCTGTATCTGCTAAAAAAAGCTAAAACAAACAAACCCATATGTCGTGGTGATGCAACAGCTTTGGCTATAATGCTAAGGCAGAGATACAATAAAGACAGTTTTTGCACTCCTTGTTTGCCTTGGAGACTTTTTTTTTTTTGGGGGGGGGGGGGGACGGGGGGGACTTATTAAAGATAGGATTACTACTTAAGGAAAAAATTTATACCGTATTTAAATCTGTGCTTTATTTGTTCTCCTATTACGAAGCAAAAGCTATCCAAATCAAATACCATATCACTAAGGAATAGAATAAATAAAACCATAGTAAATTTTTTATTTGAATGATTATATTTTCATAAAAATTTAATTATTTATAAGTTCAACTAATGAATAACCATTCAAAACACACACATATATTTTAAAATAATCTTTACGAAATTTTTATTACAGATAACTTACATAAGAAATGAAGATGTAACGGAACTGTTATTATAAATAACAAAGTAAAGATAACTTATATAAGAAATGAAAGATGTAATGAAACTATTATTAAAGCAAAGAAAATGAGTTGTTAGTTTCATAGTTTAATTATCATTTTGTGATCCGATTTGCTGCAGGGAAGGAGCTTTGCTTCTGAGTTTACTCCAATGTAACCTCTTCTTTTGAAGATTAATTGAAGTTGTTGTTGGCTTCTTCTTGAGTCACACATTTGCAGGGCCAGGGAATCAAACCCGCATTCCCACTACATCCTATCGAAAGTGTATCCGCCTATAGGAGCCTTGGCTAAACAGTACTAAATTTCAAAGCTAAATATTGCTTGTATCTCTCAGCAGTAATGATAGTTCCATCGTATGACCACATGTACATTGCGTTTGGGACGACGATTCCTAGACTAGACTGGAACTTTTTTTGCAATTCGCTATAATAATATAAACATAACTGTCTACCCTAAGGAGGAAAGGAATCATTCATCTCAAATCAGCTAAAATCAAGCTGAAATTTCTTCCTTGAAGAAGGCTTTGACTCCGCTGCTTTCTGTTCTGCAATGCTCAATAGGGAGTTTCTTCGACTGGCTGCACTTTCCATGTATTGTGGTAATGGTGGAAGATGTCCTTGTTCGTCTTTATTCGCCAGTCCCCTTATTATCTGACAATCACACGGAGTATCACCATCACAGAAAATATCACATAGAAATGGCATGTTTTTGTGTTCTCAGTAATAAAATATTTACCTTAGACGCCCATAACCTCTCTGCATTTTGACACACATCACGAATGTCTCTTCCAGACATCCTGATTAGCCAAAAAAAATCAGAAATGTGATTCAGAAAGCTAAGAATAACAGCAGATGTGTGGAAGTATAGCATAACAAGTGACAGGAGAAAGGAGCCAAGATGAAAATCTTCTCGAGAATGCCAAGAGTTAGTTTGTCACATGCACAACTCTATTATTGCATCAACTTACCCTTCTGTAGCAGTAGCAAGTTCTGCCAATTCCGTTTCTTTTAAATGTTTGGCATACTGGGAAGCTATTTTCTGGCGAGTTTGGTGATCCGGAAGGTCAAAGGTAATTATTGAATCAAATCGACTGAAAGGAAGCAGAAGCTGTAAGGAAAATGAAAAGATCCCACAGACCAAAACTGTTGTATTGAATGCTATTCTTTTCCATTCCTGTACCTAACTAGTGCAGGATCAAGGTCTTGCTTTCGGTTAGTAGCAGCAATTACAACTACCTTCTTGTCCTGTTCAAATCCGTCAATCTGCAACAAGCAAAATACAGATACCCCAATTCAGATGTCCCAGTACAAATCATGGTCCTAAAAGATGAATTTGCGTCTTCATACATTATAGTGTAGATAGCTTTTCCTAAAAATTGCTACTAATCCATTCCAAATCTAATGAGGTAAATCTCAGGTGTGAGCAATAACACCACCCTACTTACCTGTCGTAATAAAACCGACAATACTCTCCGAGTGGCTTCATGCATTTCACTATCTCGAGCCACAGCAAAGGAATCAACCTTTCCCATAATTACAAACAGCTTGAGCATCAGCATCAAATAAACAGAAGAAATTATTGGTGTTCGCATCAGAGACCTACCTCGTCTAAAAATATTATAGCACCATTGGACAACTCATCAGCAAGAGAAAAGACTTGTCCCAATAACCTCTCACTCTCCCCATAGTACTTAGACATGATGATTTCCAATGGTACATACAGCAACGGAACACCCTGTCATGTATGTCAAATTCTCAGATCAAAGCAAATTATCAGTGTGGCAGTGGTAGAATGACACACCATAATGACATTACGCTCAACATATTTTCCCACTAGGTGGCATTGGATGTTTTTATGTTCC
This sequence comes from Combretum micranthum, assembly GCA_024138025.1. Taxonomy (NCBI): domain Eukaryota; kingdom Viridiplantae; phylum Streptophyta; class Magnoliopsida; order Myrtales; family Combretaceae; genus Combretum; species Combretum micranthum. The sequence goes on from JAMXBD010000175.1 coordinate 1,012,004, forward strand.
ATTGTAAATCTTATCCAAATGACTGTCAATAATAGGATGGGCGATTCAAGTATACCAAAAAGAGGAAAATAGAAAGATGTCATAACATATATGTTTCTAGTAGAGGCGCATTAAATCTCCAATACAATGGTTAGAATGGCAAGTGATATGCTATATCACACCAGGACATAAAATTCAAGGACACAGGTACTTTCAATTGTCTATCTTTCTGATAAATCAACTTAGGGTCCGATTTTGTTTTATTAAACATGCATTTCACTAGATAAATTCATTAAATATAATTTTGTTATAATAAATTGAAAAGGGAGGAATGAGCACAGCCTGTGCTGCTTACGCAACATTTGGAAAAACTTTAGTTCGGAGCAAGAAACTTACTGCCTGGTTCGCAATAACACGAGCACAAGATGTCTTCCCTGTCCCTGGACATTCACATGTATCACAATCAGGACTAGCATGAGGCTAATAAACATAATGGTTTTTGCAATCTTGATTTAAAAATTACAAGGCAAGCAGTACAGATTACAATGTCAACAAAAATTTTTCGATGTTGCTCTCATCCTCTATTTTATGAAGAAGCCCAGGTGACATGATGATAAGATTCACTGGGCAACTGAAACAAACAAAAACAAATGGCATACACCCACAAAGTGACTTGAACCAGTCAAACGAGCGACACAAAAATAGCTGAAGAGTGAGAGAGAGTCAATGTTACTAAGTTGATGTGATATTCATAGTGAGAAGAGTAGGATAGAGGTAAGCATATGGGCATTCTTGGGTATGTGTCTGTGGGGGGTTAAGTATGGGTCTGTGTATAGGATTGTGTATGGGTTTTTGTATGGGATATATAACAAGTAACAACTATATGTAAGTATCGGGTTGAATGGATATGTGCGTATGAGTGCGAGTATAAATGTATAAGTATAGGAGTGTAGGAAAAAAGAAGGGAAGGATTCAATCAAAAGAAAAGCATTAACATTTATCGTAAGTTTAATTAAGACATCAATGTGTCAAGTAATTAACAAAAATAATTAATATATCACAAAATTGGTCAAATAAGGGATCAATGTCTTAAATGGTTAGAAAAATGATCAACATTATATAAAGTGAAGCAAAGGATCGTTTTTGGTGTCCATTTGTCATTCACTTAAAATGTTGATAACTTATTTGACCTATTTTGTGAAATTTTGATATCTTTTTTTAACTACTTGAAATATAGATACCTTAGTTGATGTCACCCTTAAACGTTGATACCTTTTGTATGATTTTCCCAAAAAAGATGGTAAAGCAAATGATGGGAATGGGGGTGTAAATTCATAAGTGAGGCCATGAGCAAGCTGCTCACCACTTTTTCTCTCCCTCTATTTACAACATAGTTTTCTTTGCTCTCTTTTTTACTATCTACTACTATTAATAATCATTCCTTCATAAGCTTTTCTATAATGGGCCACTACAGCTATAATAGACCTGGCCCATTAGCTACCCAATATTGCAAAATATTAACAACTCACTGCTGTTGCTGGTTTACTAACAACAATGTTCTTTCCTCATTTGCTGGTCTCTACCTCTCCTTAAATTCTTCTCCTGTATACATGTGTCACGTGGTGGGGGTACACATGACACATCCATATCAAATGACAATTGAAAAATATCCTCTTCATATTAAAACATTCCAATTTACCGCATTGCCAATTCCATAACCAAAATTTATTTAAAATTCTCTAGAAATTTTTTGTCACCTCAGCAGGACTATGCGACTGAGAAAGAGAAGCCTATAAGCTCCTATTATAGGCTCCCTTGGATGGGATAATCGGTCCTCCCCCTACCACAAAATCTCCTAAATTATTTTCAACCTTGTTTGCCTATCTTGAAAATTATAATGAGAGCTTGATAAATGAGGGCTCTTGAATTTCATGAAAACTATTCATACAGTTTTCAATCCAAGGCCCTATGGTTAATGCGTGCTGGCAGAGGTCCAAAAGGGTGGTTCAGCCAGAGGGGGATTCAATCTGGTGGCCACTGATGTTAGGGGGTGAAGCATCACATATAGGTGCTAACAAGTCAGAAGTATCTGACACGTCACTGGCCATTGAAGTTAGCTACTTTCTATGTTAAGTACCCCTGGTTGAATGGACCCACTAGTCCAGTAGTCCTAAAGCCTTCTTCATCCTCTTAAGGTATATCTAGAAGAAGAAATACTTATAGTTGCAGTAAGAAAAGAATATGATTTGTCCCCTTCCTATATAATACCTCATAAAGTTGCAAATCAAATGCTCCCTTCACACAACTTGTCAATGGTACAGAAACCAAATTTTTTCACCAATTAACACGAGTTTTGGATAAGAGATTTCTGCAACAACTAATTATCAGAACGAGACATCCAATGAATACTCTTTGCACACCATATGCTTCAGAAAAGAGACAGACCTGGTGGGCCTTCAAATAGCATGGCTCGAGGTCTATTTGATTCAAACTTCTGTCGTGTTCCACGAGCAATTTCATCATACACTTCTGGACTATGCAAAGCCAATACTACTGTGTCTTCGATTTCCCTGCACAGAATATTTTAATGATAAAATAGCAATAATCTAATAGGGCTGCATTTTACTCCCAGGTAAGAACATAAAACCATCTGAAGGTAGAAGAAGAGTTGGAATGTAGTGAAATTGTATAAGCCAATATAATTGCCATTTTCAGCCAGCAGCTCACAATTTCGAGAATCAAGCAACATAACATCTAAACATTTCAAGAATCATTCCTATATAGTTTTACGTATCAAGCATATCAATAAAATCACTAGATCACAAAATAAAATCTCAATGAACTCAAATTTCCAGAAAGATTACATTTTCTTGCGAACCTAACCAAAATCCATGTAAACCTAACGTCAAATCATGTCTTTTGGTCCCCCCGATAAAGAGATGATTGATGCGTCTTTATCTCTCCAAGAGTAGATATGACAATCTGCCTCCAAAAACCATATTATCAATTGTTTCTAGAGCTTGCATCTCCAAATTGATATTGTGAACACCAAGAATCAACTGAATATTGAATATAGCAGAAAGTTGTCTAATCAAAATTTGCAAGTTATCTTACCGTTTTTGCTTGTCGTACCCAGCAATGTTGTCCCAAGATACCTCACGGTTTGAGGAATTAATATGAGGCTCATTGAGACCATAAATTCTCACCCCCATGGACTCTAGTTGGGAAATGGTCTTCTCTGGGGTTGCCTTTCCACCAATACTTTCCCTTGGCCTTCTTTCAGAAAGCTTATCTTGTCCCAACTTTTCTGCAGCCAATTGTAAAAGAGAAACAAATGCTTCAAGCTCTTTGGGACTCAAGCTCCCTGTCTTCATGAACTCAATTTCCTGGCACATTTTAGAAGTTAGCATTTCAAGGTATTTTCAGTCTGATATAAGCAACAAACAAAATGAAGGAAGAAGGCTAAACAATGTAGAAAAGAAGATTAACTGCTTTATCTCTGCTTATGAGCGAATTGAAAATAAGAACACATAAATCTCCCTCATCTACGAAGGCATTTTCGTTATTGTTCAAATTAGCTCCTTCCTTCTGCTTTCCTGGATAACTGAGGGTCAGCTGCCAAGAAACTGCACTGATATACAATTACACAATATTCCTTAATATTGAAAGAACTGTTTTATTTAACCACATACAAAAACAAAATGATACAAAGAGGCATAGAATTAAACAAAAAGAGAGACTACTCAATCAACAGACTAGTAAAATCACCTGTCCCAGCCATGCAGCAACATCTCCGAACCAACACTGCGCTCTTCAGTCTTCACTCCAAGATTTGAAACAAGGTTGGCAATAAGTTGAGAGATTTCACATGCAGGAGGAACATGGAACTTGAATGCTACCTACAAAAGTTATCCATTCAAAATAAAATCCGCAGCAAATCAAGCACATTAATAAAAGGAAAGAGCGATAAGCTCCAAAAAGGGTAAAGATGCATGAAAGGAGGGACAGGTGTACAAAGACCCTGTACCCTTGGAATTGAAGAGGATCCATATATATTGTTAAATAGGTTCCCCTAACTAAGGGTATTTAGATGCTCCGTGCACATAATATTCATGTACCATGGTGCTCTATCTTTTGCTCAAGTGTAAGTACATCTATAATAAATACCCCAGTGCATTCAAACATGTTAGAGAGAAAGAAAGAGATATATAACAATATGCAAATGCATCATATATATGTTCAAGTAGAAAATATTAATTAGTATAAAATTTCCCCTCAAACCATCTTGAAGATGGAAAAAGATGTGGTCATTAAAATGCTCGGTTTCTTTTCTCATTTTCTCATTAAAGCACAAGGTTTTCTTCTTAATTTCACAAAAGGAGGCAGCTAGCCTAAGACCACTTTACCAAAGCTTAGACTCGATAGCAAACCATATAATTAAACATATATCTCTATTGGACAGCCATTCTATGAACAACAGGCACTAATAACACCTTGAGTAACAACAACCTAATGTCAGGTGAGGAAAAGTACAACAGCTTGAGGGGTAAAACGACTTGATGACTAAGCAAAGACACAAATCTTATTATTGCTTCACAAACTTGTAAATATGGAAAAAAAAAAAAAAAACCTTGTAGATTCGAAACCCATCTTTTTCAGAGTATTGTAAAATTAACAGTGCTCTACCATGATTGCATCAAATTCTCATGCTTAAAATTTTGCAGTTACCACGCTTTCAACTGTTCAGGCAGATAGTCTCTCACAGCACAATGGATTGTAAACAAGCTAACACAAGTGATATAGAAGTTTCCCTTTCCACAGTTTTTGTCAGTATGTGGATGTATTACAACAAATCAGGCACACAGCGCACCAATGTAATGATCACCTCTGTTAAGTGAGTGGTTAGGAAGTTGCAAAATATTTTTCTGCCCATAATATTTGAGTTAATACAAAAAGCATTGGTGTGTGTTGGGGGGGCGGAAAGAGAGAGAGAGAACCTTCTGTCCTTTAACAGCCACAGTAAACCTAGGATAAGAACCATAAAACATTTTTTTGCGTTTGAGTAAGTCTTCAACCCGACGTCGCTCTTTCCTGGCAATATCTTCAAGACTTGAACTTCCTAGAGCTGAGTCTGATGGAATTGATGAATTGGTGGACTGCATAAAACAAATTCTGCTTGATTAATTTCCAATTCATAAACCATAATTCATGTCCAACAATGCAAGCCTTGTTTGGTATCCAATGTTGCAACTTATAATAGATGGATATAGGATGTCATCATTTTGTTTGACTGAATACAAACAATAAAATCATTACTAATAAAGAATCAAAAAAGACATACAGAGAAAAATATGGAGAATGAAGGAAAAGGGGATGGGGAAGCGTTAAGATCAGTACCACAACCATTTAATCCCAAAGCTTAAGCTTGTAGATATAGTGTAGACTATTATATTTATATCATAATGCTCCCTCTCACATGTGGGCGCCGAGAGTTTTATTTTTTCATTTTGGCCCACAAAGTGAATGACTTAACTTCAAGGGGTTGAAATGAGTATGCAAAGAATTAAACTTATGATCTCCTCCTTTGATGCACTTAAGCTAATCTAAACAGTTAAGTTTGTAGATATGGTATTGACTATTATATTTATATCATAACAAAGAGAAAGAGAGATAGAGCAAGAGAGAATGATACTTAGACAAGCAAAATGAACATTTTACAGATCGGATGAGATGTATTTTTTAGGGATCCAACTTCTAATAGTAAACATGATACTGCTCCACGGATCTTAAGTGATAGGATTTCTAGCTTATTTCCAAATGATATTGTTAATGAATTCAAATCCTAATCCTACCAAACCAAACAAGGCATAAATTCTTTTTTACAAATGGACAATATCATAATACGTTCATGAAAGGAAGACAGTCTATATAGGCTGAACATATAACAATATGAAATGGGCAAACATGCAAGAAATCTTATGTGCCGGTCCTTAGAAGAGAAACTAGCACCATTAACTTGCAAACGTAGCTGCACTATGGGCACAGCAATGCAAGCAAAAGGTGCTTAATAACCAGTGATCGCACAAAGATGGAAAATCTTCAGACAATCTTCACACAAACCTTATTGTCTTCAGCTTCAGCATAAGCTACCTCAACCGCTCCAAGTCCCAAAATACTAGCAAAGATAGCCGGAAATACATAATTTGTTTCATCACCTCCAGGAATGAATTTTGGGATCTGAACTGCAGAAGCATTTGAGCAGAGAGAATGCTGCAAGGATCCTGAAAGGCCAAGAATAATCAAATTTTGACTTGCCACAATACCTAAAATTTCTAATGAGAGGGGCACAGAGGCATTCACTTTGTCTTCATAAGAATACACAGCTCGTGAACATACATAGCATTGTTATGCGTGGACATGGTTATGTGCTTGTGCTACAACCTAATTATGGGCCTATTCACTTTAAAGTGCCATTTTATTTTAGCCTTAAATTTGTAAGTACCTGGACCCTCTTATGAGAATCCATGAAGAAAGTCGTTTGGAGGCTCAGGAGAGAGATCCTCCCAATCTCTCAAGAATTGAAGGTTCAAGTGTGACTTCCTGATTTCATACCCAACCCCAAATAAATAAAGATGTTCCATCAATAATTTTCTGCTGATTTTATTCATTGAAACCAGGGTTTTTTTGTACAGGCATAATTTAGATTATATAATATTATAAAAGACTAAAGATTCTTTCCGAAATCCCCCTCATTACAGCAATAAAGAAATCTCTAAATACAAAAATAATAATAATAATCCTGCCTTACTCACCACCTCACCACCATTACTCCAAAATTTACAATCTAGCTGCCTGAAGTACCATCCTCTCATATAAATGGAGTACAGAATCTAACCCTTGGAAAAGGTAAATATTTGACAAAAAAGAAATACTTAAATGGGTTAACTTATACCAATGAAATTTGATTAGTTGTAAAATTAGTAAATCACCATTTGAAGCATATAAATATTTAGCAAAAGTCTGACCGAGTCAGTTGAAATGGCAATTGTATCACTAAGTTTCTACCATATTTGAACAGTATCCAGCCTCACCTTAGAGCATCTGTACTCATTTCCCTCCAAAATCACTATTTGATAAGCAAACACTTCCACTCATGTAAATGAAACAATTCAAAATTGTCTAATTTCTATCAATATCCGATTTGCATCCATAGTTTATCTGCATTTTATTTGAATCTTATTCATTTAATATTTCTATAAGAAAAAAAGTTAATTTTTCAACTATATCTATTTCTTGACAAAATCTATTTGAAAACAAAAAAAAAAAAAAAATATATTAAAACGACTAGAAAAAGATAAAACAAACAGAGCCTGAAACTACCGCTTGAAATAATTAAATATTCAATAAAAAACCATGCAAGTACAGGTTTCCATATTAGCAAATCAATTTAAACGCTAGACTAATCTTAAACCTAAAAACTTGGAAGAGGTTATAACAATAATCAAACAAAACCACATGCTCTAACAGATCCAGCATCACCAGCGAATTAAAAGAACAACTCAATGCAATTATATATATATATATATAATATATATATATGAAACCTAGATGAAGTAGTCAGTTACTCTGGCTTCATGCTCAAAAATCATCCTCATTTTCTCTCCAAAAACACCAATTAATCCGCTGAAAAAATTTAGTGATATAACAAGTTTCGCATGATATAAGAGTATAACCGTGATCATGCAATTCCACAAACATTACATATGCATAAAATGAATGAATCAATAGCATGTAAAACAAACAATAATTCTATCACCACAGAAAGAGAGAGAGAGAGAGAGAGAGAGAGAGAGGAGTTACGGTGAGATAAAAAGCGAGGAGAGGAAGTGCGCGGAGGAGATGAAAGAAAATTGAAAGAGAAAAGCGATCGAGCAGTTCGTCTCACCAGTCGGTGAGAAATAGATGACATCTTCGGGAAGTTTCTTTTCTGGAGCAACTAAATTTCACTTTTTGAACACTGATCGTTACTTGTTAGTGTAGTGTATGATAGCAGAGCTTTATTTTGCAGTTTTCGTATAGTTTCCTGCTCTCCCTGTATTTAATGGTGGAGGACTTGACGAAATGGAAACGGAAATGTAAGTTTTTTGGGGAAAATAAAGAGGAAGGGTAGCAATTGTCTTTTTGAAAACAAGCTACTAGATGCCCATAATGCAAACTAGCTGATGACGTACCATAATGCGCGTCGTAGGCATGATTCGGTCACAAAATCGAATTGAATCGAATCGAACCAGAAACACCACCACCAGCGATTTTAGAATTAAAACTAGATTAATTGATCGGTTCTAGAACCAATTATGGAATCACCGATTTCATGGTTCTTAGACAGCTCTTTAGCGTAGAACAAGTGAAAATGGCTTTTCTACCTGATTCTAATGAAAAAAAAATAAATATATATCTATAATTATTAATATTTAAATTATTTCATATAAATAGTAAAATTTATTACCTATTCATAATATTTCATATGTTATTATCAACAATACAAATAAATACAACTTAAAATTATATATAATAAGTTTGAATAAATTTCTTCTAAAAGTAGAATTTATTTTCTTAATAACGTGAGATTATTTTTTACATTGTAATTTTCTTTTTAACTTCTAGAGTATTCTATAATATCATAATACTAACTATAATTGATATTGAATGTGTTTGTATACATAAAAATGTTCATTCTAAATAAATTTTGAAAATTTTTGATTAAATAATCTAATACTTTTGGATTCAAGAATTATTTTGACTTTAAAGTTTATTTTCTTAAAAATTAAAATTTATTCTAATTTTAAAAAGAGATGGTTCTGCTTTTCCAAAATCGAAACTTGGAACCAGTGGTTTCATGAAACCGGATCAGAACCATAGGAGACGGTTTCGATTTCTCAATTTCAAGACCCAGAACTACGGTTCCAGTTTCAATTTGATTCGGTGTTAGAACCGTGATGATGTCTAAATGCATGTACAAATATAACAACTCAAAATTTGTAGAAACCTGATTGTGAAACAATAAAAACATGTAATTATACGCTGATATGTGATGTAACATTGAAGTATATTTACAAATGAAGAATTATATGAAAAGCTATAAACAAATATGTAAAGATATATTAATATTAATTTTTTTTTGTTAATGGTTTTGATAAAATTTATCGACATTTCCTAATGTTTCCTAAGCTACTAAAAAGCATGTTATGTTCCTATTGTTCTAGCCAGCCAGATTTATGGAAATTTATTAAAATGGGCAAGGTATTCTTATCTTAATTATATATAATGGAATGGTGTAATTCTCTAATTAAATAAGAGTTATTAATTAATTATACAAACCTTTAAAAATAAGTACACAATAAAAGGATATAAGAAATAAAAGAAGAGTTTTTTCTTCTTTAATATTATTGAAATATATTAAAAGATATATTTATTAAGTTATTTTTTTATATTACATATATTCTTTAATACAACATTCATTAGAAGAAATTATATGATTACCGACCTCTCAAATAAAAATTACTCAAATACTAATTATATAAAATTAATTATCAAAATACCGATGCAAAATTGCATGTTAAACAGAATTTGCACTTAAATCTTGTCTTGAAGATGTAATTCATGAAGAAATATGAATCGTCTGTTAACATGCAAAATAAGTGAATCACCTTTCTAAGATGCGATTCATCTTTAAAAATTATAAAACTCCATTTGAAAGTGCGATTCAGTACTATATGATTTTTGGTTGAATCGCATCTTTAAAAAGCATTTCATATGTAAATTTGTGAAACACCTATTTAATATATGATTTTGCATCGGTATTTGTGTAATTATTTTTATCTAATTTATATTTGTGTAATTTTTCTACAAAATTGGTAGACATGTGTTTCACCTGCATTCATTATACCCTTTATAAAAAGTAAAAAAATATTCAATACGTGTCTGCACATCAATTTGAAAATTATATATATATATATATATATTCTAAAATTACTTTTCCATAAGTAATAAATAGCTTTTTATAAAATTTGTAAAATGCAATATAATAAAACAATTAATATAATTTATACGTGTTTTCTTGAAATTTCTAAGTAGATAGGTAAAATTTAAACAATTGTCCGCATGCTAAATTATGGATATTCTAAAAAGAGTCAACAAATTTATATGGTAATCCATGCCAAATTTTAAAACTAGAAAGATAAATTAGAAATGAGGTAAATATTCTTTAGTTTGTCAACGTTATTTTGATAACCTAGGAAAATGCACGTAAAATTTATTTACCAAGATAATTATTTTTGTATTGTAAGAAAATGCACCTAAAAAAACTTATTTACCGAAATAATTCGTAAAAACTTTAAACAGAAGTGGATTAAAATGCTTTTATTCCAATTTTTTTATATTTAATATGACATTTTTATTTTATAGATGGTCGAATATAAAAAACACCATACAATTAAAGTCGTGATTTTTTTTTTCGAAAATGCGATTAAGGAAAGGACAATAGTTTAGCATTTACTATCTCAAAACTCAAATTTCTAATGCAAAAATTCTGGATTAAAATTTCAAAGCATACATGAGCATTCCCGACCCCTTTTTTTTATGTCCCCAAATTTTCATGGTTTTTCGCAATAACAGCACATTCTTAAGATTATTTTGCTTTTTTCACTGCAATATCACCAAACTTAACTACTCGATACTTTACACCATAAAATTAAAAAAAAAGTACAATCAAAGAGCACCAAATTCAGAAATCCAACATTTAACATCCCTTTTATTAAAATTCTAATTCGCTGTCAAATACCATTTTCAAATAAAATAATACTACTGGTTGACAAACCATTAATGAAATAAACATAATTAAATAAGCAACAATGGAAGGAAAAGAAAAATTATTTTGGTGAGACTAAAAGTACCACGCTATTATTTATCCTAATGGTAACAAAAGGACAACCTCAAGCATCAAAAATATCATTTTAATTTTTTTTTTGGCCAGTAAAAATATCATTTTATTTACACTCTTGCCATGTGTATGATAGTAAAAAAATAAAATAAAATTATTTTCTTAGTTACATAATTCTCCATATTTATTTATCTTATCTGTTGTACCATCAAGTTTATAGTGTGTCATTTCTCAAATAATAAATATTTCATAGTATATTGTAAATTTATCATCAAAGATTCACGATCAACAAATGAACATCAAATATGGGGAAAAACAAATAGAGGATTTGTTAAGAAGGCACTATGACATTGTTATTATCGTAATAATATGTATAAAAGAATTAAGGAAATATAGCACCCAAAATTAGGGGGGAAAAAGCCCATCACTCAATTAGTTCTATAGCTTTCACTGCTTTTACTCTCTTACTAGTCAAACACACACACACAAAAAGAAATAAAAGAGAGATTAAAAGACTAAAAGGGCTAATTAAAATTAACAATCATCATGGCAACAAATGAAAATTTTTTTCCTCTTATGCCACGGGCAAGTTTTGGAAATGTCATTTTCTTACTTTCTTACACATAACAACTGCAAACTGTATGTGTAGGCACATCATTAACATGATATTATTAAAGTAAAAAGAAGGGGTTTGGTGTTTTTAGTATTTTTATATATTATCTATACTATTAAAGTAAAATCACTCTTTTGGTGTCTTTAGTGTTTTGGCATATGGGCATAAGATATTTTTCATATCCTTAAAATCATGAAAATTAAATAGGATTTGAATACAATTAAATAAATATTGAATAGACATAGTCTTTGCCCTTTTAACATATGGGCATAAAATATTTTTGGTATCCTTGAATTCATGAAATTAAATAAGATTAGAATATAATTAAATAGGGGTTGAATAGACATACTCTTTTCTACGTAAAATATTTTTGATATCCCTGAAATCATGAAATTAAATAGGATTTAAATAGAATTAAGTAGGGGTTGAATAGACATAGTCTTTTTTTTTTTTAGCATATGGACAGAAAGTATTTTTGGTATCCCTGAAATCACCTCTGATATCATATTTATGCATGGCGATTACCCAATATCGACAAGTTACTTATGGAAAATACAATTGTAATTATGATTTATAATTAATAATTAATTTCCTAATTTCTAGGACTAATTAAGATTATCACCTTCCAACCTGTCAAAATAATATATCTATTTAATTTATATATATTGGGTTGTTTTATTTGCACACGCATTATGAGTGCATCGTCTGCTTGTTTAATTATAACAAAAATTGTGATTTTTTTTAATTAGTAACCTCTTTTTTCATAACTACTTTTTCAAAACAATAAATACTCCCTCTGAAAAGTAAAAAATTATATATTATATCTTAAATTGAATATAATTTTAATATGATAGGAGATATTATTTGCTAATTTAAAACTTTTATTAGTAAATTTCTATATATTTTCTTTGTTACTTCTCTTTATAGTCGTAAAAAATGAATTCATAGTATATTTAAATATGAATTTTTTTTCCTAACACACGCATCGTGAATGTATTGACCACTGATATATATATATATATATATATATATATATATTCGAAACACTTTTTAGCCTAGAGTTTCAGTCAGTAAACATAAAACTATAACTTCTACCAATAATGTATAGTAAATAACTAAATATACTTTTTCTTTTCTTTTTTTCATTTTACCTCAGTCATAAGGAGTTGAATGCAAACCTTACTGATAATGAATTTTATTTATCCATAAGAACCTTGAAAGCTAGTAAATATCAAATATGTATGGTTATATAAAACTGTTTTGTTAGTTTTTAGATAAAGAAGTGTTATTATAATTTGTTGTTATTTTTAAGAACGGTACTAAAGAATAACTACATGATCTATTTTTTTCTCTGTAAGATAATTATGACTGTACCAAAACCATTAGGCTCCATAATCATAAACTATCAACATGCAATTATTCTCACAATTGTATTTTGGGTGTTGAACTGAGATGGCTATTAAGCATGAAAGCATCACATTACACATGGCAAAAATATAAGTTTTTAATATAAAAAATAAATAAAAACAAGAAGATAAACATCTGGAGTCTAAAAATTGATTTACATTTTTTTGTGATTGATCATTGTATTGTTTATGTGTGACTTTAATGGGTAACGCTTGCAAATTCGAAATAGCAAGAGAACCATGTACCACCCCTTTAAGAAGCAGTTGGTGTCAAAATATATAGTAGTTAGAATGTTTTTGCCATTTCAAGTTAAGTAATTGGTGGAAGAAAGAGAGAAGAGTTAATGGATTAGTGGGGGCATTTAATTCCCCTTTTTTGTTACTGATAGGTAACGGCTGGATGGATAGTTTAAATGTATTGAATTTACCAAATGAACCATTGGGATGGGTAGTTTACATGTATTGGATTTACCAACTCTTAAGGTTGGGATGTTTTACTTAATGACAGGAAATTTAAATATAAGATTTGTGGAAGGATAAGTGATGGGATGTTATGATCAAAATTATGTGGAGTCGAATTATAATGTTTTGGCTTAACAATAATAGATATGGAAATTGCTATAAAGAATCAATACCTTTTTGTTTTTCCCCTCAAATAAAGCTTTCCACATTTATGAGAAAAAAAAAATTGATATGAAAAGGAAAATTAATCACATTTATGATGTAAAAGTTACACAGAACACTAGAATGATAATCAGTAAAAATCATATCTTCCATCCTTGATGAATGTTTTCAATTGTACCTAAAACTAAACAAAAATATAAAAGCTTAAACAAAATGTTATATTTTAAACATAAGAAATAAAAGAATCTTATAGTTGCATAACCATGACATAAAATCTTGAATGGAAAAAAAATGAAAAAAGAATTTTGCAAAATCAAAACAAAAAAATGATGAGAATTGAAGCAGCTTATGCCCAAAGAACATACCATTCCATTTTCCATTCAAGAGAAGAAAAATATAAACTATAAATCCTAAATAATTTGCATGGAATATTTGCAAGAAAAGCCGATAAAGAGAGAAAGAGGAGTAAATAAGGAAATATGGAAGATCGAAGCCTGTGAACCATATAATTTTCAAAAAAGGAGAAGAAGTGGGAAGTTGAAAGAGAACCACCAAGGTGAGCGTAATGTAAAAAAGCGACATGGATTGAAATTACATAAAGGTCCTTGACATTGTTTTGCCTCCAATAAGCAAATGATTTGATTGTTGGGTAATAAAGAAATTTTATATAAAACTGTAGTACCAAATAAACCTTTAAAAATGCAAAATTTTACTTTTAGCTCTTTTTGGAATGGAAATAAAAAGCATCATTTAATTTAAAAGGGTAAATTAAGGAAATAGATAAAAAGACACGAGAAAGCTTCTTTTGGCTTTAATAATATAGATTATTTCTTATTTATAATGTTTATTGAAAATAAATACTTAGATATGTTAAATTAAAAGAAATTACCAAAATATAATATTACTATTGTGTTTGGAAAATAAGATGTGTTAATATGATCTCATGTGCAAATCAAATACATGTATATTCTCATTAGAATGGTAATCCAATATTAGACCACATGTATAACTCCCAATATATGTGTAAAACCATATATTTATATTATAGGTGCGATTTTACAACAGGATTTTGATAATTATTTTTCTTTTACCTATATTTTGATAATTTTCTTTTATTTGTATTAGACCTGTTATCTAACCCCCCATAATGCCCATATTAAAATAAATGTAAAAATTTTATTATTAGAGATTTTAAGATCATCTATAGCATTTACTTAAATCTAAGCACGGATTTACCATCTTCAACGAAAGAATTGCTAAAATATGTATTATAAAAAGGATCAATATTGTGATATACACCTCTATTTACCTTATACACACGATGTTTTAAATTATTAATTTATAAACCAAATTAGCCGTTTAATTACTACCATTTAAATCCCATCTATTTCTGTTAATTGTCGGTATCTATATCACCGCGAGAAGCTAATCACAATGATGCACTTGTAATGGAGGATTTTATATTATATACTAATGCCAAGTTATTTGCCACATGAAAAAATAACATTCATATCATCAACACAAAGTTCAGGTACCTAGTTATATATTCTTCCAAATATCGGGTATCATTCGTAATATTTATCCCTTTGTTCTCATAAGTTGTAAGTATTAATAGTTAATGTTAAAGTGATTCAGTTTTTATGAAATGTAACAATACAAAAAAGTAATATTGAAACAAAAAGTACTGATATAAAAGCTTAAAATTTCATGAAAAGCAACAATACAAAAATGTAATTTTGTAAAGGTATAATATGAAAAATAACAACGAAGGCATAAAATGGAAAAGATACCAATGCAGAACAATAGTAAATGTAACAAAAAAGAAAAAACAATGTCAAAAGGTACAATACAAAAGCATAATAAAAAAGTGGTTTAAAACGAAAAAGTTCCTAAAATTATATACTAAAGAGTTTTATTTGGGATGATTAAGAAAGATTTGATATGGTGCATTTCAAGTATAGCCTATTGCACTAATCTACCCATCATCTATCTTTCTCAACAAGGTTTATGCAATAAAGAATGTCCTTAATAGGTCTAGGTCCAAAATGGAGCCATTAAGGTAAAATTTGCAAGAGGAACGTTAATGACATTTAAACTCTATAAATACCTAAATCTATCTTCATTTGAATCATTCTAAAAATCCAAGTACAAATCGTCATATTGCCATATTTTCATCCTAGAACTACCTTATCAAGTCTCGTGAAATTTAACACTTCACAATTCCTTCACTTGTCACATATGTGTTTGGGGTAGTTGTGATAGTTTGCTCCTCTTCTCTATACACTTCCTTTTAACCCATCCTATACGTGTCATTATACGTTACTCTTCTTAGACAATTCTATGGTTCTATCAGATAATTGATTGAACATAAAAGTTTCCTTCTCTTATTAAGTCATGCTTAATGCAATCTTCACATGACATGCTCATAACCTCCAGTGCATATGTGAAACCTATTACATAAAACCTACCTCATTTGTCATCTTTACAAGTCACTCTCTTCCCATTAAAATCAGTAATTCTTCCATAACCTTCCTACAACCCAATTACTCTACATGCACCACCACATCACTATTTCTCCCTAAAATCATTTTCTACTCACAACAAACCCTAGCTTAAATACCCTCACCACACACTCTTTATCTACTTTTTCTGAGGCACTCTCCCATCTCTTTACACATATTGCCAACTTCCTAGCCTCGTGGAGCATGCAACAAACAAGTACGAAATGACAGGATAGGCTCCTCCTAGTTTGATGCACCCCTATTTCCATCAAAGGCACATTTTGACTAGTTTTAAGGCTTTTTCAACCTCTTTGTAGATATTGCATGTGAAAATAAGGTAATTAACTATTATAACTTATGAAACATGCCTAAATTGATACTAAATAAAATTTGTGCTACTATAGACATTCTTAAGGTAGTCAACGATCAAGAAGTTAAGTACTACTTTTATTATAATCTAATTAATAGACATGATCAACATGTAAACATATGTTTCAGTTAGGACTAGGGGTGGGCATGAACCGGTTAACCAGTCAATGAACCCATTTTTTGAACTTAACCATTACATTCAGTTTTGTAAAATGCCAAACCTAAACCGGTCTAATATTAGTGGTTAACCGTCTTAACAGTTAACCATTTTTTCAGTTAATATTTTCGGTTTTTAACTATTTAGCATAATGGTTAACTAAAAGTTACGGTTAACCATATTTTCAGTTAGTCCATAAAAAACTAAATCAAAGTTACATGCTATTAAAACCTATACTATTATGAAATCAAATCCTATCTTCAAGCAAAATTCTCTTTTTGATTGTAAAATCCTAGCTAAGCTGATTTGTTGATATGCTAAAAGCTAGTGCCTAGAAGTTCCCAAAATAAATGTGTATAAACTCATAAAAAATAGTCACACTAATCAAAAAAGGAAATGAAAGTGGTCGGAGAGTGCAGAGAAATACCCTAGCCTTATATCTTTTGGAGGTATATTTACTATATGTTTCAAGAAAGATGTAGGCCTTATATCTTTTGGAGAGTCAACAATTACCTTAAATTTGCTCCAGCTCACTTGTTTAAAAAAATCCGTAAAGCTGACATTATGAGCTATTCATATGTAAAGTAAAAGAAGAAGGAAAACAAAATTTGATAGCACACAAAATATAAAAAATCTTCACTCTCCAAGAGGCATGACAGCTATAAAAGGAGAACAATATGGATACAACGATGACCAACGAAGATGACAATGACCTGTGAAGACAACGACCAACAAAGACGACGATAACCAACCAAGATGATGAGTCGATGATTAGACGAAGATGGAGATTAAAGACAAAGTTGGAAACTAGAATCAGAAAGTGATTTACCTAGAAAAAAAAAAGAATGAGGCGAAAATTGATAGTGATTTCATTAGGGTTTTGACTTTTAACACATTAGCCTTTTATTTTTTTAAAAGAAAATTAATTATATATAATATTATATAATTATAGATATTGATTAACCCTTAACCGTCAGTTTTTCATTGCTACAAGCCTAAACTGAAACCGAAAACCAAAAAAATTTAAAACCATGAACCTAAACCTAATCCAAAACTGATGGACTAGTTAAATATACTTTTTGGATTAGTTTTCGGTTTCAGTTTGGTTTCTCAGTTTAATCGGTTTTTTTACCTACTCCTAGTTGGGGCCAAGTAATGAAGTTAAGAGTAGGCTATGGACTTATGTGTATAGGCAAGAAATTGAGATAACATCTAAAGATGTATGTAGCTTGATAAATGCTCTAACTAGGGTGCTAATTTAATGACTAATTATCATGAGGGTGTATTCTATGATAGAGTATTCGATATAGCTAGTGTTCAAGAAGATATTTAGAAGTCGATGATGCCTTAAAAGCCAAAAGATGTCTCATGCTTATTGAACTCTCTACACCTTTATCTATGTTACAATTATGTTCTTAAAGCTAGTAGACACGGTGAGACTACTCTCACTAATTTATGTATTAAGCATTGATTACTGAATAAAGTGTCGATCAATTTTTGGGATGTCATAGTCCACAACTTCAAGAAAGTTACCAATGGACTAAACCAGGGTCTCTTATGCCATGGTCAACTTATCACTTTACTTCTCTAATGGAATGGAGTATGTTTTAAGTCCTTGTCAAAATCTATCTTTTCTAAGAACTATACTATGAGTTGTCTAATCAAAGGAAACTGGGAGAAATAAACCCATGGTGGATATGAGCACAAGAAACCCCTCTCTCTCATTGTTGTTATTATTGAGAAATATGAGGATGATAAGCATAAGACTGAAGACTTAGGAAAGGATGATGCAAATGATGAAAGTGGTGATACTAATTATAGTAAGGATGTTATGGAGATTGAGATTGAGAGTGAGAGAGAGCACCACAATTCATCCACTCCTTCTTGGACTCAATTAGTTGACTCCATTGCTTAGTTTCAAATTACACATGAGGACTTTAAAAGAGATGTCGCCCGATGTCTTAACACGCTTGCTGAGAATCAAAAGAAGATGTGCTTAGATGTTGATGCCTTGTTCCAACATTTTTATAGAATGCAACCATGTGGTCCACCACCTTAGCCCCTTAGATGTTTTTTTATTTAGGTTTTCATTTGTTCTTTCTTTTGGGACTTAGCTTTTGGCCATTTCTCTTATCAAGGCTATAATGCACTATTTTTAAAAGTTTTGTTAACTCTCTTGGTATTTGAACTCGTTTATCACTTTTATCATGATGGTTATATCCTTTCTTTCTTTTTTTTTTTTTTGCCAAAGAAAGATTTTATTGATAATAATAAGAACAAAGCAAAGACAAGTTATCTTGGAAAGGATTAAAGGGGTTGAGAGTTGTGATATGCTAACAATAAAGAAAATAAAGGGGAATGAGGATTCATACACTAGTAACACATGTTCATCCCCCTTTTGCTTTGAGACACAACCCAGTTGACAGAAGCATTAGCTTTTCTAGTAACTAGATTGAAACAACATGACTCAAAATTTAGAACTATACAATTTAATGTCATAGACATAAGACCTAATATCCCATTGAGAACAAGAGCCTGTCAATGCATTGTATAATACTATTGAGTCAAATTGAAGAATGATTTTCTTCCATCCTTTGCTTTTGGTTAAAAGGATCCCTTCAAGAGCAGCTTGAGCATCAATAATTTCCATGCCCTTAACCTTACTACTTCCATCCACAACTTGCTACAAGATGACTAGTTTGGTTCTTAGAAATTATTCCATATCTAGCTAGATTATTTTGTTCACATTGAGCACCATCTGTATTGATTTTGATGTAACCATCATCTAGAGGTTTCTAAATAGCCGCTAAAGACATGGATTCCTTTCCCACCTCCTACACTAGTTTACCTTTGAAAGCTACAAAATATTCAAAATGGCTCACTTTAATATCACCTATCATTGAACACAGATTGGGTTGTTTATCATTGAAAATACACTGGCATCGTTGCTATCATAAGTACTATAATTAAACAACAGCTTAGCAATGATATCATGCAATTTACATCAACAGAACACATGTCCATCAATCATCTATTAAAGCTTGTAATTTTATCTTTTCATACTCTCCATCCAAAAATCTCAAACTATACTAAATTTGTCCACTCACAACAAAGAAACATATGCTCTATCATTTCCTCCTCATTGCAAAATTTGCACAGTGGGTTCTATCTCAATTTTCTTTTAAAAATATTATAATTTGTGCTCAAAGAGTAACAAAAACATCTCCATAATAAATGTTTTAATTTGATTATACAATCAATCGACCAAATGATTTTCCCTACTTGAGGTTCAATTGATGAGGAGGATAAAGGTTTGTCTAAAACCTCAATTGGAGTGTGCTGCAACAATTTCTTATAGCTACTTCTTACATAGTATCTTCCTTACAGATCTAAATGCCATATTATTCTATCTCTATTATTAACTTGATTGAGATGAATTTTGGTTATTACATTGAATATCTCATACCTAAACCATGAATTAATTTTCTCGGCATTCCAACAACTGTTGTTTTGATGTATTAGCTCTTCTACTTTGTAAACCCGATTAACTAGGACATTCTCATCATAAGGTAGTACCTTTATCGAACCACTGTCAATTTCAAGTCTTATTTTGATCTAAGAAATCCACCACCACATTTGATCAAAAACCACCATCGACTGTCGTTGTTAGAGCTCGAACCACTGTCCTCTGCCACTTTCGAGTTGAAGCACCATCATCAATACATTCCCCACCTCTCATTTGTTCTGTCCGACACATCCTTCATCATAAACAATGCCCCAGTTGCCACCAAAAGTCACCGCCGATCATCCCTTGCGTAACCTGATGCAACCCCAAATCCGACCCAAATATGGATCCAAACCCATATCCGACCCGCACCCTTACTCCAGATCTGACCTAGGTGAGTTTATAATAATAATAATAATAATAATAATAATAATAATAATAATAAATAATAATAATATTATTATTATTATTATTATTATTATTATTATTATACATAAGAAAAAAATAAATAAAAATAAAGAAAATTTTCTTTTGGTGTATATATATAAGAAAAAAATAATAATAATAAAGGTTTTTTTTCCTTTTAAAAAATGGTTTATATAGATATAGAAATATAAGTCTTTCTTTGATGTAATTTTTTAAATAAAATAAAAAATATAAAAAAATGTCTTTTGACACATAGAAAAATTTATTTTCTAAAAAAAATAATAAAAAAATCAACTTGATAGTATGAATAGCATACATAAAATCTATTCTTTTACAGAAAAAATATAAAAACCTAAAATGAAAAGAGTTCAAAAAGTTAAAAAGAATCAATAAATTAAACTTCTTAGAAAAAGAACTACGTATTGTTTGATCTTGATTAGCGGATACGTAGGCACCTCTGAGGCGACATAAAAAGTAAAATAAAAACATTTTTTGGATTATTTTTTTTATTTGAATTAATACATTGTTCATTATAAATATTGTAAGCTTTCATGATAAATTGTAAATATCAATGTTATTTGTATTTATTTGTAATTATTAATGTGAATAATGATCATTTTTTTTTATTATTTGTGGGCATTATAATTTGTAAATATATTTTTTCATTAGTAGATCTTTGAGCATCAAAAGGATAAATTTTAAATTATGAATTTTAAGTGGTAACCATATGGTTTTGATATGTTAGCCCCTGAATCCAAAATTTCTGGTTTATAAAGTTTGGTTTCTAAATCAAATTTTTTATAGACTAGTAGTTAAGTTAAGAATAACCAACCCATTAATCCAAACTTATAAACTTTTCCCGATTCCAATCAGGTGGCGACTCTAAAACATTTTTTTTTCAAAAATTAAAATTTCTTTTAATTCTCAATAGAGGATTCGTATTAAATGGGTTCGTGTTTAATACAGATCGAATTAAAAGAAATTAAGCTAGAAAATGACAAAATTCAAGCTCGACAACCCCCTTTACATTTAGGCAATTGAAGATCACTCCATTTTTCCCAGTATATTTTCTTATTGTCTTTCTCACCACCCTACTAAAATCAGCTGATCATACTTGATACCTCTATACAATACTTCTTAGGAAATTTAAAGACCATCATGGAATATGTAGGTAAGGCATAAGCAACCAATTTTATTAAAGTTTGCTCACCACCATATGATAGTAATGCACTTTTCCATTCTTGCAATTTCTGTGCAATTATCTCCTTGACTGATGTAAGGGTAGAAATATTTGATCTCCCCCAAACAGTGGGATACCAAAATATTTACCCAGATCATTTGTTGCAATGATAATCACGATGTCACATAATTCAATTTTAATCACATCATTCACATTGTGACCAAAAAAGATGCTTGACTTTTGAAGATTGATTGCTTGACTTGAGGTATTACAATATTTATCTAATAAACTTTTTAGGACACTTAAATTTGCCTTGTCTGCTTCAACAAAAAAAGAGAGAATCAACTGTAAATAAAAAATGAGTACATTCAGGAGTGGCTCTCTTAATTTTGATTCCTTTAAAACACATACTATTAATATTATTTATTATCATTTAGGATAAGAAATTGGATACCAAAAGAAATAAGTAAGGGGATAAAGGATCCCCTTGTCTAATTACTCTAGTAGGATATACCTTCCCTATCCTTTTTTTTGTTCAAAACTAAATTATGAGAAACAATCTTAACACATCACATAATCCAATTAATCCATAGATCATAAAACCCCAATTTCTTGAGAACCTTTTCCAAAAACAACCAAACTACCTTATCACACACCATTGGCATATCTATTTTGATTGCACAAAAGGACTTTTTTGCACTCTCTTAATTTTAAGAAAATGGAAAATTTCATGAGCTATTACTGCACTATCTTGGATTAAATGACTTAAGATAAAAGCAATCTGAAAGGGACTAATAATTGAGAAAAAGTTTTAAATGATTAGCTATGATCCTAGACAAAATTTTAAAGGAGAAGTTAAAAAGGCTTATAGTGCCTAAAGTGGCCTAGATTCTGTGGACTGCTATTCCTAGGGACTAAAATGAGGTTGTTTCATTAGGACAGGAAATGAATATACCTGTATTGAAGAAATGGCAAATAGGGTCAACTAACATTCAAATAAGACGGAAAAAAATGATCAATTGAATCCATCGGCTCTTAAGGCTTTTTCTTCTCCGAGCTCAAAAGCTACAGATCTCACTTCTTCCTCAGATAATTGGCACGTGAGTGCCTCATTGATGCCAATATAGATGATGTATGGAAGCTGCTCAATTACTTCATCTAATGTATCAAGGGAATATGTTGTGTAGACATTCTGGAAATAGTTTAGGAATTCCTCTTCCCTTCTCCTTTCATTATCAATCCAAGTTCCATTCTCAACCTTGATTCTCTTAATTTTATTCCTAGCTCTGTGATTTGGAGTTGTGCGATGAAAAAGTTTGTATTTCCATCATCTTGAGTCAAACAATTCACCTTTGCCATTTGTTTCCAGTACATCTCCTCATTCCTCAATGCCTCTTCAAGTGCTAATAGTAACTTATTTTCTTCAGCATCATCATGGAGTTCAACTTTCATATTTTGTATTTCTGCTAGGGAATGATGTAATTTCATTTATCAATTTAATGAAATTTGGAACATTCATTTTATTCGATTAGATGACATATGTACAATTTTGGCCTCCTCCTTAAAGCTATAAAATCCTGTTGGTTTTTGTTTATTTTCTAGATTTTTTCAACAATTTCATTACAACTAACATATTTGGTCCATAACAAGTAAAATTTGAACAATCTTGGAGTTTTTGATTCACCTTTGCTTAGTGAAAAAATTAGGGCTGAATGATTTAAACCCAATGCAGGAAGAACCAAAATCGAAGAATTTTGCCAAATTGTTAACCATTGTTCATTTATGAAACCCTGATCTAGCCTTTCTTTAACTTATTTAGTACCTTTTAAGTGATCACTCTAGGTAAAACATTGACCTTGATGCCTCTACTCAATGAGATTAGCCCTAAAAATTATGTTGTTGAAAAACTCAATTTGTTGCCGTGGCCTCATTTTACCAATAAACTTTTCCTCTTGACAATGAATTTCATTCTAGTCTCCCATACACAACCATGGTGTATGCACATTCTTCAAAAGATTAATCATGTAATCCTAAAAACATAGCCATCATCCAAAATGGAGGATCAGGCCCCAATGACATTAGTACAACACGATCAAAATCACCATCTTCTATTTCAATGTCTATCAAATTGGAATTACTGCATAAAACATTAACTTTCAAATCATTCATCCACCATAATGCCAGACCTCTTGAGAGACTTACCAGCTCTACATACATAGCTTCCAAAAAGTAGGCTTGTCTTCTTAATGGTTCAATGTTATTGCTGAGATTTTTCATTTCCACTAAGAAAACAAGTTTGGGTTGAAATTTGTGAATTGCCCTCCTAAGGGTTTTAATTGCCTAGGATTGACCCAATCCCTGATAGTTCTAGCATAATATACTCACTACTCTCGTGTGGTTGCTTCTGGTCAACCAATACAACCATTATCATAGTCGGCAACAACCACTTCCTTACTCAAATCTAAGACAACTTTTTCGAAAGAGATTTTTCTTTTTGAGTTTCTTAGTTGAGTTGTGTGTGTTTGGTCGCCTGCTCACTGTTTTACCCTTAAAGTATTTGACAAAAACTTCCCCTTCTATTACCTCCTTCAACCTTTTTGTAATCGCAGCATGAGAGTCTTCTGGAGGAGAATCGCCTTTATTTCTTTTAAGAGAAAGAGCAATTAGATCCTTAGCCGTAGGAGAAACATTAGGTATAGTGTTTGGGGGTGAGTGGGGATTTGAAGAGCATGAAAGATAGCCTTCTTTACTAAAGAGAGTGATTTCTCTGGTTGTTGGGTTTGGGTTAATTGGGTTGATACTAGTGAGGAGGGAGCAAGGAGAAGGATAATGCGTTTAGATAAAGAAGAAGAAGAGATAAGGAAAGTTTGATGAGAAAGAAAATAAAGTAGTTGTAACATAGGAGGTGGAGGATCATTGCCAGGATTGTATGTTATTAATCTGAATGGGAAGTGAGAGCTCGTTAGAGGAAGGTTCAAAGGGGGATTTGGTAGTGGGGTGGAAGACTTTAAGCTATGGGAATTTGGGTAATATGGCTCTTCTATAATTGGCTTAGATGAATTAGAAATAAAGGCCCTTTGTATATTTGGGCTTGGAAAGGTAGAACTCCTCCAGTAACCTCCTTCACAACTTCATATCCGTGTGATGATTGGTGGTGATTCAACACCTTAGGAGTGAAGGAATATTATTGCAAGAGATTGCCTTATTCATTGCATTACTTTCATGCACAGATCTCTTTTCTAAGTTTCCCTCATCTTTCCTAATATGTACCGTCCCCACTTTTCCAATTGATCATCGTCAAATTTTCTAGCAAGCAAAGCTCTCAACTAGCTATTAAAATTCTTTGTGGACAAAGAATTCTTGATGGTGCTGATGGAATCTGCATGTCCTAATAAGTGACCATAATCATAGCAAAAATCTACCAGATGTTTATAACGGAATTTCACCCATGCTGTATTTCCCCTTAAATATTTGACCTGTCTTCTTGATTTCAAAAGATTGTAAACATTCAAAGAAACTTTAACTTAAAGAAAATCTCTTTTCACAATATAACAATCTTCTAGTTCCATTACTCCGCCTAAGCATGAGGCCAATTTTCTAGCATTATCATTTGTCATTATTCTTAAAGGAAGTCCATTTATTTGTAACAAAAAATTGACATTTGTAAAGGTAACATCTTCAATTTGGTGATGTTTATCCCATTTGTGCAAAATGATGGGATTACCCATAATGTTGCTCTTTAAAAGAGTAGAGTAGGATGCCATTTTCCACAAAAGCGATACTTGAAAGCCCCATTCCAAACCATGCTTTCCTTAGTATATTCAGGACTACTATCCTATTTGGATTTTTCATCAAGTAGGTTTTTCCAGGCATGTAAAATTCATCGATTGATCTTGAGGATTCCAAAGTGATAACAGCTAGATCATTTTCATAAGTCTCATTGAGGGTGGTAGGGTTCTATGACGAAGAAGCCATGTCACCACCAGATCTATAAATAATAGGGACAAATAGAGAAATAATTAGATGAAAAGAAAACAAGATAAAATTTATAAGAAGTTGATGAAAGGATGGAGATGAAACACCTATAGAAGAAAAGGACAAAGAAAGAAGTAAAATTTTAGATGATATTGAAAAAAAGATGATATAGAGATGATGTATAGTAAAATCCACTATAAGAATAAAGAAAAGGCAAAAAATTCCAAAGATAATGAGAATCAAAGATTGCTAGAGATCATAATTGTTGACTTTAGCAACAATGTAGGAATGTCCCATGAAAAGGTAAAAGACTCACAGAGCGAGATATTATCCGAGAGAGAATTCTCCTAGAGAGGCCCTTATAAAATGTCCACTATTAATTATGCCAATAGTTCAACTATCCTTTAATGTTTCCTTCTTGGTTTTATTTTTTGTAACTCATATATATTGTTTTCCTTATTAGTTGACATGTTAGGTTGCGAAAGAAATTGTTGGAAAGTTGATTGGCTATTGGCTATAGTGGTTGGCTGTAATTGTTTGTTTGCCTTCTATTAATGTGCTAGGACTTCTATTTAGCTAGTTTTGACTTATTTATGTTATATGTCTTTATGACGTATACCTCAATTTAAGCAAAAACTCTGTCGAATTTTCTACTTAATCTCCTTTCTCTCTTCTTCATTTGAGACTCAACATGTCATTTTGAAAAAGCTAAAGAGGAAGAAGAAATTGAGTCATCAAAACACTCAATTATTATACATTTAGTCTTGGATAACACTTTATTTTAATTAAGCATCAAATTTCTCGAACTTCATTGGAAAATCTTTTTAAAAGTCATATGCTTAATTGTGAGAGAGAACTCAATGTAGGGAAAGAAATAAATATAATGTTTATCCTCAGGAAAAATGGGGATCGAAAGGTTCATACTACATTTTGATGAGAAAAACATTACATAATTAACATTTCACTTGAGGACATAGTTGCACTTAACCAAAGAAATCTTAACTTTGCTTGAA
This sequence comes from Combretum micranthum, assembly GCA_024138025.1. Lineage (NCBI taxonomy): Eukaryota > Viridiplantae > Streptophyta > Magnoliopsida > Myrtales > Combretaceae > Combretum > Combretum micranthum. Next base: position 1,038,691 of record JAMXBD010000175.1, read on the forward strand.
ATGCAACTTAAAGATTCAAAACAATTTTTTTTTTCAATCTCTTATGCTTATGTGTTTCTTAGAATTCAAATGTATAAGAAATGTTTTATGTTTATCAAAGCTTGGAAATCTATTGCATTATAGCTAGTGTCCAAGCGCTAGCCTGATTAGATAAACCTAATCATGTATTGATCAAGGTCTGTACCAAGGCATTTGTATGCTATAACATATGGTTTAGACTCCCCTTTCATCATATATGATTAGAATGCAATCGATAATGTGACAATAGCTTAGCGGTTAGATGATAGAACTTGGCATCTTGACAGTAGACACTTCTAGTTTTTGCCTAATGCTTCTAGCCTTGTAAATGGTCTTTAGAGTTTGGACGCCAATGCATGGCATTCAAGTGGTATATGCTTTTCTCTTTTCTTGTTTCCAGGCATGGTGCAGATGTTAGGAGAATGAAGTGAGGACGATTGGTGGTCGGTGTTTTAAAAACATTAAGGACAAAACATGAAGTTGAAGTCTTTCAAAAATTTATAAATTGTATACTAATAAGTTTTGTTCAACTTTGGTTGCAATCACCAATATAGGCAAGCACACCTACTGAAGTAGCATATAAAATATTAGATCGTATTTCTTAGGGATCTTTAGCATCTATTTTACTCACTTCTAATTTATTTTACTTACTTCTAATCTATTATTTAGCCAAAGAAAAACTTAGTACAACATTATGAACAACAAGAAGTTAGGGTTAAAACTAATTATAAACACGTTTTTCATGGCAAAAACTAAAAGTTAAGCTTATTCATATAAGAAGAGCTTTAGGTTTGCTTCTTTAAGTTCTTATCATGTAATTTCTTAACAAACTTAATGAGTTGTTTGCTGGGTATACTTGTACTGTTAGATTTACTAAGACAAGTTTAATCGTCTCTCAAGGTAAAGAACTCTAATTCTAAGCCAAACCACCATAACCTCTTCCAAGCTATTAGCAACCTAGACCCACATAAAGATTAATAATCTCTTGATCAAAACCTATTTTTAATGAATTTAAAACCAAGTAACATAAAGTTTCATTACCTATATCTCTAAGTGGTTATGAGCAGCTTCATTAACAACCTGGATCTATCTAAAAGAACGGTTTCTCAATTTGTTCAATTAAAATCAGACTCGATTCTATATAATGCACTCAAATAAACTCACGAGTTAAGGTTCAAGCTACTAAATATAAGTACTTAGATAATATTTGTTAAAAACACATTGAAATCACATGAATCGAGTCTTGTATTCACAAACTGTAAGTTAAAATGATTATTTCTCCATGGATATGAACATTAAACATAGATTCAAGAGGAATAATATGAAATAAAGATATAAGTTATTGATTAAGCATAATGTCTTGTAAGAACAAACGTCTGGTTAAAAATATATTTACCTAGAAAACTTGAATCTCTCGCAAGAAGAAAGGTTTCTCTCACTAAAAATTCTCTTACTACTCTATTATTTTAGGAGTTGCTAAATATAGTACAGCATATGTTTTGTAAGCTTTGTATACCGTTATTTATAAATGGTAGGCACAAAAAATCATTAAGATATTATTCACTAACATGGCAGATTCTTTTTAATAGAATTCGTCCATATCTCCACGGGCTTTGTTTTAGGGCAGCATGTGGTGACAACCAAGACATGATCACTTTTTGTGGCTTAGATCATGGCTTCGAAGGTTGGTGCGATATAAGCTATGTCTTTTTAATCAGAGTTGTGATTTGTCTTTAGTTTGTGTCACGGGTATAACTGCAGGCACGACTTTTGGGTGTGATTAGAGTTGTATCATGAACCACAAGACTTGGTTATCTTAATGCAAACTGCGATGCATGCCAAGGGCGTAGTTAAAGGCACAATCTAGACTTTTGCCTTATTTTGTCTTGTTTTCTTGCCTTCTGTTGGAATCTTTGGCAGCCGCGGTCAAGTTTATCTTAAATTGTTTTTGTTGTTTTGCTCCAATCTTAATTCAAATCATTTTATTTATTCTTTTTATGATCTTTGGAGCTGAAAAACAACATTTTCACAATAAAACCACAAAATCATGGGAATTTATCTAAAAATGGATCAGATAAGACATAAATTCCTATGAATGGAATAGAGTAAAAATAACTTATCGATGATGCAATTCACCAAAAGGCATTTGACCAGTACAATGAGGTAACTATCTGTTATGACATTAAATACAGGGCATTTTAAGGGGATGTTTACCAACTATAATTTGGTTTTTGTAGCTATTGATACCCAAAATTTTGTAGATTTGATGAACTTTTGAGAGCCATTATTTGCAAAGAAACAAAGCGCACTAATCTTTATAATTTTTCTTGTTCATTATTTTGCAAAGTATCTTTAAGAGAGAAATCAAAGCGGTGCTCTTGTGTTGTGTGTGTACTTGCTTTGTAAAAAGAGCACTACATTTGTGAGCTTATTATAATTAAGAACATAAAACTTGTGCAATTCCTTATGAGCACTTTTATTTTGTCAATAAATAAAAGTGGTGCAAAGTCATCTGTTAGAGGCATGTTGTGTCCATAGAGAGCAAAGGGTGCTGGGTGGTCAAGCTCCATGTTATATCCAGCCTTGAATTCTCTTTTCTTATCTTTTTTACATTTTAACACTTTATTATTTTTGTTTCTCTTATTTTCATTGCAATTAATTTGCAAAATTGTAATTACTTTTAAAAGAACGATTAAAATTTGGTGCTAAACTCAATTCACTCCCCTTCTTAAGTTTTGTTCACTTGAATTTCAATTTCTATGCTCTATGTTACACTTTAAACGTCTAATATTATTCATGATTTCATATTGTTTACTCAATAATTTTTTGTACACTCTATAAAATTATTAGTAACCTTTTATACTTTTATTATCACAAAAACCTACTTATCTAGAACTTAACATTCAAAATATGATTTTCATGAATAGGTTATATGATGAATCCATATTTTGTAGGAATCGCTTCAAGATGGGTGGTCGTCTAGATTTCCCTATGCCAAAGGGACTTATAACAAATTATATGTTATGGTAAGGAAACCTTATACCTATCTTATGACATTGCACTTGTGGATTAAGAGTGGGAAATCTATAATGGGTAAGGGATAAAAGAAATCTGATAATAAACATATAATTGGAAGTTAAAAAAAAAATAAACGAAAAACAAGGGAGAAACTAGATTTATACAAGATTGTTGACTCAAAGATCAAAACTTGACAATGGATATAAGATAATGATAAAAAATTATTTATAAATTTGATAGAATTTGGGTCAATGAATGTATTAGGTTATAAAAGAGTAGCGATTGGATTCCTATAGAAAATTTGATAAAAATATTTTAAAGAACATGTTGGATCAATTTCAGAAGGACCCTCACTGATCTACATTGAGGTTCAAGGATTGATGAAGCAACCGAGCCAAGTTAACCAACTCCCTTGTTTGATTGCCAATAGTTGATCACGGTTCGATTGTCTTCGTAGTTGATAAATCGATCACCTATGGATGCACATAATTTCAATTAAAGTTTAAAATTTGGAAAATTAGTTATAAATAGAAATTTTACTACAGAAAAATGGATTTTAAGTGATGTGGTTTTCTAAAAATATGTCTTGATAAGATTTAGAATTTCAATTTTTGGAGACATCAGTTACATGACTACCATTATTTGTTGATTATGTAAGCTAAGATTAATATTATTGGGGTCAATTTCATTCGTAGTACCTAAACTTTCTTGTTTGTAACAATATTGTATCTAAAGAAAATTTTGTATTAGAAAAGTACCTGAATTTTTTAGAAGTTTCACTTAAAGTATCTATGGATTGAATCCGTGTATTTTTTCCATCAAAACGCTGACGTGGTAAGAAAAATGATTAAAAAATTATTATTTTCAAGTTTGGCATTTTTAATTTTTAATTTTTTAACTTTCCCTTCTCTCTCCTCTCCCTTTGTCCTCCTTCTTCTCCTCCAAACGAATGAACTCCATTAATGGAGCTCTCTTCAATCTCTGTACCAACCGCCAACAGCCACCATCCCAACACCCCATATCAAGCTGACTATACTAGGATGCTTAGGCAAATGCTTCATCATCTCCACTTCTCCATCCCCATTTCAATTTCTCTCTCTTTTCCCAATTAAGAATATAACTTCATTATTAAAACCTCTTTACCTTTTTCACTTCCCTTTCAATTAACTTGAAATTAGGTTAATTTCATAACTAAAGACCAAAGTTTTGCTCGAATTCGGATTTGGGTATCTTCAAAGATCATGAAATCTGCAACCCAATTTAGAATGATTAGAGTTTTAGTTTAATTTCAAATCTAGGTTTTGCTCCAGGTCTTTGAATTTTGATTAAGAAATCTAAAAGATCAAGTCTCTAACTGTAAACCCCTAAAATTTTGGAATCGGTTTAGCATAAAACCCTAACCGGAAGTCAAACAAAACCTTAAAGGTCAACAAAACCCTAGTTTACCGTATTAATCTAAATCCGGCATTGCCGTTTTCTTTGGCCCGGAAAAACGAAGTTGGGTTAAGTAGCTCAAATAGCTCGTAATAACCATAGGTTTTATAAAAGTTTCAGTTTTGCGAAATTCGGATGTCCTTCAAACCCGATCGGACACAGTTCTCGAAAAACGTGTTCGGAAGCCCGGACTAGTAAAAATATTCCGAATATACCGTTAGACTCGTAAAAATATAAGTCTTCCAAAAATATCAATTTCATAATTTTTCGGTAAGTAAAAATAACAGATATAGCTATTATACGCGTATTTTCTTACTACCGGTACTTTAATTGTCATATCTACTTTACATTACACTATTCATTACTATTCTACACTATTCTTTTATCTCTACTTTTTCTTACACCTACTCTTACACTCTACATAACCTATAATCTTAACTTTTTACCTTTCCCATAACTTTATATCACATCTACCTTACTTATTACATCTTTTATTTAACAAAATACAAAAATTAAATCACTCCCTCTCTCCTCTCCAAATGTGGCCGGCACCTCTCTCTCTCTTCCCTCTCCATTTGTTTTAATTTTGCATTTATTTTATTCATCCAAAAATCACTCCCCATTTTCCTATAAATACCCCCCCCTCTTTCACTTCTTTCACACCACTTCTACACTAAAATTACTCTCTCAAAATCTCTCTAGAATTTCTCTCCAAGAAGTTTCTTTTTAGGCATCTCCTTTAGGTAAAAGTTCTTCAAGAAGTCTCCATGTTCATTACTTAGTATGAGCTTAGTGTATGTTTTCTAAAACCATGAAGGTTAAGAAAGCAACATTAGATTCATACTTTGTTTTTGTTCATAATATCAATTTCTTTATGTTCCTTTATGTTCCTTATATTTCCTTTATGTTCTTTATATTTCTTTTATGTTCATAATTATCTACTATATCTAAATAACTATATACATATTCTTTAGGGCATATAAGCTCATAATCTTGCAATTTATTTACCTTCCATGCAATTTATTTATTTCAAGTTGTTTATAAGACTAGTCTCTAGTCTTAGACTTGTCCTAATCAAGTCAAAACAAGTTTTTCTTCTTCCATTTTATTTCTTTATGGGACTAGTTTATTTCTTAATCCCGGGAGCCTTGAAAAAGCTAAGACTCCAATACTTGATTTTATTATTTATGCTTTATGTTACTTTGTTTATTATTATTCTCATAATCATGTTCATTTAGATTGTTGTCCAAAAGTTTTTTCTAAAGAAAAAATAAAAGAAGGCTTTTTGTCACTTAGGAATAAGTTTATGTAAAGTATAAAATCAACACAAAACAAACTCATTTCTTTTCATGTTACCAAAAAGAGAACTCACAATAATTTTATAAACTACTTTTGCTTTACAAAGATACTTATTATTTCCACCTTGTTTTTCAAAAGGAGATGTTTTTGTTAAAATGGTTCTTTTCATAAGAAAGAAAATAAGATGATGACTTAGGAAATTTCTAAGTAAAGACCTTTGCAAACTAAATAGGCAAAGAAAATTTATGGTTTGAAAAGAATAAAATTTTCACTTTTCAAAGTTACAAGAAAAAGTTAATAAGATTATAGAAATTAGTTTTTCTACAAAAAGTCCTTAATTGTTCCACTTTGTTTTATAAGGAAACAAATTTTCATGCATGAGTAATTGTTTTTGAAATGAGACATGAGAAAAAGAATGAGAAATGTCAAGTAAAGATTTTTGCAAAACAAATGAACAAAAAGAATTTACACAAGAAAATAAGAAAACATATTTTATTATAATGTAACTTAGAAAGTAGAAAATTTTATTTTCAAAAGTCACTTAGAAAAAGATAAATAAAATCAACATAAAACATTTTTAGAAAACAAAATAAACAAGGTATTCATTTCAAAGAAATTCACAAAAACAATTTCCGAAAAGCTTCAAACCGACATTGTTTTACTTAAGAAAAATAATTTGGACAAAAGACACTTGAGCATGCTTAAATATGAGTTATATAGTTATAAAAAGAGAATTTTTCAACTATATAGATAACTAAGTATTTATCAAACAAATTTTGATTTCTTGAACCAAAGTTGTTTTTACTTGAAAATCCGTGGTGAATTTTGTCACCAGTTTTTCGGAGCCTATGGCTTTGTTTGTGGGAAATAATTTTAGAAATGGGTAGATCTTTTCGAGTAGATAGAAATCGGTATATTATATGCGCGATTCCGAGTTAAAATGACCAAGTTATGGCCATTTTAAGTTGGAACATCTTCCATACGAACTTTAACGTTCTTTGACATTGTTTTGTCAAAATTCAAGAAGATCTTCAAGAAAAACTCATTATGGGTATTTTCTTTGGTTAGGTGACCCCGAGGAAGGATTTCTTCACCCCGAGAACTATTACGATTTAGTGGAGTGTGTGAACGACTCATCCGCTTAGAGGAATAGACGACAATGGCATCGTGAGTTTATTTCCATTAAATGCTACACTTGTTGTGCTTGTAAATTAGTTGCACTAGAGTTAAGAAAAGATAAACCGATATGCATGTAAAATAATTCCTTGAAAGGATTCTAAGAATATCGAAGCCCGAATTGTTCTAAGTGATTGTTTTAGTTAATATTGATTTGTGTGAAATTCCTTGATCACCATAAAGTTGAAAATAATTATGTATGACTTTATAAATTAATGAACTCATGCATACCACGAAGTGAGTCACATTACATGGTTGGGATATTATCCTTGGGTGAGAAGGATAGTAGGCTCATGTCGAAAGCAACACTTGGCGGAAGATCCGAAAGCGATTGCTTGGCGGCTTAATGGAATATGCTCGTTAATGGAATCGGCGGTTGATCCGAAAGCAAGGTCAAATCAAGTAGGTTCGGAATACTTGGCGATGAGTGCTCGCAAGTATAAAAGTTTTTATTGAATGCTTGGCGATGTGTGCTCGCAAGCTTAAATTTTCTATCATCAAATCTACTTGTTTTGAGTATCACCAAACCCCGAATGGAGGGGTAAATCCATTCAACATATAGTTCCCGGAAAGCTATATGATTGTTTGCCCACGTGTTTGATGCATTACATATGTGTGATTAACCAACTTGTTTGAATCTTGTTACAAGAAGTTATTTATGGAAATAGTTCTCACTAAGCCTATTAGCTTATACCCCGATAGCTACCTTTTGCAGTTCCCGTACTTATGGCTAAGGCCACGTGGACCATGTGGGCAGGTAATCCCTTTTGAATATTAGAACTCTAGATAAAGTATATCATAGTATTAGCATGCAATTATTTATATAATAGCTTAGAAATTTAGGGAATTGTTCCTAAGTATGCACAGTCTTTGCTATGAACAAATCTTTATTGTGAATCCTCTTTTCTTAATATGTTTTTATATCTCCTTAAGCTTCATCATTCCATATATGGTCCTCTAAAATTGTGAAAGTAAGCCTTACACTTGATATAAAAGCTTTTGGAAATGACTAAGGTTGTTATACTTAAGCTTTAATATTGAGTGTGGCGGACTGTCACGTTTAGGGTACCCGTTGGGGCGTGACACTAACTGATGGGCATAGTTATCAAAATCATGAGTCAAACATACATTTCTACAAGTTTATGAATTTATATGTTTTTTCTTAATTAAAATAGATGCAAAATTGATTAGATGCAAATTTTAGATCGAATTATGAAATTAGTTATACGATTCTACACATTTATGCTTTTACCAGTTTTGTATAATTTTGTATGATTCTACCGATTTTATACATTTCAGTGAATAGTAAAATCACGATTTTGACAAACCATGATGATGGTTAATATTGTCTATTTTAAAGGACCCAATAGGCTATGAAATCAAGCTTCTTTATGAGTAGGTATTGTCTTCTTTAAGTCGCAAGTGTAAGCTCTAGCTTTAGTTCGATGGCTAAATTGTTCAAAAGCTAATATTATGATTATTTAACTTTCTTGTAACTTGTTGGTTTATTTAATGGTGTTCAAGTCGCAGTAAGGATAGCCACTTGATATGCTTAAGGTCGGAATCCACTAGATAATCAGTTCCAATAATAAGAACGTTGAACGCACGAATCCTATTCTTGAATCAAATAGCAAGATAAACCTTAAACTCTTACCTGGATATGACGTACTAGCAAGAGAATAGTTCTAGCATGGTCTTTGCTGATATTATGCACAACAAATTCCAATGCCATCACTCGCTACAATCTAATGGATTGATAAGAGTATAGAAAATAGAGAGAAAAGACTCCTATTAGGTTTTAAACCACCAAAAATTGTCCAAGTTCTCATCACAAAGGATATTTATAGTAGTTCAAAAAAAAAAAGGAAAAACACCTATCGAAATTAAGAAATATAAAATAAAAGACAAATTAACTAATAAAGTTGCATTCCTTGAAGGAAAACCATTGGCTTGAGAGGAACACTGCTGGCCTTGAAAGAAAAAATTGCTATCCTTGAAAGAAAGCCGTTGGCCTTGAACCAGCTTAAAAAGAAAGCCGTCGACCTTTAACTGCTACTTCATTTGCTTCGTCTGCTGTGTTTTCTCGATGTATAGATAAATGGATTTCATTGAAACTATAACACCCATACAAGGAAAAAAAATCAACTAAGTGAACTTTGTTTGGTTCCATGTTGTCTAGAAAAATCCGTAAGACAAGATTCTATTGTCCTTTAGCTCTAGCTCTAGTAATTAGTCCTATAACCCGAGTAGCTTAATCCCATCATCTCCTCAGGCCTGTAGAAGATTTTCCCTTGAATATGATGGGTCTTCATGTGAATCCTCTAGAGTGTACGGTGAAAGATCTAAGACATTGAATGTAGCAAAAATGCCATAGTCTCCTGATAGCTCCAACCTGTAGGCATTGTTGTTTATTTTCTCTATGATCCTAAGCGGTCCGTTTGCTCTAAGAGATATTTTTTGTGACCTCTTATTAGGGAGCCGATCCTTGTTGAGATGAATCCAGACTAGATCTCCTAGATTAAATGATCTGACCTATCGATGCTTATTGCCTTGAATCATCTATTTTTCTTGAGTCTTCTTAAGATGTTCAGTTGCTTTTTGGTTAACTTTCTAGATCTACTGTGATCGCTCCTTCCTACTCAAGCTTTCTTCCTTTGCAGTTGGTTTAGCTATCAAACCCAAAGGTAGATCCGGATTGTAGCCATACACGACCTTAAAGGGAAACTTACCAGTTAAACTATGTGTCAACCTATTGTAAGTGAACTCAATAATAGGGAGACACAAGTCCCAGTCGGTAAGATTCTTGCCAACCATCACTCTAACCAAAGCTCCAAGAGTGTGGTTGATAGCCTCAGTTTGGCTGTTAATTTGTGGGTGACATGAGGTACTATACACGAGCTTGGTGCTGAGTCTCTTCTAAAGTGTCCTCCAAAAGAAATTGAGGAATTTGGTGTCTCTGTTGAAAACGACACTATAAGGAATGCTGTGTAATCTGACAATCTCTTGCACAAAAAGGTTAGCAACATAAACGACATCATCTGTTTTGTGACAGAGTATAAAATAGGTCATTCTGCTGAAGCAACTTACGACCATCATAATGGAGTCTTTGCTTCTCTGTATCCTAGGAAGACCTAAGACAAAATCTATACTAATGTCTATCCAGGGTTATGCTGATATAGGTAACGATACGTATTCACCCTAAGATTCTTTCCTCTCCTTAGCTCTTTTGCAAAAACACATCGCTCCAACACTCTATGAACATCTTTCAACATTCCCTGCCAATAAAAGTGCTCCTTTAATAACTCCAACGTCCTCTTCTCACCAAAATGTCCAAACAACCCTCCAACATGGGCTTCCTTTACCGACAATTTCTTGACAGATCTTGAAGGTATATAAAGTTTCCCCCTTTTATACAAGAATCCATCCACTATATAATATCCATCAACTACTCCCCCTCCAGAGCATCGATCAACAATCAACTTAAAATGTTTATCTATAACATATTGTTCTTTCATCAACTCAAACCCAAGCAAGTTTGATTAAAAAGGTGTAATGAGTACGTATCTATGAGATAATGCATCAACTACGACATTGGTGCTCCCCTTCTTATATTCAATGACACAGGCAAAATTTTATAGAAACTCCACCCACTTAGTTTGATGGTTAGACAATCGTTGCTGACTCTTGATATGTTTCAAGGACTCATGGTCGGTATAGATAATAAACTTCTTAGGAAAGAGATAATGCTGCCAAGTCCTTAATGCCCATACTAAGGAGTAGAACTCCTTATCATACACAGAGTAGTTTAGAGATATACTACTCGGTTTCTCCCTGAAATAGGTGATAGGTCGCCTGTCCTGAATCAATACAGCTTCGTTCCCGACATTTGATGTATCACACTCCAACTAAAATGTCTTCTCAAAGTTTGGTAGCGCTAATATTAAAGCACTAGTCAATTAGACCTTAATCTCTTCAAAGCTCGTTTGAGTTCGCTCTCCCCACACAAAGAAAACATTGTTCTTATTGTACTTGATAAGAAAATTTACAATACTATTAAAGTTTCGTACAAATCTTCTGTGAAAAAAAGCCAAGCCATGAAAGGTCCTCACATTAGCCACTGATTGTGGTGTGGGCCAATCCATTATGGCCTTGATTTTCCATCAACCCTAATACCAAAACCAGAAACTACAAAACATAGGAAAGTCACCTCTGATTGGCAGAAAGAACACTTCTTGAGATTACCATATAACCTCTGAACCCTTAACACTGAAAAGACTGCTTGCAGATGATCTATATGACTCTCAAAATTTCGACTTTATATTAATATATCAGCAAAGTAAACTAGAACAAACCTACCCAAGAAGTCCTTCAGGACATGATTCATAAGCGGCATGAAGGTGTGGGTGAGTTTATCAGGCCGAATGGTATTACCATCCACTCATACAATCCATGGCGTATCTTAAAAATGGTCTTTCATTCATCTCTTGCCCGCCTACGAATCTAGTGATAATCGGTTTTAAGGTTAACTTTAGAAAATACTTAGGCACCATTAAGTTCATCCAACATGAATAGGATGCCTGTACTTAATAGTGATTTTATTGATGGCCCTATTGTCAATGCACATATGCCATGTACTAACCTTCTTCGGCACTAGAAGTGCGAGAACAACATAAGGACTAGTACTCTCTCTAACATACTCACGATCTATCAACTCATCCACCTGTCACTTCAGTTCTTTAGCTTCTTCAGGGTTCATGCAATAGGCAGGTCTATTTAGCAGGATTGCTTCAGGCTGTAGATCAATTCCATGTTCCATACCTCTCTGTGGCGGTAATCCCTTAGGCAATTCCTTAGGGAAAACATCAACATACTCCTCAAACAAATGTTTTATAGCAAAAGATACTTGTTCTTGTCCATTAGCTTCCGACATATTTTTGACCTACAATAAATACAATGGCCTCTCATCCTAGATAGGTTGCTCAAGTTCCTTTTACCCCATAAATAAGATTTTCATCTTAATGGCCCTGTTAATTTGTCTCTGTGCCTCTTGTACCTCGGTTGGTGTTATAAGATTTAGGACAATTCTCTTACCATCCTTCTGGAACATATAGGTATTTTTAAGCCCATCATGTAATACTCTCTTTTCAGACAACCATTGCCTCCCTAGTAATATATGTGAAGCACACATAGAAAGGACGTCACATACAATTTTATCATGGTCTTCTCCCCAATGATAAATAGAACCATAGCTCTCTGAGTCACACATCGACTGCCTTACTCACTCAACCAATGTAATTTATACGGCTTAGGATGTGAAGTCGTGACCAATTTCAGTTTATCAACCAAGAAAGTAGCCACCACATTGGTGCAACTTCCTCCATCAACAATGAGAGCACAGAAGTTACCCTTAACCCTGCAAGAAATGTGGAATAGGTTATCCCTCTATTCTTCTTTACTAGAAGGAAAAGTAGTCATAACCCGACGTAGTACATTAATAGCCAAATTCTGATCATCCCCTTAGTCGCCATGCACCTCAGCATCGACATCCCCATAATACTTATTTAACACTACTGATAGATCTTCTAGTTTAGCCAACTCTTCCTTCTCACCCTCACTCTTAATCTCTATAGTAGTCATCACCCTTCAGTTTGGACACTGGGCTACTATATGTCCAAAACCTAAGCACTTGAAACATGTGATTTGGTGGGTTTTCCCACCTGATGATCCAGCCATATCCCTTTCGTTCTTGGCACCACAAACTCCTTTCCCTTTCTTAGTAAAATTCCTCTCCCTCTTAGCATCGACAACAGCTGCACTCTTATCAATAGCCTTGTTAGATCCCTCTTTATCTACTTTCTTACTATCTGAGTTGTATGATTTATTAGAGGAGCCATACTTATTAGTCACAATTCTATAATGATTAGAAGGTCTCTGCCTTTCAACTTTTGGAGCCAACTAGATGGCCTCTTCAAGTGTACTGTATCACTGCAACTCAACGATACATGTTATCTCATACTTTAAGCTTAAAACAAACCGTGCCATCATTTTCTCTGGAGGTTTAGTAGCTCCATATCGTATCATCAATGTCTTAAATTCTTGGACATACTCGTCCACAATTTTTCGTCCCTACCTTAATGTCTGAAGGCACATGAACAACTCATGCTTATAATGCTCTAGAATAAATGTCCGCCTCAAGACTCACTTCATATCTTGCTAAGTTTTGATCTCTACGTCTCCATCTCTTCTTCAACTGGTAACTACGTTTTTCCAACACAAGGTGGTGTATCTCGTGAACTCAATAGTTACTAAGCATACTCGAATATGATCATCAATGCTATAACACTACAAAAGCTCTTCAACTTTGTCCTCCCAATCAAGGTAATCGTCGGTAGATCCCCCTCCAACAAATGGGGGCATTTGTTATTTCACATATTTTAGTCCCTTAGGTGGTCGAAACTCACCGGTATGATCATACTCATCCTCAAAATTATCACCTCTCCCTTCTCGATAAGCATTGTTGTTACCTTTAATTCTCCTTCCTCTATTACTTCCTTTTACTCCTCCCTTCAGCCATCATTAATTACACCTGAGGTGGTACTTATGGGTTAACCACGGGCTGTTACACTAGTGTCATTTGATCCACTTGTGTTGCAGGGGTAGTAACGATAGTTGTTGAATCTTGTAACTGCTCATCTATTGTTCTCCTAACTCTTACAGTTTGATGTCCCTGTCCTTCTCCAATCCGACTATTGCCATCATTCCTAATTACTCCATGTACACTATAATTCGAAATGATGTCTAATCTTCTGATCCTTCAATTACCTGAGTAGTAATGTAAAAATGGTTCAATAAATCTGTTGAACACCTTGTGAGCGACTAAGACCCTAGCCTCCAAGCCTCACACAACACAATACTCTTCCGATCTCCACAAACAATACATATTGCAATGCTACACAATCACAACACAAACCTTAATTCAAACCTTGGTTGATATTATGCACAATAAGAACATCTAACGAACGAATCCAATTCTTGAACCAAACAACAAGATAAACCCTAAACTCTTAATCAGATATGATGTACCGGCAAAAGAATAGTTCTAGCACAGTCTTTGTTGATATTATGCACAATAAATTCCAATACCGTCATTCACCACAATTGAATGGATTGATAAGAGTATAGAAATTAGAGAGAAAGACTCTAATTAGGTTTTAAACTACCAAAAACTGTCCAAGTTCTCATTACAAAGGGTATTTATAGTATTTCCAAAAAAAAAAAGAAGAAGGAAAAATACCTATCAAAATTAAGAAATATAAAATAAAAGATGAATTAACTAATAAAGTCACGCTCCTTGAGGTAAACCGCCGGCTTTGAGAGGAACGTCATCAGCCCTGAAAGAAAAAACTACCAACCTTGAAAGAAAGCCGTTGGCCTTCAATTGATGCTTCATTTGCTTCATTCACTGCGTTTTCCTGGTGTATAGACAAATGGATTTCATCGAAATTATAATACCCGTACAAAGGAAAAGAATCAATTAAGCGAATTTCGTCTGGTTCCATGTTGTCCAGTAAAACTCATAATACAAGATTTTGCAGTCCTTTAGCTATGGCTCGTGTAATTGGTCCTGTAACTTGAGTAGCTTGATTCCCATCACCACTGGTGTTTTGGTTTTAGGTAGAGGAAGAGGGTAGAGAGAGAAAGTGCTATTGGGAAGAAGATTAGTTCTTTTTGGGAAGAAGATTAGTTCTTTTCTAGAAGAAGATGGAGTTTTGTTCATATTGTTGGTGGAGCTTGTGTTCCTCATGTTGGTGGCTCTTTGGTGTTAGTTAGTCTTAGTGGTTTGGTTATGGAGGTTTACGGTGCCTACTATGGTTGAGGATGACTGGTGGCGGAGATATGGGTTGAGTTTATGTGGCTATTTGACTTGGTGAAAATTGTGGTTGAGTTTATGTCCCTTCTGGGTTTGATTTGGTGCTTAAGGGGTTGCTTGTTTGGAGAAGAGAGAAGAGAAAGAGAGGAGAAGAAGGAGGAGAGAGAGAGAGAGAGAGGATTAGGATAGAGGAGGGAGAGAAGGGAAAGTAAAAAAAAAAATATGTGGATAGAAAAATTAATATTTTAATCAGGGTTTGATTGCCATGTTAGCGTTTTGATGGAAAAATGGATGGATTTTGTCTAAAGATATTTTAAGTAAAACTTTCTTATAACGAAATTTTCTTTACATGTAAATCTGTTATAAACAAAAAAGTTTAGATACCATGAATAAAACTTACCTTTATTATTGGGTTGAATAATAATTATATTAAACAATCTATAATTGTTGTTTGTATTGTGTGAAAGTATTTACAAAATCTTTAGCACTGTGGAGACTAAAATTTTTAAAGTGTTTGCTTTGGAATTTGCACTATTTCCCATTTCTTGCTTTTGTTTTGGTTCTCATTTCTTTATTTCAGTTTCTACTTTAGTTTGCCTCAATTACATCGAAAGGTATCAACGCTTGATGGTAAGTTCATTTGAGGTGCCAATGTTTTGCAAAATTCATTTAAGATATCAACATTTAGGAATAGGTTTATTAAAGGTATCAATATTTCAAGAGATTAAAAAAAGGAAACAATGTATCACAAGTGAGTTAAATGAGGTATTAATAATCAACCATTGACAAAAATTATGAAAACTTAATTGGAAATTGATACATATGTTGATACATTAAATGAACTTTACAAAATGTTAATACCTTATTCGATTTACTTTATGAAATGTTAATTCATCTTTTTAACCACTCAAAACGTCAATACCTTGAATGAACCTATCATCTAACATTGATACTTTCTAGGGTAATTTACCCAATTTAATTTTCCTCAAGATAGGTTTTGAGAAATTTTTTCCAATTGGTTGTAACATAAACAAGAGGTCTTGGAAACTTTTGTTTAGCCGAAAGTGGCAAAACCAAAAGTACTTAGGATCATTTAACACAGGATGTGACATAACTAGAGAGGTCTGAGGAAGTTTTGTGCAGTCCATAGTGGCATAGTTAAGAGGTCTAGTAATCTTCAAATCTACCATTTGTGACAGACTTTTGTTTGGTGTCAATAGGTTCATTTTCATTTTTTTGAAAATTATATGTTTGGGTTTGGTTTCACTTGGTTTTTGGTTATGCTTACAACTTTTGGTATATGTGCATGAAAATCGATGAACTTTTTATTGTCTTATTTTATTATTTGTGCCTATGCATTGGTTATTTTAAATCGTACGTGGTACTACATTGCATGTTTGTGTATGCAATGGTTAATGCCGGGTATTTTTCACTCATTGTTTATTTTTCTAGGTGTTACTTATGCAAGATCTAGGGTTGTCAATGATGATTGATATAACTAGAAAGTAATGGATCTGTAGCAAATATACTTTAGATTTAAAATAAAGTTTAAATGCTATTTCAGTTGGAGATTAAATATATAATAGAATGTGTCAAGTTATCAGTCACAGACATGGGAATATCTAAATGAATTTATCTTATTTGTGGATTTTAACAGTAATTATTAGCCTTCATGCTTCTATCGTAATAAGAAAATGCAATGAAGTTGTCATGTTTCAATCTTGAGTGTGATAGTAATTTTTCTAACCACTATAATTTAATCTCTTACAAAATCCAAATCAGTGATTCATTGTTGCCTATCCAAAAGCATAATTTAATTAATTTTAGTTAATCTTAGTCATAGATTTTCATCTATTCTAAGCTTTAGGTTTTTAATATGGTTATTAGAAATCTAAATCAAGGTTTTGGATTCTTAATTGACTTAGAAGATCAAAACAAAAGTGTTGCTTTACTCTTTTTTCTTTTTTCCTTATCATATCATTGATAAAGTAAAGGAAGCTTTTACGATCCCATTGACGAGACCGTCTAATAAACCATCTAATCATTAAAATAAATATAGTTATTAGAACATTAACTATTTTAGCAGTTTGATCACGAGATATGGATGAGTTGTTGGATACTAATAAGACTGGTCCTGTCAAAAGTAATGACGGGATGTAGAATTTTCGATAAAGTAATTTACGAAAGAGGGGATTCTTTTTACTATTGTGTAAAGAAAGGATTCCTATTTGTTTTGTCATTATTTTAATAATGATACCCTTTTGAGTTATTTGCTTTTTAAGTTACTTTAATTACTTGGGATCTGATATTTTGTATCTCTATAGACTTGTTCAAATAACTATTATATACCTTCTTTGCTGTAACTTCCATTCCACTATTCTAATTATAACTTATATTTCTTTTTGTTTTTTCAATTATACAGAGAGTTATAGTAAAATACATGAGATACCAATATCCCATTTCCTTACTAATACAATATATGGAAAAACAAATTTAGAAAATGAAGAAGTAACCGATATATATATTATAATTGAAATGGATAAAATTTGTTGTTTTCAAATTACGTTTTCATTTATATTTTTTCCATTCACAATAATATATTAGAAAAGGAAAATTCCATTATCCGGTGATATTTTCTTAATGAGATCGATGCGATCTATTTTATAATAGCTACGATTGATACACAACCGTAATATCATTGAAATATCATTTTCTAATTTGATGTTTAAATCATTAATTGGACTGATTTCTTCACCAACCAAAGAAGTTTATATTGAAAACGGTTTCTGTTGTTGTGTTAAAATGAAAAAAAAAAAAAGACAGAAAACGGTTCCTTTATTTAATAATGTAGACAATAATACTATCATTATTTTTATCTTGGTTTGCAATTGAAAGGGTTCAAATATATCGTTGTAATATAAAAGAGAACAAGAAATAGATTTTACCACAAATCAAAGACTGAATTAAAAAAAAAAAAAAAACAAAAGTGAATAGTCCATCGTATATGGTATAATTATTCTGTTAGACTTAAAAATTAGTACATGATATGTACCCAATGAAAATGATATATCTATATGAACCTAAATTAATATGGTCCGTGATATTATTACATAAGTCTAACTATGTACCTATACGGCATATAAAAACAGTATATACAATAGGGCATATTGCATAATTTATAAATTAAAATAATACTACAAGAAAAATAAGGTAACATTCAACTGCATTAAAAAAAACCAATACAAATAGTTATCCGGTATATAGTTTTAGTATATTTGTTTCGTCATTTTTCTGTTGTCTTAGTTTCATCTTTTTGTTGTTTTCAAACAACTTGTATTGATGAAAAACAAACATTTTTTCTCATAAACCGATCAAACATACCGAATACTGATATGAAATGGACATGATACACAAATACTAATGAAAAACAGATCATCCAAGAGACCCGAGCAAATTACAACATGAGAATAACATTATTTTGTCTCTTGCTTTAGTTTTAAACAAAATAAATCTTAAGTTCTTAACTAAACTATGGTTTTTTTTTTCTTGTAATATATTGTTTGCTTTGGTTTAGTTTGAAAATCTTCAAATGGAAAATTTTTAATTGGTATATGAATAATTATGAAAACTGAGCTGAACCAACACACAGACACATATATATCTATTCTTGAATTTATATAGATACAGGTCTAATGCATAAGCATTAAAATTGACTTCAATAAATATCTCAGTACAATTTCAATGAAAAAAGGAAAAGAAAAAAGAAAAAATCTCAGTACTACACTAGTGATTGGATAATCACCACCAAGGATAAAAGGGATTATACACATGACAAAAGTAAAATTTTCCCTTATTACATAAGAAGTTATCAAAAGGAATTCACATATATGGTGATTGACAAAAGGCCCAAGCGGATAATACTCTAGGTCTAGGAGACATCTAAAGGATTGAGAGGGGATTAATTTACATATTATGAACTTAATCAACTCTTTCCTAATACATTTTTTGCTAAATAAATTGCGTAAATTAAAAACATTACTACCATTGCTAGCATCACTACTGGTACCACCAACCCTAATATTGCCACTACCATCCTCGATACTAGTGGCAATAACAACATTTTTTGATGCACCTTCATCATCACTTCTACAACTTAAAGTGTGAGTATAACCTAAACACATTGGAACATTAAAGTTTAGAATCTTGGGTTTTGTTCGGTTACCTACCATATGACCTTGTGGAACTTCAACTTCTTCCTTAGTCACCACTCCCTTACCCGTACCATGATTAAGTGGGTCGGATCCTCTAATGGATCCACTCCGCTTCATATGCCAGATTGGGCTGGTCCGGCCTAAATGGATTCCGGCCCGATTAGGACTATTAGGCCATTTTCTAGACTTATTTTCACCAGTAGAGTTACTCCTAGAGCATGGGGCACTATTGACCTTTCGGGCAGAGGGAGTCCCAGTAGTTGCCGTGGACCGGGTCGGAGCATTCCCTGCGGACCTACTCCTCGAAAAGGGCCAAATATTAATATTTAGCTCCGCTGATGAGTTGATTCTATGACTTTGGCCCAGTTTTTCTCTCTTCTTCACCTTTGGTTTCTCCATATGATCTAATGATTGACCCTTCTCCACTGCCATTTTCTTCCCATTCTTCTTGAATATATCCCTTAACCGCCTTGACCTGGCGGCTGGCTCGAGTGGGGGAGGGTCCGGATCCTGGTCGTGCAGAAGCTCAGCTCCCGGGTTGAGAACCGCGATTGGGCTCGGTTCAACATCATTACCTGATGTCGGCTCCGGGTCGGGTCTGGGTTCTGGGTCGGGTATGTTAAGGGAGAGGAGGTGGAGAGGGAGGAGAACACCCCCAGAGAAGAGCTGATCAGCGGAGAGAAGATCCGGCTGACGAGAATTTGGGTTCCGGACCATGCAAAACTCGAATTCGGATGAGCTAGAGTTGGTACAATCACTGGTTTTCCTCCTTGCTCTTGCTAAACTCCTTCTCCTTCTTGCTTTTCCATAGCTTGGAGATGAAACATGGGGATGTGAAGTATCTGGTATTATACTTGGGCTATCCATTAATGTCGGATTCAGTGGAGTAATGTGGAAGGAAATTAGGAGTATGGTGTGTTTTTTTCTTGTTTATCTTGTTGTTGCTAAAGGAGGGGCATGGGCAGCTCAGAGTTGCAGAGCGATTGGTCCCTACAAAAGCTAAAATAGAGAAGGAGTGGCTATAGTAGTAACAAAACTTAGTACATAGATATAACATGCAACATTAAAAAAAAAAAAATGAAAAAGAAAAATCTAACGTTGGGATAGTGGGCGTTTAAGGACATGTCAACATCTTGTCAATAGAATTCACAGTTCTGCTTTCGTTTTTTACACATGACAAACAGAAGAATGGAGGGAGGGGTAAATCGAATTTTTTCGTTTTATTTATTTTTCCTTTGACATAATTGTTTCATATGCTGATTATGGAAAGTATGTCTTTATGTTTCTCGCTTCCTTCTTTCTTTTTTTCCTTTTCACTTTGATGTCCATATTTTGATTTTTAATTCTTTAATAATTTTTAGTTAAGTATTAAACAATATGCACGTAGAACACTCATATTGTATCAAAAAGGAGCAAAAGACCTTTTCCTTTTTATTTATTAACTCTAATATTTTAAGCTTTTTCCTTCTTTATGTTTTTTCTTTGCCCATATTCACATCTCACGTGCATTTAATTATATATATATATATATATAATATGAGTAAATGTGAAATTTAATATCTCAAACTTGCACAAAAATTTAATTTTATATTTAAACTTATATAAACATGCAATCAAACTTTTTATGACTATTTATACTATTTTCTTAACATTATTTAATAATTAATCTGTTTATTGATTTAGAAGAAATAACGTATTATTGGATTTTTACTAACTTTTTCTAACGTACTATTGATTTAGAAGAAATAATGGACTGCTTCTTCTAACATGTAGGTTCTTTATTTGATTTACTATATCTGCTATTTAATGACAGCCTTGCATCTATAACTAATTTATTCTCAATTACCATTTGAAAAAAGG
Source organism: Combretum micranthum (assembly GCA_024138025.1). Classification (NCBI taxonomy): domain Eukaryota; kingdom Viridiplantae; phylum Streptophyta; class Magnoliopsida; order Myrtales; family Combretaceae; genus Combretum; species Combretum micranthum. Next base: position 1,059,577 of record JAMXBD010000175.1, read on the forward strand.
GCAAAAAGAATTTTATATGCACAAGTCCATTCGATTTAAAGAAGAGCTATTTAATGTTAGATAGATCAACTAGTCGTTTATTAGTATTATTCCACCAAATATTGTAGGATGGTCCTAAGATCTCCAATTTTCTCTTCATTCTTGTTATAACACATAATAATTTTTTTAGAAAAAAAGAAAAGAAAAGAGACAAAAAAAGGGCCCTGAGACCATATAATTTGTAACAACTCTTTTCACTCTTAGCATAGCAAGCACACAAAGCGTATTTGAATTTATATATATATATATATATTTCTATAAATCAACAAATTCGAATTTATGTTTTGATCTTACAGATTTTGCTTTTTCTTACTTTATATACGTTTATTTGACAATGACTTTCTTCTCCTTTTCTTTTAATTTAAGTTTATTTAAATTGATAAATTTTAATAGTTGTAAAGCTAACATGCCACATCATCAATTTTTTTAAGGAAATCATATTCCAAGTGTAAGTGTGTTCCATTTTTTACCAACTTAAAATTACATCCAATCATTAATAAATTTAAATATAATTTTTGAAAAACTAAGCATAGTGTGTTCATCCTCTTTTTAACTATTTAAAAATTTTAATTTCTTATTTAAACTCTTAACTCCAATTATAAATACTTTTGGATACCATTTTCACAAAACTCATAATCCTTCCAACCTGCCGACCTCTATATAACTTGATAATTGATTCCACCGTCAAATTTTTGGCAGCTAAAGGGTCTCCGTACAATTATTATGGAACGATGATGGTTTACACCATGACATGACATGACATTTATAAAAAGTTTCCATGTAATTATAATTGCTCTCATGGAATTCATTCGATATCCAGAAAAAAAGGATATATACCAATGGCAAACCTCGTCAAGTTTCGCATCGATTGGGCGGCAGGCAAAATATGCCCCATATTGAACCATGATATATATTACCCACTGAACAACATGGTATATATCAAGGTTTTAATGCGATTTGATAAAGGACGCAATTACATGGAAGTAAGATAATGATTACAGCTGCCTTTATGTAATTGAGAGATTAAAACAAGAGTTTCATTACCTATTTATACATATAATTTTTAATCAAGTGTATAATTAATATTGGCAAATGTGGAAGGTTGCTTTCATCAAGTTTTATATCTTTCTTTTTCTCATTGGTCAAGTTTACATTTGGTATCTTAGTTATACTAACTTTTTAAGATTATTTATAATACTTGAATGAGATGATTAATTATAAAAATTAGTAAAGTTTAGATGGTTAATTATGAAATCGGATAAAATATAGATATCAAATGGATAGTTTTAATTTTCAGAAAACTATAAGCAAAAATAAATATATCAATTATTGTGTACAGTAGTCCATAGTTGTTCTAAATAGTATAAATCATTGTGCATAACAATGCCACATCCCATTAAGTTAGCATAATATGTGCTTAACTGAAAATTTTCACTTTATGCTGGCGCAAGCTTGGGTCGGCTTGACTCGATGCATGGGTTGTAATTCCAAGACATGAACAATAAGAATTAAATAAAATTTATATGGTTTAACTAAAAGAAATTTAGATATTATGCATTACCTATATGAATAGATAATGTGGGTGAATAATTATTTTAGCACATATTTTATTTTATCGGGATGTATAGTTTTTAAAACAATTACTACCGGCATTTTGCATACGTTACATGTGTTAGAATAGTATTAGTATTTACATGCTATGCATGTATAATAAATGTTATGTAGTACCAAATAAATTTCATGTTTCAAATATATAGAATATAAAATGAAGACAAGGGAGACTAAAATCTTATAAAATAAATCTAACAAAACGTGTTTATAATTTAGCTTTTTACATCGAATAAAGTTGAGTTACCGAGAGATATTCGATTCTTTCCGAACCACAGAACCCTTATATCCGGGAAAGGACGTTTTATGGTTGAGCCAATTTCAAGACGGATACAAAGTCACATTTATTTCGATTTTATTTTTCTGTCCTCTAGTCTTGGATTTTATCTTTTGATTGAAAGAGAAAGAAAGAGAGAGAGAAGATGTACTGGGATCAATTCTGATCCATAATGCATAAAAGAACAACCATCTTAAAATTATGAGAAATGACAACGATTATGATTTAGACTCATGAAACGACATTATTGGCATAATTGACAGGATATAGGCTACAAATATTCTCATGTTTCCTCCATAAATATTATCCCCTTAATCTTTGAAAATCAAGTAAATTAAAGTATTTTTTACTGTATCTGTATTTGATAATTTTTGTCTTTAATAAATAATAATAATTTTAAGTAGATTTACATAAAATCATTGTATGCAGAGAAAACCTCAGTTTTTGGTTTTTTCAGATTTTAAATATTTTACTATACTCATAGAAAAGTTAAAATGGACATAACTAGAGAGAGATAGAGAGGAGGGCTGAAAGGATTCCGTGGGTATTACATGTCATTTGTAATATACACGTGGTATGTAACTACCAATGGTATTTTAACATGTGGTTGTATGAATGATGATTACTTTAAAAACTACCTCAAGTGTTAACGTATGATTGGTAGTTACACACTACGTGTGTATTATCTATGGAATATTTATCTTCCAATAAGAGTCTTGACTTCTCCAAACTCAAAAAAAAAAAAAAAAGATTATTATTATTACATTTTTAAATGAAAAATGTGTTAATTTCTATCTTTTAATTAAAAATCTAATTGGGCTCTCCTGATGATATGGTTCTGTTGGATATAACTATTTAAAAGTAATATGGAAAAGGAAAGGTGATGAGATGAACATGTAATAATTCAAGTACATGACAGCAACTCAAATTTTCATGCTCTTCATCTTTGTTTTTTTGGGTAGATCCATGTTCTTTACTTTTGATAATGACTAAACCATCAAAGGAACTCATCAACTTTATAACAGTTTACAGTGCATGCAACAGTCATTTCTCTTATACTCGTATTATAGTATATGTTTGTCTTTTTGGTTCTCTAATTTTTCTGGTTGTCTTCACATACTAAAGCAAGATACTGTTGGTTAGATATGTATTATTATATAGATATTATAAGACACTTGCATATGTAAGCAATATATACATGTGCAGAAACTTACAAAGAACATGTTGATGGAGACACAATTTTTCTCACAAGAGAAAAACCCTTTTTCCCTAAAGGAAATCATTTGAAAATACTCAAGAGACTTTTTAATGTCGTTAATTTAATATTTTTATTTCTATTTTAATGGGTTAGAAGGATAAATTTATTTTGCACTTCCTAACATCAAAATATATTTGAAAACAACACTTCTAAAAACATTAGCCTAATTTGCAACTAGAGTTTATCATCATAAAAGAAAACCTATTGAGCTTGTAAAATTCTATCCATATATGATAAGAATATATATGTATTATGTCTGTCTGTTCGTCCGTCTGTGTGTCTTTGTGTGGAGTATAATAATAAGGAGTTTTAGATTAATATTTATCATCATCAAAACATATCATCCAATTCTTGGACGAAATAAATAATCAGCATAATTAACTAGTGTGATAGAGTATAGTATATAATTTATCTCGAGTGATTAACGAGTAAGTATTAATATATTTTAAATACATATGTTATACTACTTTTCTCGAATGATTAATAAGTATTAATATATTTTAAATAAATGTGATATTCTAGTGTCATGGCATATTGTTCCTAGTGAATCTTTTCTTGCGGCATAGAAGTTTTTGGCACGCTTCTTGGTACACAAGTAGGGGCCGACAGACAAATTATACTTGAGTTTTTGAAATTTGTGAGTCGGCAACTTGTTTGAGCATTCACTAATTTCAAGAACCAAATTGGTCCTTTACGTTTGGAAATACACACTACCCAAGGTGGAAAAAATATGAGATAGTGGTGCTGCTCTCTCCATAAAGGGTTAGAGGTGTCTTACATTGCTACTGACAGAAACTAAGGATACGTGGACCTATTTGGATGGTCGGATTTTTATTTGTATTAGATTTTTATTGGATTAGTATTGATTCAGTACCAATTCAATATTGGTATCGGTTTGATTAGTTTATGAGTAAAACTATTAGTTTTTCATCGGTATCATATTTATATCGGTTTAATATCGATTCGGTTTGAAAACTGTACCAAAATAATACCTAAACAATAATCTAAACAAGACAGTCTTCAATATGTTCATATTGCGAGTGCTGAAAAGGTTAAAACAATCGTAGCATGGTAACTTAGTGACTTTAATGTTGCTGTCTCAAGCAAAATATGGATTAGATTTGAGTTTCTCTCTTTCTATTAAGAAAAAAATTAAATATCTTCAATATACTTAAATTAATGAAATCCGGCAATATCTCACACATACAATTCATTTTTTCATATTAAATTACTCTAAGAGCTTCAAAACATCGGGAGAAACTAATATAATATAACAAAGATCACAACCTAATTACAAAGATCACAACCTAATTACAATCTTTTTTCCTACACAATCTTTGAACTTGATTACAAGTTATGAGACCATAACATAACATAACATTTAAATCCCTCTAGACCTAAAAAAAAACATTCCCTCAAAAGTAGGTAACTGCCTACCCGGTAACTACAAATATACATGCATACCATATGAAATGCAAACACATACTAAATGTCAATGTAATATAAATTAATTATCTACTTCAACTCAGCAAACACGTGACCTAATGTCAACTAGATTAACCTTGAGCCTAGAGTACCTCCAGTTTCTCAAATTCCTTGGTTGATTTTATAACAATAATTGAGATTACTGGTCACATTGTCCTATAGTCAACACTGGATCAGCCATTATGAAGTCAGTCAACTCCCAAGTATCCATGGTGAAACCCCATAACGCTATTATTACCTCACCATAGCTTCTCTTTGACTTTATACCTAGGTCATGACGTCGATTTGATTAATAACCCAGTGTTGTGCAATATTTGCACCGGTTTGGATTGTCAAATTTTTATCGATATCGGATTTATGTAAAATTAATATTTATAATTTATTAGTATCATATCTGTATCAATTTAGTATTCGATCGATTTATTTAATTAATGAATAAAACTATCAATTTTTATCAATATTATTTAGTATCGATTTGCTTTGAAAATGATGCTCCAATGATACAAATCTCATATATCACTTTCATATCCAACTCTATTAAGAATGTTGCTGCACACCGAACAATAGGTCATGCCAAACTCATTGATACTCCACAAATCTTCAGTTGCGGCCAATTATAATCAACATTCATTTAGTTTTTTTACTCGTATGATCCATTATCAACTAAACCTAACAAAAAAGACATAATAACCTAAGCTGTGTGCCCGATTTCTAAACCATTGAAATTCTCAAGGCAATAATAGCACCCATTGCTAATAACATTATATACTACATCAGTCATACATCCATATTAAATAGAAACCTGTGATGATAATATTATTTCTAGGTCTTTAATTGAATACCAAAAGCTTCTTACAAAGTATATTTAATCAATTCCATTATTATACTTTTGCTATTTATAATCAATTACTAACAATTATTTAATCCAAATAACTAGCTAACAATTCATAGATCAACAAGCCTCTAATTTATTAATCAACTTGTGGTATAATCACTAACTAACAAATTAAGTAATAATTAACTAGCTAATTAGTAATTCAAATAACTAATTAAATAATTAATTAATAATTAACTAGCTAACATGGTAATTTAACCATTGGCCAGCAGCAACTCCCCTTCAAAGTCTTAGGCCAATTGCTTGCTTTAACGATTTTTTTTTTCAAAGAGTTATAATATTTTAACGTCAATTAACAAGACATCCCTTGAATATCGACATTAACTTAAGCAAATTCATTACGTTTGCCAAATATCTATATATATCTTTAATCTAAAGTCAACCTATTATTTTATTCCAACCATGCAATTTATAAAATCATTCAGCTCAAATTTAACCTTTCAATTTTTCCTTACATAAAGAAACACTACTTAATTCTCCAATAAACACTAATTATGATATAACCAACTAAGGATCCGTGCTTATATAACTGATTGGGGTCTAAACTCATTAAAACAAACATACAGGTAATGTTTATTTGTAACTTTTGTCTCTTAGTGATACAAACATCTTGGAATATGAAAAAAAAAATCATTTTTAATCAAGACCTCAAATTAACACTAACACCACAAACATTGCCCGATTACCAAAAAATCCAATAGGGAATGTAAATTTTCATATGATGCTGAACAAAATTTAAAATTTTTATCTTCCATTTAGTGATACAAATACCTTAGAGTATGAAAAAAATATATATACTCTTAATTAAAACCTCAAAATAACCTTAACACCACAACCATTGCCACTGCTGAACTTACCGCCACCATCAATACAATACTACGCCAAGCTACCGACATCATCAACAATTTTAGTGGTATTATGGTAGCAATGGTGGTGCAATGTTAGATTCATAGTGGTGGAAATGATGACGATAGTGATAGGCAATGATTGTAATAGAAAGTATAATTAAATTAAATATGCATAGCATCAATAATATAACTATGAAATACACTATTTTATTATATACCCATTCATGGAAAATTGCATAAAACATTAAAAAAAAAAAGAAAAAAAATCTTTTGTTGCACTCAATGCATTAAACATTGTATAGAAAAAAAAATTGCAATGTAATATTTTCCTTATGCTCAACTCAACCTATGTCCAAGAAATTAAATGCTACCATAAGATAAAATCTAAATCTCTTAAAATTCTTCATCTTACCAAAATGCCCAATATAATATTGAATTTTCAAAGTCCAAAACTTCAAATGCTAAACAATTATCTCAATTCAATATAACCTTGGGCCGAACCATCCCTTTTGCGCCACCACCAAGATTGATATTGATTCATAAATCTTTTGATTTTCCTAAAAGGAGAATAGTTGAAATTTTTATTATCTCACTTAAATCATTACGAAAATTTTGAATTACTACTTGTATCATGCTCTCATAATATAGGCATGACCACTTTGCCATATAATCATACTTAGTATGAGCATGTGGGGCTTAATACCTATTAACAATCACTAAATCCATAGAGTTCTCCAATATCTTTGATTATAAATATAGAAATATCATAGAATTTCTAATAAAAGATTCCATAAAAATCCTAAAAACACCAAAGAAATTCTCAATTTTGCCAACTAAGATCTATAAACATGAAAACGAAGTTTGACTGATATTCACAACATCTGGCATAGGCAATCCGCTTTAATCTTCCTCAACAAAGCTATCATTGATCCCTTCACCAATGTACATGTCATATCCCAAATTATTATAACTATTTCAATCTTCGTGAATACTTGAAAATGGAAGTTTTAAAGGAATGAGTAATAAAGTCAATTACAAATCTTTACCTAATAATCACAAATGATGTAAACCAACTTATAGAAAAAATTATGATGCAACAAATGTAAGATAAAGAAATCACCTATTAAATTAATGTAACGTCAAGCAAAAAATAATAATTAGAAAAACATATGGTAATTGGAATTTGGACCTAGTAGTTTGTTTTTAAAATTGTAAACTCCTAATGCCCCCAAAAGATAAACTTTTGAAAGTATAAATATATTGATGCACTTGGGAAAACTAGTTTTAAAGGTGTGAACCTATAATTCACCTAGAAGATCAATTTTTGAAAGTTTGAACTCATAATGCATTTGAGAGAAACAATTCTTAAAAGCATAGGTCCGTACACATCAGAATCTAAGAAAACCATTTTTGAAAGAGTAGTTTAGGTTCCAAGAGAACCATTTTTGAAAGTGTAGTGCAAATACCAAAAGTACCATCTTTTGAAATTGCAGAACAGGTTCCAATAGTGTAGGTCTATGATAGTTCCAAAGGTTTTCATGAAAACATATGTTGTATGAATGTGATCGATAAACAATTTTATTATAAAGCAAATAATTATGCCATTATCTCTAAACCTAGCATGCACATATAAAAACAATAATAATCATGTACTAGTGTGTGCTTAGTTTTAACCCAAAATAATTTCTAGTTGAGAACAACATGAATTAATCATATTATATAATAATTGGTCAAAAAATATTATATAATAAAATCTACTTTCCTAAGTGTAATTCGTGTTTCTCCTCTTTTTTTTTTTAATTAAATATCCAATTCAAAAGTTAAAAGTGAGATTTCATAAGGGTATCTAACTGATCTAAAGTTAACCAATCAATAAGGTGGTCAACTGATCTTGTGGTCGATCTGTAGTCAATCACGCGGTTGAACAATCTAGACAACTAGCCCCTAGTCTTCACGTATTTATGAGGTCATTCGAGCTTAGGCCTTAGTTTTACCCTTCCTAGCCTTAAGTAATATGTTGTTTTTTGTTTCTTTTATAGCAAAAACATAGATCTTCATCCTATAATAATTTCCTAGATTGTAATCTATCCCCTAGTTATGAAAATCCACTAGTTTCCTTCTTTGAAGTATAATTTCAATCTAACTTTAATAAATTCTATTTGTTTAATCTAGATTCAACTTATGGTGAAACCTTTATTTTGAGAGAATGTTAGGTTTGATCAAAGCCCTAATCAAATTTATGTAACTTGTTGTGAAAATGGTCTATGCCTCTATAGTAAAGTCAACAATTGAACTACAGTTGTTTCCTCCCAAGTTCTTGCATATGTAGGCTTTCTAAGGTTAGTCTTTCATAACAATTACTCACCATGTTAGGAATTTATCTTGATTGTTAAGAATTTGAGAGGATTGTCTCTTATCTTATTTGTCTTCTCTTATTGCTCCTTTCTACACATTATATATCCTTTCAACACAATAAGATTGTGGTTGCTTTCAATTTCTAATAGTTTATAATGGAAAGGTGAACAAGACAAAATGAAAACATGAATTACCTTTTTTTTTTTTTTTTTAGGGTGGGTGTGGGGGGTTGTGGAGTGGGGGAAATGTTGTTGGGGTTATAAATAGAGGGTGTAGATATTTTCCATGCTTAGTAAATATATAAAAATAGAAAATGTGTGAGTTAAAGGATATTTATTAATAAAAGACCAAGGGTAAATTACCAAATTTTAACTTTTTTTAGGGGTATTTCAACTAATGCCATTAGGAAACTTAATATCCACACATTTCAATTCACTGCTTTTATCTCCAAAACAATGTCCGATTGCTTCAACACTTGCAAGAGATGTTGACTTAGGTTTTGAATCCAATATTAAGAAAAACATAAAATTTAAGGTATGATTATTTTCCATTTTGCAATTGCTTTTAATATTGTAAGATCCTTTTAAGTCCTACTTAAATCTTGCTAGAAATCTCCTAATTGACATAAGATGAAAGCGATTTGGTACCTTTCTATAATAATAATAATAATAATAATAAAGGTTAATATAAAAAATAGTACTTGAACTTTCACAAAAAGTTCAATCAAGTACTTCAAGTTTCGTTTTGAACAATTTGGTGTCTGAACTTTTGCAAGACGTTCAATAAGATACTTGAAGTTTTGTTTTAATAATTTTAGTTCAATTAGGTATGAAAAAAGTTCATGAGAACTTTGTTTGAGTATCAAAATTGTCAAAACCAAACTTCAGGTATAAAAAAAGTCTGCAAAAATTTTGTTGTAATACCAAATTATTCAAAACGAAACTTTAGGTATCTAATTAAACATTTTGTGAAAATTTAGGTAACATTTTTGTCATTAATAATAATAATAATAATTAAAGAGGGGGTAGAGAGACCTTTACTTGAGGGATCGGTTCTCTTGTTGATTTTATTCTTGTGAGCTTTGGCGATTAGAAGGTTCGTCATTACGTATATAAGAATGTGTACACCAAGCACATATCTCCTTCAAATTCACTTCTACAATTAGATAATCCCATTGCTTATTTTCTTAATCCTATGGGGATAATTACTTTATTGTTCCTCTTTTTAATTTGATATTTTGGGACAATTCACGAATAAAATTTGTTACGGATACATATATCTTCTATTATATATATATATATATATATATATATAGAGCAAATGTTGTTTCCAAGTGCTAGGTCAAACATATGGTGGTTTTCTTGAGATTTTGATCAATGAAAAATAAAAGATTTATTTTTATATTCATAACAGTATATTGTATCATAAGTGATTCATAGTTTGTACATGCTCAAAACAGCATAATAGTTTACATCACTATTTAAGGCCATTATTAATCGATTTAATCATTAAATTTAGTTTCCAATCTTTTAATATAGCTAAGGATGTTTAGAAGGTGATTTAGACCTTTAATGATAAAGGAAAACAATTTAATTGCTTGAAATAAGACTTTGTTTTGATCAAAGGTAGAAGTTTTGGAAAAACACACTTTGTTTGAATTTACCCATTTCATTTGAATGATGTGCCTCTAACAAGTTTCCTTCATGTTCTCAGTTCTATTAAATTCAAATTACACCCAATTGAGATTCAAGTGACATAGCTACTGAAAAATCATCCTAATTCTCAAAGTGTCTTGTGTACCTAATTCAAATGAAGATAGAATATTCTAAGTTTCACCTTATTATTTCAACTTGTTACAAGTCTTGATCAAACAACTTGTTACCAAAGCCATCCAAGCGTTAAATGATTCAAGCACATAACTAATAATCTACATAACATATTAAAAATCTTAAAAATTGAACTAATCCTTGCCAAATTTACGAGTAATTCAATCAATATCTTGGCCAAAACTGTTTCCTATAATTTTTCTACTTTTAAATAATTTCGAGTAATTAAGTAGTAGAAGCTTCAAAATTTAAGTCCGGTTGACTTCAACTTTATAACCATCCACCTTCAGTATGATTTTAATTTTCTGAGATAATTGTGATATAGATGATAAATTATCTTATGAGATACCGAATGCATCCTTAAAATCCTAAAATGTAACTTCATGTCTCATTTTTTGTTTCCCTTCCTCACATCATGAATTATTGTACTAGATTCTCTTCCTATGCGCAGAAAATGTAAAACCATAAAAGATATATGTATGAAGTAAACAAAAAAGAGGATGCCCCATTACCTACAAAAGAAAATCTCCTCTAAGATCATTTCTCAATATCAGAATTCACTTTTCAGGTTTCTTTGTCTGCAATAACACGGAAGTGGTGCAGCAAAAGTGATTGTAAGGTATTAATGAAAGCTGCAGTTGTTTGTTTTCGTTTGCATAGAAATGACAAGATAATGTGGGAAAAATATTCAATAATTATATATATTATGTGTATGTATACGTAATAATAACTATCGATCATATGTTAATCTATGGAATCGATAGATGATATTCGTAATTATTTATGGATACAGTTATATATCAAAAAATGATAAGCATTTGCACACATCGTATATACAATTTTGAGCAATGACATTTAGTGGGCAAATATAAACTCGGTAATGCGTTTAATAAATAAAAGACGGACTCTTTATTAAATAGTATATTTTTTTCTTTTTTTTTTGTATATTTAAATGTTTAAATCTCAAAGTATATGCTTTTTAGATTTTTATGTGACGACTTTATCCTTAATAAAAATAATAGTTATTATTGTATAAAATAAAAGAAAAAAGATCTCTCATTTTCTATTTTTTTAAATATATTATGACCATTAATGTTACTTTATTATTATTTTTTTTAATATATGCACATATACACTAAAGTACCCTTAAACCCCCCTAACTCAAAGTATCATTACAATCACAAATAGAGACACTTTGGGTGTATATGTATATTATCAAATATTATGGATAGGTAAATCAAACTTTGAAAGTTTAGAAGTTCTAACAGTGTAAGTGTTGTATTTGCTAAAGGTAAGTCCGTATGAGACATATGTAATTTTTTCGATTTACCATTTCATACCTATAAAAGGTTGGTTTGACAGGATTTTGTTATGACTCAAGGATTAGATTGATTAAAATGTTGGAAAATTGCCCGAATGGCTAGAAGATGATCATGTTTAACATATCACATAAGTACATATTTGTCTTTAAAACTTGTAAAATAAGCTTAGCTCATATGATCAGAGTAGATGATCTTGGTGCTAATGTGCATAGGCCGACTCATCAATGACCACAACCCTAAAGCAACGTATATTTTAACAAATTCAATGGGTTAAAGAATGAGCAGATACAAGTACTTTTACGTATCAAATTCCAATTTATTTTTATATATCATATTGTAATTTACATAATATACAAAACTTCCATGTATTACATCTTAATTTACTTGACATAATATATGTCGCTTTTAGGTGAAGTTTTCATGGTAAGTTTTAGGATGGTTTATAAAGGACGAGTGGAATGGGCCTATGTGAGCTGATAAGTCTCGCCTATAATAGGAAATAGAACATGGATGAAGAAAGCGAAAAGAGATGGAAAAAACTGGGTATCGCATTCATTTGGCCCCGACTCCACATGCTATCATATGGAATCTGACAGCAATTGACTCATGAAAGGATGCTTTCATTCCGCGTACCCGTTTATACTATGTAATATGACATAAAGGATGTTACTTTTCATGTTTTACTAAGGTTTTGATGCAACAACCTTCTACCTTTCAGTTTCGGGTTATTAGGCCAAAAAGATAATAGACGCATAACTAGAAATTGAAATTGTAGTCTGTATTTAAACGATCATCAAGCATAGGTAGCAAAAGTAGAAATGGAGATATAATGAGGACAATCGATTAACCATATCCTATCAAAGTTTAATGTTACCAATCTTAGGATAGAATTCTCTTCATCTTTGTTAATGTCATTGTTGGTGTTTCATTGAAGATTATATTGAATGAAAATTAAATAAAAATTTATAAATGCGGTAACCTGATTGAAGTGATTATGTGCATATCACATGAATTTTATATTATACATTATTTTTAGAGGAGTGATGAAAACACTTAGTGAGATGACTTATGAGAATGACAAGAATAAGAATTACACAATCTTGATATCTTGAAAGCACAGATAACCTATAAGGGATTTTATAGTATCAACCTTGCAAATTGAGCAACTGGAGACTATGGAGTGGAATATCGTATTTTTCTTCTTCCTCCTTTTTTATTGTTTTTACTTTTTTGTTTCTATTAAATTTTAGAATTGTCTCGAAAAAAAATTGAGTATTTGTAGATATTTGGCTCTTATTATACCCACCAAACCATTTTGATGATTGATGATGAGATGGAATATATTCATTTTAAGAATATCCTATTGAACTTTCAATGAACTTAAGGCCAATAACACTCTTGCAAGTGCATAACTTTGAGAGAAATTGGAATAGATAGAGGGGTCCAACGCTTATTCCAAACTCACCAATTAAACAAAATATACTCATTTAAGCTTATCCACTCCATGGACTCTCACAGTATTAAAATAATCTAAGTCTAAATTAATAGTCAATTTAGCTCATGTATTTCAATATAATGTTTAACCCTTTACAAAGTTAAAGTTCATAATAAATGTCCTATGTAGTTAGGACTGCAAACAAGTTAAGCTTCTTGTAAGTTATTCAAGCTCAATTAGTAAACAAGCCAAATTCGAGTTTTCATTGAAGCTCAAAATTGAACTTACGAATAGGTTTGTGTTTAAACTTGTAAACAGATTTGCAAGTAGACTCGTTAACAAGCTTGCTAGCAGATTTGTAAGTTTTATAGTTATGATATATTAAGATACAATTATAATAGTAAAAACTAATATCTATTTAATATATATGTATATATTCAACGATTCTTATATAGTATTTTTAGATTCGAAAAAAAAATGGAAAGTGAACCATCTAAATAAGTTGAGCTCAAACTTAAATTTTAGGTTTAATAAAAAGCTCGACTAGATTTGAGCTGGATTTTTAAATGAGCTAAGTTTAAACTCAAAATGAAGCTTATTAGGCTAAACGAGCAGAATTAAAACCTAAATTTTAGGCTTAATAAAGAGTTTGACTCGAGTTTAAACTCAATATAAACCTTCAAAAGGGTGACTTGGCTTGGCTTAACCAAACTGGGCTCATTTCCAGCCGTATATGCAATGGCATATACAATCCAACCAATGCGGAGGCAACGACTTAGCACCATAGATATTTCGAGGGCTGCTGACTGAAGGACCCCGCATCTAGCGGACCCAAATAAAGACCCCACGGCTGGCTGCACTGGTCCTGACTGAGGTTTTTCCACTTTGGTTAGATGCCATGTGATTGTCAGGAATAGGTACTACATAAATAAGACCAACCCGCAAAACCCCGAAGTCACCGGTCACCCCTAAATTTTTTATTTTACAAATCCGAGTATGCTTGTCCCCTATTTTTTTTTTTTTTTTTTTTTTTACGAGTCCTAGTTATGCTTGTCCCATAAAGTCCTACGATCCGTTGGTTCCGGTAAATGACAAATACTCTTTTTAAATTTTTTCTAGCAAATCACCTATCAAGAATTTAGCTAAAAATTAAACATATTTAAATATGAAGTTTAAATATAAATATAAATATAGATATGAAACAGATAATCCAAACACACTCTTAATTATTATTTTACGAGTTTGTCGTTATATAATTGTTTTTGATGAAAAGTGGACATAGAATTATTTTTGTGGTCTCTAGATAAATTATCTTTTTTTAAGATATATGATATGATAAATATATAATTTTATTGATTTATTATATTTTTTTTCTTTGGGCCATAATGGCCATTACAAAATAGCCATATAGGCCATTACAACACGCTAATGGAGAGAATTAAACTTGGCACCTCAAGAATGAGGATCTGTATCGGATGCGACTAGACTATAAGGCAATTGGCTATTACAGTTATGTTGATTTATGCATTTTGAGAACCAAATAGAATTGCTGAGTTTCAAAACTTTGCTAATAAACATATAATTTAGATGGCATAATTCGAGAAAAAAGGAAAAAAAAAAGATTTAATAAGCATGGTTCACCACTTATCTCAATGGGTAAGGAACAAGTATCAATATATTTTAAATAAATAGTGAAAAATTATATATAGCATTTATAAAAATTTTCATATGAAAAAATTTTACAAGTAATTACACAGCACTAATAATATTATCATTTCATATGGCCTACGTCGACAGAAACAGATGAATGTGTGATATATTCCTAAGTCATGCTTAATATTGATTATTGGCTCGGAAAGGATTGACAAGTTTATTTTGTTCTTAAACGTCTGTTCACTTGTCGAACGCTCAATCTGATTGAGATTGTCCATCACTCAATTTGCATGTTAGTTATCTTGTAGAGGGTTAAATTTGACCTTGCGCTTCGAGTTCAATAATTGTATGGATTTAACTTTTTAAATCAAGAGATGACAGAAAGATGATAGGATCAAAAAACTCCAACCCATACATTTATCTGGAAAACAAGGAAATTTTGTTACAGTGAGGTTGGAGGAAGAGTATCCACATCTCCTAGATCTTTCAAGAGATCTTTAAAGTAGCATATTAATATTTTAAGTATATTCTTTTTTTAAGAATCTCATTACTTTATTTTCAAGATTTTTTATATAAGATCCTTAACACTTTTTTAGGTTTTATGAATCTCGTATACATATATAAGATACACGTAATAAAATAAACAAAAAACTATAAAAAAAAAAATGAAGAACCTTATCTTTTAGGATCTTTAGTAGATGACCCAAAAAGTTTTTAAGGATCTCCTTCATTCTGTAGGATCTCAAAAAGTGAGGCATTCACATAGGGTCCTGTGTCAAGGATCCCAAGATGGAGATGCTCTAATAATTATTGGACCAATCTAGTTTATTCGTCATTCAACCTTTCTAAATCCATGCACTAAAGAAAGTATTTATAGTCCGTTCACTTGACATGAATAGTTATTCATTCCTTTCTCATTCGAGGTAAAGCTGATACTACGGTGTTCACTTGAAAAATTGTAATTTATAATGAATGGCTAATATGTAAAATGATGAATACAATCCATGTCTCTACCCCATGAATTGTGATTCAATGCTCTATTTTTCAATTTTGTCATAAATACATTATCTTGAAAATAATATCTATACAATTACCCTCTCTTTATAATAAATACAACAGACATTATAGATATTCTTTTTTACTCTAATAATTACTTGTTTTGCTTTTTACACTAAGTGAACATTATAATAGCCATTACAATCCTCTTACATTTCCTTTCAATTGAAATTTCATTCCCCCATTATTCCATTCAGTGAATTGAATGGATAGTTAATGTGTCTTCATGCAAAGGAAGTCACTATGTGATCTATCTATGAGTAAATAATCTCGAATGTTGATTATTAACATGATACAACAAACAACATTAGTGGTCAAATTCAAGAAATTCCCCAAACCTTCTTCATTGAAATCGTTTTGGAATTGAAGACAAAAGACTTCATCATGTTAAAGTTCTATCTTAAGAAAGCAAACTAGCATTTGCAATCAATAATATATCTTTTTTCATCAGGTGTAAGGTTTGATGCTTTATAGCTATTTGATTCGTCACAAGTGTGATCAATCCACTTGAAAATGCCTAATGCTCCTCATAAACTTCAATCTCATTTAATCATTCCTTATGTACTAGTTCACGTCACTCCTCTCAAGTGAAATGTAGCATGATACACCATTTTTTTGGTCATCACAACTAAAGAAAGGGATTCAAACATTACTGATTCCACTTGAAAATCAATAATAATATCATTAGACTATAAAGTCATTAACAAGTTTAACCATACACGTGCACTTTTTTTTTTATCTATCAATCAATCAACTACTAACCTAATTCAACCATCTTTCAAATATGTGAAACCAATAAAACAATTTAACATCCTAAGAAAGATTCAGGTACTTGGTTTATTTTTTGGCCATTAAATTCATTAATAAAAAATTTTCTATATTTTGCTGATCAATAATATCTTAATAGTCCACGATATCAATGCCTCAATTTCATATGAAATATTGATTATAATTTTTTTCCCTACAATGTTAATGACAATCCTCCCGAGAGTGACTGACAGCCCTCTACACCAAGATAACTTTTATGATTGACCCTCCGCCTAATTTCCAATGTGAATCATAAAGTGTGATTTTGATGATGAGTTGAATCACATCCTATAATTGTTCTCTTTCGGTGTAAATTATCATTAATACATAATATGATAGCTTTTTATTTCATCAACTTTTGAAACGTTTCGTTCAATTATTTTTTTGTCTTATCATAACAATTATTTGATTAAACATGACGTAGATAAAATTAGAAAATGAAAAATAAAGTTATAAAAAGATATCTACCCAAGAACATCGACGTGAAAAGGCACCAAACGAACAATATAATATATACTTAGATACTTAGTATATTATATTTATTCATACAACAAACATAAGTATCTATTTTAGTAGTACTAATTGACAACCCTTTAAAAGAGGCACGGTACGGTTAACGCCTTGTAACGAATGGTATCTCCCCTAATTTACCAATTCCCTATTATAATGGCAAAAAATAAATAAATAAAAAGAGGTAAAATATCTATAACTTTTTACTACATTGATAAATCTAATAGGATGAGAAACACTTGGGATTGAAGTAGGAAATAGAAGATATAGTACGTTTAAAAACTTATAAAATAAAAACAAAGTTAAGAAAAAGTAAATGAAAAAAGTAAATAAATTAAATACTCCACAACTTGATTAACACCAAAGCACTTTGTTTAATTTGTCCTTGCAATAACATAACCACAATATGGCATGCACATGTTATACTAATGCTAAAATTAAATATAATAATACAATAAACTTTATGTGAAGCCCCGTAGTTTTATCCAATCCATAATATAGGATTTAATAATTTATTAGCAACGGGAGTGGTGATCAAATCTCAAAATATCCAAAATCCATAAACCCTAATTTTGGAGCCTAAAACCCCAACGTTATATTAAACCCCAACATATAGTAGAGCCAAAATTTTAGGAGCTTCAATAGAAAATTTCGAGTATACAATTATGACCAAAGCATCCAAATTAGTACCATGTAAGTTTTCGACTTCAAACACCTAAAAATACATAGTTGCAATAGGATACCATACCACGTATAAATCGAACTCGTATCGAAAATTATCCAATATGTTCCTTAATCGCCTCATGGATATGCTTCAATTCTATGCTGACTCCATTCTTTTTCCTTTCCCTTTCTTTCTTATCTTTCTCTCTTCCTTTCCTATTTTCGTTAAACTTCCATGGAAAGTTTTCAAAAGCCGAAAATCGTTCGTAAACTTTGAAACTTCCAAAAATTATAACTCTCAAAACCTACTTCCGTTTTTTATCTGCAAGTTACCTTGTGATACTAAATATGTGCTCTCTAAAACAAGAGTAAGCTTGAAATAGTTCTATTATTATTTAGTTCTTAGTAAGTACAAGCATCGAGTTTATTGACGATTATATTATTTCAATTTGTTCATAAGATTTTCTTGTAAAACCCTAGTTTGTACTTACTATGTTATAATCCTCTAGCTAAGCAAAATGTATTCAATTGTATTATAGGTAAAAATTTCAACTTTTCAGGCTAGCCCTCGGATTACTTTGGTTAGTTCGATATACCACCACGATGAGTGGGATTTCTAATGATTTACTACTTGTACTGCTTGTTGTGTGTGTAAAATGCTATGTGAACTTATTTATGAAGTATTTGGATGTTATAATGTGATGTTTGATGTTTTTTGAAGTTATGCCGTGTGAAAACAAAGAATACAATTTGTAAAATTTTGAAATTCTCATAGGGAAGATGATCATCAATAAGCTAGTACAAAATTGCATTGGCTAGCATGCCAATACAAATCCTACATGAATTAACAAGTTGGTCTCGACCACTTGACCCAAAAAAAAAAATGCTAGCATGAGGTGAAAATTGGAGTTAAATTAAAAATATTATTTTAAGAAATCTTGGTTTAATGGGTCAATCTAAGCAAAAAGCTTAAAATAAATTGAAACCGTGATCTAAGTTCTAACATTAAAAATAAGTAATAACAATTACTGTGCATGATGCTTTGAAAATGATTTGCTTAATTGTTCTTGTGTTTGAATGATGCTTTCCTACATTATTTTATTTGGAATGCTATGCACAAAGTGTGATAACCCTGAACCTATCAGCAACTATCAAGTTATAAGTAAAACTAGACATGTATTGCACAAAACTGCATTATTGTTTGCTGTCATTGTCCTATGATGGAATGATAGGAAATTTAATTTATGGATATATCGTCTTTGTTTAAGTTAAACAACCTTTAGATGAAGCATTTAAGGCCTTTGTGAGGAAAATTTAAGTAGTTAAGTTTAAGTTCCGGCTTCGTAGGATGAACTAATCGATCTAGGAAAGTTGTGAACTACAAAGCCATATCAGACCATCGTCTTGGGTCTATCATATGTCTTGAGAGATCATTGGTATAGGATTAAGGGCACATAACCCTTCAAGATGTGGTATTACATCTAAAAAATTATTCCATCAAACATATTCCCCCTGGCTCTAGGGATAGTGACATGTACTAAATGTCATGTCTAAGCCAAAGAACTTACAATGAAGAGTCATGATAAATGATGATTGAGACAAGATTTAGCATTTTTGCGTGAACTATTAGACGATTGAACCTAGGATTACATTTAAGGTGTCTTAGGGAATTTAGTGTGCCCTAGTGCTTGTGATATAAGTGTTTTAAGTTAGACGACCTAGATGTTGACGAAACTAAGTATTCCCTAAACCCTAGGTCGATGAGGGTTTCAATCATAGACTTCATGCCGGTTACTGTAAGACTATTTGTAATGTCTATATTGCATATTGTTATTAATCTATAACAAATGTATGATAACTTGCTTGCTTTTGCCTGTTGAGTAGTAATGAAGAAATTTCACTCTCATCTCACTAAGCTATGGTTTTTGCTCATCCTCTCATAGTGTGAATCGTTATGCAAACACCTCAAGATAGGATTAAAACCCCGTTAGGTGCAACATTTTGGTAAGCTAACCATTTTTGGGTTTTAAGGGAAACTTTGCAAGAGAGAGTAGCTACAATGACCATCCTATGTTATGTTCAAGTTTTTAAGTCTTTTCAAATATGTTCGAGTATTTTAGTCTTTACAAATAAAGCAAGTCCTTTTGTTATTTTTGTAATTCCTATTGACATATGATGTATTTGTAAGACGGCATATGTGATGCCTTAGTTTTATTTGAGTACTTGATTCAATTTCTAAGTTATATTGTTAAGACACTTGCGAATGCTTTTATGATTGGCCTAAGTATTCGTGGCGAGTTATCTCGACCAGGGTACCTTTCGAGGCATGATAGTTTATACTTTAAAATAATTATTTTATTAAACTATTTGAGGAAAAAATAGCATATATAGTATTAAAATATTTAAGGAAAAGAAGAAACATATGATTGTAGTAGCATATCATTAATATAACCCGATATTGTCAATAGTCATTCGCAAGCATCACATACACTATAATATTATATAAGAATGAAAATTAATTGCCAATGATAAAAATAATGAATTATAAATTAAGACAATTATAATTTCATAACTTATTAGGAGTGAGTCTTATACATGAAATTGCACACACACACACACATATATTTGGATAAATTCTACTAAGGTTCTTTGTAAAATCCTTATTAATTAGTTGCAATAAATTTAAATATGATATCAAAAGATATTTAATTACTTATAAATGATAGAAGTATTTGCTCATTAATATGAAGATAGCATTTTTTTTTTTCATTTTTTCCCCTTTTCCTCTCAAAAACAAAGAAATTAGAATTTAAAAAAGTAATTATTTTGACAATACTAGACATGAAGATTAAAGCCTAGAAGTTGTGATACTTACAAATAAAGAAAAAAGAAAAAAACCCAACTACCTTATACATCATATATACTATTATAAATTTTGTAGATGGCCAAAATATAAAATTTTTTTTTAGACTTTAGGCTCACCAAAGTCCAATATTTACTTCTTTAAGTTAAGTTACATGGTTCATAGAGTCAAATTCATATACTTAAGATCACTAAGAAAATTTTGGCTTATAGCACGGAGGGAAAACTATTAAACCACATGTCTGCTCACAACTGTCCATAGAGAGATTCCAACATTAAGAGAGTAATTCTATGTTGTGTGGGCTTAAGAGAAGCCTAATTAAGCTTAATTATATCTATTGTATAGGTTAATTATTATATTATTATGTATTTTACTAGTGTTTTGAGTGGTTGGTGCTTAATCAGTTTATATATGGATTTTAGAGTTTAAGAGCTTACTTGAAATTTATTGAAATGATTTGATCAATTTCTATGCATTTTGTCTATTTGGAAAATATATAAAGCCTAGAGAAGTGTTGAATCAACCACTACGACTATGTATCTTAGCTGTGCACACCTTTTGTTAAAAGGCCAAAATCATGTAATTTGAGAAGAGTACGCCCAAAGCACACTTGTGCACTTTTCCATTCAAATGAAGCCTGCATGATTTGCTTAATTTCGAATCAAAGAGAATTATGGTTAAGTGCACAATCGTGTACCTTATCCATGCACTTAGTTAGATGTAATTAGCCTAACCTATATAAAAAACATTGATATGTTAACCTAGAGAGAAAGCCAACTTTTAGAAACATTTGATACTTTCTCTAGAGACAATTTTTCTAATCTATAACAAGTGAGAATGCCGGAGTAAGGTAGAGAACAATGTTCTATCACTCGAGATTATAAGATCTAAGATCAATAAGGAATTAATTCATTAGTTTTTCATATTATATTCTTGGTTTTGCTTTCATGATTATTTTCATGAAGGAGTAAATTTGTAATAGCTAGATTTAATGAACCTTTAAAAAAAGTTATATGATACAATTTTTGTTTCCCTTTTAGTAGATTATGGTTTTTCTTAAATCTAATCATGTGTATTTAATTGTTCTTTGAATCTTTAGTGTTAGCATATAGATTTAATATTTTATTTCATTTATATAAATTGAGAAGTCATATGTGTTTAAAGTATATTACATTAAAAGGCATCAACACTTAGTGATAAATTCATTTAAGGTATCAGCGTTTTGAGTGGTTAAAAAGAGGAATCAAGGTTTTGGAGGTAAATTCATTTAAAGTTTAACATTTTGAGTAGTTTAAAAAAGGAATCAACATTTCTCAACGTGAGTTGAATGAAACATCAATAATTGACCATTGAGGAAAATCAAATAAAGCTAATTGAAAACCAATCCAAATATTAATACCTCAAATAAACTTTATAAAACGTTAATATCTCATTTAATTAACTTTGCGAAATACTTATACATCTTTTTAATTACTCAAATGTTGATACAAAAAACAAACTTACCCCAAAATTTTAACACCTTCAAGTGTTATTTACCTTATGTGTTTATAGGTTAGCACAATTAGAAGAAGTTGCATATAAACCTAAAGATAGAACACATAATTTTCCGAATTAAGGTCAAACACAGTAGTGGAAGTTATAAAACAATAATGCAATCTTAGAGATTTTAATTAGGAAGAGATTCTTGTTAAATTGACTTAGGACTAGAAGTTAGTAATCTTGAAAGGAAAATTAACTTACATTAGAAAGTCCCACAGTTCAAGAAAATTGATGTCAAAACTAAATATATTTTAAGATCACAAATTTAAGGGTAGTCAATGTCTAGGTATTTTTCTTACAATCTTGGTGAACTTTGATAATTACTTCTATGTATTCTTGATAATCACTTCGATTTCTTGAGTTTGCGCATTAATTTTATTAATTCATGATCACTAGAATTGTCAGTTCGATAATCTAGTATAAGTCTTTATCGGTACTCATAATCTTTGTGGGGCAATACTAGATGTAATCCACTATACTATCAATACGATAAGTGCACTTGCTTATGATCAAAACACATGGAAGAATCTATTAGTAGGAGGTTCATCTTCACTGTTGACTATCAATGCAATCCAATGGATGTCATGGATAGTTAAACTCTAAATTCTCAAGAGAGATTATTATAGCTGAATATCACATAGAACTTAGAACAAAAACTAAACTATCCCTCTAGAACAGTGGGATTGGTACTATGTAGATCCATCATTGTTCACATGTATGTTTGACTTCTCTAGAACTATTTGCTCCTCCTCCCTTCCATTTCCTTTGGACTTTATCCCCATATATCATTATTACACCATTCCTTTAAGGCTTTGTGTAGCATAAAATATGTGTTGCATGCATATAGTCACAATAATTGAATCAATAATTATATTTTAGTAATTTTGTTGGGGACAAAAAGAGTTGACAACTAAATAATGGCACCTAAAAAGAAAGGATAGACTCTCCTATAATACTATTCATAAGTTAGGAAGTGTATCTCAAAGTTATAAAATAAAAAATATTGCAACCAAAAGATGTCAATTAAGGCAATGAAAAACTGGAGGACATCTCTAAAACTATATAGATGATGTGCATAGTATGAGAGAACACCAAGACCATAGATTAGTTCATACCCATGTTCATTAAATTCATACTTGATGTAGCTATTGTTGTCACCGCACAACAAGGGGTGACTTTACAATCTTACTATTGTTGTGTAGTAATATACCATCTAGATAGTTCAACAACTAATCCTATGTATTGTTAATATAGACATCTCTCATCAACACATTGCCTAGCATTTGAAGCGAAGGATACAAGAGTTTAACTTAGAAGTTCATCCTCGCATACAATTTTACATATTGCAATTGGCGTATCTATAAGCCATCTTAACCCTATTGTTGCCACACAAGCTATAACATCTACACAAAGAGGCTTGTTCATTTCTAAGAAAGATCTAGATATGTTCTAATTATTTTATTATATACACTAAGGACTATATAAGTCTGATATTTATGTTGTTTAATGGCAAGAAGGGAAGTGCCAAAAAATACTTAAATTAATTGAGAGACTAGTAGAGAGCAATATATGTCTTAAAAGAGAGTAATGAAGTTCCACTTCTTTTTCCAAACAAAAAAGAAACAATTAGTATTGGGCTAATAAGGTATAGTCTAGTATAAGTCACATAGAAGTAAAGGGGGTGATTCAAATAGGACTTCCAACACTTTAGTATAGATTGGAAGTCATAATGATGCAATGAATAGTAATGTCCTACTCTCTAAGACCCACAAAGATTTTATCTTAAAATGTAAATGGTACTAATACCTTAGAGAAAGAAACAGCTATTCGTGAAGTATATTACCTTGATGTCTTAATTTTGTTGTGAATATCACTTTGATGTCTTAGTTTTTTCAGAACTAAAATGAAAGCAAGTGCAGCAGCTTCTCTGTTTTTTTCAACTACCATTTGATGGTCATTTCTATATTGATTTTGAGGACCAAAGTGAGGATATTATTATGCTTTGGAACTTATACATACATACATATATATATATAGGTTGCCATCATCATCAAATCCAATCAAGTGATTTGTGTAATGATTTTGGATAGACCTCGATACTTATTTTGGTATTTACATGCAATTTATACTAGACCTTTCAAAAAAATATTAATTCTTGGAACTCTCTTAAAATTTCAATTGAAATTATGTATAGGGGATCTTGGCGAAGTATTACATCCTTAGGCAAACAAGATTGATTAAATTAGTAGATTTTATGCACAGAAATGTGAGGATTGTAAGAATGCCTATGAAATGCCGACTAAAGTTTTCCTATCAAATAGAGAAAGATTGGTTAACTTAATTCAAACAAGAATTGATAGAGGTTAGGCTAATATTTCTTTGAGAAATATGTCCCGTATTCTTCTTTCCTTCCCATGAAAAAATGAAATTCTAATCATTGTCTTACTTTGTTAGATTCCAATCTACTAGATAAATACACAAAAAGAAAAGGCCATTTAGATTTTAGCTAATATAGTTACTTCATTTTTTAGGCTTTTAATTGAAAAGGTTTGGGAGACAAACAATAACTTATTTATTTCTTCCTTAAATGTTTTATTTGTAGATGTTTGGTTTTCTTGGCTAACAAAAGAAGAAAATCCTAGCTAGGTTGTCAATAATAGAGAAAGCTTTGTGTAGTCATCACTGCTCTTCTTATTTCATCCTATTAGAAAATAATCTCATATCTACATCGCAAGAATCTTTAAATAGAAGAGAGTTGTCACGGAAATTAAAATATGAGCTAAATGGATATATCATGGGGAAGGAAACAAAATCATGTTGATGAGTAATTTCGGCCATGGTCTTCCCAAACTTAATTTGACATGTTTAAGGCATGACCTAGCCATTTATGGGCCAATCTACCTAGGCCTTTGGTTTGATTACAAGACCAAGCATATCTCTCTTGTCTTCAAAGGCACTCAAACCTCCTCATCAGCTTACCACTTCATCCACTAGGCTCGGCAACCTAGTGAACTCTATTTAACTCCACTATCAAAAAATTGGGAACGTGCTTTAGTGGTTTGGCTTACACTCCTCCTCTAACCACCACAATCCTC
Source organism: Combretum micranthum (assembly GCA_024138025.1). Classification (NCBI taxonomy): domain Eukaryota; kingdom Viridiplantae; phylum Streptophyta; class Magnoliopsida; order Myrtales; family Combretaceae; genus Combretum; species Combretum micranthum. Next base: position 1,085,111 of record JAMXBD010000175.1, read on the forward strand.
ACAAATGCCACAACCTAACACCACTCATTCCAACCATCCTAAATTATTTCTCTATAAATATTATGGGAAGCAACTTCAAGGATTATCTGATGACACTTAAACCTATATTATATTATCATAATTACTTAAATCTCCTAATACCTTATTAATTGGATTGTCGGAGTGGTCGTACCGGGCAATTCCCGTGCCCACTAACATACCATTCTTTTGTAGGCGCTTCTTAGCATTGGCCATACCAAATTAACTCTACTCGCAAGAACAATACCATTCATTAATTATCCATTATTAAAAAAAAAGCATCATAGCGCTGAAGAACAATATAGGTGAATTGATCATAGAAATTAATGAGCTCCAAGAATTAACTAATAAGTGCTTCGTTAATCTCTTCAACTTTTCAGGGAATTTTGTTGTTTGATCAATCCCATTTCTCTATCCTTTATGATAGGATAGCTTCCTAATCAACCTTGACATATGGGAAAACCTCTGCAAAGAGAAGAAATTTCTTTTGTCTTAATTTTCAAAAGCATCGAGCAAAAACGGGTTGCATACTTTAATCTTGGAGAATGTTGAGACATAGTGTGGGAAAGTTAGTAAAATATCTGGTGCATGAAATTTTCTCCTCTCAAGAAATTCCTAAACAAATCAAATGAAACTCTCCTTGTTTTGATTCTAAAGCACATGGGTGTTATTCAAATAATTTAATTCCTTCATGTTGGGTTTGTAGCAAGAATATTAGAATTGTTACAAAAACTTAGCTTCATTTATGGAGGCCAACATTAAATAGTATCATTCATTCTTGTTAAGCGAGTTTTATTTGTAAAAGAAAAGCTACTGGTGGAATTGTGGTAATGAATGAAATTTTACATAGTTTTAGCAAGAAGAAAGGAAAAAGAGTTTGCATTTGTCTCAAGTAAGATTAAGACAAATTGAAATGGCATTTCATTATATGATCACTCAATTGTATGAATTTTCCATCCTTTAAAAAAAAAATTCTGGTGGAAATGGATTTTCCATCTTGCTAGGACAATTCAACCTCGGCTTGTCTCTCAACCTCATCTATTAGGGTTGTTGAATGGATCACCCGTCTGGAAATTTGTGCCACCAAAAGAAAATTAGTAGGGAAATCTAATCTCACACTATTCATTCCTTATTTGTTAGAATTTTTTCAGTAAAAAGATTTAACATGAAGTTTCCGTAGGTGAATGGAAACCATCTAAGTTACAAGTTCAATTTTTTTTTCCTTTTTCTTTTATTACAAGAAGGAGAGAGGAAATGAACCTGGTGCTTCTTGCTTAAGAAACTATGGCTAATGTCATTAGACTATAAGGTCATTAGCTGCAAGTTTAAATATCGATTTATCCTATGTTCAATGAAATTTTTTTGGTTGTGTGAGGCATATTGCCCATATGGTACTATAAATCACCTTAAATCATGGTCAGGCTTGAAAGTTAACATGAAAAAAAGTCGTCAATATTTTCTTCAAGAAATACAGCATTTAGATCTACGGTAAAAGAACAAATAGTTGATTCATTGGACATAAAAGAGTCATATTCCTTAAGTAAATATATGAAATTTCCATTAGAAAAAGGTCTTGAGCCCAAATATGGTCCACTCTCTTTCAATATGTAAAAAATGAAAACAATATATATATATATAAATAAATAAGAGCTGAGCAGATGGAAGGAAGATTAGCTCTTTTTTGGGGAAAGAGTCGGTTTACAATTTTAATTCGGGTGTATGATAATGACAATAAAACAAATTTTTAGTATGCTCGTCGGTCTTTGTCTTCTATAGATTTTTCCCCCCTTTTTTTTTTGTTTTTTGCTAATTATAATGGGAAGCAGAATTCGAATTTGGAACCTCTCATATAAGATATCAGGAAGATACCGCTATCTGAAATAGAATAAAACGATGATAAATTAGGCTTTTAGATTTCATCAATTTCATCCAACAGAAAATTAGACCAGTCTTTCTGAAAGCAAATGTGGAGGATGCTCATTGCCTTTCAATAAAAAGCTTATTGGATATAGAGCAAAGGGATATGTACCACTATTGAATCCAATCTCAAAATGAAACAAATCAAAATTCCATCCCCGCTCCTCTTATTTGTCCTCTCCTCTTTGGTCTAAGTTAAACGTTTTCTGGTTCGGCCAGTTGAATAGCTGGTGATGCTCAGGCAAAATGTCCCAGATGTGATTCTAGTAAGGAATGCCTAGACTAGAACATGTTCTTAGAAGTTATCCTAATCAGAAGCCATCTTTTCTCCCTCATTTCCTGGCTCCGGATCTAAATATCTGAATACGGACATCCGTTCTCTGGTTCAGTCCAGTTGAGTGGAATCACAAAAAGGAAAGATTGGTTCGGTTCTTAGAACATGTTTGCTTTTGCTCTGGATAATTTAGTTAGACAGAAATGACAGAAATTTTAGGCATACTATTGCCCTACCTAATTCGAAAAACCCCTCGAATATCAACATGAATTCTGGACTCCTTCAAAGAGGAACAGCCTAAGTCAGAGACTGGATGAAATTGAACGTGTACGGTTCTCATATTCACCAGGCTTAGTTATATTACAAGGGATGAAAGAGGGAACTGCATCATGGCTTATCAAAGAAAATAGGCAACGTGGATATTGTTTCCACTGGCTTATAGGCCCTCTTTTGGGATTATTTTCTGCTTATAAACGGGGCTAAAAACGGTCGAAATAAACATGCATTCTAAAGTAGCTACTTTACTCTAACAAACAGGCAAAATTTTTGAGATGGAGTTTGTCATTCCTACTGCCAACAGGAGAATGCAGCAGGACGCTCGTTTGTGAGCAGCAGCCAAAAACTATTCAATGAAGATAGGTCTTGTTTTGTGCCAATGGCCTTCTAATCTAATGACATCTTAATCTCTCAAGTAAAAAATGCTACGTTCAAATTCCTTCCCAATTGTAATGCCCAGGAAAAAAGAGTGTAAATACAATGATTATGTGTGCCATTAGGAAGTTTCGAACCTACCTTCGACTTGTTCGTAAGGACCTTATTTTACCATGTGCTTTGTATATATATCCTATCAAAGTCTCTATTTACCGGGGAAAAAATCAAACACAAAATCAAGGCCACAGCTTCAATGGCTTAAAAGCAGTGCACATGCGGTAACGTATACACGTGAAAACATGATTTGCTGAAACTGAAGAACACAATTTAGATGATGGTGAAGGTGGTTGTACGAAGGGACTAGTATAGTATCACCAACACTGGATCAAATATTTACCTAATTTAGATGGCTAATTATTGTCATTGTCCTATAATTTTATTTCATGGAATAAATGAGACAAAACAATAGTTTCTCTTGCGGGCTCCGTCCGTTGAATGCTGGCAAATGCTTGACGAAGTATTCACGTGTATTATAAACATTTGAACTGTTCTTCTACGGTCATACCCATGATTAAAAACATGGATTTTATACATGATTCTGTTCACTTTCATTGACATAGCCCGCCCAGGCTAAGTTGAGGTACCCGAAGAGCTAGGACAAAGCCACAAGACGGTTAATGTGTAAACTATTTAAAAAAATTTCAGTATATTTCTGCTCAAATTCAAATGTCCCTTCTCAATCCAACGGCCAGCCCTTTGGAAACGAATCTTCTCATAAAGCAAATAATCGATAAAAACAAGTAATCAAGAACCACGAGGAAAACTTATCCTAGTGATTATTTTCACAACAAAGGAAAAATCCTAAGAAACCATCACACTTGCATGGTTCAATTCTATAATCGACATGAAATAGAATCCTACTAGGATCACCCTCAGGTAGAAGTGCTCTACCTTATTGTCAGCATACATGCTACAAAATTCAACCTAGACGTAACAGACCAAATGAAAAAGTACGGATTCAAGCCAAAAAAAAAAAGGTTAAATTTCCTCCAGGGATTTGTTTGCAGAGCCTTTTTCCATACCTAAGCTTGTGCTCCCAGTTCCAACAACAGGGTGTGATTGACAGCATCTGCTGCCGGTCCTACAAATTGAATGGGACCTGCAGTGGATTCAATAGCACATGTTCCCATTTAATAAGGCATGTCTTGTCTAGGTGAAAAGCTCAGAATATTGTCTTAGCCATAAGGTGTATCTAATAGAAACTTTCTCATCAGCTCTGTCACTTCTTCAAAAATATGAAGGAGGAAAAATTTGAAAGCTCTTATCTGTGGTAATAATCAAATAATACCCCACCAGTGTGTTATGTAAGTTATATTCAAGCAGATAGACCTGACATGCTAAGGAAAAACAAAACATATGAAGGAAAGATGATAAGCATATAGGAAAATAATTAGATCCATAAATGATGGCTTACCAGGACTGATATATCTGTTTTTGAGGGCCCATTCATCCCGCAGTGAAGCAAATTTTTTAAATGGCGCTCCTGAATATACAACAACGAAAAAAGTAATGGCTTTAATGTTTCAGATTATTGGAATTCCGGGTAATTGATAGAATATGTAACAAAAATTCAAACAAGAAGAGTTTCTATGGATTGAGTACCATCTGCCAAGTTTTTAAGTGAAAAAACTCTTACCTTCAAGCTCCACCATTGCCTTCTTGATCACAGGCTTGAATTTACCTGCAGATAAGACAAAAGTCACGAACATATCTAATACAGGATAAGGTTAAGAACAAAGGGTAGCTACACAAACGAAGGGATAACAAACCAAGGTGGCCTTTCAACTTAAAAACATACAACCTTTCTGACATGACTATCTTGCCAAAACAGATACAATGAACAGCCAACAAAAGAATTTAAATCCAAACAGCACATAACACAAGTAGAACCAGCTGAAGAAAGAGAAATTTTTATCAAAATGTAGAATGATAAATACAATGACCTGATAATGCAAGTATGAGCCGGTGAAAGCAGCATGGTATGTGCAGGGGAGAGTATGGGTATGTATAATTTATGGGTATTTACTTTTGTATATAATTGGGTAAGTAAGATAGTATGGGAATGTAGGCAGAGGGTTAAGGGTTTAGGGTTTTGAAAGACAAGAACCAGAAAGAAGATGAAAAAGAGTGTGGGTGTGGTTTAGGGCTCCATGGTGGAATAACTGAGCACAGTACTCATGATGGCTCGCTCTCTCTTTCTCATGAGCACACAGCTCGATCTTACTCAGGTAATTTTTTTCTACCTCATCTCTTTTCTCTCATCTACTGCCTATGTACATCCCTTCTTCTTTAAAGGGTACAGAAGGCTTCAGGTCAATAAGACCAATGTAACTTAATAACATATAAAATATACACCCAACTTCTAACTTAACACTCCAATAACATCCCCTCTCAAACTAACATCTAAATGAATCATATCACATTCACTGTTTTCTCTAAGTTTCCACCAAGAGTAGTTGACATTGTCTTTCCTATATATCTAAAGCAACCGATCTGACTGAAATTAGACAATGAAAGGATATATGGTACAGGAAGTATGCTGTGTGCTTGCAATTGCTTCATTTCGTATGCAAAGGACCGATTACCCAGATTGATATGGCCAAAAGTGAAAGTGCAACCTTTTCACTTTGAGTCATTTTAAACAGGGAAAAAAAGGAAGGCTCATGGTCATGCCATCTGTTGCTCTAAGTGCTAATAAGAGCAACAGAAGTTTCATCATCACAAGTTTTTCCAGATGAAATGAAAGTTTAGATGCATTAAAGCTAGCATACCATGTCTCCTCTCCACGTCCATCATTGAGGTTAGTGCAGTTCCACCAACTGTCCATTCTGAAACAGGTGCAGCCAGATTTCCAACCTGAGGGCGCCACATGGATAAAATTCATGAAAATGTAAGTTACAATCATGTAGGTTAAACCATTTTCTCATACGGTCATTGAATTCTTCATGCGATCAAAGCACGTTGACAACAAAAGGAAACAAAATGAACAGATGATGCACAGTGGAATAACACATACCGAGGATATTAAGCCAGTTTTCCCACTGTGTAGGAGAGCTCCTGCAGCATAACCCAAGGCATAGCAGTATGTAGAATCGAAATTAGTTGGCAAGCCACACCTTCCTTCATACCTGAAAAGCACAATACATGGAAAATAAGAAGATTTGCACATAATAGTATATGTCTCTTTCAGATGCATTCCAAAGATGTTGCTACTAGACATGAGTGGGTTCAGTTTTATCTGGAATGCATGCTCAACAGAAATATTGTTGAGATCTCTTCAGCAAAGTTAGTTGAATTACCCGAAAAAGTGGGATTGTCCCCTGAAATGTCCCTTGTATGTACCTTCCTGCTTCCTCTTCTCCAACTCTGTTTCTACCATTTGAATAAGCATTTTCTCTGTCTCTATCTTAGCAACCTACAATGACACAGAAACCCAATTTAGATGATTAAATCGACCAAAATGTGAAGAGGTGGAAATTTCATATATTTACCTGTACATTTCCATGTGGATCTCTTTCAAGCATCAACTGTTCTTGAATTGCTTGAGGTAAAAATTCAAAGAGCTCCAAGGACTGGCTTGCGAGTTTTTTCTTCCAAAGCCCACCCTCATCAACAACTTCTTGAGCCAGAATTTCATTCAACTCCGCAATAAGTTGTTGAACCTATTGTCATAATTCACATACAGCCCAATAAATAAAACAATATGGTGACCTTTAGTAGAAATTACGAACCCTGGACCAACATTTAATAATTGGGGGCTTCCATCTGTCACCAGTAACCATTATCAATTACCTCAGGAATGAAATCTATAAGACCTTCTGGAATAAGTATGACACCATAGTTATAGCCACGTTCTGCACGCTTGCAGATAACATCTACCATGTAATCGGTAACATTTTTCAGCGTCAGCTTCTTTGCAGCAACCTGAATTAATTATAAACAATTCAAGAAATTACAGACCTCCAGAAGACCTCAATGTGGTCTTATATTTGGTATATATATGTCCACCAATCAGACAAAAAAGCAGAGGAGAGACTAAAGGTCATGTCTCAGTTTTAACATATATAAACACAGCTTTCAGTACGCCACTTTTAATGGGTTTCCATTCAGATTAATCTTCTTTAAGAAATCAACATATAACTTCTTGTTAATATTTACTGCAAAATGATTTGAATTCTACAATTTCGAGATTTTGAATGAGTAACGTTGTACCCAATCTAGTAGCACATTTATTACAATTTCTATGCAAAATATTGATGCTGCTCCAGAGAGAAATTAATTTAAATAACTGTACCTCCTCTCCAATAATTGTGATATTTGGATGAGTTTGCAAAGCACATTCTAAGGTGATGTGTGATGCAGCACGTCCCATTAGCCTTACAACTGCAAAGTTGAACGTTATGTATTAGCAGTAGATAGATACTGTTTATTAGTTTGATCAGCAATATAAAGAAATACTGCATTGTCCCCAAGGCATAAAACGGTAGCTATGGTGGCCATATAACCCAAAAACAAAAAAGGATCAGCCTTTTTATTACCAAAATAAAATCATCAATACTATCTACATACAAGATTTGCAACTGAATTTGCAGCATCAAAGGAAAAAACACTACTCTCTAAACTAGATAAGTCAGACATGCAATCATTTGTGCCAACAAATTGAAGAAACAGAGCAATAATTCAGCATAACAATAGGATTTTAAAACACAAATGAATATGAGAGAGGAATGAGAGGTAAATGGGAAGGTATAGGGAAAGGTGTATGGAAAGAACAGAAATTTATATATGGCTTGCAAAACACTGTATGAGAGTACATCTGAATGATTCGTACTCACAGTGATAATATTTTCCAGTTGATCGAGCATCTACCATAACATTGCCTATCATTTCTGCATATATCTGCAAAAGTACAGCATGTACTAGTTATGCTTCCACAGAAGATGAATTGCTTCTAGCAACTATCCTTACATTTCCTTTTTGATTGGCCAATGCAAATTGGTTAAGGCATAACTAATTATATCCTCTAGCATATTACAGGTAATGCAATGATGATGTCTTGCCTAAGCTTGAAAACCCCCGCAAAGGGAAAGGGAGAGGAGAAAGAGAAGGGGGGGGGGGGGGGAGGAGAAGAGAGAGAGAGAGATTTGAGACCCTTCCAAGGAACCAGGATTACCTTGCATGCAGTGTCAAATCCAAAACTCACGGGCACCTCTTTGCACTTGAGATCACCATCAATGGTCTTAGGGCATCCAATTACACGAGCCTTCATATTCTTACCCCTGATTAATTAAAATATACACAAACCCCATAAGATATTTGTTCGAATGTGGCTTTCCAAGGGTAATTGCTATTAAAATAGATTTGTTCCCATGACAAATGTCACATTAAGTACCTGAAGTTTTCAGCAAGGAGGCAAGCATTCGTGTTTGAGTCATCTCCACCAATAACAACTAGACCATCCAAATCAAGCTTTTTAACTGTTTCTTCAGCTTGTTTAAACTGCAGATATGGTTTTAATTCTCAGCATTACTTTTCTTAAAAACTAACTACGTTCAAACCTGCTCTAATTCTACGGCAAAGGACAATTCGAAACCTGCTCTGGTGTTTCAATCTTGTCTCTTCCACTGCAGATCATGTCAAAGCCACCCTAACAAAAAGAGGGGGGGAAAGAAGAACCAATGTGAAGAATCATCAAAACTGTGTCTCAATCTAAATACATATTTCCATACAGCATACAAGGAAACAGAGGAATAACGTTAAATGGATATACTATTACAATTTTTCTATGATTACAAAATAACATGCATGAAGAAGAGTATATCTATGTAACTTCAACTGTTCATTGTAGAAGAGCTGATTTGGGCCAATCCATACAACCAAAGCAAATCATAAAGTCAAAAGTTAAAAAGGAAAATGGGAAGCCCAATATGCTATTGATGGGCAGACAACAAACCCACATTATATGTGCCAAAAAAAGATGCATATGAACTGTTTTTTCATTAAGAAAAGTAGGTTCTCGACTTCATATAATCACCAAAAATAACTTCTCTCCACTACCCTTTTATTTATATAATCATCTTCTATATTTACTCTTCTAAAACCGACCCCAATTACTTTAATAAATAATTAGATATTGACACGCTGCAACAGGTCAGCCTAGTCATGTCATGAAAATTCCTAATATGCTGGAGCAACTTTTGGTGAAGCTAAGCAGAGAAACTACAACTTGCAAAATACAAATGAACACCGGTTCATGTACCTTCCCCAATTGAAATTCATTAAATTGGAAAATTCCAGAAAGCTAAGTACGCATTAATTAAGTGAAAAATTAAAACAAATCAATATTTATCAATATTTACAAGTCATACCTGATTTCTGTAGGGGTATATGTACTCAGGAGTCAGTTCAATATATTTGCCCTTCATGATACCAGCAGGACCACCCCTGAAACCATACAGTATGCTCCCTGGTGCTCGTTCTTGCAGGTAATCTAGCACCAGAAAAGGGAAAAGAGAACACATACAGTTAATAATCATAACATCTAGTAGAAAACAGGAATCCAGTTATAGGTACTCCCAACCATATTGAAAAATCCAACTAACACAGCAGCTCACCAAAGATCCCACAAATAACATTGTGCCCCCCAGGAGCCTGGCCTCCAGACAAAACAACACCAATCTTCAACTTCTGTTGAGGAAGAGAACCAGACGCATCAGCTGGGACCAACATTGAAGATGGTTGTCCATAGAGATGTGGAAACAGCTTTGCAATCTCAGCTGTAAAACACACCAAACTCAATAAGCATTAAGCTGTAAAACAAACCACACAATAAGCATTAAGCATTTACAAGAATTCAATTTTCTATTACACTCTCGTTTCTTTTTTGTCCTTGGTCGGTAGTTATTGAACTCTCAATTGTTGATGCACTTAAATCAAATTAGTAACCTCACCGCACACGAATTTAGAATAACAGAATTATATCTATAGCCATATACCTATGCATCAATTCGGATTAGTACTTCCACACATGTAATAAGTCTCAGTATTTTCGATAACAACAGTCCTATTATTCTATTCATGTATACAAGTGTAGATGATTAATGAGAATGCTTTTGCACCATTGTACATACATGCAGAGATGTCACCGGATCAAATAGATCTATGCATTAAGGAAATCATATGGACCATAGCAATGTAGCAAGTTCCATCTCTTTCTCTGTCTCTCACTAGCAACGATATGGATCTAGTACACTCCAACAGCATAGCAAGTTTAGTGATCACAACATCCTATACAACAAACTCTCCGTCTCTCCCCTCGTAACAAATGCAATAACCTGGACCTACAGTCTCTAATCCACATAAACAACAACCAAATCCTATAAATATCACTAGTCTCTCTCTCCTTCATTCACGTACTTGTACAGATACATTCATGATTTTTTTTTTAAAAAAAAAGAGTAAAATCTAGAGACAGAGAGAGAGAGAGTGTAATTAGAAATGAAGAAGTTAATCAATCACCTGAATTTCCAGCGGAAGTACTAGGACCGCCATCGACGATCTTAAAAGAACCGTGAAGAACAGAAGGCAAAGGAAGTTTATGATCAATCCGACTAGTCTGAACCTCGCTGTAAACAGACGCGACTCTTCCGGTGTTAGACGGTGCCGGAGAACCTTTTCCGGCGGTGGAAGCACCGCTGTTAAGCACGAAGGCTGGAGCCATTAGTTAGGGTTTTATTGTATATTTTCCTTTGACCTAACACTGACTTAGTAGCAATTAGACGAGAACAGTAAAGGAAAAGACGAGAAGAAATATTGTAAAGATTAGATCGCGAGTGAGTGTTGCTTTTGATATGATTATTTTATTTTTTAAAGCAGAGTGTGAGAGATGCGTGACATAAGGATAGGATAGTCATTTTGTCTTTGGGTAATCCGTCACTGAAGGGTAGTTGGTGAAGAGGACGTGTAAGTGAGGAGGTTAGTTTTGTAAATTGGAATATTCGTTGGATGAGGGTACTGATTCGCCGCTTTAAGTTGGATGCAAAGTAATGAATCTCTTTTTTCAAAGGACTTGGTTGGGTTTTTCAAATTTTAATATTTTATTTCTATTTGGTTTACTTCTCTTTTTTATCATATTTTACTTATGTTTTATTTTTATCGAATCATTTTTATTTTTTATAAGTAAAAATATTTATTTTTCATCCGTCAAACATCTATTTAAAAATAATGAAAATAAGATGATAAAATAATCAAAAAATAATGAAACAAACAGACCCATGTCTAGGAGCTCAATTGATAGAGTAAATTTAATCACATATTAGTTTATCATTAGATTTAAAACTGACAAAATTATATGACGTACTAGTCTTCTAAAATAAGAAGAATGAGATCATAAAATTTTTCAATGAATAATTACGGCATAAATCTTAGATTTTCTTCTTATATTACTAACAGATCCAAATTCACTAAATATTATGCTTAAAAATAAATTTTAATGTATTCATTAATCATGATTTAATATTGATGTAAACGGGTAGAAACTTTGGAAGAAAAAGTCTTTTCAAATGATATATATTTGAAAAAAAAAATGAAAATGCATTCATCTATATATAACTATATTTGTATACAGTATATATCTCTATATATAATTAAGTAAATAGTCTTATTGTTAATTAAAAAAATTACTTATACTTTTGTCATTTTTCACTTTGTTTACCTTTATTTTAGATATTCATACTCTATCTACTTGTATTTAATCAAATATCAAAAATAAACTTGTAACACTTATGTGAAACATTAATCTATATTACTCAACAATACATGAGCATAAAACCATGATGCATATGCCTAGTAAAAAAGGGATTATATAAAACCATATAAAGGATATTGTAGACTAAATCACATATTAATTTAGAACAATTTCAAGTGGTATATTAGTCACTAATTGAGGTTCTTTTTATTTTTTGCATCTCCATTGCAAATATTTCTACTAGTTTGCCATAAATGTAAAATACCCTCTGTTTTAAACCAATGATAGAAAAGTAATTGCATCCATCTACTTATAACTTATTCCATTAGGATTAACCTAATTCTTATGGAGACTATAATTAAACTGAAGCAAAAGAATACCTCTTTCATCTCTCTTTTTAAAAATTAAAACCATTAATCTGAGTTATCACTTTCTTCTGTGATGAGTAATCTAATTTTTCTCTGGTTGTGCAGGGTTCTTTCTAAACCAAGTGGGGAAAAAGTAAGATTATAAGCACCGTTGCAGAATTCCTTTTTGTAACCAAATACCAGAAGGATCTTCCATCATCAAATATTGATGGCAATTGGCATGTCTGTTATCATCTGGAATGGAATACAAGGGAATAAGGAACCCACAAATCCATTTTTATATTCGAAAATGTCGATAATATGAAATAATATAGGTGCTTTTAAAAATACAATAATGTAAATAATAAATTTTTTATCAAATTTTTTTTCTAAGTGGAAACCATTGGTTTTGATGGTTTCAATACCATTTAAAAAAAGTTCTATTGCTTTTTAGCATGATCGGTCTCATCAATTATTTAACAACTCAGATTTATACTCAATTATGATCATACTATTAAAATATTTAATATATTAGTTATTTTGTCGGACTAGATGATTTGTCAATCTTGTTAAGATCATAGAAGTTCACCACTTCTAAATATAGAACGAGGCAAAATCAAATTTAAAAGCATAAACGGTCAATTTTAGATAATCATAATTATGGTTTTTAAATATAAGAAAAAGAATGGAATTTAGAATCATCATTTCATTTTAAAAAGAAAACATGAAAAAGAGAATAAAATTTATAATTGTAATTCCATTTTAGGTTCATTTCCACATACCAATTTTACCTTAAATGTGATTAGTGGATAAGACAATCCACCCATCCAAGTGATGGGAAGCTCAATATATTTTTTGGGAGATCTGGCAAGTTTGATCATATTGAGATAACTTAGATATTTGCTTGATGAGTTCAAAATAGAAATCATTGAGCTAATATATTCGCTCTCTAATTTCTTGGATAGGCTCATAACTTAACGAATCAAGTTACTAGCTAGTTCTGAGCATATAGTATACTCATTAGGATAACTCTGAAATAAATAAGGCTTCATCCAATCTATCAATCATCAATCTGATATGACATATACTATTATACCTAAGATTTTATGCCAATACTCAGCCATGCATTCTCATTTGACACTTTTAGCAATTCAAGGGATTAGAGAAATAGGACATAACTATGAAAGTCCCTGCTCTCAAGGCTCACACAAAGAGTAAATCCATATTGAATCATGAACAATGAATTGATGCTCACTAACTCTTTCGCCTATGTAAGCCACAAAAACTGTTTGATTCTCCTTCCATCCACTTCTCTCTATAACCTCTCCCTCCAAGTGACATTATAACGTCATCACCCTTGCAGCGACTGACTAAGCCAACAAATCATATAAATGAAATATATTTAATAATGTCCTATGTACTTATATAAACACTTAAAAAGAAAACTATAAGGAAAGACACTTAAAATATTTGAAGAATTATCAACTAATGTAAACTAATTTTATATTGTCCTTTAATGATTTCAAATTGATGATTGGATGTATAGATAAGTATCTTTATATTTTAATAATGAAGATACAAATAATTTAATATCATAAGCTTTTCTTATTTAAAGCAACGCCATGATGATTTTATTTATCTATTTTTTGGTACTGGTAGATGGTGGGAGTGTGTGTATATGTGTATATGCGATTGAAGAAAACTATAATATTTAGAGGGGAAAAAAAAAAGCATTCAAATCCGATCATTTTAATCTCGCAATGATTGTAGACTTACTAAAAATTATGAAGTTTGACAATCAAATCTAGACGGACTTTGGTAAAAAAAATCTTCAAAACATAAAGAAAGGTTTCAATGATGCTGACTCGTTATTTGAACTAGTGACATAGAAGTATTGATAAAACTTTTGCACATTAATGATACTAGTAAGATTGAATCTTTGTCCTTGTAAATTAAGCTTCAAACCTATTTAGCCATTATCTCTATCAAACAGTATTAATTTAATTGTTTACCTTCACAACCCACATTAATTATCATATAAATGTTAATACGGATTAGGCCGTTTCTATAAAATAGAAATAGAGAGCACATACATACTATTCTTCAAAGGTGTCATAAGAACACCATTACAAAGGAATGAGAGGTCATCCATCTACCCATCTATCTACCTTTGCCTACCTGCCTTTTTCCTTAACAAGCATGGCTGACACCCAAAAACCATTTTCAATAATTCAAAGCAGATTCGTCTGCAAAGGGTGCAAAATGGGACATTTAAAGTTGGGAGTCTCCATTGGTGAAAGGTTGGTGGTGTAGGTAGAGGGGTAATCTCGTCATTTAGGTGACGGTTGGTAATGGTAGACATCTTGGTGCCCTAAGCCTAAGGTATGTAGTGTGTACTCTTAGCTAACTTGGTTAGGTATTGATGTTAATATATTATAAGTGCAAGCGTTGTTTGAAATCTGATATGTTTTAAAAATATTATAGTAAGACTTAAATATTATAAGTCGATACTATTCAAAGAATTACTTTATTTATTTAGAATAATTGTGCATCCAAAGTTTATCCATTTATATAAAGAACTACTTAAAATTTAAAAATATCAATTTACTAAGTATAATTTTTTTTTATCATTTATAGTATCTAGGTAGGGTATTAATAGTAAAAATTGGTAAAGTTTAAATAATTAATTGCAATTTCATAAAATTTAGGTAATATTTAAAAAAAAAAAAAAAGCAAAATATAAGTACCAAATTACACTTTTAAATATGGGATAGCTGTAACAATTATATGCAGTTTGTTAATTCTTATTAGTTAAATAATAGCTTGTAGCCAATGACTTTATAGTCTAATAGCATTAGCACCGATCTCTTAAGTTGTATAAATTAGGTCAAGATCCCCTTTCCTATTGTAAATTAATAATAAAAATAAATAAATAAGAAACTAAAAACTAATGCCTTGTTATGGAAATTGAGATCTTAATTTTCTTAGTTCCGAGGTTCCCTTATGATTAAAATATTTATTAATGCTTAGGTTTCATTATTTAATCTCATTCTTGACCATTGAAATTAAATACGATAAAAGTTGTGTACGACAGTTGCTGTGTCTCTTCAGTGCTTAAGGAACAACGACAATTATATATTGATTTAATAGGACAAGAAACCACATACCAGTAATATGTATGCTTAAAAAATAAAATATAGGAAAATATGACAAAGAATGATTACATATTACCATATTAGAATAATAAGAGATTAATAAGGAAAATTGGTTTTATGAAATTAGAGTAGCTATTTAAAAAAAAAAGCGCATTAACTATTCATTTTAAATATATCCACCAACTTATGCGCCACCATCACATCATCTTCAAGTTCCACCACCACTTAGGCTGCAAACAGTCTGAGCCAAGTCAAGCTTTTAAAGGCTGGAGCTCGACTTGTTTAATAAATTAATGAGCTCGAGTTTAGCCAAACTTTTAACAAGCCTGAAATGTATAACTCGAGCTCGATAAGGATTTAAAAGCCCCGGTTCAATGAGCTTGTATAATTTAACGAGTCTGAACGAGCTCGGGCTCGAATTCAGGGTCTGAGCTTGACTCACTGACCCAGATAATAATATATTATATTATTTTAATATATTAATTACAAACAATCATATAAATCAAATAATGTTATAAAAAATTCATTATAAGTTGTTAACTAGTGTGTTTGCTAGTCGGCTCACAAGCTTGGATAAAAGTTTAAGCTCGACTCGTTTATTATATGGGCTCGAGCCAGGTCCGGATTGAAATAAGCCGAGCTTAAGTAGCTCATGAATAACTCAGCTCATTTGTAGTTCTAATCACTAGCACCACTTCCCATACCTTCATACCATTACGACATTACATAATGACACTACTACTATCTCACCATACCATTACCATGTACCACCACCACTACTATTTCAACCATTACCACCTTCGTCAACTACCATCGCTAACATCGGCTGGTAGTAATGATTGTGTTACGGTGTCATTGTTTGTGGTGGTAAGGACAATGTCGGTGTTATAGGTATAAGAGTAAGGCATTAGGAAGCAGTGATGGAAGTACTATAGTGGTAGTGCTAGTGGAAACTGTTGGTTTAGGGACTGAGAAAAACAAGTTTTTGCAGCAGAATTTATAATTTTTTTTAAATCCTTAAAACACTGATGGGATCCATGCGACTAATTATGTTGATAGGAGTAACTGATTATACCTTTTTTTTATTCTTAGCCTTGTTGGATCTGAAGGTGCTGCTGTGACGCAAGCTCCCTCTACGGTATCCATATGGATGAAGGTTTGGATTTTGCATGTGCTAGCACTTTGGAACGTGTCCAACTCACAGAGGAATTTCTTACAAAAGACTATAATTTTTTCTTTCTTTTGGAGAGTACAAATTTTCTCTACAATTTTGATGTGATGGTAAGTGTCCTTAACCCTGGTCAAGAGCTATATTATTCTATTTATATTGATGGTAATATCCTCACAAAAAAAAAGACATTAGCGTAAATTTTTTATCCCTAATCCAATTAGGGTTTCCTCACAAGAGACAAATGCCCATTTAATCATCCTATTCAAAGTAGTAAGATTGTTATTATTTATTATTCTTAACGAATTAAGATTAATAAATAAATAATAAATAATTAAATAATTTATGTTGGGTTATTTAAATTAAACCCATGATCCGTCTAATTCATCCTTTATGTGTGACCCTATAGATCCACTTAATGTTGGTAGTAGGACAAAAAAACTCTTTCTATCTTGCAAGACATAAGTAGCCTCTACCAAGACGTTATGTCCACCCAAATCAAGTAAAGATCAGTGATCTAACTTTTCCTAGTAAACAATCAATTATTTAGTCTCTTTGTTACACGATATCTAATGATTAAACATGAGACATGGATCATATCTCTCATATTTAGTCTCTCTGTTATCAATAAAACATGATCACCGATCAGCTTACATATTAGTCTTAGTTCATTATTATTACATATAATGAGCAACTAAGGATAATTCAAAATAACATTCTTACTATCTTATAGTTTTACTATTAAAGTCACGCACTTTAATGATATAAGAAATAACAAACTATTTTTGGAAATCTTTTATCAAGTTAGAAGACTATCAATAATAATAAATGAAATGGTTTATTAAGTAAAGATAAAAGTATAAATAACATTAAAAACCCTAATGGCTTAGGGGACATTTCTACCATAAAACGCAATAGTATTGGTGGTACTAGTTATTGTAAGTACAGAGAAGTCAGAGGTGAAGGTAATGGCAATGAAGATATTTATAGTGTAGTGATGGTAATGGTGAGCTATGAGGGTAATGATTGTGCTGCCAATATTGGTAATGGTCATTATCAAATGGTGGTATAATGTAATAGGTTGGCGACAACTAGTAATGATGCATTGACATGGCAATTGTAACAACAATGGTAATGCTAAAGATGAGGTGATAGAGGTGTTGGTTTGTGGTAGCAATTATAGTAGCAAGTGTTGTTCGTAGTAAAACTAAGGTTTATAGTGACAGTGTAATGATGATGACAGTAGTGATAATAGTAATAATAAGAACAATGGTGGTGTTAATGGTACAAATATGATAGTACTGGTGGTAGTGGTATTGGTGCAATTATGAAGGTGACAGTGACAATAATAGTGATAATAGTGGTCTGTATTAATGTTGATGGTATAAGAGTAGTAGTAATGGCATAATTTTAATGTGATTGAAATTGATTCCTTGCCCGTTATGAATAATTAATGCCACCTAGTAGAAAAGGTAAATTATATCAAAAAGTATCAAAGATAGGAGATAAGTTTATTTAAGGTATCAATGTTTCAAGTGGTTAAAAATAGGAATCAATATTTCACAAAGTGGCTCAAATGAAGTATCGGCATTTAGAAAAAAATCATTTAATTTATCAATATTTGGATTAGTTTTCAATTAATTTTCCTTAATAGTCAATATTAATACCTTCTTTAACTCGCTTTACGAAATGTTGATTCCTCTATCTAACAACTTGAAATGTTGATATTTCAAAAGAATTTATTCTTGAACTTTGATTTCTCTTTTTAACTACTCAAAATGTTGATACATTAAAAGAAAGAGAGTAACATATTCTTTCCCATAACTACTTTTCCCCGTTTTATTGTCTTGAAGTAAATGACCCATATGTGAAAGATAGTTTTCATTTTTTTAATGAATTTTAAGCCATGCGTATATGGAATTTAGAAAGATTGTGCACGTGTGTGTATCGATATAATAATGAGTTGAATTTAGAAAAAGTATGGGACATAGCAATCATCATGGAGTTAAAATATACACGATTAAAAGATATTTCTATCTTTTAAGGAAAATTGACCTAAATGCCAAATGATGAATGGATTGAATGAAGGTGTTTCAAAACTAGTAGGAGGTTTTTGAATAATTGGACCTAATTATGGATCCATAAAGTAAGGCCTGCAAAATAAAAAAATTGGTACATTGGGAGTTTGTTTGAGGCGGTTACTTTGACGCTCAAATTAGTGTTTATCTAAGATGGGAAATGGTTAACAATAAGGTATAAGAGTTACTTATGTGACATATTTGCCTTCATAAATTTATTGTGAAGATATTTATAGGAGACTGACTTCCTATTATTACAAGCATTGTGGAAAACATAGAGTAGTGGGGAGTTAAGAGTGATTGGCGGGAATAAAGAAGTTGAGTCTCAAAATCGTGTCCAACCGTTTTCCTACTGAGGAAAGGGAAGCTATAGTGTACATGCTAAGCAATTCAAGTTGGCATTACCAACTGCTTAGATTAGAGGGCTAGCTTATCGAATCAAGATAACACCGTTGTCCTTAAGGGCTTATAATAAGTTGCAATGGGTTGAACTTGAACCCAATGGTTTAACCCAACCTAAATTGGTTAAATTGGCATAAAGAGCCCAATCCCATAATTAACCATCAACATAAGGAACATACATAATTAAATAAAAGTTAAATTGAAGATTTTAAAAACCTTATAAGTTTGAGCATAAATTCACTAAAGCATTTTAGGGATTTTGAAGACATAGTCAATGTTTAAAGATTTATGTCACAAATTA
The DNA here is from genome assembly GCA_024138025.1 of Combretum micranthum. Classification (NCBI taxonomy): domain Eukaryota; kingdom Viridiplantae; phylum Streptophyta; class Magnoliopsida; order Myrtales; family Combretaceae; genus Combretum; species Combretum micranthum. The sequence goes on from JAMXBD010000175.1 coordinate 1,104,228, forward strand.
AATATGAATATAGATAAAATTTGTTGAAAATGAAACCATAACCCTTTGCTAATAACTAGGCTAAGTTCACATATGAAAAGTGTTAGATGATTTTCAAGATGAGTATGATTAATTTTTTGCTACATTTATAGAGTAAAGGAATGAAATTATCCCCAACGTGAGCATATAAATGGGATGATTGATGAATTAGGTATAATGTAATATATCTAAGCTGAAACCACCATTACAATTGTTATATCACTACCACCAATAATAAAATTTTTGCACATCTATCTTTGTCATTATCTTGATGGATGGTAGTAAACCTTGGCATGGTCAGGTACAAAACAGGACTTAACTTAGTCATGGCATGTTTAGATTTAACCCAAACCATAGGCCGGGGTCATTGTGGAATCCAGGGCAACATTACTTTTTTTTTTTTTTTAAAAAGAGAGTAGATGGTGGAGGAAAAAATTGAAAATAAAAATAATAATAGAATGATATTTAAAATATAAACTATTATCATGTGATTAAAAATATATATATATCTCACTTCACACTTCCAAAAATATAATGTACCACTATTAATAATATAAGAATGAAGATACTTTCAAAGTATTTTCGTTTTAGTTTATGTAGATTATACCAAAAGGAAAATCACATTTCTTATAAATGTAAAATGATTTATGTCTTTATAGTATAAACATACATCCCTAATAGAGCTGAGCATATGGGTTGGTTGTTTACCTACTTTAAAAAACAAGCCACAACCAAATTTTTTCCGTTTGTTTAAATGTGTGCCAAATTGACCTTGCCCGTTTAATCCACCAGCCAAAGCAGGCTAGTTCATGATGGGTCATGCCTACTCGCAAGCCGAAACCTAAAAAAAAAAAAGAAAGTAAAGTTTAAGAACAAGAATCATATAATGACATATTAATATATTATTTATAATATATTATGGAAGAATATAGATTGATACACACACCAGAAGTATTATAATATTTTTTTAAGTATATATTTATCATTTAAACGTAATATAATATCCAATAAAACATTCAAAAAACTTGTTTTTACTTATAAGTAATCAAAATAACAATAAAATTAATTGTTAATATATATAAATCTAAATTATATAAATATTCTAATTTTCACATAAACTAACATAAAAAAAAAATTATTTTCACCCATCTAAAAGTAGGCTAAAATGGTCCGGCCCATTTAATTTACGGAGCCAACAACCGACCCGGCCTGCCAAGCATGTATGCCCACCTCCAATCCATAATAATTCTTTAAAAGATGAATTGAATATTACAAGGTTTTTCTGGTCTAATTTTTATTTTCAATTTAAGGTTTAATCTATTTAAAGTTTTTTCTTTTTGAAATTTGATTTCAAATTTTAAAGTTAAAAAAACGTTAGCCAGCTATTAATCTAGACTAATGAACCACCCTAAAACCATCATTCCAATTCTACATTTTTGAACCCATGGACCGCTAGGTCTAGAGTTAAGTTGGTGTTAGAATTAGACCTATGCTAAGGTTTAGGTGGTGGTAATGGTGCAATTATGGTGTTGCTATTGCAACGTGATTGTATAAAGATGATGAAGGTAGTGATTGTATGAGGGTTACGATAGCATTTCACATTAATCATAAGTGAATTGATATTTTTATTCTATTATAAACCCAATAATGCATATGGCGTGGTACATTCAAAGAAATTCACCTATCTTTTGTCTGTATGTGAAAAAAGCCCCTCTTCTTTGAAAATGCGTATGGTGATGGGTATATTAAAAAGACAATCCCATTATCTTTTGTCTATATGCAAACAAGCCCCTTTTTCCTTGAAAATAAGTATATTTACCATATTTTTGCAAAATGGTGAACTACTTAGAGCATTCACATCCCATATAACCTTTATAAGGTATTTAAGGTGTCATACGAGTATATTAAGGATCTAGTCTTCTCAATGTTCTCACAACTTTATCTTTAAGGTTTTGTAATAAAGTCCTTCACATTTTCATTTTAAGTTTTATGGATCTTATATATTTTTATATCATACACTTAGTAAATGAAAAAGAAAATAATAATGTAACAAATAATTTACTTTTGATGAGATCCTTAGTAGAAGTTCTCAAAAAGTTAAAACACTCTTTGGAAATTGAATTAAAAACCTTAGGATGGGGATGCTCTTACATGTTTATTTTTTCATCAAATTGATCAAATGTCTCCTAAAGGTATTAAATGCTTAATTTATCCCTTTCTTCTTTTTCTAAGTGAACTAGAACATCAAAAACCTCAATAGCTCTTCCTCCTTCTTTAGACACAATGAAAGAAATAATCCAATAATAAAAGACTGTCTAAAATCATCACAATAATGATTTACCTATATATTTGTTATTCATGTACTAATAGCTCATTCACTTTGCCGAATGGAATAAAGGGAAAATGGAATTCTAATTCAAAAGGAATGTAATAAGGTTATAATGGCCATTACAATGTTCACTTGGTATAAAACTAAAACAAACATTTATTAGGGTAAAAGGTAAAATATTTATAATGTCCCTTATATTTATTATAGAGAGAGGACAATTGTATAGGTGATATTTTCAAAATAGGGGTATTTATGAGAAAGTTGAAAAATAAACATTGAATGGCAATTCATAGGGTGAGGAAATGAATTGCTATTCATCATTTTACGTAATAACAATTCATTATGAATTGTCACTCTCCTTAAGTGAACACCATAATAATAGTTTTATGTTAAACGATGAGGGAATGAACAGCTATTCATGTAAAGTGAACGGGCTGTAAATGTATTATTCCATGATAAATAATTTTGTTTTGTAAAAAATTGGACAGCCTTATTGATAGTAGAAGATAACTGAAAGGCATGAAATATGATTTAAAGTTTTTGCACAATGTTATCATGTGATGTATTGTACAATATTTGTGCTTGTATTATAATTAATATACATAAGCATTTATTAAAAAATTAATCAAAATAGGTGAGAGTTTGTAAAATTTATAACAACAATAATTTCACTTTGCTAATTTATCTATTTGCACCTATAAATGTATGGATTTAACTAAAGAAGTCATGTCCATACCTCATGAGCATCGCTACACATGGTTTTCATGGAGTGACATACAATGATGCGTTAATAATTAAAAGAGATACGAAATGGGGAGGAGGAGTAGGCATCTTAATTGTCTTAGATGCACTTATGAGTTACGATAGGTAGAACAACTATCAAGCATCAAACCTTACATGTAGCACTAAATAAGCATTTGATCTCTTGAGACAAAACTTAATGACAATTTAATATTCCCATCAAATTTCTTCTTCTTCTTTCAAATGAGGAGGGACTTAGAGTATTTATAAAGTTTGGTAATCGACGATATTCGTTGGATCACCTTGACAATTGATAGCCAAAATGAGTTCTTTTTAGTACATAGTCATAATGAGAATGGTTGGGTAACAGATTGGCTAGTTCAATGGGCCCTACTCCAAGCCTACCATGTCAAATCTTCCTTGATCATCTCAGTAACAACTGAATTCATCAAACTCTATCACTTAGCCTAAAGAGTAACGTGCAAATAATAATAATAATAATAATTTAAAGCACATTTACACACCACAATCATTCATTCAACTAAAAAATCATAACCATTATTTCAATTTACATCAACGACAACATTTGATGAAACATGAGTACTTCTGAATCCTTTTCTTGAAAATCCAACATTTCATATAGTTTTTTTTTTTCAGTGGAATAAGATATCTTTACATAAAGATGAAGTTCACATTGTCCATAGGAATATTTACATTAAGAAGCATAGAAACATGAACATCTTAAGTAGTAGGTCTTCTTATAGTATGCATACATCCTCATTGCTCAATATCATAACGTATCAATAGTAAAACAAAATCAGGTGGAGTAAAAGCTACCAAAAAGTCCTCCTCTTGGAGATGCATCATGTACATCATCTTGTCCACCACAAAATCTGACTCTCTTGGAAGATGGTCGAGCATGATGTTGTTGAAATTTTGGCATTTTTGCTTGCAAGATGAAATAACATTATGATAAATCAGTTTAGCATTAAGGCTCTCCTTTCCTTTGAGGAGCTCTCTAGTAAATCAAGAATAAGAATTTAGTTTAACATATTTCAAGTGCATTAATTCAACTATTTTTAGGCTAGAATAAATAGTCCATAATTCTCTTTAAGATGGAAATTATCCCAAGTTTCCATTCAAATCCAGCAACCTATTGACTCAAGCTATCTTTAAAGATAGCATCACTAATAGCTTGACTAGAGGCTAATACTAATGCATTTGTATTAATTTTGATAACTCCTTTGTCTGGCGGCTTCCATTTTACCACTTGTGTAAATAAGATATTCATCCTCTTTGGCTTTTTACAATACATTTAGTATTCACTAGCAGGCGAAAGTGTTGATATGATCTTAGCTTTGAATGAACCAGGCTATTTCTATCATTCTAAATAGATCATACAACAAATCCAAACAATACAAAAATTGAAACTTATACATTATCATGAGCATCCTTCCTAGAAGAGATATGAATTCTCATCCAATCATATGGATTCATATGTGAACAATTAGGGTCTATTTGGATTGTCTAATTTTATCTATAACTTATCTATTTATGAGCAAAAATGTCTATTTTTCATTTATATCTATTTTTTACAAACAATCTATTTGAAAATGATAAAAATAACACGTCAAAACGACCTAAATCAATGAACCAAATAGACCTTTAATAACAAGAAATTCAAGTCCCAAGTTTATTCATATTTGCATTAAATCAAGAGAGTCTCGTAAAGCAAGAAGTATATCATTTTCCTGTAAAAAAACATCTATGACAATTGCAATTTGCTTGAAAAATGTTATTTATTCTCACACCCATAGGAAGTCCATTATTTAGTGCTCTCCAAATAAATATCTTACATTTTGGGCTTAGAGAGAAATTTCCACAACTAATTGAATATTGTACATTCTTTAGCTAAAGCCTTAAGGTGTAGTGTGTTCTACAAATTTGATAATTTTGGATTAGCTTTAACATATTTAGAAAACAAGTTTTGATTTGGCATGTTAGCTTGCAAACTACATGGACCAAATGAACCATCGATACATATTATCTTTAAAATGTAAGTTTCACATCATCCCAAGTTCTCTCATCAATAAAGTCGTCAGCTACGATAAGATGGATAGCTTAATAATGAATAAGACCTTGTGTTAGATTATGAATAGGAATACTACCTCTTCAGACATCAAACCAAAAGTTGATAGTATGTCTATTACCTAATAATATAATTTACTGAGATTTAATATAATTTATGTCCTTTTCAATATCTTTCCACAAAGGGGGTGAGTTGCCTTTGTTGTTATATGATCCAGTGATATATTCTTTGTAGTGAGGTGGATCCAATCGCTATGGTCACATACATGCAATGTATGTCTCATGTTATACGTGGCCTCAAATGAGTGACGTGAAAGCACATGCAAGGAATGACTAAAAGTAAGATGGTAAGAAGGAGGAGCAAGTAATATCAAGGAGCTTGAACGCACTAGTAACAAGTAGATGAGCTATATAACATCAGCCCCGCCATTCTAAAGGAAAGGTTATGTGTTCTTCATTCTAAGCTTTCTTTGATCTCTTATGAAAGTATTTCAGTAGCACAATGACGTTTCTATCAAATTCTCGATACCCTAAATGAGGAGGAGCTCTGAGTACTTATAGAGTTTGGATCTTGATGACATCTATCAGATTTGACTAAGCATCAACGGATGAGACGATTCCTCCTATTGAAGGGATCTTACATGGGCTTTTAAGCCCATGGACAACCTCTTTGAATATATAAGCTCCTTAAGAAAGGTTAAGAGCAGACAAGTGGGTTTAATCCAACAATCCTGCTCTAAGCCTAACACGTCAAATCTCCTTTGATCATCCTAATTTCATGGACTTAATTATTTAGACCCTATCACTCAGCCTAAAGAGCCCATGTTTTGATTTAACCCTCTAGATTTTGCCCCTTAATCAGAGTTCTTGAAATGAAGTTAAGGGGGCTGAGGTATTGCTTGTGCGCTCATACAATAACTGCATAGCTACCAAAACACATTATTATTATAGCTTAATGTTTCATTAGGCATAGAATTACCATATACAAGCCTAGCACCAATGCTGTTTTTTTTTTTTATAAGTTTGTAGCAAGACTTGTTTTTGTGTTTCACTTTAAGCTAATATGCATAAATATATTTATATATTGCCTCCAAACAAAACATATTTTTTTTCTCCTTTTTTTTTTAATGAGCTTGCAACATGTTGCTTCATGTATATTTTGTCCCCTGACTAAAATTCTTTAGACGAAGTTCAAATATTTTGGGCACTAGTCGCATTTATACATCTTTGATCAATACATGACCATGATGATGCCAAGTGTTTTAATAGAAATGTAGACATCGCTCCTTGTAGATAAGTCATTGAAAGAGAACCTAGTGCCAACACTACAACCCACTCCATTATATATATGTAGCTGTAGGGTCCTTATTGACAGTGGTTACGCACAAGTCTCTTAGATCTCGCGCCTAGCATGTGACTTCGGAGTGCTGCTGAGGAAATGACACTTGATAATGGGATTACTTGGAGAGAATGACAGGGGAAGAGGAACAAATAGTCTCAGTATCTCAAATGCACAAGTGACAGGTAAAGGAGCTTGAGTAGACCTCGCGCATTAACCTTACAATTCTTGAGCAATTGGAGTAGAAATTACTTGAGTTACCTTATTTGATCTTTCTGAATAAAACCTCCTTTAGAGACTGTTGTTTGTCTTCTCTCTCCAGAAGTTGCAAATGAGGAGGAATGATTAAGTATTTATAGGCACTTGTTGTGGATAATGACCGTCAGATCACCTCTGTGATTGACGGATGAGATGGAGTCAGCTCAATTCTTATTTATCCTGAATGAGCTCCTTGTGGGCCAAGACCAATAGTCATCTCCTATGTATGTATGAGCCTACCTGAGAAAGGTTGGATGCGGCAGACCGGTCCAACGATTCCTGTTCTAACCCTACCAAGCCAAATCTCCCCAAGCCATACCAATATAATTGAGCCGGACTCGTCAGGCACTATCACCTAGCCCACAAGTCAAGCCCAAATAAATAAATAATATTTATATTTTTATTTTTAAAGCCCCATTACAATATAATTGTGTTATTAGTGCGCAAAATTATTGCAACACTACTCTAGTTGTATGTGTTGCATTACATTTCTTTGAATAATCTACTCCTCTGAGTAATCTTGCCTCCATGAAACCAACTAATATCTACATTAGACCATTGAACCATTGATATTCATATTGTCAATATATGACTTTTCACATGCTCATTGGATCTCATTATAATAACAGAATAGTAAAAAGTATGCAAGGATATTGTAGAGCAATTTTTCTTGATAACAAATCGATGTCATGTACCTGACGCTCCATAGGAAAAATAGCCATTAGGTTCCATAACTCCACACGTGAGAAAAGTAATACCCCTTTGAAGTCTACTTATTTGTTTACTTGAAATATCAAGTTTATTTATACTTTTTTTATAAATGTTTCCCTTTACTATTTCTTTCTTTTTTTATTATTTAATTTATATATACATACTCTCTTCTTGAAAAAGAACTTTTGACTGAATCCTCATCATTAAATTCATCCATGCCCCTTATAATATTTACTCCTTCATGGTCTAACTAATAACAGAAAATCAATTTTAAAATCTTTCAATGACCAAGCACAGTCAAAACTATATTTAGCCATCATTTCTCTAAATATTAAAAGTTGTTCCTTTTCTCAAAATATCATATAAGATCCAAACTTTATGGAACTTCTTAGAATAAAATTGAAGTCCTTCTATGTACGAACCTTTTCACTGTAGGAAACTTCCCTAATAGAGTTACCAAAATGTAAGGGGTGGATTCAACCATCGTAGTCATGTGCGTGCAGCATGCATCTCGCGCTACATATGGTCTTAAATGAGTGATGTGGAAGCATACACAAGAAATGACTAAGAGTGAGATGATAGGGAGTAAAGGTGGCCAAGGATCAGTTTGGTTTTTGTCCATCTCAAGCTAAATCTTTAAACAATAGTTTGGATCGGATTGAAAGTCTTCCAAACCATTAAATGACGTTTTGGTTCGGTTTAGATTACAAATTGAATTTTTTTTTAGTCCAATTCTAATAGAATATCAGCCATAAAGCATTGTAGACAAAATTACATGTTTGGAGCATGCCATTCAAGTACATAAGCATCTTTAATGAGGAAACAAATGATTAATGAAAGACTTAACAATGCAATGGCATCTGTCAAATAGTAAATTCTAAATTTCCAACTAATTACTATTAACACTAATTTTCATATTAAATATCCCGAAAAGTCTAGATAAACTAAAGCATATCATTATAATAAACAAAATGTACAAAAATAAGGCTAGTATGCCATCTCTTTACAAATTGCAACCCAAAAAATAGCCAGATATGCAAAAGTGTTGCTTTGCCTCTTAGCCCTAGCTAATCATAATACAATTGTCAAAGTCAAGCATTATACGCCAGATAAACGTCCAAAACAACACCCTCTCCCCCACCCAAAAAGAAATGGTAGCTTAAATAAAAAAAAAAGAAAAGGTCTATTAATTTCTTCTGGTAACATAGTAAAAAGAGCCTCTAGATCATCAGGTAGCTGAAAATAGCCATCCTTAGGAGCAACCCTTTTATGCTCCAATTTTAATGGTTTCTTCCTCAGCAGTGAAGGTGGCACAACTGATGAAGGAATCCGAAACTTTGGCCATTAAAGTTTTAAGACTACAAAAAACATACCTCAAACTTCTCCGAACCAAATTCAAGATTCTGTTTTACTCCTTCGGGATGTTAGGCTTTGCCAATTAAAGTTTTAAATCAAGTAGAGAACAAAAAGCTCTAAAAAATCTTTAATAAACAAATTAGAGATCTAAAAGAGATAATACAATCTCATAACAATTAGACATGAAAAAAATGAAGGCGATAACAAAGAAACAAAATTGCAGCAACGGTAAAGCAAAATAAGTAGGAGAATGAAGGTTAAAGTTTAAGAATGAAGTTCAATAAATCTTTTCAATCAATATAAAAGGAGCAAAAATACATTACCTTCACTCAATTATCAAGATTAAGAGTGTTAAGAGTTGGATCCACCGAAATAGTGCCAATGGTATCAACAAAACCCTATTCCATAAAGAAACAAGAATAAAACTATAAGCTAACAAATAGGAAAAAAAAAAAAAGAAAACCAATATTAAAACAACAAAACATATCACACACCTTGCTCTATTTCTTCATGTTCCTCAAAGTCTTCCTTATAGTTTTTCAAAGTTGTAGATGTTTTAAGCCAATCCTTCCCACAAATAAGAGCCTCTACCATGGTTAGAGTCAAAGAACTCCAAAAGACATCAAGCATCAGTTTACTTGTGCTAAAAGCCCTCTTTAGTGCAACAGTTAACATTGGAATGGCTAAAACATCCTTTGCTATTAAAGCTAAAATAGGATATTATTTAGATGATTTTTTTCTCCACCAATCCAATACACTAAATGGCTTGCCATCCACAAATGCTTCCCACTTTTCTCCTAAGTATCTATCTAATTCACTTTTTTCTACTAATGATTGCTCTCCAGCAAGTTACATAAAAATAGCGATATGTGATTTAGGTTGTTCTTCATTTTTATTTTCATGGGGTTAGTTGTTTTTCTTCTTTTTGGATCTAGTAGCAGACTCATGATGAGCAAACATACTATAAAGTGCATAACGGATTTTTCCCATCAATTGATTTGTGAATTCATCATCATAAACTTTTTAACCATCCACTCAACAAAAAATAATTTTTGTCGAGGATCTAACACACCAACAACAAACAATAGTACATTAGTGTTATTAATGTTACTGTAATATTTATCATGCTTTTTCTTCATTCTCTTAGCCATCATACAAAGGGATAGATCATCACATTTACATCTTTGCTTTGATTTCATAACCAATCCCTAATATTTTATCAACAAAATTATTACATATGACATAAAGGGAGCCAGATACATTCATTGTAGCATCATAAAAATACTTCAAAAGTGGCAAAATGTTACATGCATGCTCCCAATCTTCTTTAGTGGGGACTCCCATCATTTTATCCTTTCGAAGTTCCTGACCAAAATTTTCATCCTCAATATCTAGCAATTCAAAAGCCTCCTGAAATTTAATAGTTGTCTCCAACATCAAGTACGTGGAGTTCCATCTTGTCTCAATGTCTAAATGTAAAAGGCTTTCGCTGTCAATCCCTTCTTCTATAACATACCTCTTAAACCTAGCCATTCTATTAGGGAATAACCTCACATATGTAATAGCATATCGAACTCTAAAAATAGAATCATCAATATCTTTTAAGCCTTCTTTTACAATTAAACTCAGTATGCGAGCATGGCATCTCATGTAAAGAAACTCACCTTTCATGATTAGTGTATTCTAAGATTGATTTTTTTTTTTTAAATATTGAATGCCTAGATCATTGGAACCGGCATCATGAACAGTAATGGGAAGTATCTCTTCTCTACGGTCTTTCCAATAATCTCACCATAATGGCTAGTAATTTGACAAAAAATTATAATTCTTTTATGCAAATTATACTCATTGTCAATGAAGTGACATGTTAGACACATATAGTTTAAATTTTAATCAAAAGTCCATGTGGCTATGGTTAAACAAACTATAAGGGCATGTGACTGAAAATATCTTTTCAATTTTCCCTTTCCTCTCTAAACAATCCCAAACACTCATGTGTTAATGTTCTATATGTAGGAAAACTGTACTTTGGCTGTACCACTTCTAAGAACATACGAAATTCTTCATGCTCAATAAACTTAAGTGGTAACAAGTAGCAACAAACATTCTAGCAAGTCTCCTTCAAAATAGATCTTGATTAAATCTAGTAACCAAACTTCTACTAGCCCCTTTACTCTTAATAATACCGAGAACAGTATTTTACTTTAACTTTTCTCCAAATTTAAGCTGTGTACTCAAATGAGCACGTAAGGTACTAATGCCATTTGTACTTATAAATGAAAATTTTTTTGAATAGTGATTACTAAATGCCCTCAATCTACCATTTGTCTCCCATTTTGTAAAATGTTCCCATATTTCAGACCTTTGTCTCTTAGTACTTAATGTAGAAATACGAGGTTGAGATGATTTACTAGAAGACGGAGGATTTTCAATACTAAAATCGTTGGGATCATCAAGGTCTTGCATGTACTGGAATGCTATCATTGATGCTTTATGTTTCATTGTCATTAAATATAGACATCTGTATACAAACAAAACATATGAATAAATAAGTAATATAGAGTAAAAAATAAGAGATGCGAACTACTAATATGCTTCTATTATGTAAAGTTCATTCTATAGCATTTTTGACAATAAAAGTAAGAGTAATTTCATTAACATCTGTTATCGAGATAGTGTGATGATATCATTAATTATACTAACACGGTAAAAAATTCAAGTTTTTTCATACTATTGAATTTTCCTCCTCATATATTAACCAGTTATCGCTGAAACATATTCAAGACACTCACAATTTTATAATATGATTGGAAAACAATTCAAAGCATCTAACAGATTATCCTGAATGAGACAGAGATAAATTCTCTTTTTCTAGTTATGAGTTGGGAATATATAAATGCAGGGTTTGATAGCTTCATCCCTGAACATTTTGCAATAGAAATTAAAGTAAGAAATCATGATTGCAAAATGAACACCACTACATACATAAAGTCAAACTCCAACACACCACAGAGTTACATGAGGTACAAATTCCAAATCAAATTCACTAGAACAAAACAGTGGTGTTTCATTTGACTTTACTAATGGATGTCAAGATCCAACAGTACATATGAAATGGACATAAGGTTTGATCATAAGATTCCAAATTTTGTAGGTGTAGTAATGAATGTTGTAAATACAACCATCAAAACCATTATAGCAAATGTTTGGTCATTTAATACATGCAAGTTCAAAAGGCAACATATAACTTTAACATGGTGATAAATACAATTTTTTTTTTTCCTTTCATAATCTATGTTTTCGGAAATTTCATCTTATGACCTAATTTTTTAAAAAAGTGTCAAAATAGGATTTGTGTCTCCATATTACAAGGTTGTTAAAGTAGGTCTTAAATATGAAAAGAACAAAATCACATGACCAGTACTAAAAAACTTAAAAACAATGAAAAAAAAAATTCTATAATTTCATATCTTCATTTTGTGTTAAAACTTATACAGATATTTCAATTAGGAACTATATTTTTCCTTTCCATTTTAGATATGAATTTTGACAATACTTACAATGTTGAGAATAAAGGAGGCATTTATTTTGAATTATTTTTAAATACTTAGATCCCAACGTGGGGGAAAAAAAGAAGGAAAAAAAAAACTTAGACCATCTACCGTAATTGTTGCAAGATAGATGATTCAAGTTTTTTGAGTAATATATAAGATAATGGTTAAAATTCTCACCTTCGTAATAGTGAACCCATTTGCTTTAATATAATTAATAAAACAACAACACATTATTTCACTGTCCAAATCAGAGAACAATATGGAAAGGAAGAGCCATCCTTCTACTTAGATACTCCAGGTTGATCAAGCATAATACTATAACCACTTGAGATAAATTATTTATATTTTCAAATGAGATCGAAATCAACCCTAAATCAAAACCCTAATTGATATACTACAAAAATGGTCAAGAGAAAAAAATATATAAATGAGGGATCACTAATCGAGATAAAGTTGTTGTGAAGCCAAGTAAGCGAAGATGAGATAAGGGAGAGAGAATGACCGCGAGACAAAGATGAGAGATTGAGAGACTAAGAGCATGAGAGCTTAGACAAAAAGACAAGGGAGGGGTTTTAATTTACATTAGGTTTATAATTTTTTTCTAATATATTTCAAATGGTTCGTCTCGAATTAACGATTCCATTTGGATTACCTTTGGAACCGAACCGTAATATATTTAGAGGATATCAATTCAAATCGTAATCCAAACTGTTTATAAAAGAAAAAAAAACAAATTTAGTTTGACTTGGTTCGGTTTGCAGTTTAATTTCGATTGGTCAGTTTTTTTGTCTACCCTTAGTAGGGAGGAGGAGCAGACACTCTCAAGAAACTTAAATGCATTAGTAATAGGTAGCATCAACCCTACCATTCTAGAGGAAAGGTTGTGTGTTCTTCTTTCTAAGCTTTGTTTGATCTCTTACGAAAGCATTTCAGTATTATGACGACGTTTCTATCCAATTCTTGATCCCCTGAATGAGGAGGAGCTCTAAGTATTTGTAGAGTTTGGATCTTAATGACATCCATTAAATTGTATTGGGCATTAGTAGATGAGATCATTCATCCTATTAAATGGTTCTTACATGGGCTTTCAATCCCATAGATAACCTCTTTAAATGCATAAGCTCCTTAAGAAAGGTTAAGAGCAAATGGTTGGTCTGGTCCAATAGCCCTTACTCCAGGCCCACAATGCCAAATCTCCTACAGTCATCTTAATTTCATGGACTTAACTCTCTAGGCCTTATCACTCAACCCAAAGAGCCAAGGTCTAGATTTAAGAAAATTAAGAATGATTGGAAGATAGAAGTGATGAAAGATGAGACTAAAAACCCAACTTAAGACCAACATTCTTTAAAAAACAAAGCATGCAACCCATCTTTACCTGGAGCTTTCTAGGAGTCCATAAATTATAATGCATTTTATAATTCTAGACAGTGATATAGATGCTCCCAAAATTTGTGACCCTCCTCATGCTCTTTGGAATATAATTGACAAAACTAGCCACCTCCTTAGTCGAAGTAAAAAGCTTTACAAAGTAATCTCAAATGTGCATTTGTGAGAGATAGATCATATATCCAGTTACCAATTTGATCCTTAAGTGCTAAAATGTTGTTTTTCTTTCTTCTTGGTATCACTAAACCATGATAATATCTAGTATTTCTCTCCCCTTTAACTAACCAGTCTGCTCTAAACTTTGCTTTCCACAGGAACTATTGTTATTTCATATTTTCACTTGTTTACTAACCCAAATACTTCCTTATTCCATTATCTAGCTTTAATTTGAAATAGTTGTGCAACAAACCTAAAGGAATGTCTTGACTAACACCATATATTTTGTACCAAAATTTTAAAGTCTGGATGTTTGAGCTACATATGTTGGAATTTAAATGGCCTATGTGTCTTGGAAAATTATTAGAAATTGAAATTAACAATTTAGAATGATTTAAAGGCCATCTATTCAAATGTTTGACAGTAGTTTCTAGGTACAGAGAACACCATTCATGATTCACCTAAACTTTACCTAATCTAGATTAAACAAAGCTATATAATCCCTTTCTATTAAGCTCGGTAAAGCGTGAACATATAAAACTAAGGTCCATCATGCCATAAATAGATGTGCATTGTTTGTATTTCAACATTTGTAAATAATTTGCACGACCACCTCCCATTTTCTGAAGGATCTACTATCACACTGAAGTCACTAACAATATACCAAGGTGCATTACCAATGTTATCATTATAATCCACTAATCTTTGTTATAGAAGAAGCCTTTCTTTGTAATTATGACTAGAGAGGAGAGTTATGGCCAACCTAAATATAGGGATGCAATTGAATTGGGTTTGGAATGGATCACATAGAACCAAAACCCGACTTGGTTGGATATAATCTCCCAAAATCCGAGAAAAACCCTGTAGGGTTTTTTCCATCATACCTATAACCCGACCTTATAGGATTTTAGTTGACCTGATCTACCTTGATAGGATAAAATGGAATATGAATTGGATCTTAAAATGTCAAAACTTTGAAAGTTGATTTACTTTTTTTTTTTCCTTTTTCAACTTAAAAGCAACTATACTACTACTTCTAATTTGAATTTAATTAATAGAAAATTTAAAAGAAGTAAGTTTGGGATCTTACTTTGGCAGTAGCAGCATGATCCCTAACTTAGCTAAAAAATTTCAACTTGAGCACTGTTTTGTTGTCACAACATTATTACGTTGATCATGATTTATACTTCCATGATTCATGAAATAGAACCTTATCAAACCATACATTCAATATCTCCCTGTAGTTCTCTGTAGGATCCTAAAAAAAAAAAAGGTATGATAAATGTGAATGTTTATGGACAAGAATCCTCAAAGCCTGCATTAAATAATAAGCCCATAGAGTTTCTACACATTTATACCATAATCATACTTATAGCAGATGCAATGTACTAGATAGTAACATGCGGGTCATTAACTTTTTGAAATTTTATTATATATTTATGTTGGGTTAAATATTCCTATCAAGTAATATGTATGACTTGAAAGCCGAACCAAAACATTATAAGGTTTTATAATGATGCCCATAACCCGCCCCAAAACCCTATAGGGTTTTCAGTGTTAAAAAAAGGGATAAAAACCGGCTAGGCTTTTACACATATATTGAAGCGGAAGCTACAAGGCAAGTTTCTAAACCAATTTTAAGCTCATTTAACCAACTATTGTCTCTTTAACCAATTTTGCTCAATTTATGCAATTATAATAGTAATAATAAAGAGATAAGGAAATGAGAAGATTATACTGCGATATAACATGGAGTTCAGTCTGCCCCTTAGTATCATTGGTCCACAATTACCCCATTCAAGGAAGACACCACGCATTTCATTCAATCAACAAACAATTGCCTCACAAAGAGGACTTCACGAATGCCTCATCAAGAGGACTTCACCAATGTCTACATGCATGTAGAACTTCACACAAGTGCCTCAACATATGATGACTTCTCCTATTGCCTCAAACAAGAAAGAACTTCACTAAAACATTCAAACAAAACATGTGAATAGTACTTTATAATATTAGTTCACTAATCTCATTATGGCACTATCTCAATAAATATAAATATAAACATAAAATAAGAGAGTATTTTTACATAATGTCAACCCGTTAACCTTTACTCTTTTGAATAAAAACACTCCAAACACTTTATTTATAGGCGCACAAAATAAGCTAGCCATTACACAAAAATCAAGCCTTCAATGTTTAGTTGTCTAAAGCTCCAATGACTATTTTTCATGTATGGTATGCAGATCCAGATCCCTACCTACATGCTAGTCCAGTCGAGCCTAAAATCCAAGGCTCGATCTTCCCCTCAATCGCCATTGATCAAGCATCGCACCTTGTCAATTTCTACCGACAAGTAGGGCTATCCTATGCTAGCGAGTAGGTGCGTTTCCCTTGTACATACTGTGCCAAAAACACAAAACAGAATAAAGTAACCTTGTCAATTTCTACCGGGAAGAAGGTCCATCCTAAGCATACACCTACTTTGACCCTCCGCTAGCTGTCTAAAGTAACTTGGCAAAGAGACAGTATTTTGAACATATTAGTACAAAGTCTCCACATTCATTTTAGTCCTTAACAGACCAATAATGTCAAGTTGCATGGCAATATTATGTATAGTTGTGATAGATGCTTTGATGGTTTTCATATAGTTATAATTCATATCTATTTTAATTGTGATTTTCTACCATTGGCAATATTTAAATGTCGTTAAAATAGAATGAATTGGAATCCAATGAATGAATGGAATGAGTAAGATAATAGATAATCGATTCCTATGCTTAGATATATCAAAATAATAAAAGAAATGAAATGAAATATTTATTTACAAAAAACACCCTTAATAATAAAAAAATAATAAATTGTGGTTGGATTAAAAAAAATAAATCAAATGGTTAGATTAATATAAATATAAGGCAAATGGAATTGAATTCAATTAAAAGTCAGAATCCCAATTCTCAAAAATTACGATTTTAACTTTTAAAAGCAATTTCAAATATAGCCATAGATATAGAATTATAGTTCCAATCCCATTCATTCTTGTGACAGTTGTATTGAGGGTAGCTGATCAATTAATGTTTTGTTGCATTTGAAGGAAATTTAAAATAAAGATGTTTTAGCCTTTTCAGGACCTATACTTATGTAAATTGACAATTAAAAATAGAAAAATATTACAAGGGAGGGCACCTTCATAGGTTTTCTCTCCACATAAAAAAGAAGTTATTTGCACATAAAGTAAAGAGAAGGAGTGTTTTTACAATTTAAGGTCAAGTAAATAATGCAATGATATTTTCTCCACTATTGATCCAATGAAAATAAATACATATTAATTTTTAGATGTAAACAATACAATTTGTTTTGACTAAAAAAAGATGATCCTATACTAGAAAACAACAAAATAAAGAGAAAATGTACCATAATTTTTATATAGGCAAACAACCCTAAATAACCTCCTAAATTTTAGCTTTAATATAAAAAAAAAGCCTTCAAACTTACTTAAATGTACTTTAACATTTCCTAAACTTTAATCTTTTATGTTTTTTTGTTAAAATAAAAAATAAATTATGTTTTGTCTTATGAACTTATTAAAGTTTAAGAGTTTGTTTGCAACATTTGAAAATTCAATTGGTTTATCACACCAAGTCAAAGTTTATGGAGATTATAGATAATTTTATGGTCTCGTCATATTTTCCAACAGAACTAATTAGATGACTCCCATTAATTATTTAATAGCTCAGATTTATACTTAACTACTATTAAAATACTTAATATATCATTTAATATATTTATTTTAATGGTTATATAATTTATTAGACAATCTCGTTAAGGAAACCGTAGAAGTTCCTAAAAATTATTTATAATTTTCCCAAAACTAAATTTTAGAATATTTACTTATTTGTTAATTTTTGAGTATTTGCTTATTTGTTTCAAATAGTAGATAGTCCTATTATATTTCGTATACCTTTTATTTCTCAAATTTATAATGTCATAGTCAATTACCTTATGACATAGTGACGTTGAGTTCAAATCCACCTACTATTGTAATGGTAAAAGGAAAACAATAAAAATAAAATGCTACACGGCTAATATATTTAGGTTTTATTGTCCCTAATAATTTTCTGTACGCTTAAATCTCTATTGGCATGTTTGATACGCAGGAATGGGCTGGAATAGAATTATGATTCTAGCTTTCATTCCCTATCACAGTGTTTGAAAGTGTTTTTAAAAGTCAGAATTGCGATTCTTTGGAATCAATGACTCCAACTTTTAGGAGGAATCCAAATTGTGAATCCATTCCATCTATATATACAGTTGTTTTTTTAATTATATTTTTATCCAACACATTTAGTATTCACCTTTAATATGAAGGGCATTATTAATAAATCTTATTAAATAATCATTCAATTCCATTCCATTTCATGAATGTATCCAAATATAGGAATGGATTTGTCATTCCATTATTCAATCTATTCCATTTCATTTTAGACGATCCTAGCGTACCAAACATGACATATTAAATTAGTTAAGATTTGCCATTTTTTTTGTATCTTATTAATATCTTAATTGCGTTTGCTTAACCTATATCTTGCGTTTGTATGTGAGAAGTAGAATCACAATTTTGAAATCACATATCCTTTTCGGATGGTTAAGTTCCAATGACACGTTTTGCATGCAATAATGGGCTAGAATAGAATCGTGATTCTAGGTTCTATTCTCTTTAAATGCCTTGTTAGAAGTTGGATTTGTGATTCATGATCTTTAATTTATTTTTCTTTTTATCTTATATAAAATTATTATCTTAGTTCTTTTTTTTTTTTTTTGCTATTATAGTTGGGGAATAGAGAATTCTAACATGATATCTCTTACTTAAGAGATTAGAAGTGATACCATTAGGCTACAAGGCCATATGTTATTATCTTATTTGCTGTTAAAGATATTTTTTACGAATCCTATTATATCATTTCTTTTCATTCCATTTCATGTTTACATCCAAGCATAGGAATAAATATTACCCATTCCTTTATTTGTTATATGGGTCACCATTCCTTAAAATTAACAAAATCAGTTTAATAAGGATTAAATTCAACTTTCTTAAAGGTAAATGTTTAGATTATTAATATAGGGACAATTATCAATAATACCCCCTCAACTATTAATTATGTATAAGTTTAATTTACTTTTAGGAACTTTTTGGGTCTGTTAAGGGATCTATCCAGTCCACATCTTATCATAAGTTATTGAAATAAGTATTAAGTATTTGAGAGATGCAATTGTGGTTAGTATGAAATAAAGTTGTTAAATAAGCAACATGACTATAAAATTTTCCTTACTTTTATTGTCTAATTTTACTTTCATGTTACTTTTGAATAGATATAAGTTATCCCTCAATCAAAACCACAAGGAAGACATCCATAAATAGAAATGCTTTTATGATACACTTGATATGCTTGAATTGTTTAAAATAGGATTGATTGAAATTGAACAAAATGGAGCCGGATGAGCCACTTAATGAAAATGCACATTTATGTATGAAAACATTGTAGAATGGAATGTAACCAAATGCATATACAATGGTAATTATCAAAAGTGCCTTAATAATAAATATTATTAATAAATAATGTAATTATATTAGTGAGGACAGCGGCAATTTATCCTTTATATTGGAATCACCAATTATGAGGATCCAACTTGTAAAAAGGCTTCCAAAAATAGAAAAGGAATAATACTTGGAACCCCAATTCATCTAACCACTTAATGAAAATCCACTTTTATGTATGAAAACATTGTAGAAAGAAATGTAACCAAATGCATATACAATGGTAATTATCAAAAGTGCCTTAATAATAAATATTATTAATAAATATGTGATAGGTTAAAATGTAATTATATTAGTGAGGACAGAAGCAATTTCTCCTTTATATTGGAATCACCAATTATGAGGATCCAACTTGTAAAAAGGCTTCTAAAAATAGAAAAGGAATAATACTTGGAATCCTGATTCATCTAAATCATTCATATTTACCAACCATGATGTTGCAATTTTGATCATGCTTGTTCACTTTACCACATGGAATTAAGAGGAAATTAAAAAAAAAAAAAAACATGTTTCATGGATATAAAATGATTAAAAAAGAAAAGCAAAGTACCTTTTAGGGTAAATGTTAGATTTGGAAACTAAACTTTTTCCAAAAATCGAATTTAATACTTAAACTTTAAAGTTGTTAATTTAATGCACATTTGATTCTGTTACCTTCTAAATATTGCTTGTTTCATTCGCTAATGTGAACAAGACAAATTATTATTGAATTTTTACTACTTCTTCTAATACTATCTAAAACTAACAAATCATTTCTTCCATGTCAATAAATAGAAATAGAATATATAGTGTATATAGGGCTGTAAAAATCAATGTTGTTAGAACCGGACCGGGGTTTAACCCGGACAAGCTAGGGGGTCAGGGGTCAGGGGTCAAGGGTTCAACCGAGGGTCGAACCGGGGTCACAAAAAATAAAAATATAAGGAATAATTTAATTATAAAAGACCAATATGTGTGTAATCACTCAATTAAATCTATGTTTGGATCAAATTCATCAATTAATTATTAAATAAATATGATTTAATGATTATATTTTATAAATTTATAATAAACTATGAATAAATATTTAAATTTCTATTTTTTTTTATTTTTCTGGATCCGGTTCAACCCCGTTTGACCGCCCGAGTCGACCGTGTCAGTCCGGTTATCGCCAAAAACAAGCCAACTGTCGAACCCGGCCCGCCTTCATTGCCGGTTCCGATCGAACTAGTTCGAACTGGCCGGTCTGGGCCGATTCTGACAATCTTGGTAAACATAGTTTAAAGAAAAAGTTTAATTCAACATTAAATTGGCCAATTCAAAACCTCAAGTAGCATTGTGCAAAATTGAAATACCAAATTTGATAACTCTCTTATGTTTTATACCCAATAGAAATTATTAATTATATATAGAAAGACATGTCTACTAGTGTCTCCAACTCCAAGGTAGGACGCTTATACTCTCTCTTTTACCCTTCTCAAGAGGAACCCTGAATATTAAAAAAAAAAAAATACAAGGGCCATCTGCCATGGCCACCCTCAACACAATCCTTACATTCCTTCTTTTCATTTTCTTCTTCACTTTCAAAACCCAATAAAAACCTATCATTCATTTTTCATCATCTTTTTTTCCATATTTTATCTCTCAAGTATTTTAGAAGGATTTTGGATTTACTGTCCGCAAGAGCTCAAAGATATGACTTTTTAGACATTGGCATTGCAAAATCCTAGATGAAAAGAGTTTTCAAGATGGAAAAGAGCCATATTTGTTTTGTTTTTATACTCTACCTTTATATGGGTATTTTCTCTTGGTTGAGTACCAATCTTCATTCTCATTGTGGAACATTTTCTATTTAACGGTTTTTGATAATTAATATCTCTTTTTTCTGTGTAAGAGATATGAGCTTGTTGAGTAGGGTTTGTTACTTCCATCTAGGGGTAGGATACTTATGATAAAAATATGAATCATCTATTCAATAGCAATTCATAAACACTGGAACACAAATTGTTATTGATTATTTGTTGTAATATTATAATTATTGAGTATTTAAAATATAACTAAAATTTGCTGGGCAAAAAGAAAAGAAAAATACTAAAACCCTTTAATATGGTATCATGGCGGAATTAAATCCCTAAATGCGCATGCAGTAATATAATTTTACAAATTTTGGAGACTTTGTCATACTTTAGAAATTTGATGTGGAATAATTTAAGAAATATACTTATAATTTGAAGAAATAAATAAATACATGAATAAAGGGAACAACTTGAAGAAAACAAATCAACCCATCATGATCGGAATAGTGCCTATCACAAGGTGACTCAAGTAGAGCAAAAGGTTTTTTTTTTTTTTTCCGGTAAACTATATTTTAAATACTTAATATGACATTACTGAAAATAATCAATAAAAATTTATGTTCCCATGGAGAGATCGCTATCTTTCTACATATAATTAAAATTTGCTATTGGGTGTAAAAGATAGGAAAATTATCAAATTTAGTATTTACATATTGCACAATGCTATTTGAACTTTAAAATAGTTAATTTAATACATACTAAAACTTTTGTTAACTATATTTACAACTTTATATGCACTATATCTTCTATTTGTTGACGTGAAAGAAATATTCTATCGGTATTGGATAATATTAGAAGAAGTAAAAGCAAAAGTTGAGAGTAAAAGAATTGGACAATCTTACAAAAGTACCCAAGTTGAGAGTAAAAAAATGGGACAACCCTACAAAAGTACCCTACCATTAGTCTTTTTACACAGCTTTTCTTAAGGTTAAGCCATGGAACCACAAAGGCTACTAGAATTACCAGTCTTGTGCTCGAACTATGCTATTTTCCGATTAGCATACCTTTACATTGGAAGCTCAATTTTCGCACTACTATTATTTGACCCTTTTAGGCTATGCTTCGCTTGAGTTTTAAATTTTTTTTCTGCAGCATTACACTTATCATTTAGGCATAAAACAAGAAAGACATAAAAAAGCAATGAAGAATCTAAATGAACTGTACTTCCTTTTGCTCTTAGTCTTTCATTGTTCCAGCAGGTTATACCTTTTATATCTACTGATTCATAGATATTTTAGTCCAACACGACATGGTAACCGTATCTAAGCCAAGGAATCTAAGACATCTTTTGGAGAGATTTTCGTTATCCTTTACCATTATGCAAAGCCAATAATAAGGAACCTCAAGGGCATCTCTACTTCAGCTTTTTAAATCTGTACTTATTAAAGAAAAGGGATATTAGAACCAAATCAAATGGTCAGCCTAAACACCTTTTGGTACAGAAAATTATTCCCAATAGAGTGTAAGAAGAAACACAAACGTTAAATAAGGATATTTCAAATATAGGATTAATATAGAGAATAGTGCATAAACTTTGGTAAAAAAATATAATTAGATACATAAACTTTGAAATTGATCGATTTAGTAGCTAAAATAACTTTTTGTGTACACCAATGGTACTCTATGATATTGGTTAATGCATACGAAAAGTCCTTTCATATATTAAATTGATCAATTTTACAATTCAAGAACCTAATTATATATTTTGCTAAATTTTAGATACCATTCATGACATTTAACTATCGAATATAAATTCAATATGTCAGGAAAATAAAATATTAAACATGTAATGTACCGGATTCTTCCTTGACCCACCATTACCACTTGAAGATTTATTTATAAAAAAAAAAAAGACAAGGAAAAAGTATTGAAATGATGACCTTTTGAAGTTTGTAAAAACTATTAGGTGCTTGTAATTTGTGCATTTTTCAAGCCTAGAACAAATGGAATCCATAAACTTTTTAACTACCATGAGCCAAACTTGGGAAAGGAGAATTTCTTGATTATATTGTACATTAATATGCTCACTGTTCGATGAAATAATCTTTAAGATTAAAAAGCTAATGCCATGCCCACAAGGGGAACTGGGAAGCCAACAAGAATGTACCTTTTCTTTTCTAATATTTTTCAGAATCATTACCCTAAAAGAAATAGGCCCCTGTTCTTTCCATATTAACCACAATTCCAAAAGTTTCAATTATTTCCACCTAACACTACCCTAAAAAAAATCAAGACCCTAGTGCTTTATCATTCCTAGCTCATATAATCAAGAAATCCAAGCCCCCAAAAACTTTCCCTAACCACGCCTTTTAGCCTCGAGTTCATTTAAAAGTAAAAGCTAAAGACACTACCATATATTCTCTACATTGCTAACCAAGTTGTTTAAAGGGAAGTATCTGCAACATTCCTTCAGAGCTTCATTTGCTGGCCCTCAGAATGAAGGCATGCGGGGAATACTGGAAGCATAAACTTCGACAGAAAGGAGCCCAAAACTTTTGCTGCGGATGCAAGTTTGGTGTGTTGTCGCCCGACAATGCAGATAGCATTTCTGATCGGTTTGCATCAGTCTCAACCTTAGCACATGCCATGATTCAGGAGAGACTAGATCAGATGGTAAAGGAGATTCGTCAGGCAAGACAAGCTGAAGGAAGCAAGCAAAGAGTGAATAGAACCAAATTCATTGTAATTGCAGCCATGGAAAAGTACTCTCATGATCCACAACAGGATTATAGAAACTCCATGATTGAGATGATAGTTACAAACAGAATTGACAATGTAAAAGCCCTGAGGCGCCTCTTGAATTACTACCTGTCCGTGAACACCGAGGAGACTCAGAGCATGATATTAGAGGTATTCCATGATGTTTGCTCTGATTTGTTCATACATTGTAAACAGTATTGAGCAATCCTACATGGTAACAAGTAACAACCATGTTTGAGTGTGCAGCCACTCCCAAAAAAAGAGCAAACACAGGGAATGTAGAATGTCCAGTCTGCAATTTTTAATGTAAGAGATATCAAGCATGCATAAGCATCGAAATAAAGTTGCCAGTGATTTTATCTTTTGCAGTAAATAACAGTATTGACGCTAGAACAGTAGATATAATCAGTATGACCAGCCCAGCTCTGGTATTTCCTCGCTAATGATGCATAATATGGCTACTACTTACCGCAAATGCATATGTAAATAAAGATATGGACTACTATTTGCTTGCTAAAACTTTACAGGCAGAAAACTAAAAGGAAGCAATCAAATGGTGCCATATATACTAAACAAATTATTACATGACAATCGGCTTCTGTTGAACACATTACAAGGATAATCAACCGATACTGATAATGTTTCCTTTACAAACAAATTCCAAAATATTATTTATAGAATAGTGCCTTTCCCTATTTCACTCGGAAAAACATTTTTATTTCTTTATTACAATGACAAGTCAGCTATAGATGTATTCATCTGTCCTCATACTTCTTTACTAAGATGCTCCATGTAGAGAATCTGTTTAGGGAGACAACAAAGAACTGCCTTCCTTAATCAGAACAAAGACGCTTCCAGCGTCTCCCCTTGAGATACGAAGATCTTTGTCTAAGTATGTAGTTAGTAACCAGGACTCTGCATTGCTGTTTGAGAGAGAGAATTTGAGGGGGGGTTGACTGGAGATTGTCTTTGCAACAGAGGAAGCAGTGTCCTGAAAGGATGTAAACAAGCCCCTAAGAGGACTGAGGTCGATCTTCTGTCCAAAGAACTCAAGATTTTCTGGGAATACCAACGAGTCAGTCAGTTGGGGGGTCCCAATGATGCCTTCTTCAAACTTGATCTGGGATGAATAAAACGATAAATGCTGTGTTAGTTACTCAGTAAAAAGGTCCAAATGAATCCACGAGTTTCTTAGTGCAAGAATATCACAGAATCTATAATTATGCCAAAAAGATAAACAAAGAGAAAGAGATGAAGGACTAGAATATAGGTTATAAATAGTAAAGAAACCTGGACACGCTTAGGACTTCGAACTTCGAATTTTGCATTGGTACTAAAGGAGGTTGTTGCCAGTGGCCCTGAAAACTGGACAGAATTTTCAACTGTGAAATTCTGTGAATCAATGGTCTGAGATATCTCATCAACTTTCACCAATGGAAGAGTCCCCCTTGATAACAGTGGGAACAAACCTGAGAAAGAGGTGTACCTGTGGCACAAGTTAGGCTTGGTCAGCTGCAAAGATTACGGTATAAATGAAACTCTCTTATTTAATGTTGTCAGACCCAGCCGAGCATATTAGAAGGTCAAGGATAATGGATAAAACCGGGTTAAACCACGGTTGAAACAGCCCGTTTTTAAGAAGGGGTCAAGTTAAACCGGGTCGAACGACCCAGTCTGACAACACTGCTCTTATTTCATAATTGAAGCTGCTGTAGCACAATCAATTGATATGGGCAGCTAACAAAAATAAATTGCTGTAAAGAGATAAAGGATGCGATGCAGCCAAAAAACGTATGAGGAGAAAACATCTAGAGTATCCATCTCTTGTTAAATTTCCTCTGATTATAAGTTAATGAGGGATTAAGGTCATCAGTATACAAAAGAATCTATTACCAGATTAGGGGGCTCTGGAATTCCATGATAATGATATTGAAATTAATGAATCAGCCAGCATAATTTTTTGTGATCATTCAATGATTCAAAAGCATATAACTCAAAAAAGACATCAGATTCAATGTTTTTTATTCTTTTGGCCATATCAGATTCAATGTTCATTACTCCATTTTTCTTCAATATGTCCATATGAAAAGTAGAACCAGACCATATCCATTGTCCACTTTTTCACCATTCCGATCGAACTCGTAATAAAAAAATATTCATACGGAAGTACACATTTAATGCAAATTAAATAAAGAAACAAACTTACGCTAGAATCCACTTCCCGTTAAGCAAGCTCAGGGCATCGGTGGGATTGGGCGTCGGGTTCTTCGCTTCAAGCTGCGTAATGAGCTCAACAATCTCAGCCCTAGTCTCACTAGTAGCTCTTAATCCTCTATCAGTCCCATAAAACGAATCCACCAATGCCTTCTTCAAATTCTCAATCTCACTAACCACTTCCTCCCCCGCTTCCGCTTCAGCTACCGCCACCGCACCGTCCCCGGGGGAAGAAGAACCATCAGCCTTTGACTCTTCACCCAGGGGCTTTTCAGGGCCCCATTCATCATCATCCGTCACGGCACGGACACGAAACACGGGACGGGGACGGAAGGAAGTAACCGAATGGGAAATTAAACTAAGAGAGGGGGGGTTAGGGTTTAGGCAGAAAATCATTGAGGGTTTTGGAGTGGAGGAAAGGGTGTTTGGCGGGGTTAAGGAGAGGGTTTTGCATGGGGATTGGTTGAATTGTAAGACTGTGGACATGGTTGGTGGTCTTTTTCAGATTGAGGTCCCGTTGATTGATCAGGGTCAGGGTCAGGGTTTTTGTGAAGATTAAGGAGGAGGAGGAGGAGGTGGAGGAGCAAAGTGAAGTTTTGCTTTCTATATCGGGGAACTGAGAGTTATGTTATATCGCTGCCAAAAAACGCCGATCGTCACAAGGTTTGTTTATAGATTTGGGAAGGAGACTATGCATAAAAGGACTATTTTGACCCTACCATCGAAAGATTTTTCTTTTTTCATTTCTTATATTATGAATGGTGTCTCTTTTGTTGCCTTTAAAAATAATTATTTTAGAGATAGTTGTTTAATCCAATAACATCATTAAAATAAATAAAAGAATTAATATATTAAATATTTTAATAATATAATTATTATTTATTATGAACTTTAGCTGGAGGATAGAAATGTTTTTCGAGATATTATATGATTGAGCTTTTTTTTTTTTTTTTGGTATGATAAGTAGCTTTATTTATTATTTTCAGTAAATTTTAATTTTTAATAGAAAAGAACTTAACGGGAAAATAGTGAATACAAAAGAGAAATACGTAAAAATGGAACAAAGTATGATTTTAGCTTTGTGTCTAAAAATATACCAAAGAAAAATTTTAAATAATATTTTTTGGTCTTATTTAAAAAAGTAACTTTAAGTGTTTGGAAAAAGTTATCTGTATTTTATCTTACCAAACATTACTACAGGACAATTTTATAATTATCTGTTATTTCTATTCATTCCCAACCATTTATTTCCACCTTTAGCATCAAAAGAAATGAATATTACATTGCAAATGTTTCCATTAATTTTCCTTTTTCCTTTTTTCACCTTTTTTTTTTCACTTTTGATTCAAATTGACAAACATATCATTTCTTTCAATTTCTACCGATTGCTTTCCATATTTACCATATTCAAACGTAGTATAATTTCTACAATCAATTTTTTTTTTATTTCAATAATTATTTTTCAATGCAAAATTATGTTTATAGGATTATGTAATTCATATAATGGAATAAAGGTATACGAGGTGCTTATATATTTACTTTTTGACAATTTAGTGTCTCATCATTAGATTTTAAATGATGTCTATACTTTCATGTGAGATTTAGTATTTTTGTTAAATAATATTTCACGAACATTCATTTTGATGACATGATATCAATAAACATGTAGTAAACAATTGCTAAAATTTAGTGATGCGGTACTAAACTACTAAAAACTGTAAAAAATTGAAAATAGAAGCACTTGATTTGCCATTATCTTGTCATCAAAATAAACACTCATAAAATATTATTTAACAAAGATACTAAATTGCATATATTTTGAAAGTACAAGCACTAATTTATCAAAATCTAAAGATAAGATAATAAATTGTCAAAAATTGACAATACATGCACTTTATCTATTATTGTCCCTCATATAATTAAGCTTTGCTTTTTGTAATTAATGACTTGATAAAGTCTAAATTGTAAAGATGTGTAGAAAGAATAAAAAACAAGTGTTGATGGAGTAAAGTGTAATTTTCACATTATAATTTAATGAAAGAAAATGTGTCAAATAAAAGTAGTTTTGTGCAAAATAGTTCTTTATTTTTATAGATATAATTATGAGTATAGACTCGACAAATAGGCCATAACCAGTAGGTTAGCTCGTTTATTATACTTGGCATATTTTGCCCACTAGCCAAAATGGATTAGCAATCCGCCTATTTAACTTATGAAGAAAAAAAAAAGGTAAAAGGAAGAAGATGAATTGAGTTTAAATGTAACATGATGTTCAATAAGTTATTTTAAAACTTGTTCTTATATCTAAGCATCACTAACTCGAATCCGATCTGGGTAAGGATGGTTGTTGAACTAAACACATACGTTTTGGGTGAATGTTATGCCCGTAAGGCCTGGCGTAATCACTCTAATGCTTTAAGTCAGCATGTTTATGGAGGTGCGAATAATAATGGTATGCAAGAGTCCATGCAACATTTCCTCTGGTATGCGATAAGACTAGACATATCCTAGATCCAGATTGGGTCCATAAAATGAAGATGTGGAATCGCCAATTCATGGGATGGGTCCAAACGAGTCTGATCCTTTTTAAATTTTTTTTTATCACACTTTAAACATAAAAAAATTATCCTATAATTATTACAAGAATATAATACTTCAAAATTCCAAAAATTATAAGAACTACTCATATTTATAAGGACTTCATTAGAGTTATTTCCTTATTATGATCATTATAGGTTAGGTCTATCTAAAATAAAATATCTGCACAGACCGTCGAAATTCTCAAACATTTTTATCGAAACTTGTTGGATGCTTTGATCAGTGGCATAGCCTTTTCTATTCTTTGTTTCTTTAGCTTGGATTGCATAATTATTGTTATATGCTATTCCATTTAAAATATATATACACACAAAGAAGGTTCGATAACATACTTTCTTGTTGCAACTAAAGAGATGCAATTAAGTTTGCTTTCCCTTTGTCCACCTATTTATTGTGAGATTTATTTTCTTTCACTCTAAATTTCATGCAAATAAAGAAATTTTGAATGAGTTTAATCTAAAAGAAGTCATAAAGGGTCATTAATGAAAGAATTTACTTGGTTTTGTTTTTGTTTTTGTTTTTTATTACCCCAAACCCTTTTTAGGTATGTTGGTTCAGACAGGTCCATTGCATGGAGTCGGATTGGCAACTCCTCAAGGCGAGTCCGAACCACCTAGGCGGGGTAGGTCCAATGGTGGACCCACCATGGCCGGTTCGAGTCCTATCCTGGTTTGGACTCGTGGTCATTAACAGTTATGTGAGTCGTAGATCATGGATAATTGGGTGGTTGGTGGTGATTATCGTGGATGAGGGGCAAACCCACTAATCCACATTCAATCATGCTAATCCAAAATGAATAAGAGAAGCTCACCAGATAACCTCAGATCGAAGACCACTCAATTGTAGTAATCGATAGTTTGCTTCTTGAGCTAAGGGAGTTAGTATTCTTGTTAGGCTTTAAGCCCTAAGGCGCCTACCAATGTAAGCTTGACTAGTTTTGGGAGGTTTGTATTTGACCATCAATAATAAGTAATTAAAAAAATAATAAAATTAATCATTAATATATAAAAAATCCTATAATACTTAATTATTTTTTATGCAGTTGGCATAAATTGGTTAAAAAAGTCAAATAGCCCATTTAACCCAAAAGATGTATAAATAAGATAAAAAGGCTAGATTAGTGAGTTGACCCATTTAGTCATAACGCAAAGCGGGTCGAGTTAAAACCATGAAATTCTAAGTCATTTAACTTGCTACCTAGCCCAACCCAACTTGTTTAGCCAGCTCTAGTTATAAGGGATAATATTATAATTGTGTTTCATTTTCACTTATTTTTATTTATTACTCTCCAATTTTTTAGGGAAAAAATAGATTTCTATCTTTAAAAAATAATTTCAAAATGCAAATATTTCGCATCATTTCCTTTTCCTTTTCGTTCATTTTCAGTTTCCTCTTATATATAATCAATTTGCTTCCATTTTATGTTTTCACTTATCTAGAAATAATATAATTTGAGACAATTTATGAACATGGCACTAGGACAACAAAATTTCAAGCCAATTAAAATCCGAGTAGGACTTTACTATGTTTACTAAAAGTAAACCTATTTATGTCCCACTTAAATCTGATGTGGTATTTGTATTTGACTTATAAATCCATTTATTGATTTATTAATCCAATTTCTAATAGTCTAGTTTCTCTCTCTCTCTCTAAAATCTTTGTATTTTCCTTTTTTGTATGAATGAGAGGTAGAAGGCAGTCCAATTTTCAAATTTTATAGGCAAGGGTAGTATCGTCTTTATGTTGTAGGTTAGGATCCACGTCCCGACACATAGGCGTTCGTATTCCCGACACGTGGATCGTTAAAAATCATGGACGGAGAGAGTTAAGACGTGTTCTCGTGACTGTAGAGGACAAGTTCACATGAGGCAGGAAAATAGGAAATAGATTTAGGAATTTTGCACGAAGAAATGCAAACGTTGGCCAGAACCAGAAATAGAGCATGCTATTATTGTGAAGAGGGGACTTGTCTAGAATTTTCTTTCGTGAGTTTTCTCATTTTCTGGTTGGTGGTGTCGTTTGTTTTTTGATTTTCATTTTGCCTTTAAATGTGAAATTGATGGGGACAAAAAATACCAGCCTAAGAATTCGCATCAATATTATCATTTCATATGGTATGAAGATTTTTATATTATTTAGTTTTATGTTATATTTACTTTTACTATTCTATATTACTTTTTATCATATTTTTAGATGGCTGAATAATAGCTATTAAATTAAGTTTAGGTTGTAAGGCTCGTAATTGACCTTACTTTATCTTTTATAATTTTGGATTATCTATTGTCACATCTTTAGACGGCTGAATAATAGTAATTAGAATAAGTTTAGATCGTAAGGCTCATATTTGGCCTTACTTGATTATACACAATATGCTTTGTTAGGGTTTTAAAACAGATTTTGAATAAGGAAATTTTTATAAAGGTGTGATTTCTTTTTTTTCATGTGGTGTGATGCCATACAATTCAATGGTGGTGTGAGGCTGTCAAATCAAAATTCACTGGTACTGTGAGGCTACCAAATCATTTATTTATTATTTTTATGCAATTTATTTTTTCGCTTTTGCTGTCCTATATCAAATTTGGTATTAGAGCCTATCGTCTTATTCTTCTTAGGATTTGACTTTAATGTTCTTTTCTATGATCAAAAAACATAATTTTTCTTTGTGTCATACAAAATGTCAGATGATGTGAAATCTCATTAGCTTGATTTGTGTAAAAAGATTAAACTTATATTAGAAGAAGCTAGTGTTAAATTAGATAGAAAAAAACACCAATTTCAATATATTGTTCGTTGTTTTGATGCCCTAAGAGTTCCTAAATTACCTATGGATCAAAAGAAAGGTGTCATAACTACTATTCGAGTCTCACACAATATCCGAGCAAACATCATAGAGCACAATTTCCTTGAAACAAAGTCAAAGATTGAAAATTTTTAAAATAATGCTCTTGATGTTATAGAGGAGGTCATCAATGAGGAAAAAGCATTGGAGATTATAGATGTTGCACAGGATGACATAATAGAGATTGCATAGAGTGAGTTTGAAGAGACACTAATTGAAATTGAAATAATCAAGATATAACCAAAAAAACATGAAGGTGAAGAAATCGATATAAATGCGATAAATTGATTAAGAGTAATAAAGATAAAGATGCCCTTAAAGATTCAACTATTGAGATTACCAATATTGGTTTAGAATTAAATGACAAGATAAAAATTGTTAAGGAGGTTGATTCATTCATTGAACCAACAAAAGAAAGACAACCTTCCAAACCAATTATTATACATTATTATTGTTTGCAAGTTATTTAGTTTGTTTTAGCATTATAAAAGTATTATACGAAGATTTGAAGTTAGTTGTTGATTTGTTTGATTGGAGGCAAGTCGAGATGTTTGTCTTCTACATCCTAATTTATGATCGAAGTGGATTTTTTCTCAAGATTCGAGGGGGAATCCTTTTTAAAAGAGATGGCGGATACTTTCTTGTGAAATAGGTAGATTGTCCACTTTTAGATGCAACAGGGATTACTGAGTCAAAGCTTCAAAAGATTAATCCACATCTTTATGAGCTGTACATCAGCTTTAATTTACCGAAGGTGAATTTTTCCAAGCTAGGGAGAAATAATGGGGACCAAATATACAAGCATAAGAGTTCGTGTCAACGCTGTTGTCCCATATAGCATGAAGATTTTTATATTATATTTAGTTTTATTATTCTAGATTATCTTTTATCATATTTTAGATGCCCGAATAATAGCCATTAGATTAAATTTAGGTCGTAAGGCTCATAATTGACCTTACTTTATCTTTTATTATTCTAGATTATCTTTTATCATATCTTTAGATGACTAAATAATAGCCATTTGACTAAGTTAGGGCCATACAAAAAACCGATCAAATCGTTAACCGAACCAGACCAAACCGAACTGAACCAAAATTTTGGTTCTTTTTTTAAACGATTCGGTTAGTGGTTTAGTTCGGTGAAGAGCAAACGGTTCGTAGTTCGGTTCGAGATCCTGAACCAAACCGAACAATTCTATATATTTAAAAAAAAATTAAACATATTATTTTTACTCTTAATTGTTTCATTAAAAAAATTAATTGTTTTTAAAATTTATGACTTAGATATGTACCATTCATGAGAATAAAATTAGATTTATCATGTTATGTTTTAATTGTTATGTTGTCTACAAATAAGATAGATTTTAGATTTTAGTCTCTAATATTGTAACTCCTGAATTTTTTTCCCTTTGTCTTACTAGTTAATCTAATTTATTGATTTATATAATTGATAATATGTTAGTTAGAAGCATACAACGAATTAAATTTATCTCTTATATTGGGATAAAGTCTATTATATCATTATAGTTCAAGATAATTAAAAAAAAATGAAATTAGTCACAATCATAATTTTATAATGGATGAATTCATTTCGTTCCTATAAGTTTTGCATGTTTATTTGGTAATTTCAAATATTGTTTTTTATATTTGCATTAGTAATAAGAAATATTTAATGGAAGTTTTTTGATAGAATATATTTTTTTTATTTTATGAATAAAAATGGTTTGAACCACAAACCAAACCGTACTGAACTGTTTTTTTTTTGTTCGAAAAAATTATGAACCGAACCGTATGGTTAGGTTCAAATTTAAAAGAAAAACCGAATCGTAAAATATGGTATAGTTTAGTTCAAGGAGCAAACCAAATCAAACCATACCGTGCACACTCCTAGATTAAATTTAGATCGTAAGGCTCATATTTGACCTTACTTTATTATAAATAGTTCTTTTTGTTAGGGTTTTAAAAGAGACTCACTAATATTTTGAATAAAGAAATTTCCCTCAAGGTGTGATTCCTTTTTTTTTTTTTTTATCCTTTGTGTGGTGTGAGACCATCAAATCAAAATTCACTGGTAGTATGGGGCTACCAAACCGTCTATTTATTTTTTTTATGCAATTTATTTTTTCGCTTCTGTTGTCCTACATCAAAAACACTAAAATATCAATGTGCTACATTGGGATCTATTTGGTTGGTTGTTTTCATATTGTTTTTGTATTTTATTTTTATTATTTTCAAATAGACTGTTTGTCAAAAATTGATACTGATAAAAAATAGATATTTTTACTAGTAAACAAATTAAACAGACCAGATATAAAAAAAAGATATAGATAAGACACAAATAAAAATCAGACAATCCAAACGGACCAAATCTTCTTAACTTTTCTTTGCACTTTGCTAATCTTATGATTATCTTTTAGAGAACTTATACCATCTAATTATTAAAATAAATTTAGTAATTAGAATATGAACTATTTTAATCGTTCGATTACGGTTAGATATGATGTGAGCCGTTGAATAGTGAAGGGACTGTTCTCATCAAAATTAATGAGAATTTCTTTTATCTTTTATTATGCCATTCACATTTTAATTTATGGTTGCACATGTTAGGATTGCATTGTTTCGTCTTACATTAGTAAAAATTATATCATTTTTATATAATTTTAAATCTTAACTTCTTCCACTCTCGTACATTTTTTAAAACGTAAAAGTTTGCAGCTAAATTTCTCGTGACTTTCAGCTCATTTTCTCCAATGGTAGTCAACTATTTCATTGTAAGTGGTAACCATGTGTGTATGTGACATGTGTGTATGCAATAACAATAAGATATGGGCTCCCATATTTGCAATACAATAGATACTCTAGTATGTATTATTGTTATGGGCCTCTACTGAACAACAAACTTGTTTTGGCCCGTTTCAGGCACCATTTCACATTTCCTAATATTTCCATTACTCACGGTAGCCACATCAGCTACTTCAGCTACTTTTTGTCCCGACCAAACATCAGACTCTAATTCATCCTAAACACATTCCTCATGAAAACCTAAATTTCTTCACCTCCCCCATTTCAGATGCATGATCATGTTTTGTACGAGGAAACTTATTAGAAAAGCAACAAATCTTAAACTATTTGAGAACATAATTCTCTAAGAAAGGGAAAGGAAATGAAGGCAGTTCCTTGGAGTTCCGCTGATTTCCCCTTGTTTTTGTGTCTTTTCTAAAGGCCATCAATCGCTATATTCATTAGTACATCATGTTACATTATTCACATTGATTGCTAACTTGGATTGTTATATAGATTGCCAAGCCAGCCCATGATCTCCCTCAATTTTTTTTTTTTTTCTGTTTCCACTAAGGCATTCAATGTCCCTTTCATTCTCTCCTTTTTATTTGAAATGAAGACTAAGTAAGAGATGGATACTGAATGAACCGTAGGTAAAGAGTGGGTAAAGCAACATTAATCTTGGCATACTCATGTTTTGGGCCTGTTTGCTTCAGGCTCATCATCATGGCACAGCCACAAGTGGGGGATAAGCCTTCTGTTGATCTTGGAAAATAACCTTTTCTTTTTTGCTTGGAAAAAGCACTCTTACATTTTCATTTGATCAATAATCCCATTCAAACTTGTTATTAACTATGTTGCTAGAATCACATGATCTTGTCGCTATTTTGGAAATTTTCTTATATGCATACTTTGTTTAACACTTATCATGTTTCAATTAGGGTTGTGCATGTATAAGTTTGATTCAATTTTTAATAAAAATCAAAACAAATAATAATTTACGGTTTGATTTTTACCTCAATATAAATCATAAATAACAATTTGGTTTAGAGTAGAAAATTTTCAAATCATTAATAAAGGTTTGATTTGATTTATATATGGATTACAAGTTAGATCAAAATTTTATTTAAAAAAACACTTCTTTCTAATATTTTGTATTTATGTGGATATTCAAATATTTAAAACTGAAAAAAAAAAGAAGAAAAAAAGGATTGATGTGAAGATTATTGATGTTCATTGTTAGATATAGACATGAAATTATTTGTTTGTGGAATTCGTTATACCTAAAGATTGATACGAAGATAATCAATATATTGCTACAAATGACATGAAAATATATATGTATAATTTAATTACTGTAACTTTTTGAGGGGGGAAAAATTATTCTGGGAAGAAAAAGAAAAGAAAAAAGATTGTTCCACAAAGTTCAAATTGTGAATCATAACAAAATAACTCATTAAACCATTATATTTATAATCCATAATCTTCAATAAAATCATCTAGTCACTAGTTAGTCATCTATCAATAAAATACATTCACTAATTAATATATAAGAAATCATAATACATAATCCTTCATAAAATCATCTAATTAATTTTCCACTTACAAAAATGAGTACATAGAATAACTAATACATAGTAAGAGCTATAATGAAATAAACAAAGTTTATACTTCATAGAGTTAAAAAGATTAAAAAAAAAATATACGTTACTAATGGAAGAATATATTTTGAATTTGAAAAAGAAGTTAATATTAATCATATTCATCAAATAATACAATCATAATGAAACCATAAGAAAACATATTACCTTTAATTAATCATTATAAAAAAATTTATAGTTATAAATAAAATATTATCATATTTTTCTAAAATGATTTAATTTGATTTTATAAATTAGTTTGATTTAGTTGCTTTTATTTTTCCTCATCTGTAGTTCCATTGAATGGAGTAAAGTGAGTTACCTTATATGTGGATGAAATTGCAATACATAGGCAATTTTAAGTTATACGTTTGAGTTCGGTGCGATGATCCAACCAGTTTAATCTACTAAACAATATGAGTGAAAAGCTAAAAATTTCAACTCAATTGAAAAATGGGTTATATCCTGCCATATTCAATGATTGAATTAAAATGGGTCAACTCGTTCCGAACCGATGTGGCATATAAAGTCAAGCCACAAAAGAAGAAGAAGAAGAAGACTTGATGCTTGCAAGTCTTGCTCAAAAGCCATCAAAGAAACAGTAGTCCATCCTCACTTTCCAATTAATCCAATAAAACTAATATGGTTTGAATTAGCCAGGAATATTTCAATTCAGCAATCCTTTAAATTAGTGTTTACATAAATACTCATTAACCATGTAAAAAACCTATCTGCCAACCTCTCAAACACAGTTGTATCTTTCCAAAGGGATAGATCTCCTAAAATTTTGCATCAGTTAAAGTTTAAATAGACGTAATTTAAGAAGAAAAGTGGGTCAAAGAGCAAATCCCCTTATTATATGATAAGGATAATGTTAAAAATAGTATCTAAGTTCTCACGAAAAGTTCAATCGGATATCTAAAGTTTAGTTTTGAACAATTTGGTACATAAAGCTAGTTTTTGAGCACATTTTTCCTACTTAAAATTTAGTTTTAAACAATTTGGTACATGAAACAAGTTTTAGCATATGGTTTCTTACCTTAAGCAATTTCAATCAGATAGAAAAAAGGTATGCGAAAACTTATTTTGGGTGCCTAATTACTCAAAATCAAACTTTAAATACCTTATTGAACTTTTGTGAAAGTTCGGATATAAAATTGTTCAAAACCAAACTTCAGGTATCTGATTGAATTTTCTACAAAAGTTTATGTCACACCAACAAATTTTAATTAGCAATTGGTTTAGTTGAACCGGATTAGATTTGTCGAATCAACTCAATTTAGGCTATATTATTACTAACATGCTCTTTGTGGCAATTTCTTTAAGAGGAAGGAGAACATGACAATGGAATCAAAGTAGAATAGCATCTAAGAGTACTACAATTGTTCAAAACCAAATTTTAAGTATTTGATTAAACTTTTTATAAAAGTTTAGGTACCATTTTTGTATATTAACTCTTATGTGTTACTAACAAATATTTAATTAGCAATTGATTGGAAAAATTAGTTGAACTAGAATAGATTGATTAAGTCAACTCAATTGGGGCTACATTATTACTTACATGCTCTTTATGGCGATTTCATTAAGGAGGAGGAGAACATGAAATTGAAATCAAAGTACAATAACATCTAATAGTACTACAATTATAAATTTCCAAAACTAAGCTATGATCGGGTGCCTTTTGCCTCTTAGACAAAACAAAAAACCCATAGCAAGAAAGTCATGGCACGATGAAGAAAAGATAGCGTGTAAGGAAAAAGAGACTTGGATACAGCTTGACATTCTGTTCATGTCAACATTAAAATCCTCATTGTTGAAAAAACTTTCTCATCTGCCAACCTAAATTCCAATGATTCATCGATGTGATTACATCATATCATAGGCATTAAAAATGAGTTGTCCATAGAATTCTGACACTATTGCAACGCGGAAATTTTGAGAGTTAAAAAGAAAAAAAAAAATTAAAATGCTTTTAAAAATATTGACTAAGAGATCAATTAAACAAAAATTTATTTTTAAATTTTTATATATTTTTTCCATAAAATGGGTGATATTTTTTAAGATAAAGAATTATGGAATTCTAGTTACTGAGGTATTTTGTCAGAAAAAAAAAATGTGTTTAATAAAAAATATTCGTAGGATGGCTAACCTTTTTAAAAAACCGATTATTAAAGCATATACAATGGTAACAAGTTTATTTAAAATCTCTCGGTGCTATTTAGTATTTAATAGGTTAAATATCTGTTAGTCTATTTTTTAATGAAGGACTCCAAATTTTACAGTAACTGATGAACAACCTAGGGAAAAAAAAAAGGGGTTTCTAGTATAGTAAATCGTACGCATACTTTTACTAAAGATAAAACCATAAAAAGTATCGAATCCCAAAGCGAACCAATTCGCAGAGGAAGAAATTTTACATAGGTATAAAGTGACTAATCGAGGTTACAAAATATAAGAAGTTTTTCTTTAGATTGCACCAACTGTCCGAACAACAATTAACGGTGTCGACTGTCGATCGCATTTCAAGAAAAGGAGAAACATTGGATTGCTAATGTCAATGTCCATAATCATGATAACGTGGTTGCATGATCATCTTATGGACGCAACCTTTTATTTAATTGTCTTCCATGTTAGCACGTAAGTCCTGCCGTATGACCAACTGCAAGGGCATGGACCGTAAGCTCATTTCCTAAACATGATTGCGGCTTAATTGTCGATACCTCCTTTCAACGAAAGAGTTGGTGTTACACGTGCTCCATAATATACACTTAGTATGTAACTATTAATAACAGTTTAACACGAGTCTATATAAGTGATGGTTGCTTTACAAATTATCTATTATCTTATAAATATATTGAGAAATAATTTTTTATTTATGGTATTTGTTGATACTGAAATGGAGAGTCAAGTTGGGGATAGGCAACGATGCATATATCATCCTTTTAAGAAGCGATAAAAGTGCCACTGGGCGAGCATAAATCATTTGAGCAAAATACAATGATATACTTATAAAATTGTATATCTTGATTATGAAACATGATTTGGCAACGGTAAAGAATCTTATTATTTCATCTTATAAGAACGATTTATGTAAAACTTTTACATATCATAAATCATGATTGCAATTTTTGAATAAATTTTGATAAGTGATATTTTTTCATATGTTATAGATAGATGTTCTCATTATTTATTAACATATAATTAGGAATCACCTACCAAGTCTTAATCAATATTTTTCCTTTACGGAATGGAGTATACTATGAGAGCTACGCAATACAACCACGTGTAAAGGACACAGAAAAAAATTAGGTTCTATTTTATGACTTTTACCATCTTTCACTATCGGTATACGTATCATTATACGATTTTTATTCAGTCTAATAGACCCAATATATATATATTATATATATATTTTTTTTTTCTTTTTCTTTTTCTTCTTCTTTTGTCAACTAACCCATTGCAATATTCCTACTTTAGTTAGGTACGTGAGGGATGGATTATGTTATGTAGGTGATGATCACTTCTGCGGGTGCCTTGTCATGCTTGAATTTCGTTTTTTTGTATAATATATATGCCAAGAAAACACAATATTAGTGCAATCTTCACGACTACTCGATATATACATATATATATATATATATTAATTCAAAACATAACGATTTATTTTAGAGGTTTACTTCATGATACATATCCTATATCAATTATATTAAACTAATATTTCTTTTATTATATTAAACCAATACTTTCTCTCTCTTTTTTTTTCGCCCCCCATAGTTGCACGCCTTTCAAAAACATCCCATTTGTCTAAAATAATTACCACCTATTTTAATTATTTAAGGAATTTTAATTGATTTCTTACGCTACTTACAATGTTATAAAATTGTCCCATCTCAATATTGTTAAATCTAATTTTCGTTAAAAATGGCCAACTTCTGTGGACAACAGTCCGTTGATTTCTTTCTTCCTGAGTCACCGGTTTAAAATCCCTCTGTTTCTTGATAGGAAGTTCATACAAGTGTTATAAATTGACTTTGTTAGATGATTGTACATTCCAGGCCTCGAACATGCTCAAATCCAATTTTCGCTAAAATTTGTTAACATTGTCTCTTTTACATTTGACTATCTCAACTATTTTTACTTTTATAAATAAGTATTTAATTTAGATATTATAAATTACCACAGAAAGTTTATTAATTTCAAAAATGAATAATGTTGAGGCATTAATTTCTACATTTACCCTTGGATTAAATAAGGGAGCTTCTTTGGTCCTTTTGACAGGACCGTCAGTCAACCATCTATTTTAGTGGTTCGATCATAACTAGATAAGGTATGAGTCATTGCATAGTGACTGAACCAGTCCTATCAAAATTAATGATGGGACTATATAATTTCCCTAAGTTATAATAATAAACCTAATCAAGGATGGGAATTTGCTATCCTGAAAATGTTGTCATATTTATGTCTTTGCCAATAAACATGTGCTACTTGTGAAAAGTAAAAAAACAAAAAAAATATTCCCTAAAATGGTGCAAGTAATTATTATCACTTTATAATATGTGACATGTGTTAATTCATAATGATAGGAAGGAGACAACATTTTTAAAACAGTGAATTTTCATCCTTTAATAAGTTATTAGCAAACATGCACCAGCATTTCGCATAAAAAAATTAAATACATGACATGGTAAGACTAAAATATGCAAATTGCATACATAGTTATTGATTAAAGGAAGGAAAAAGAAAAAAATAAAGGAATATTAAGCTTACCAATGGTAATAGACCTATTCAAGCCGGGCTATATGGGCCATTTAGCTAGAATGCTTTGCGTGTTTCTCTGGTGGAAGCGTGGGTAGATATCAACGTTTGGCATGAGGACTGGATTGTGTACCTTATGGATGACCACATTCGAAGCCTTTTAGGTTTTGTCTACCTCAATCCTGACACATAAGGATGTAGATGTCATTTGGAAAAATGAAATAGGCGGTACATTTTCAATTAAATTCGCTTTGAGATCCTAAGCAAAGGTATAGGACATACCTATATGGCGACTGCTCATGGTTGGATTTGGAAGGTTCCATATCACCTATAAATGAACCCTAAAGACAATTTGACAAAAAGAGGTTTGGAAATTGATAAAACATTCGTATTGTGTTTTTTCCAAGAGGAAACTATGAAATATGTGTTCATGAATTGTGATTCGATCCAAGCAATGTGACAATATATTAAATGAGGGTTTCTTCATAATTTTTCTCAAAATACTTCACTTCTTGATCGGATTAAAACAAACATTGTTGTTCCATCTAGGAATAAGTGCAACACCACTAATACGTGGCAATGCCAATTCGTATTTCATGTATGAGGTTTGTGGAAAGAACGTAATCGATGAACCTTGGATAAGTCAAGACCTATACTCGATTTGATTACTA
Source organism: Combretum micranthum (assembly GCA_024138025.1). Classification (NCBI taxonomy): domain Eukaryota; kingdom Viridiplantae; phylum Streptophyta; class Magnoliopsida; order Myrtales; family Combretaceae; genus Combretum; species Combretum micranthum. Next base: position 1,145,792 of record JAMXBD010000175.1, read on the forward strand.
ATGTGAAGACAGGGTTTCTAAATTTTGGGTGCACCATGTGCACCATCGGGCCATTGCTTCTGAGACATTATCAGATATTGATCCTAATCAGTACAAAAAAGGAATTCACATTTACTATGATGGAGCATTTCAGGATAACTTGACCTTCACTGGTAGGGTAGCCATAGCAGTAGATGAAAATGGCTAGTGTATTAGAGGTTTCGTTGAGAAAATGCATGTTCAATCTCCCCTAGAGTAGGAAATTTGGAGTTTATTATGGGCCATCCATTATGTTTCAGACAACAATATTTCCAATTGTATGATTATATCAGATTCCAAAGAAGTGATCGAATGGGTCATAAAGCCTAATATCTCACATAGTTATTTGCCTTCTTTTGTTATTCAATGCTGGGAACCATTCTAGATGAACCAAATGATGAAGCTCCAATGGCAGCACCAAAATGAATACTCACTGATATGCTCGCTTCCACAATCTAGAACCTTTGACAAGATGAGTTGTTCATTAAAAATATTAGCGCTATGCTGATATCATGTTTACTAATGGAACTACAGCTATTGCTGGGCGGACATGCTTCCATCCCTTTATTTTTTGCCTTTAACGTTTTGTATGATGGGGATATCTCTGTTGCGAATTTTGTGAGTGATGCTTATCCTAAGGCATTATAATGTTGTTGCTATGATTCAGTTCTTATAATTATAATATAACCTCTCTAGTTCACATAAAGAAAAAAATAGTGTATAAACATTCATTTTAAAGAATACTTAAAAAGAAAAGAAGAAATATGTAATTGTACTAATGCATTAGAAATAGATAATTTTTCCGTGCGGAAAAAATTTAAAATAACAACATCAAACAAATTTTATCACAACATACCAAACTGAATTGTACTATATGCATGATTGAAAGAAGAAAAAGAATGATGTATTGAAATTTATTGAAAATTGATGAAAAGATACAATAAGGAAAATAATAAGAATAATGTATTTATTCTTGGACACCACATGCTTATAATAAAATATTGTACATATAATAAACAATTTTGATATTTCTTTCTAAATACATTCAAAATTTTGTCTTCATCCTATAAGAAAATCCTAATGCCCTTCACTCTTATGGCACATATAATCTAAAACTTTGTTAAACTATCATTAAAATCTTAAAATCCTTTGCTGAGGAAAAAAAAAAAAAATTCCTAAAATCCTTCATTCCCACTGCATATATAATCCAAAATTTGCATTGATTATGTTTTATTATTATTTTTATTTTTTTACTAACATTTGCCAAATAAGAATTTTCATTTAGTAAAAGTTATATGTCGTCAAGATGATACAATAAAAATTTTGGGTTAATGAATAGTTTGGCAGCTCGATATCCACAATCATATAGTGTAAATAACAAGGCTCAAAAAATATATTTAGTGCAAATAACTACATAATATTTCATATACATATTTATTAGAGCTATACTTTCTATATTATTTTTTTTTCATTTTTAAATCTATATTTTTAAATCTAAAATGTTTAATATGATATCAATTACATTTAATATTGCAAACCTTTCTCCATTCATTCCTAAAGATGAAGACCACAATGAGGAACTAGTGAATTTAAGGGCAAATCATCAACTTAGGAAAGATGATGGGAATTAAACTACCAATTTGATGAGCATGAACCAAAGGATTGCAAAATCTTACTCTCAGAGTTTTTTATGGTAAATTGGAACTTGATGAAGTTAAGTTGGTTTCTTATTTTGGATTGCATGATAATAGCAATTATATTGAGTGCAACTTATCGGTTTTATGTGTGTTAGATGAAGGTAAGTTAGGTAACTATGTTTAAGGATAAAAACCCAAGTTTTAACGCAACTTATGTTTGGAAGTTGTGTTAGGAATAGAAGTAAACGTGGAGAGAAATAGGTTAACACGTGTGACTACACAATCTGCATTTGACATTATATTGAATTGGAAAGTGGAGTGAAGTGGATTTTATGCCTAACACAAGTCACGAACACAACCCATGTTTAGGGTCATGTTAAAGTCCTTCTTTCATGAGTTTCTTCATGTATGCACAGTCAATGGGCGTGAACACAAGCCGTGTTAATGGTTGTCTAGAGCCTAGTTTTGCATATTTGCTTTCATTCTGCAAGTTTGTTTCATTTTTATCATTTTAGTTATTTTATTAACTTTTTAGGACTTCTATAAATAACCCTTTTCATATAATTGACTCTTTATGACTTTGATACTAAAGAAACATCTCTTGGAGGCTTTATTCTAGACCCTACTCTTATCAATCAAGTTTCCTTTATTGTGCTGAGTTCTTTATTCTTATCAATTATAATGATTGTGGTGAATACAAACACGAGTAAATCTTTATGCTTAATATCAATTATTCACAAGTGTTATTAAGATCTTCCTTTTTGGTATAGAATATTTAGTAATCAAAGTTATCCTTAACCTATTAATCTAAAGTCATAATTTCAGTTCGAGATTGGGATCTTTTTAATTATCAATCAATTGTTAATTAGTTAGTTAATGCTCTAGTAATATCCTTCCTAGAAATATCACTTGTTCTCTACTTCCTTTATTTCTCACTTCACTATTCAATTAGGGTTTATGATTTGTACTTCTTTTATGCAAGGTCTCACTAATGGCAAATTCAAGATTGCCAAGATTATCTATAAGAGACACCTCAACTTGTTTCAAGGGGGGATGTTATGATCAAACTATGACCCACCTAAATTAACCCTAGTATAAGAGCACTCCTTCCTTCATTTGTCTCTCTTTCACCTCTCTCGATCACTCCGTAGCTAAGTCTCTCACACCTTAACTTTACTTTGTTATGATCAATTTCGACTAAACTAACAGTGTGTTCGTATGATGCAAGTGATTGGTGATAGACTATACTACTTCTTGGTTGTTCGAGCTACCAAGACTGCTCCAGTATTTCTCTTTTAGGGATGTAATTGCTTTTCCCTTTTCTTTTACTTCTCTTTACTTTTATACATGTATATTACTTAGATGTGTTATAGATCTATTATTTACAATTGTATCATGAACAAATCAACTACTTAGTAACTATCAATAACAAATCTAAGCTAGATCTAGCCTACATTCTATTAACTATGAATATATTCTATCATCCACTTAGGAGTTCGTTTGATTCTTTTCTTGGATGCAACAAGTAATCCCTTCCTTTCCCTTCCTTTCTTATTTATAATATTTTTGTTTATATGACTATTGTTTTCATGAATGTAACTGTTGTTAACCCAATTGTTATCTATTTTATACATGATATTAGTATGTTGTCACATAGATATTGAGCCAATTGACTTATCATATGTTTTAGTACTCTGGATGAAACAAAGATCCCATAACCTATCGCTTTAAAGTTTTAAGTTGCATAAGTTGGATATGGTATAAACTCATAAATTCAGTCCTTTAAGATCAATTTGCATGTTTCTTTATGTTCTTGAAGACTTGCGCTCTCCTAAAAATTATTTATGTTTTTTTTTATTTATGAATTCAATCTAGATAGCCTTATATTTTGTTGTATACAAGGTTAGTAGTCAAAAATTTAATCTTTGGACTAAAATGTTTTGTTTCCATGAAAATCTTCCTTCGAGCAAATATATAAATATCTATTGTGTACATATATGTGTTGACATATATAAACATGATATGGTATTTTGTTATTACAATTTTGACGTTATTGATGTTGGGCATATGAAGTTTTAGATATATTAGTTTTATTGTCATACAACTAGAATGGAGGGAAAAAAAAAGACTAAAGAAAACTTTTATATGAATAGGACAAGAACAAGGTTTAAGGTTAAAAAGATTAGTGATATCATTTAATATGGTTCATGATTTTGAAGGATTGATTAGATTTATATTGATTAAACTACCCCGATCATCAAAAGTTTAAGTTGGTTATGTGATACGTTTTTCTTAAACTAGTTCTATGTTTGCATATTTATTAAATACGATGCCCTAAATATTACGATGATTTATAGGTTGCCATGTGTCTACATTTAATATAGATATGCTAAGTTGCAAAAACTACTAATAATCACAATATATATATATATATATATATATATATGTAATACCATTAATTCCAAATCACAAACATAGGTTAAGTGTCACTACATAGGTAGATCACATATAATCTACATACAATATCGCATTAATACTACACTAAAACATTGATTTGCCACAACTAGAGACGGCCCACAAGGGTGTCTATCTAACATACTACAAGCCATAAACACATAGGAAAAATGGGCCTATGCCCTAAACTAATAACCTGATGCACGAGTACCTATAGTATATTGAAGTAAACATAAGGAAAATATATCTCCAAGGTTAAGCAATCTAGCGTATTCATTGGTTAGATAATCATCTCCTCTAGCATCATCCCTATAGTCCACCACTACCTCATAACCAAAAAGATCAAGTACAACACGAGTGTCACCTGAACTTGATAAAAAAGAAAAGTGTGAGCCAGAGCTCAACACAGTACTACTACAAGCACAAACGCATTAACAAGCAGCAATACTTTCACGTGAAGACATATACCTAATGTAACAATCAGTTAATTATTAACTTTGTTTTAAGTACATTAGATGACATAAGGATAACTTAGTATCTCGATAACACCCACACGTGCGCATACACTCACACACACATACACAACACATATGTGATGTTGGGTATTCTCTTGCATGCATGAGACCATGAGTCTAAAGTCCAGATCTATACATAATGTTCTCTAAGTATGACTCCACGTAAATACAACTTCACACAAGGATCATCAGAGTGCTGTGTTGGCATCATCGGTACTCTTAGACCACCAACTATAGCCAAGCACAATCAACACATAATTTTTATAGCTAGATATACCATTAATCAAATTATTATTCTATGCTAGGAGGCACAATCATCAAACAAGGTGATATACGTACATGGAAAGATGATTCAATTTGAGTACTAGCTACCTCTAATCTGAATTATATAGCAATTATATTACTTAGATTTAATTATATTTTTAACTCACCTAATGCTTACACTTTTATAGCTCTTGCTCTTTTACCCCACTAGTATCTAGTTTTCATGATCTTGGAACAAACTTTAATCTTAGAGAAAGGAATTGAACAATTTTCAATTACTTTTAAGAAATAAAAACATGAAACAGAAAATGTTAGAATGTGTACTTGTTAGTGCATAGTCGTATAACTTTTAAATGAATCATACAAGTTACAGAGGGGTACACGATTCAATGCATGGACAGTGCATGGACTCACGCCTTTGGACATGTATATCTAGGATTGTAAATTTAAGCAAAATATTAGTACATGGTTTGATGCACGAGTTCATGCATAGGTTATGCATTTCTAAGGTCATTATTTTGTTGAGTTATAGAGAGATACATGACTCGATATACAGAGCTCGTGCAAGGTTGTGTGCTTGTAGAATTATCACTTTTCTTAAATTTTTCTTTATTTAAATCTAACAAGTTTTTAAATCCTCTTGTACTTACATTAAACATTCATCACCAGAAATAAATCATCATCTTCACATTTTCAACAAAAGCTACACTCAAAAGATTGAAAACATGTCAAAATTGTCTTACCCTTTCATAGTTGTTTAATCTTTCTTTCTACTAAAACTTCTTTAACTTTTGCTTTTGGAGGCTTCTCCAAAAATGCCTCCAAAATCATCGCTTCCTCTTTGGAGCATTGTTGTCAACATCCGTATGTCAAGACTTTGTCACTCACGTGTTTATCTTGTTGGAAACAATAAGGCAAAAAAAAAAAAATCACTTACCGTAGTATTTTGTTGGAATTCTACAAGAATTGCAATGAGTCATTAAGAGGGAGGGAGAGAAGTTTCTACGGTCAAGGTAAAAGAGAAAGAGGTAGTTACTATCAGGGTTTAAATAAATTACCTAACCAATATATGTTAAAAAAAAAAAAAGAAAATTGCAGTTTCTTTTATCATTAATGTTATTGCTCCACCCCTCTTTGTAATTTTATTTAGGGATAATGTCATAAATGGTATTTGAACTTTGGCAAAAAAATGTAATTAGGTACTTGAACTTTGAAATTAATAAATTTAGTACATAAAAAAATTTTGAAATTGATTAATTTAATATTTGAAAGAACTTTACGAAAGTATTGTTAGTATGCATAAAAAGTATTCTGAGGTACTAAATTGATCAATTTAAAGCTCAGCTATCTAATTATATTTTTTGTCAAGATTATATATCATTCATGACATTAACGCTTTTATTTATTTCTAAGTTATTCCATTAAAGGACTCCCCTCGATAATTTTGTCAAATACAATTGACCTTATTTCTCATGGATATCATTTATCATTTATATTTAATTAAATTGAAGCCTTTGCAGATTTTGTTTTCATCTTCACATGTACATAATTCCATACTGTTGTCCTTAGTCTTTGGTTGATCCTTCCAACTGTGCTGTATGCACACTCTCTTTTTAGGATAATTTTTATCATAAATATTTAAAACTAACTTGTTAATAGTAATATTGCTTTACAAAAAATAAAAAAGAATAAGTGATTGTGAAAACCAACAACAAACCAACACAATTATTTACTTTAATTTTTTCATTTTCCAATATATGGGGAAAAGCTGATATTTTGTAGATAAGATATTATTACAAGTGAATGGATCAAGGTTTAAAATCAAATTCAAATTGGAGATTAAAATTTTCAATTCGTCAAAATAGATGATCAATATTGTACTAAGTTGTTCATATATCCTTATAATTTCATCATATGAGCCAACATGGCACATTTATAAGTAAGATCCTTCGTATAACAATTAACAATAATCCTTTATTTTAATCATTTCAAAGTTTGATCTCTTTTTCAATCATCTAATATATAAAAGAAATTATTTTCCTACCCACATTGTTTTTTTTTTATTTTTTCAAATATTTTTTATATTACAATACGTGGAGAGAAAGAAATCAAACTTGATCTACTCTATTAAATGATCAATATTCATACAATGACCAAGATAAAAATGAAATATATAATCGATATGATGAATTGTGTAAATTTTATTTTTAAAACTTTTGAACGAATGAGTTAAATGGTCTAAATATGGCCTTTTACAAAATCTGAAGGGACAACTTGCATTCTTGTCATACACAACTTTTATCATTTTTGGTGTACAAAATTGCATTACACAATTTGACATCGAGGCCGACTTTTGAAGCCAATAATCCAGGCCCCATGCTAAAGGAACCTACATGACAAGTGACCAATTTTTTAATTAACAATGTAACTTTTTAGTTTGCATATTAATTAAGTAGATGATAAAGCCTCAAAACTGACTCCTTCCACATGCAGTGGTTGAAATAGCCACTTGGCAACGCCTCGACTCAAGCGCCGGCATCAAATGGCATTGCATTGTCCTTACTTTCTTGTGGAATTTGACGGATACAGCAGGATACTGTTGAGTTTGCTTCTATTTTAGTATTATATTTTGATTAAACTTAAAAGATGATCGTGAAAAAATAGATATTCATGAAAATTAATAATTTTATTTATAAATAGATTAAAAAAATATAATATAAATATAATACCAATAAATTATAAATATGAATCTAATAAAAAAATTAGGTTTTGTTTAATTATATAACATAATATATCTAACTCACAAATTAAACGGTCTAATAGGAGCTTAATCTCAGCTTATTCATTAAGCAAGGTTAACTTAAGTAATTCTCTAGAACAAAACAACTGTATATATCCTCCAAACCACTAGGGGTGGGATTACATTTTTTTGCCCCTTAAAAAATTACAATTTCATCCATATTTACACATTTATTCATGAGATCTCAAAAAATCATAGATAATAATTATTACTTCATTATTCTATTTTTATCTTATTTAATTTCATAAACAAAAGAAAAAAAAAATCTCTTCCTTTATCCTTAAGATTCTTCATTAAGGTTTCTTAATAGTTATCAAAACTTTGATATCAATAATTCTGTTCTAACATATCAATTTTGTTCTATTATCCCCCAATTAAGGTCTTCAATTTTTCAACTTCTGCATATCAATGCTTCATAACATAAAGAGGGAAAATCCTTAATATGAAAAACATGTGTTGTATATCACACTACAAGAAAAATGAGATTTATAAATAAAATTTTTGTTTTTTAATATAAAGTTTTGTCGCAAAAATCATTATTATTGATTTTATCTATAAAAATATAACTTATATTGCTGATTTTTCATCTAAAATTTATATTTTTAAATATTAGTTTTCTTATAGTGTCATATATTATACATGGTCCGATAATTTAATTGTCAAAAGGATAAAGGAATATTTTTAGGTAAAACAAATATGTATATCCTTTAGCTCCTTTTGACTTTGTTCATCGCTTTGGCCGGCGATTTCTATTCGTTTAAATCAAAGGAAATTTACTCCTAAAGTATTACAGAGTTCATAAGCCAAAGCACACAAAAAGGAAAAAAAATGTACATAATAAATTTATATGGGTAAATGGATTATTTTAATGAATGATGCTGTACCCTTTGAGCAACGGCATTTTATATTTTTTAAATCACAACACGTTAAATGTCTGCTTAATTAGAAAATTTATTAATAATTAAAAGAAAAGCTAAACTTCCAGATTTTCATACACTAATCTGGTTTATAAAATTATATCAAATATTTAAAAACTTACACATTTCAGATTAAGAAATGGGTCAAGAAATGCTCTTATTAACTGAATGCTATATGTATTGATTGCCATGACCTATTGCGAGATTCTTATTTTTAGTAGAAAACCACAACTTTACTGGAGCGGGAAAAGCTTTGATTGCGCTACATATATTACGTCTATGTTAAGCAGCATATTAGACGAGTAAAAAATATAAAATAATTTTCTTAATTTAATTTTCCTTAATTTAATAATATTCCATCATGAACATGTTCCTTAGACAGTTATTAAATACTAAAATATAATTTTATCATACTTTTTCATTATAAGTTTTATGTTTTAGGAAAAAAAAAAAAACAATCATATAAAACGTTTAGCAAAAATAAGCTTTTGTAAACCAAGCAATTTAAATTATACCTTTTTTCTCTTTTTTTTTTTTTTTAACTTTAGACATATAAAACTTAAAAAAAAAAACTACAAAATCCTGAAAATTAAAGTTGCAAACAAATTTTATCGAGCCAAGTTTTAGAAAGCTTGGCTTTAACTTATTTAAAAATTATCGAGTTTGAGCTAAGTTTTTTATCGTATCGAAAATTTAAGCTCGAGCTCAGCTTGTTCAGTTGAATAACTTTATTTTAAGTTTAAGCTCGTCTTATTTTCAACTTGAGCTTGAGTCGACTAAAACTTTTTACTGAGCTTAACTGAACTTTTATTAAGCTTGAAATTTAAGGTTGAACTCAGCTTGTTTAGATAGCCCTTTTTTATTTTTTTAATCTAAAATAATATGTAAGAGCCATTCAATATATATATACATATATATATTTAATAGAAATTAGTTTTTATTGTTTTAATATATATTTATATATAACATATCATAAATACAAAACTCACAACTCTACCAACAAGCTTGTTTCATGGGCCTCTTCATGGCCCTACTTATGATTCTGTTCACAAGCTCAAATAAGCCAACTAATAAGTCAGTTTGCAAGCTTAAATAAAAACTTGAGTTCAACTCATTTAGATAAAGGATTTTTTTTTAAGCTCGATCTCTGTTCGATTTAAATACCTTACCAGTAACTCAACTTATTTGTAACCTTACTAAAAATGGATCCACTTTAGTTTTATTTTTATTATCTATTATCCTACTATATACAAAAGAAGGTAATGTAATAATATTATACAACATTTTAATAATCAAGACATTTTTAATCATTAATTTTGTAATCCTACAAAATTCCAAGAAAAATAAATAGAAAAGATCCAAGTGTCCAACTCCATGGAATTCTAGTGGTAGAAGCTATTTGACCGGTTCATCCAAGAATCGTTTTTCATTAACAAAGGTATTGGAACTAGGAATGCAATAAGACGGGTCACATAAGACCTGAACCGACCCATTCCCCAATAGGGTTTTTAGAACCGACTCACTTGCCAATAGGGTCTTTCGAACCCGACCCACGACCTTATAGGGTTTTTCATTCAATATTCAAACCCGCTATAGGGTTTTAACCCTGGCCTACCTAGCTCCGCGACTCACTTCATTTCTTTTTTTTTTTTTTTTTTCGCTTTTCAACTCTTAGTTATATTCAATTGTATCTTCCAACAAAATATTGCGTAGTAGGCTGGTAGCTAGACTTTAGTATGGTCTAAATCGAGCTAGACTAGTTATTGCACACTCATCAATCCACAGGCTCATTGAGCTAGCTATTTTATTTGTTAAAAAAACAAAAATTAATAATATTATAAAAATAGTTTTTTAGAAGATAAATTAAAAAATAGAAAAAAAATACAGTTAAAACTATTAACCACCATTCTTGAAGATAAAAATTAATAGGGTTTTGTTTTTTAATATTTTAAACATAATTTTTTAAATTGTTTATAATATGACGAGTTCGATTTACTCATTGAGTTTTTTTTTTTTAATGACACGAACCCGATCAGAAACCATATAGGATCGGTATATAATTTCTCAAATCCGTCCCATGATCTTATAGGGTTTTTAACGGTTTGGACGGTCTGAATACTCTATAATCATCTGTCCCAATTGCATCCTTAATTGGAACGTCTATCAACATGGATCAAGTGATTATCCACTAATATAATAATATAATTGATGAACAAATATAGTAATTAATAAAAAATACCGCTACTTCGAAACTATAAACTCTACTCAACAAAGTTGTCAAAAACACACTCTATTGTGGCTCCCTCCGTCTCCGATGCTCTAGGCCTTGAACATGAAAATCAACAAAAAGAAGGAAAGAAAGAAAAAGACAAAAACCCGCCATTGAGGTTTGATCTCATCAAACTCCTTTTTTAATTTCTTTCCTTTCCCTTCTATTTTGTCTCTCTTTTATTTGTTCACTCTTGCTCCAACTTTTGATTCCCCCTCTTTAATTTAAAAAATTGGCGGATTCGACCCTGTTTTTGAAACCAACCAAACCCATCTTTCTTTCCACATTTATTTAATTCATATATTAATATTAACCACTTCCGTTTTCATTTCTCTCCCTCCCTCTCTCTCTGTGGGAAGGTGTTGCCATTTCCTTGAAGACGCTCACGAGTCTTCCATGCTTCGACGTTATCTCTACACCGATCACAACACTTGTAACTCCTCTCTCTCTCCCTCTCTCTCTTTTCCTATATATATGTGTGTGTGTGTGAGTATGTATATGATTTATATGTTACCGTTTCATGAGGTTGTGTTTATATATTCTTAAGTTAGAGTTTTAGGATTTGCGGTTTGAGAGGAAAAAAGATGAGTGAGTTGTTTTTACTGTTACAGCAAGCGGTGGTGGTGGACAGAGAGAGGAAATCTGGTGCAACCACGACTATCTTAAGCCTACTGAGGGAGAAAATGAACGGCGTCGATGCACTGGGGAGACGGAGGAAGAGTTTTAAAGAACGGCTAGGATTCGGTTGCTGTGGTGGGCCTATTTGGGGTATTAGGCCCACCACCATGAGCGTCCGCGATGACGACGAGGACGACGATAGCGTCGGGGATATTGAGATCCACGACCAGGTGCCGGAGCAACCTCGGTTGCATCAAAACGCAGCGATGGCACCGAATACGACACATGATTTTACCGTTTTGGATCAGACGTGTTATGTTGTTCTTTCTGATAACCACGTCAGTCAAAGTGATGGCCAATCAAGAGCTAATAATGTACAGGTATATATTTCAACTAATTATTGCTCCCCTAAATTTTGAGGCTAATTGACTAAGCATCGTGTCTGATGCGTGGAGTGCTAGTAATTATCTATGTTGCTAAATCTCGATTTATCCAATTCAACTCGATTGAACCTAATTCATATTTTTATCTATTGCTTAGTACATGAGTAAAGGCCCTGAAATGGGTCTGACAATATTAGCAGTTATATGTAATTATTATGGAAATATTCTTTAAGTTTTCTAAGAAGTATTATATTTATTGCAATGTTTCTATTTTTCAAATATGGTTTTTCTCTAATGATTTATCCATAATTATTTGTTTCATTAATTGCTCAGGATCCAAATTCGGCCGAGACTCCGATGGGCCCAAACATGAACCTTGCTGCTGCACTGGCGGCAGAACGCCAATACAGAGCCGCTCATGAGTCAGATGGGCTAGCCAGTAGCAATATCGAGTCGAGATTAAGGACCAATAGGCCTACAACAACAGCCCCGGGGACACCGCTGAGGATGTCTTTACTGAGGCTGTTGGAGGAGACGGATGGGGTGGAGATGGGCAAGGCAGGCGCCGTGGTGGTGGATGATTATGGTGGCAGCGGCGGGGGCGGTGGAGATGCGGTTTGTGATTCAATGTGTTGTGTGTGCATGGGAAGGAAAAAAGGGGCTGCATTTATTCCATGTGGTCATACGTTTTGTAGGGTGTGTTCAAGGGAGTTATGGTTAAACCGAGGTTCTTGTCCCCTCTGCAACCGTCCGATCCTTGAGATTCTCGACATTTTCTGACGGTTTAGATCTTTTTCCATCATCTATTGGATGGGGATTGAATTGACCCTAGATTCGCTACGTTGCCGTTGTTGTGTTTGTTTCCCGCCAAAGTAAAGGAAAATTAATTAAAAGAGAAAAAAGGAAAAACGAAATGGGAATTTTTATTTTTCAGGAAATTATTATATTAAATTATCCACACAGTAGATATGTACAAGGATGGATGTACAATGTATTAGCATCTATGAATTTAATGTTAAAGTTATACTTGATTGATATATAGTATTTACATGTACATGTTGCTATTTTTTCTTTTAACCTCTCGTAGCTGCTTTATCATTCGTGGACACAAAGGATCCGTTAAATCCACCCATGGCCCTTACATTCAATTATAGATCGAGTTAACCTATAATGGCATGTGGGTTCTACTTTGAGTGGAACCACAATTGGCTAGTAAGGGACCCGAGTCCAACTATGTAAGATAATTTTTCTTTCTTATTAAGTTGAGTTTGTGGTTAAGTTAGATTCATACCCCAATTCCAACACATGGGATGATGAAGAGGCAATGAGAGGAATCGCAAAGAAAGGAGGCGGTTCTCAATGCTTTATACTCCTACTCAAGTGATAATTATGAAAGTGAGCAGGATGGGGATGAAATGATGAATAAGTTTGTGAAATTCTTGAAATCCAACAAAAAATTGAAGAAAGAGAGATACAATCACATCCATTTCATAGAAAGAGAGGAAGAAGGTTGTCACATGCTACAAATCCGACCATATATAATAATATTATCCAAAGCTTAAGAAGGCTACTAAAGGAGCAAAGAAGGAACAACTTTGGTACATAGAGTAATGATGATTCCATTGACCTCAATGAGGATGTTTGCTTCATAGCATTAGATGATGATGTATGTTTTTACTCTTCACATATCTCCTATAGTGAGTTAAGCGATGTTTGTGACAAACTAAGTGATGAATTGATTAAGATACGCAAGAAAAATAACTTGTTAAAGCCTGATTAACATAATAATTTTGCTTAGATTAGTATGGAATTAGCTGTAAGGAACATAATAAATGCAAATCCTATAAATGTTACATTGTGAAAGTAACCAATATAACTTGCAAATATTATGGTAACATTAACCATATTGTACATGATGCTGCAATGAGAAATAATGGTGTTTTGAATCATATAAGCAAGTTTGTTTCAGTCCCTAAGGAATAAGTTTACGTTGCGACTAACCATAATGGACCTAAGAGTAAGTGGGTACCAAAGAAAGGGGACTTATCTTGCAGGTACCCTCAAGGGATTTTAAGAGCACCAAATATGGTATAAGTTCTTTTTAGGGACAAAGGTAAGCCAATTGTCTATACTTTCAATTTTTGGCAATTTAGTATCTCATCTATAAATTTTAGCAAATTAGTGTCTGTACTTTCAAAGTAAGGTTAAATGCAAAAATACCCCTTAAACTTCAAGGGTAGGGTGAGTTGAACCCTTGAACTTAAAAAAGTATGGTTTTTGACCTCCATAACTATAAACAATTTGTAAACGAGAACATTTTGTATTTTCCTATCAAATAAGTGCAAAAATTGTACTATTCCATGTGTACTTTTTTGCACGAAAAAAAATGTATGGGGATTGTATTTTTGTTTGGGGGTGGGTGGAGGAGAATGTATAGAAATATGATAGAAAAAAGGGCGAAATGTCCTTATTTGCACATTGTTCTTAGTTATGGGGGTTAAAAACTATACTTTTTAAGTTCGAGGGGCCAATCCGTCCCACCTTTAAAGCTTATAAGGTATTTTTACATTTTCCTCTTCCAAATATGTATGATTTCGTACCTTTGTTAAATAATGATTGACGAACATTCATTTTGATGATAAGATAATGATAGACACTTGACCAAAAAATAGTAAAAATATAAAAATGTGGTACTATACTGTAAAAAAATTACCAAAAATTAAAAATATAGACACTTAGTCTGCTATTATCTTATCATCAAAAGGAATGTCCATTAAGTATTATTTAATAGAGGCACTAAATCGCACATAAATTTGAAAGTATAAATACTAATTTACTAAAATTTAAAGATGAGATACTAGATTGCAAAAAATTGAAAATACAGGCACTTCGCTTGTCATTGTTCCATTCTTTTTAAGATATGCTTTATTAGTGGTTGCTCTATGTGCTTGTTTTTGCTCTTAAAGTGTGTTGATATACTTGGTTTTACAATTTTTGATGATTTTGCGATCTTTGTTAATGGACATAACTAATATATGATAAAATAGGGTGTTGAATGCATGCAAATGAAATTCTTGAAAAATATTACTTAAACAATGCTTCTAGAAGCTTGTAACACTCAACTGACTTAGAGGGTAAACTTAATGCACGTCATATAAGAATATAATGTTATAGATCTATTTTACATTCAAAGTTTTCATCAAATTAAAGGTTTTGATCCAAAGTTGAATGTATTCGGTAATACATTCAAAATATTTCACTTTACCAATAGTCTTATAGCCTAGTGAATCTAGTTCAGGTCCTCATCCTAGAGGTACCGAGTTTGATTCCCCGCATTGGTGCATTGTAAGGAGCACTTTAAAGGCTCAAGAATTTCATACAGCAAGTTCAATTTTATTTTAGACAAGTTTAGTTATATTTCAGCTTTATCAAGTATGACGTATTTTTCAAGATACATATTTTTTTAGACTTCAAGATTGTGATTCAGCAGAAATGGAGTCCAAATTATTAGAAGACAATGTGAAGTAAGATACACTCCTATTTTATAGGGATATGAATATTTCAAAACAGAGCATATCTGGTGTTGTTTTTCTAAGATATCATTAACAGCTTTTTGAAATATCATCCATAAAACTCATTAGTAGCAAGTTAAAGATCAAAGAAGCGTTTTATTAAGAGATAAATGTGAAAGATACTATCTCCAGTAGACACAACATATCAGGATGATAGTCTATCAACAAAAGGTCAGCTTATATTATTCCTATCCAATTCTAATCATTGGAGGCTTGAAGCGATATATATATATATATATATATATGTGGAGTTCAAAATTTGAAGATACATGAAAAAGCTCTCAAATACTCAATGATATTACAATCAAAACCCCAACAAATTAGTGCTAATTTTGTCTTTTATTTTAGTTTTCACTCAAGCCAAACATTTAGAGGATATCATAACCTTTTATTCCCCATTTCTTTTGGTTGTTTGTATGTATTAGCTTACAAATAAGCTCAAAGACAAGAGATAGCTAAGTGTTAGCATGAAGTATGGTTAGAGTGAATTAAGGCTAAGCTTAACACACTATTTATAATCTTGATTTTGATTGGATATAGTGGAACATATTGGTATGGAATACTGAGTCCTCGGCTTAGAGCTAGAAGAGAAAACTAATGCATAAGATGTGACATCTATAAATGCTTGCACAATCTTTTCTTACCATACTCTTTTTATTGTTTTACTTTTGTTATTTATTTGCTAAGTTTGAATTGTGTTTGCGAGTGAATTCATAAGCCATATAATACTATTTATTTAGCATTGTGAAGATTTTTTTGTTTGAAAGAATTTAAATTTTATTTGTAACCAAATTACCTTCCTTCTTGGTTACTCATTGAGACCAACAAGTATTGTATGGAAATTGTCTTCTTTTACCCATTTTTCAGATTATTAAAAGTGTAAGGGTGAAATATGAAGGGAACATGCCTACCATCACCATTGCACATAGAGCCATATTTTGACAATTTATCTGGACTCCATGCAAATTATAACAAGAGCACTTAAAAAAAAAAAAAAAAGCTTTAATGAGTAAACCAAAGAGGATTCCCCTTCTCTTCTCTAATTTTAGGAGGGTTCCTTACTTATTTGCTATCTTAAACTCTCTCTTATCTCTTGAAAACTAAAAACAACAAACTATGATTTCCTTATAGCTAAAAATTTTTCAACCATTAATCATGGACAATTATATTTCTTTCTTTTGTAAGTAGACTCTAGCTACTCAAATAAGTTATTTTCTCCATATAAACTTATTGATTTTTATTCTTATCTTCTGAGAAGAGTGGTGTGTTCTCTTGAACAAATAATGAGAAATTTTATTTGGAGTGACAGGCCTTATATTCCTTTTAAAGCAAAGGGAAAAAAGGAACTACTTTTTTCTTGTCTCATGGAAGGAGGCCTTGTGATAGGGATCATCATTTAGTTGGATCGATAACTCAATTTAGAGTTAAGGAATTGTTGAGCTTGGCTCAAAGGATCCTTTTAGGTGGACCGAATGAATGTGAGTTAGAGTATTTACAAGGATATTTGATACACTTTGATAATGTGCATGATTTAGTGTGCTTAAGTGTGAAGGAAAAACAAGATTTGAGGAAAAGTCACTAGCATTGAAGATCATGCTCGTGCTAAAAATGGTAATTGAAGCAGAGCAAGAAATCAAATCACGATAGATATCATACCTTGTGTTACCCTAGTGATCCTACCCATGATCGCGCCAATGCGTTCATTGTTATCGGAGGAAATTAAAGGTTGAGGAGATCACAACCATACCTAGGATCGTGACCGAGTAATACACATCTGTGACATACCTTGTTTCATTATTGATTGTGTAATGATAGAGTTTCCTTCACCACCCTAGCCCCCTTCCCCCTCATGACATATAATGTGCCGTTATGCTTTGTTTCTGAATCTTTATTTTCAGTTTCCTATTTTAATTGTTTTGACTTTTATATTCCATATTTACCTTATCAGACTTGTGGGAGTATAAAAAGGGTCCATAGAGTTATATTAGAGGAAGTCAACCTATCTTTTGTCATTGATTGTGATCAATTGCTTTTGTTGGCTTGCTTGGAATTATTTCCAAAACCCTATTGAATAATATTGAGTTTTTCTTAAGATTATTCTTTGTTGTTTCTTTTGATCATGTGTCATACCGATTGAATGAATTAACTAGTTCGATTGTTTTATTGGTGTGTCACATCCAAGAATAGATCGTTTATATCTTTTATTTTATTGCATCTGATAATTGAAAACCCATAGAAATCCATAAAATTCACAAAGCATAAAAACCTATGATTCTATAATTTATATTCATAAGAAAATTATGCTATATAATTATGACATAGAGTTTATTTGCATTATCTTGGTATCAGAGCTTTGGTTCACCACGCGATGAATTGAATATTGATTTCGGATTCATGGATCAATGCGTGATAAAGTGGTAAGATCCAATTTTCATATCTTGTTGAATCTACTATGGGTGTGATTTTCATAGAGGCTATTTGAAGAAGAAGGTAAGTTAGGGTTTGTTTCTTGAGAGACAAGTTTTTGTCTATATTGAATTGCTTGGTGAAGAAGAAAAAAGATCTTGAATTATGACTTTGTGTTGATGTATAATGTTGATTTTGATTATTACATGTGGTGATTGTTAACTAGGGTTTGTTTGGTTGTGATTGAGGGCTAAGGTTATTATTATTGAGTAAAAGCATAATTAAGTTTAAATAGGAACACAGAGTAGTAGATATCATTATTAAATGGACACAAGGATTGAATTACTAAGTGACATTGTGATGAAATTGCTTGAGTTTGATGGTCATGGTCCCCAGGAGATTCTTTAGATTGGGAGTTCTAGGTAGACCAAATTATTGGAGACTCTCCACGCTTTATTTGTCAACTGGGGCAAATTATTGTTGAGAAATTAACTAGACTTGCAGGGTTATAATGATAAAATATTATATTGGAGAGAACATTGAAGGGGCATCATGATGTTATTACATGGGGTCTTGTGCAAAGGCTGATGAGGACAAGATTTGTTCCACCCAATTATCAAGATGAATAGTATGAAGCTTTGTTGGTGCTAAAACAAATATCTATAAAGGTTAGAGAACATGTATAAGTGTTTAAGATTTTCATTAGGCGTAGTGAATTATTTGAGTCTCTTGTGCATACTATCAATAGATTTGTGAATGGCTTGCACTTTAACATGCCTAAAAGTGTTGGTTGGCAAAGTTTTCTGCCATTGGACGATGCCATATAGACTGCCATGTTAAGAGAATCGTTGATTTTAATGTTTAGTCTAATGAAGAAGACAAAACTGCTAGAGGCCTTAAAGGCAACTGACTCAGTAGATAATTATGTTAAGTATGATTGTTTGGTTGAAGTAGATAGTGGTGATGTTCATGAAGAGAATCTAGAGGAAGATAATATAGTGTAGAGGCCTTGAAGTAGAGGCCTTAAAGGCAACTGACTCGGTAGATAATTATGTTAAGTATGATTGTTTGGTTGAAGTAGATAGTGGTGATGTTCATGAAGAGAATCTAGAGGAAGATCATATAGTGTATGTGGAAATTACTAGCAGTATAGATAATGATGTTGAAGAAGAAGGTATGGAAGATGATAATGTTGAGTCTAAGTCTTTGACATCAGACTCTGGGGCGTGTGAGTTTGCGAAGCGCTTCCGATTAGAGAGGATGACTGTAGATGTCTCCCCTCTTTCTATGAGGAAGATTGCTTCGGCCACGTGACCTTGAATTAGAGTCCCCTTTTGATATTTGTGCACCTAAGTAGGAGCCACTTCCTTTCTCATTAGGAGCTATTAATAAGCACATGTATTATCATATTCTTGCTCCATCCTTTTTTAGGTTTTGTACTGATTCATTGATGGAGTTAGGGATGAGTATTGAATATGTTAGCTATATTTTACCAATGAAGTCATGAGAACTGATTATTGAAGTTTATTGGAGTCTTATAGATGATTATAAATATTGGTGGAGTATTTGATTTTGGTGTGGTGATATAGCATTGTGAGCGGTATTCTATGTGTGGCCTATTTGTAAATTAGCTATTGGAGGAAGAAGTTTTGTTACACAATTGGATAGTTGTGTTCTGTCTTGTTTTCGTGGTTCCAAGTTGATTTCATTAGGCTCTTACTGCTGAATTGTATGAAGGAAGTTTTATGGCTGAAGATAAGGTGTTTAATGTTGGTTGTAGTAGAAATGTAATGGCAAAAGTAAATTATCATGTTGCATGGGAAAAGCTTGAGTTATATTAGGTATTTATCCATGGAAGATTAATTAGAATTAACTTAAGTATACAAGACACTTGTCAGATGGGTATTTATCCTTATGTTTACGGGATTTTAGTTGATCGAGTCCATGATGATTGATATGACTTGTTTGGGAAGCATTTGATAATTGACATCGATTATGGTATAGTATGTTGAAGAGTGCTTGGAGTTGATGTTGAGATGCTTTAAGAGTTACTATTTCTAAAAGGATTCATGGATCAAGTATTGAAGGCCGCTCATGAGCTAAACTTGGTTGGAAATTACTACTTAACTACTTTTGAGCATTGTAGGATTGTCTCTAATTTAAGCAGATGAAATTTCAAAGATTTAAGTGCAAATATTCAGGAGTCTAAGGGATATAATAGGGATTAAGGTTCAGTTGGATAGATAACTCGATTTATGGTTAATTAATTGATGATCTTAGCTCAACCAATCTTTTTGGTTGAATAAATGAAGGTGAGTTAGAGTATTTAAAAGGATTTATGATGCACTTTGGTAATGGGCATGATTTAGTGTGCTTAAGTATGAAGGAAAAACAAGATTTGAAGGAAAAGCCATCAGCATTGAAGATCACATGTGCTAAAGATGGTGATTGAAGTGGTGTAAGAAAATCAAATCTCAATGGAGATCAGACCCTTTTTACCCTCATGATCATAAACACAGCCGTGATCATTCCCATGAGCTCGTTGTCATTGAAGGAAATTGAAGATGAGATCACGACTTATGACACGGTCATACCTAGGATTGTGACTAAGTAATACACATCTGGGACACACCCTCTTTCACTGTTTGAATGTGTAATCGTAGAGCTTTCCCCATCACACCCATGATGTATCGCCATTGTATCCTATTTTAGAAGTTTATTTTTAGTTTTATTTTAATTGTTTTGACTTTTATGTTCCATCTTTACCTTTACTCAACTTATAGTAGTATAAAAGGGTCCACAGGGTTATGTTAGAGAAAACCTACCTATCTTTTGTTATTGATATGATCGATTGCTTTTATTGCTTTCTTGGAATAGTTCAAAACCCTCTTGAGTAATACTGAGTTTTTCTCAAGATTATTCTTTGTTGTTTCTTTTAATCATGCATTATATTGATCGGGAAACAACGTAGGTCGAATTTTTTTTTTGTGCATCATATCCAATGATAGATCGTTCATATCCTTTATTTTATTGTATTTGATTGTTGAAAATCCATAAAAATCACATAACATAAAAATCCTATAATTCTATATTTTGTATTTATCTGAGAAATTTTATTTGTATCACCTTAATTCTTAGATTGAAACGTACATACGTACAAGATACGTACATACATACATACATACATACATACATATAATTGGCTCAAAGGAAACATTCGGAACCATTGTAACAACAACCTCAATGTCTTTTGATTGACTTAGTTTAAGCCATTTTTCTTAAAGCTGGTAGCTTGTGGTTTCAAAACTCCCTCTATTTGCTCTTGGGTATGGTGCAAATAATTGAAGTTTAGAGGAGCTATTTGACAACATTTTAGTTAAATTGTGGGGATGAATTTTCAATCTCTTTAGTTAGATATTTTGCTACCATTAAGCTTTGTAATGAGAGTTATAGCTTAAGTGGGTCGGTTTATCTAATTCTGCCTTTGAATTCTTGACTATGGTTGTTGAGTAGTGGTGATCAATAGTGCTTGCCATAGTCTTCCTTTTGGAAAATTTGGTTCTGCCACCTAATATGCCTTTGAACTCTTTTGTACCGGATGAATTCCTTTCGAACGATTTATCTTTGACTCTCTCTCTCTCTCTATATATATACATATATGGGTTAAGAAACATGTCTACAATGCTCGTGCTTTAAGTGTATAGAATATATCAATGGTAAGAGTTGTGTAAGGTAAGAAGTTGATGCAAAGACTATAATTATTTTGTGGCTTGTTGTTAATAAGAAACTCCACATGATTTATTGTTTCTATAGCTGAGATTTTATTAGTTTTCCTCCTTTTGCAATTTAGTAGTTTACTCTAGTTGCTTTTGTATTTTGGGTTTGATCTTCTTTTATTGTGTTGCATTTCCTCTCTTTTAGTTATTTTTTAATTAACCAAAAGAATTACTTAGGTTGCAATTTGATTGCGACTAACTCAAATTTTCAACATCTTCATCTTCACTTTAATATAGTGGTGCAATCCCTTAAGGTAGTAAGAGTTTACTTACCAATATGAATGGCTCGAATGACCCATATTGGTTGTGAGACGTGATCTACTTATTAATTGTAGTCTTTTGGACCATCTTGAGGGGTGCTCGATGGCTACTTGTGGGGGATGGGTTTGTGACACCATCCTCGAGTAATCATGGCTATCCTAGCTTTGGGTAGCCAAAACCCTTCTTTTTATTCTTTTTTTTTATTTGCTTAATTATATATATAATTATAGTTTTTAATTAAATTAATTATGTGGGGGAATACAAGGTTTCCACTTTGTAAATACAAAGTGATTTAAAAGTCTAATTTTATAACTTTTATGAAACATTAAAGACAAGAAAAAAAAAGAAAGGCTTTAGAATTCAAATAGATAATTGAAGAAACCAATGTTATCAAACTGTCGACATAGGGATTTGACTAGACATTCTAAAGGGTTAATTAGAGGGTAAAGGGTAAATGGCTAAAATTAGGTGAATCAAGGTTGAACCGTAGTTAAATTAGACTGTTTCCAATGCCGAATTAAGTTCAATTGGATTGAACCAGAAGGGTCAACCTAAGTTTGACAACATTGGGAAAAACTTTGAAAACCAAAATATACTCTTTGGTTTTTAGGGTTTTCAAATCGTTCAAACTTTTGAGTTTTTTATTATCACATAATTTATGGGTTTAAGAAGCAATTGATATTTTATAATTAAGGTGAAAATATTAACATATGTCATGTCTTATAAATTTCGGCAAGGCAAAATCATGATTTTGAATTTAGGAATTTATAACACATCATAATAATTTTAGATTAAATGTAATATTTTCCCATAAATTAAGGATAAAGCAAATCGATCTCCTTATCAATAATGTTTAAAAGTTAAGTTTGTTATCTTACCACTATCAAAATGTGGATAAAAGTGCAATATCAAATCGATGATGGGCCTCTGAAATATAACCCAAGGCCCCCAAAAAAATTGGCAGGACTAGTTAATTAATTAACGAATCAGTAAATTTTGACTGCAAAATGCATGTATATTTTAATACATCCTCTCATTCTTTCCGAAGCCTTAGTGAACACAAGAAGTTATATGGTGAGAAAAAAATTAAAAATTAAGCCAATATGTTGAGCTCAACGCAATAAATCTAACATACCATTTGTAATTTTTTATGGTAGTAGATTAAATTAAAGTTATTATATCATATTTGATTTATCAAATATATTTAAGATTAGATAAATTCTCTTTATGGCACATGATAAAACCTAAAATTTTTATTCTTATACTCGATAGTATAACACACAAATCTTATCTAGTACAATACACACCAAATATGATAAAAAAAATGGCCAATATTTCTTATACTATACTATTCACTTCTTCTTATCTTATTCAATTCTTATAACTAATTGCTACATAAAATTCTGTTATTTTCCAAGAAAGTCTCTTCTTAATGAACAATATTTTGCTTTGAAATATTTTTCCTTTTATGTTAATGGTTGTGTTTACAAAAGAGAAAGAAATGTTAAAAACCTTTTGGATATTTGAATCACGACTTTTAAGTATTTTTATAATCGCAATACATTATATATGACGACAAATTCCTCTTCCTGGATCTTTTACAACAACGGGAACCATGAAATACAGATGTTTTAATTTTCACGTTTACAGCCTCTTTTCGTTTTTTACATGGAGTTGAAAGAAATGTAAAGATTATTTTTAAAAATGATTTTCCGTTTTAAAAAATTATTAGTCCTTTTTTTTTTTTGCCTGTAAAGTTTGGATTTTCCTACTCCTTATGGGAAAATATTTTTCCACACAAAGTACATACGTGGAATTACAAAACTTAAACATGAACAGTCAAGATACCCCTTTATTAATGGGCTTCGGCTAGTTACTGTACGACGAGGCCTGCATGATAGACCCAAATAACTTTTTCTATTTCTTTTTTTGTTATTATTATTTTTTCATTGAATTCAAGCCCAATCCCTTTTTTAACCTAAACATGAAAAGTTTACCATGTAAAGCTTGCAGATTATTATTCTCTATTAAATATTTTATAATACCTTATTTTTACCCTTGAAACAGATGCTTAGGTCTTGTTTGTTTTTTAGAAAATCTCTTACCAGCAAAATATGAATTTCATCAAAGGTATTTTCTTGAAAATGACATTCTTGTGTGTTTGATTATATTTTGTAAAGATATGTTAAAAAAATAGTCTGGAATAAATTTTATATAAATATATTATATTGTTGAAGTAAATTATTATCTATTGTAAATAACTATTCTAAAAAATGAGTTCCATTTTTAAAGTTTTAAACTTTTCTCCTTAAAAATGTGGAAGTTTTCCATTTAATAAGTGATATGAGATTTGATTTTTGTAAATATATAACCTGTGTTTTGATATTTTAGCAATCTGGTGACTTAAGTTTTATTTTTGACAAATACATTACCTACTTTATGCCTTTGAGAACAAATAACTAAAGTTTTGACTTTTGACAAATATATTACTTGTATTTTAGCATATCGTGTTAATAATAGATTATGAACACTTGTCATTTTTTTAATGGGTTGATTGAATCCATTTAATAATAGTATATACTAATGAGAAAAATGCCACATATCCCTACAGGTTATGTGTTTGTCAATAATAAAAACTTAGGTAGCTTGTTTGCAAAAGTACAAAACACAGGTCATGTATTTATAAAAAATAAAACTTGGATCACTTGATTGTTAAAGGACCAAAACATGAGTTATGGATTTGTTAAAAATTAAAACTTAGATCATTTATTTATAAAACTAGTAAAATACAAGTCATATTTTTATATGAATCTTATAAAGTTACTTACAAAACTAAGTCTATTTGTTTCATCATATTTTGGTCATTTTGGCATAATATTTTTATCGTTTTCAAGCAGATGTTTATCAAGAAATAGATAACAATAAAAAACCGATAGTTTAACCGACCAAACAGCTACAATAGAGATATGATACAAACAGTATATAAGATTCATCTAAAAGATTAATGAAAGTGAAAATTGAAAAAACTAAGGGTTTTCTTGTAAAAACAAATTGCTTCAATCTAAAAAAGGGATCACAATCTGACTTGATTACTGTACATATTTCTTCATAAGGAACAAGTACAAAACATCAATGAAACCAAAATCTTCCTGCATCTTCTTCCTTGATAGCTTTCTCTTTCCTAGAGAACTTCAAAACGCACAACTTTCTCTCTCTAAATTATCCAAACCTAAAGTTGTGTGTTAAAGAGACGATTTAAATAAAAAAACAAAAATCGTGTCTTCAACACACAATTTTAAGTGTCTTAGTTTTAGGATTATTTTTCAAAATAATCTAATTTTTGTAATTTTCTTTTAAAAATTGCATATTTTTTTCACTTTACCTTAAATACTTAGCCATACTTTCTTATTAAAAGTAAACTACTTGGAGATCATAAAAATAGCCTTCTACCATATGAACTTACTCTTAAATATAAAATTTTGCTAATTTTGGAAAGTAAACTCATTTGCTTAAAAATTAGAAGATTGTGACCTTCGATTCTTTTGTTTATCATGTATGCATTCGAATTTTGAGATTGCTTATTTCTCCTTTTGATGTCATCAGGTATTAGTTTGACACCACTTTTTTGAGGTTGTGTGAAATTTAACATACATATAGCAAGCATGTGACCATGATTGTTGGAAATCGAGGAAACGTAAAGTAATGCACTATGAAATGTATGTATCAAAATAAAGAAATTCTATGGTCTCATGAGACTGGTCTTGTCAATTATTTAATGGTTCATGTAAATATCTAAAGTAATCGTACTGAAATACTTAATACACCACTTAATATAATTATCTTAATAGATAAAAGAATGATCGAGATTTATGATAAATATGTGTTTTGATATTTAGCAAATTCAGTGACTCTAGTTTTATTTTTGACAGACACATGGACTGTGTTTTGTGCCTTTGCGAATAAATGACTAGAGTTTTGATTTTTGACAAATATATAACCTATATTTTATCATATTGTGTTAATAATAGATTAAGAACACATCTTTCTTTCATCAGTTGATTAAATCCATTTAATAATATTATATACTGATTAGAAAAAGCCATATATCCCTAATCTACTATTAACATAGGGCGATGAAATCTAGGTTATGTATTTTTCAATAATAAAAACTCAGATAGCTTGTTTGCAAAAGTATAGGTCATGTATTTGTTAAAATAAAACTTAAGTCACTTGATTGTGGAAATATCAAAGCATGGGTTATGTATTTATTAAAAATCAAAACCCATATAACTTGTTTATAAAACTACTAAAATACGGGTCATGTTTTGTAATTAACACATAGTAAAATCAAATCTTAACACATGCATACATAAATCTTTATTTTTTTTTGGGAAAAATTGTATGAATCTTATAAAGTTATTAACAAAACTAAGAAATGGGTCTATTTGTTTCATCATATTTTGGTCATTTTGGCATCATATTTTTGTTAGTTTAAAAAATATATTTTTTAAGAAATAGATAATGATAAAAAACCGACAGTTTTACTCATAAACTAACCAAATAGATATGATACATATATGATATATATAAGTTACAGATGCAGGTCAGATATAGATATCATACAGATAAAAATTCGACAATCCAAATAGACCTTGTGTATAAGATTCATCCAAAAGATTAATGAAAGTGAAAATTGAAAAAAAAAAATTAGAGTTTTCTTTTAAAAACGAATTTCTCAATCAAAAAGTGGGATCACAATCTAAGTTGATTACCATACATATATTTCTTCATAGGGAATATATATAGAGCATTAATGGAACCAAAATCTTCCTCTATCTTCTTCCTTGATAGCTTTCTCTTTCTAAGAGAACTTCAAAACAAACAACTTTCTCTCTCTAAACTATCTAGACCTAAAGTTGTGGGTTGAAGAAATGATTTAAATAAAAAAAATGAAATCTTGTCTTTAACACAAAATTTTAAGTGTCTCGATTTTGGGATTATTTTTCAAAAAATTTGATTTTTGTAATTTTCTTTTAAAAATTGCATATTTTTTTGCTTTGCCTTAAATATTTAGTCGTACTTTCTTATTTAAAAGTAAACTACTTTGAGATTATAAAAATGGCCTTATACCATATGAACTTAATCACAAAGATAAAAAAATTGTCAATTTGAAAAATAAACTCACTTGCTTAAAAATTAGAAGATTGTGACCTAACGTTCTTTTGCCTATCAAGTATGTATTCAAATTTTGAGATTGCTTATTTCTCTTTTTAACATCATCACGTCCATGTATCAATTTCACACCACTTCTTTGAGGTCATGTGAAATGTAAGATACATATAGCAGGCATGTAACCATGATAGTTGGAAGTCGAGGAAATGTAAAGTAATGCATTATGAAATGTGTGTATCCAAAATAAGGAAAATAAAATGGTCCTTTTTCTTTAACGAGATCGATGTCGTCAATTATTTAACAGCTCATATTCATATCTAATAGCAATTGTACCACTGAAATACTTAATATACGACTTAATATAATTATCTAAATGGAGAAATGGATGACTATAAGGTCTTATCGACATGACCATAGAAGTTCTAATCAAAATAGGGATGGATGATCTATGGTTTTGTCATGTAATTTAACAAACTGGTCCCATTGGTCAATTAATAGTACAAATTTATATACAACTATCATCGTACCACTTAAATAATTAATACACAAATATTATATTTGTTTTAATTGTTAGATAATTGATTGAGATGGGACTATAGAATCCCCTAATAGAGATTCCCATGAGACTATAATTCATTATATCATATGATTAATTGTATTTTTTAGGAAGGATTGACCAAGAATATCGCTTATTATCCCCTTCCTCAATTACAACATTCTAAGAATAGTCTTCAAACGTATATAATTACTGTCTCATGATTATTACCATCAATTTTAAAAAGATTATTAGGGAACTAAAATCATGTACATGAAACAAATATAACAAAATTTATTATGATTTATCTTAAAGGTATTAAATATAAGCAACTGTCAGATTGTTAGTTGGTATATATGGTCCTCTTTATAGATATGGACAAAATGGGACAATAAGGTTGATGAGATTGTTTGAGGAAAAAAAAATGAAGAAAGAAATAGCCGATGATATTTCCACATCTTTCATTTTTCAATTTGTAGAAAGAAAAAGTTTTATTACACATCTTCCCCTTCAAAGAAATTGATAATACTTTCCATTGAAAGAGTTTCTTCTTCATAAATGTTGCTAGATTTGGTTAATGAAAAAAACAAAGGATCACAAGAATAATATGGTAATGGTAAGGATATCTAAAACACTAGCCTTATTAGCTTTGGCAATTTGTGTCACCATGTCATGTCTCGTATTCATGTCTAAACAGATTCATGTTTGAAAGACTTTAATCTGTGATCCAACTCATTTATTAATCGTGTATAAAATCTAAATCTATGACCCGACCCGTTTATACAGTGTCTCATGTCTTATGTTAACCCACTTAGTGATTGATGAGAAAGATTTAATATTGTTTATAAATGTGATAAAAAAATTTTTAGTACTATAATAGATAGTGAACTTGAAAAGTTAATGCATTAAAATAGTTATTATCTTAAGTAGACTTTCTTAACAAATTATGTGTGATGTATTACTCATTTATAATTAAAGAGAAGAGATTACTCTATGTAATTTAATTCATTGTTAAATAAGCATTACATTAGTAGATAATAATTGATGGTAAAAAAGGAAATCGGACCTATATTTTTAACTAACAAATATATTGCCTATCATTAGAACCAACAAACACAGTATGCTTAAATCCTACAATATAAGAAACATGATATATTAATAGACTAAATCTTATTAAAACACCATATGTTAGGTATTATATATATTATTTGTTATATTTATATTTATTATATAATATTTACAAAATATAAGTCATTTATATAATATATTAATATAAATTTGTATAACTTGTTCTATATGATATATATATATATATATATTATGTTTTGAATACACACATGTAGCATATTCAATTTATGTAACAAACGAATTAAAATATATTATATATTATATGTTTATAATTTGTAAATTTTATATATGATATATATATATATATATATCTTTATGATATACGTTACACATAATTTTTAGTTTATTGTGCTATTTAAGTCATATATATAATTATTACGAACTATAAACGTTATATATAAAATATTAAGTTTAATATATGTTTTTATATTATATTATATTATATTATATTTATATGATCTATATATGGTGTATTCATTTCATGTATCTAATGAATTATAACGTGTATGCATATATAACATATAAATTATGTATTTATAACATATATATATTATATGTGTAGATAAGTATATACACATACACATTACAAATATTTATTATATATATGTTATGTCACATATACATTATGTTATATATATATATTTTAGTGATATACATTATATGTAATTCATACTTATACGCACTTGGTAAATTACATATATTATATACAATCTGCCTATTTTATAAATGTTTTGTATGCACTTTCTATTTATTTCTATTTTAATACATATATTTATATGGAATGGTACCTGAAACTTTCTTGGTGAACTTGTTGGTATTATAAGTAGAGGTATATCACCAATCATAACCTGTGGTCCTTCCATAACTTCTGATAACCTTGTTCCACTAGAACTGCCTGCTTGTGATCCTTGGGAAGACATTGGCCTCTTTTGTGCCCTAAATCCTTTGTTTCTTTGAAATTCCATGTTTTCCTGAAAAGAAAATTATTTATATTTGTAAGTGAGATAACTCGTCTGCTGCAATATTATGTTTTCCCTTAATATGTTCAAATTCTACCTTATAGTCCTTATTTATTATAACATCTTTAAATTTTAACCATTTTCTCCTACTCATTTTATTACTCCCTGTATTCTTATGGAATTTAACTATATATTATCAATACATAAAATTGTTATAAACATTTGATTTACAAACTATATGATATATATGTTATGTGTATATATGTTATATATGTAGCAAACAAATCAATTGTATGTTGATGCATAAATTATATATATGTTATTTGTTAGATAAGTTATATATTAGATGTATGTTCTATATATAATTTATATAATATACCTATATATAATTTATTTCATATTTGGATAATTTTGTCATTTTATAAGTTAGTTAGGGATGATAATCTTATATTTTGATAAAATATGAATAGAAAATATTAATAATATATTTTAACAGGTTGTAAACGTTTTTGTGTCCTAAACTCAAACACAAAAACATTTAAATTTGTATTATTTTTTAGTTTCACCTGTTTATTAATCGTGTCGACTTTTACTTACCTAAACTCTTTTGTAATGTGTCATGACATTGAAAGCGTACTAGAAAATACTCAAGAGAAGGGTAAATTGAGTATTTGACATCAACTACTCAAACGATAAATTTTTGTGCAATAGATTAATTTAAACTTTAATAACAATAGATATGGAAATAAAAGAGTACTGAAAATAATATTAAAGAAATAGGGAAAAAAGATTTAAGCCCAGATTTAACTTAGAGTTATGTCCGCTTCTTACTCTTCATAATCACCTAAATTGCCTTCACTTAGAAAACTTTACATACTTTATTAATCTCACTCACATCAGCTCAAATAAGGCAGTACATAAGTTTACAATATTCAGGAAATAAAATATTTCCTTCTCTTTTATGATGCTCTCTCATAGATAATAAATACAAAAATAAAGCACAAAATCGATTTTCTCTCTCTTTGTAGATTTTCCAAATTAATGAACAAGAGTGCAAAAATAATGAGAGAATTTTCTAATTTGTTTGTTCGCAAATGAAAGCTCTTAACCACTTTTACTACACTCTGAATCTCCATAGATTTCAAAAATTTAGATGTTCATTGGAGATAATGTCTTAGAATCGTCAAGCATTAAATGCATGTAACAACTCTTTTATTCGACATCGGCTCGGGTTTTAAAAACCTGTCGTGCCTTAAATTTGACTTTCGATCAAGTTTGTGCTTATTTGGACTCATCGAGTCTTGGATTTAAACTTGTCGCACCTTAAGCTTGTTGCCTTTTAAACTTGTCGCGCTTTGGGCTTTAACCCTCGATCAAGGCTGTGCTTCATTAAACTTGTCAAGCTTGAGATTCGAGCTTATCGTGCCTTAATGAATGAACCTGTTGAGCCCTCGATGAAGCCACAACCAAGACTGTGTTCACGAATTTGTACTTGCTAATTTTGCACCTACACAATCTCCAAGAAACAACACACACACTCATACACATAATCTAGCATGTTTTTCATCTAAGTTGTTTGACTAATTAAGTGTAGTTTGACACAATTTAGTAGTTAATAGTGCAGCTAATTGTCTCATCAAAATTAATATTGAACTCATAAGTTCAACAATCTCCTTCTTTTTTATGAGAGCAATCATGCACAATTAACTTCCCTTAATTTAATACTCCCTCTCAATTAAGAATCTGGATTTTAAAAGAGTTTTCTCAACTTGATTTAAAAACTTGATGCTTAACACAAGGGAAACGCAAGTTACACTTAATGATCAAACAAAAACATTACACACTGTTCATGCTTGTTAAAATTTGTGCATTCTACAATTTTCTCCCCCTTTGATCAAATAAACACAGCATACACTATTCGTGCATGTTAATTTGTGTATTCAAGATTTTTCTCCCCTTTTGGACTAATTAAAAACAAGGCAAACTTCAAAGTAGGTCAAAAGAGAGACGTTGTAGTTTTTGTCAAAAGTTGCAGGATATGTTTTCTAAATTTAGGAGAAATAAAGAGAATAATTAGGCATGTTCAAACATTGCCTATGCATTAAAAACATGAAAAATGTTTTCATGTATTCAAGGTCCAATTTTAGTTTAAAACATACATAAAATCGATATTTCATAGATTTTTAGTAGACAAGACATCTAATGGCTTGTTTTATCCTGAGATCAAGTTCTATGTCAACTTGTCTCCATGATATTTAGCCCTCATCTTGCTTAATCATGCCCAATTCTCTACAAAAAGTGTAAAAATGATCATGGCTCAAGGGTTTTGTAAAAAGACTAGCAATTTGATTGTTTGTATCAACATACTCTAAGTTAATATCATTATTTAGAATATGATCTCCAATGAAATGATATCCATTTCAATATACTTGGTCTCTGAGTGTTGGATTACTTTTTGTTACATTGATAGCACTAGTATTATTGCAGCGAATTAGAACATTTTCATATTTTAACCTATAATCCAGTAAAGTTTATTTCATCCATAAAACTTGTGCACAACAGCTACCGATAGCCACATACTCGGCTTCAGTTCTTGTGAGTGCCATTGAATTTTGGTTCTTTGAGTGCCAAGATATTAGAGTTTCCAAGAAAGTAACATGTGCCGCTTGTGTTTTTCCGATCAACTTTGCACCCAACAAAGTCAGTATTGGAGTATCCAGCTAGATTGAAAGAAGTAAACTTTAGATACCACAGGCTGATTGCAAATAATGCCTAAAAGATGCTTGAATTTTCATTTTACTGCATTCAAGCATGATTCCTTTAGGCAAGATTGAAATCGTATACATACATACATCGAGATTATGATATCAGGTCTTGAAGCTGTTAGATATAATAAACTACCTATCATGCCTCTATATAATTTTTCACAAATGTTTTTGCTATTTTAATCTTTATCAAGTTTATACTTGTACTTATAGGTGTAAGTCTGGATTTTCAATTACCTATTTTGAATCTTTTCAAGAGATCTTGGATATATTTAGATTGATTGATGAAGTTTCATTTTCAGATTGCTTTACTTGGAGACATAGAAAATAATTGAGTTTTCCCATTATGCTCATTTCAAATTCATTTTTCATGCCCTCAACAAATTCATTTATATGACTCATGTTAATAGCTCCAAACATAATGTCATCCATATAGATTTGCACAATCAATGTGTCTGACGTGTGATTTTTGATAAAAAGAGCTGCATCAATTTTTCCTTTAGAAAAACCCTTATTTAAGAGGGAGCTATTAAGCCTTTCATACCAAGCTCTAGGAGCTTGTTTGAGACCATAAAAAGCTTTGTTTAATTTGTAAAAAGATCAGAAATTCATTATTTTCAATACCCGGTGGTTACTCTACATAAACTTCTTCTTTTATAAAACCATTTAAGAAAGCACTTATGACATCCATTTGAAAAAGAGTAAAATTTTTTTTAATGTGGCAAATGCCAAAAGCAATCTAATAGCTTCTAATCTAGCAACCAAGACAAATGTCTCATTAAAATCTATACTTTCTTCTTGATTATAACCTTTAGCTGCTAATGAGATTTGTTTCTTGTTACTATTCTTGTTTCATCTAGTTTGTTTTTATAAACTCACTTAGTTTTAATAACTGGTCTACTATCAGGTCTAGGAACTAAGATCTAAAATTCATTTCTTGTGAATTGATTTAATTCTTCTTGCATAGCTTGTATCCAGAATTCATCTTTTAAAACTTTGTCTGTATTTTTAGGCTCGGTTTGGGATAGGAAGATTAAATTACTCATATTTTTTTAGGAAGATATAGTCTATACCTTATTTAAAGGTTCACCTATTATTAGATACTTTGGGTGCGATCTAGCATATTTCCATTCTTTAGGAAGATCATAGTTAATAGATTCATTTTTTATGTTCCTTCATGCACTTCAGAAAATTTATCCAAATCATCATAAACATTATTCATATTATCACTTAAATAAAGACGAGGTAAAGAATCATCAAAAGCAACATGAATGGATTCTTCAACAACCAGTATTTTTTTATTGAATACTTCATAAGCTTTACTGGTTAAAGAATAACTTAGAAAAATGCCTTCATCAATTTTAGCAACAAATTTAGCTAGTTGTTCCTTTCCATTGTTCAAGATATAATATTTAGTACCAAAAGGGTGAAAAATAAGAGATGTTAGGTCATTTTCCTTTCCAAAGCTCATAGGGAGTTTTCTTAAGAATTGGTCTTATGAAGACTCTATTAGATATATAACATATAGTGTTAATAGCTTTAGCCTAAAAATAATTAGGTAGATTGTTTTCATATAACATTGTTCTAGCCATTTCAATTAAAGTTCTATTTTTTCCTTTCAACTACACCATTTTGTTGTAGTGTTTTAGGTTCTGAGAAGGTATGTTTGCTCCATATTTACTACAAAAATCATGCATTTTATAATCTGTAGTTTGACAAGAAGGAAAGCAGTGTTATAAGAAACATTATCTTTCATTATCTTAACATCTGTTAACTTGAAATTAATCTGTAGTTTGTTACCAGAAGCTGAACTAAGAGATTGGGTTGTTTTCTCAAAATATTTTGTTGGTACTAACCCTTCTCTTATGCAGTTTAAATCTGCTCCGGTATCAAATAATGCAGTTGATTCCAAGATGAATTCATTGTTGATTTTCAAAGTGATGTTGATGATCCATTTTCTAGTGGTTACTTCTACTAGATGTAGAAGGTAATCATCTTGATCCTGAGATTCTGAAGACTTCAATTTTTCAATAGTGTTTTCTTCATTTTCAGAATCAGAATCTTCCTGATTTAAACTTTGTTTGAAATCAAGAAATTCTTGTTGCAACTTCATTTGCATGAGTTTTAATTCTTTGATTTCTTCTTTCTGAATTTTTATTTCAGAATGAAGATCATTGACAGAGATTGGTTTTTTCTGTTTTGGTTTTCCTTTTTCAAGAATTTCATTAAGACTATAGGGAAGCTTTGGTATGATATGATTCATACTCTGCTTTTCTATTTTCTTAATGTATTCTTGTTTTTCGGAATCTGTCATTTGGTCTATTTTTAGAAGAATATCTTCTTCTTCTTTGGTTAGAACATATATTTCTTCTGAAGAAGTGGATTCAATGTCATTGGCTTGAATTCCTTCATTGTCAGAGGAGGAAATAGAATCAGAATCAGAGGAATAATCATTTTCAGCAAAAATTTGCAAAAGGTGTTCCATTGTTTCTTCATTAAGGTTTAATTCATTGATTTTGTTGATTTTGCAGAATTTTGCCGTATGCCCAATTTTTCCACATTTGAAACATTTAAGTTTTTTCCAAAATTGTTTTTCTTTCTTTTTGGAAGGTTTGTTGTTCTGTTGTTTTTTCTCATATTTATTTTTCTTAAAGAATTTCTTCTTTTTGAAATTTCTTTTAGATTTTTTATGAGGAAAACATTCAGTACATTTGTTTTTTGAATTTTTATTTTCAAAAGAGGGATCATATTGGGCACAGAAGTCACCAAGACTTTTGTGTTTCATTCTTTGTTCATTCTTCAATTGTTTTTGAAGTCTGATGTTGGTGCAAAGATTTGTTCCAATTTTAGAAACATATGAGGCTAATTCTCCATATGAAAGTTGATCATAAGGAATTTCACCATTGTAATCTTCTCTAATTTTATTTCTTACTTGATCACCTATGAGATTAGGTAATCCTGCAAGAAACTTTTCTTTCCAAAAAGCTTGATTACAATCATTTCTAAGGAGGACCCTTTGGAAGAATACATCCTTATATGGGCGAAATTCTCCTAATGATTTACATTTCATATTAGACAACAATTCTAAGGATCTGTCTCTAAAGTGAGATGGATCACCAATAAAATGTTGGCTAATAGAATATATGAGAGTATTAACCATATGGGGGATAGGTTCATCATTTTCATCAAGGATTTTTATTCCTTCTTCATCGACTTTGTATGAAGTAAGAATAAAATTCCTTCTTTCATCATCCAAATAATTATCCCACTAACCTTTTAATTGTCCAGTAAACCGGAAATTATCATTATAGCGATGTGATAATCACTTGTATCATTTGCTTTGTTGGTGTTTGAAAACATTATCATTTGATTCAAAACATTGAGAATTTTTTGTTCTGAGGCTCCATCTATGTTCCATTCATAAGTGGATCCTGCAGAATATTTGTTTTGATAATTGTTTTCATCATTTTCTTCGATCAAAACATCAGGAGGGGTTGCTCTCTGATAGTAAAGTTTCTGGGGTTCTTTCCAGGTAACTTTATTGATTTGATCAATTTGTTCAAAAAGTGAGCTGTTAACTGATTCGTTATCAGTTTCATTTAAAACATTGATATTTTGATTAGGGGTATCCTCAATGGTCAAGTTCATGAGTTTTGTATAAGAAGATGTTGCAGTATTAGGGGTTTTGTTGAAATCAATTTGTTCTTTTGATTTTCTTTTTAATGCTTCTAAAAATTCTTTAGAAGGTTTTTTGGGAAATTCAAAAGGTTTTATCAAAGGGGCCTTAATTTCCTTTTTCTCTAAAGCTTTTAAAAATTCTCTAGAGGGTTTTTTGGAATGTTTAAAGAAACATTTGGGAAAACTTTGGGTTTATCATTATCCAAAATAACTTCAATCCTGTCTAACTGTTTGCCCATAGTGTGCAAATGTTGATTGGTAAAGTTATTTTGCTCAATGATTTTCCTGATTCCATTTTCTTCTTTATCAGAAGACTTGAAAGGTGCCAGAGTAATCTCCTTATTCTTATAAACTTGTTTTAATTGGGTGAGTGGTGGATGGTTGGACTCAATTGTTTGTCCATCACCAATCTGCCAAGTAAAACAATGGTTTATAACATTGATTTGTTTAGGGGCCAAATAATATTCCTGGAACCAATCAAAGAATAATATTTGGATTTGGTTATCAAACATGAATTTATAATATTCATCTTTGATTTCATTTTTAAAATCAGAAAAAGTATTAAAATACCATTTCCTGATTTTCTCATTTTTGGTTGAACCAAACTCTTTGTTTAGATATTTCCTGTCAGGTGTGAAAGGTTTATCTAAAACGTTGAGTTCATCTCTTGGACCTCTGAGAAGGCTGGTTCTTCATAATCAGTTTGTTGGTGAACTGATCTAGGTAAACCATTATCTCCAGTCACAATTCCTATCAAAGACGGATTGCTTTGATTTGGAATTTCAAGAGTAGTTTCAACAGAAGGATTATTTTGATTTGGGGGGACTACATTTATAGGAGGTATCAGAGGAGGAATAGTAATCACAGTGGAGGTAGGTCAAAAGATCTTCTTGAAGAAGAAGACGACATTGTCCTAATTTCCACATTATTTCTGGGTAGATCTAAGATCTCCTAGAAAATTGTATGGTTACTTTTCCTTCAGGATGTTGTATAACATTGGTGGTTCAGTGTTATACACAATCTTTTTGGAAGAGGATTATCTACTTCCCATTGCTGGGGTAGATTGATTTGGTTCCATTGAATCATTTTAGGGATAGAAACATTAGCTTTTGAAAGATCTGTCTGGATTAATAAGGTTTGACCTCTCCTGTCAACCTTAAAAGCCTTAGATCCAAAAGCTGTTTTCATAAGTTTGTAATATATCCTGTATATTACAGCCATTGGAAGTGATCCTTCCAACATTCGGTAGTTGTGAGTCTTAATCTGGAGGATTAAAGACTTCATGATTGTTTTATCCTTTAACCCTATGGTTACATTAGGATGACAATCGAATTGGACAGGGCCATTACTCAGACTAGTTTCTACTGCAGCATGAATTGATCTTTCATACTCCAGTTCTCTAGAATCTCTGAGTATCATGAGGACGGAAGTATCCAGGCCTAATTTAGTAAGAGGTTTAGCTCCTACTTGGACCAGACCTATGTGGATATAATTCCAATCCTTGGAATATTTTTTGATAGATTCTCTGTTAAGAATCTCCATAGAGGTGAGGCCATCAGAAATAGGAACATCCTTTTCTTCTGTGGCTATAACGTTGTAAAGACCCGACATGCTCAATTCTCAAATTAAGCACACCAAGTCCCCAACCACGTATAACTCTTACGAATTATATGTAAGGTTGTCTTAAAAGAAGGTGTTTATGTTGAACATTGCTATCCGATTTTAGATTATGAAATCATTTAGTTAGATTTTCAGATAACGGATTTAGCAGCGGAAAAAATTTCATAAAACAATTTAGAAATAAAAATATTTCAAAACTTCTACTCTTCTCAAGTGGAGAATTATTAGATTAACAAAGCTTTGCAAAAGTTAAATTACAAAACATGGGCTCTATTATGCCCATTAAAGAATATGACAAGTTTAAATCATAAATCTAGCTCTCACTTAATACAAAACAAAAGGAATAAAATAACTAACTACATCCACGATCCTACTCACTTCACTCATCCACAAATTCTCTCGAATCATCGCAAATGCCCAAAACCCGAGTCAAGCATCACCAACATTAACAAGAACTCATCATCATCAACATCATCTTTATCAACAACAAAACCTGTAAAAAGAATAACAACAACAAGAATGAGCCGAAGCCCAGTACACAGCAACACAATCACACACGGAGTGACACACGAGCTTAACTAAATGCAAATGCGACAATCACAAGTTATTATCTTTCTTTAAAGTAAACAAATCAACATGGGAGTATTCAAACTCCGGACATCAAGGATATTTGGGGTCCTAAGTAACGATCACGACGCTCAGGGGGTTGATATAAGCAGCTTGGATACTTATACCGTTCTAGATAATTTTACAAAAAACACCTAAATCTACCATGCCCAATCTGAGCAGGGTGCCGCTCCCCGAACCGAATACCAATTCCATCCCAGGCTCACCCAATCTGTGAGGGGGCACCCCTAGGCACTCATGCCACCCTGGGCAGGGATTGGATTTAACGGCGTAAAACACAAATCAACACTCACAATTAAGTTTTTTTCTTAATATATATAGTTTTCATAAATGCCTATCCTAACACAGAGACAAGCTAGTTACTGCGTACCTTGAATATGAAATCCAAACATAGCCTTAGAAGGTTGATAAAAGCCAATCCAAAAGAATCAGAACCAAAACCAAAACCAAACATCTGTTTCAAGAAATTGAACTCACATAAGAACTTAATCTAGTACTCATTCATATTAAATGTAAACCATATCACAACCTATTATTCGCATATCAATATATATATATACACAAAACAACATATATATACACATATAACAACACGTTACTCCGATAACAGTATATATATATATATATATATATAGACAAAACAACACACTCCTCATGTTATTCAAAGATCACCCTAACACCTTCATTTAACTCTATTATTTTTTTACTAACCTATTTTAGCTTAACCTTAGTCAAATTGATTAGAATTAGTCATTTAAGTCATTTACCAAGTCAAATTGATTAACCTTAGCCATTTAATTCAAAAGCCAAGCCAAGTGGATTAAGCTTAAGAAATCTAGTTCATTTTAGTTTAATTGAGTTCATTAAGTCAAACTCATTAGAATTAATCATTTAATCTAATTACTAAGCCAAAGTAATTAAACTAACTCAATCTAATTTATTTTAACTCATTCAAGTTCATTTAGTCAAGTAGAACCTAGGTTTGTTAACTAAGTTCATTTTATAACTAACTACTAGATTTAATCTAATTATTTGTTAAATCTATAAATCTACTTAACTCATGTTTAATTATATCAACCAATCAATATAACACATCAAACATCACTTATCTATCTCATTTTAACTCAAAAAGATCCATTTGTTCAAGTAAATACACATAAAACAATCTATAACAAGTTTTTAGCTTAGCTTGAAAAATGTATCAGTTGGAAAGAAATATAATTTAAGCACTGATATGTTTCTAATTTGCAAAAACTCAAAACATAAAAGTTGTATATCTCTTTCTTATCTTTCCAACGCAATTTGAATCACCTCAATCGGAGATCGGATGAAAAAGTTATGGGCAAAATACGAAAGGACTGCGAAACTGGAAAAAGTTGCAAAACGAACGCCGGCTTTCAACACCGGCGGCGTAAATTAAAAATTTGCCAACGTTAAGAGTCGAGCGATCTGGTCACCGTTGGACTCTTCAACACCGCCAAATTTTGCACGTACACCGGCAGCGTTGGATTCAA
Source organism: Combretum micranthum (assembly GCA_024138025.1). NCBI lineage: Eukaryota > Viridiplantae > Streptophyta > Magnoliopsida > Myrtales > Combretaceae > Combretum > Combretum micranthum. The sequence continues at coordinate 1,185,680 of JAMXBD010000175.1, forward strand.
CACTGGCAGCGTTGAATGCCGGCATACATGCATTACGCTGCTGTCAAATTTTCCCCTGTTTTCATTTTGCAAAAACCATTTATTCCAAATGTTTCAAACTCCTCCAAATTCATTTCAAGCTTCTTAAAACTTGTTATTTGATCTTACTACAATCTAATAAACACAAACTCCCACTTCAATCCATCAAACATCACTATAATCATCATAAACAACTTCAAACCCCAATTTCACTATTCATCTTCTTCCTCAATAAACCAACTCCATCAACCATAAACTTTACAAATATAAACTTAAACAACACTTCTTAACTCATATACATCATCTATACAACATTTAAATTCGAAATTATAAATAAGACAATAAATAGTAAACTATACTTAGCTTTTAGAAAAGAACACAAGTTGAAACTTCATCCTCTAGCTCGGTTTTCTCCATCTAGTTCATCTCCTAGTCTTGATTCATCCTCTAGTTGGCTTTGATCTTGAGATTTGTTGAAGAATTTGAAGAAGAGAAAGAAAAATGAAGAGGAAAGGAAGAGAGGGAGAGAACCATCGGTTGGGAGAAAAAAATAAAAGGAAGGGAAAAGTGAGAAGAGAGAGGCAGAGGATAGAGATTAAAAGGAAAATAAAAAGGATTAAAATTAATTTAAACGAATATAGGTATAGGCTTAGAACTATCAGATCAAATATCTATAGTTCCAAGAGTATTTAAAATTTTGTTTCTGAACCGATATGTTAGAAATTAAGAACTTGCAATAAGAACTTAATTTGAGAATTTATTTTAGATAAAAGATATTTAATTTGAGTTCGAGTTTAAGAACTGATATTTTTATTCAAGCAAATGAACTTAAATTTTACTGATATTTAGGAATTAGTGTTTAGGCTAAGAATCAATGATTTAGGAATTCTCTAAACACTTTGATGACATGTTTAGGGAATTTGAAACTCAAAATCTCAATTAATAGCTATTAAATTATATCAACTTGTCTAATTAAATCCTATAATTCATTTTAGTCATTTAATCTATCTAAACTCAATTTCTAATCTAGGTGAAGATTTGGGATATTTCAAACGTAGTCATTTTTGGAAAAGATTTTCCACTTAGCCATTTGATATATTTCACTGTAAGCCAGCTTTGGAATTTTCCAATTATCTATGGCTTCATCAAAATCTTTCATATGTATTTCATCTTGATTTAGAATATTATCTTCTGAACCTTGCTCCGAGGGAGCAAAGCTAGAAGAGGACATAGTTCTTTTTAGTAAATTCATAATAACAAAACTACTTTCTTCTAAAATTGTATTACATTTTTACAGGACTACTTTTATCCCAAACTGTGACTTCCAAATTATGACCTTTAGCAACCTCTCTAGGATTTACGCCCGGCCTCAGTAGGCTAGTCTCACTCTGGGATCACCACTAATGGTAATCATCCCAAGTAAAATTGTAATATAACTTTATACTCACTCTTTTTTTTTTTTTTTACGAACTATATCCCATCCCCCCCCTCCCGGCTCTGATACTCTATTTAATATATATATATATATAGGGGGGATATAGTTCGTAAAAAAAAAAAAAAAGAGTATAAAGTTATATTACAATTTTACTTAGGACGATTACCATTAGTGGTGATCCCAGAGTGAGACTAGCCTACTAAAGCCGGGCGTAAATCCTGGAGAGGTTGCTGAAGGTCATAATTTAGAAGTCACAGTTTGGGATAAAAGTAGTCTCATAAAAATGTAATACAATTTTATAAGAAAGTAGTTTTGTTATTATGAATTTACTAAGAAGAACTATGTCCTCTTCTAGCTTTGCTCCCTCGGAGCAAGGTTCAGAAGATAATATTTTAAATCGAGATGAAATACATATGAAGGATTTTGATGAAGCCATAGATAATTGGAAAATTCCAAAGCTGGCTTACAATGAAATATATCAAATGGCTAAGTGGAAAATCTTTTCCAAAAATGACTATGTTATAGCCACAGAAGAAAAGGATGTTCCTATTTCTAATGGCCTCACCTCTATGGAGATTCTTAGCATGGAATCTATCAAAAAATATTCCAAGGATTGGAATTATATCCACATAGGTCTGGTCCAAGTAGGAGCTAAACCTCTTACTAAATTAGGCCTGGATACTTTCGTCCTCATGATACTCAGAGATTCTAGAGAACTGGAGTATGAAAGATCAATTATGCTGCAGTAGAAACGAGTCTGAGTAATGGCCCTGTCCAATTGATTGTCATCCTAATGTAACCATAGGGTTAAAGGATAAAACAATCATGAAATCTTTAATCCTCCAGATTAAGACTCACAACTACCGAATGATGGAAGGATCACTTCCAATGGCTGTAATATACAGGATATATTACAAACTTATGAAAACAGCTTTTGGATCTAAAGCTTTTAAGGTTGATAGGAGAGGACAAACCTTATTAATCCGACAGATCTTTCAAAGGCTAATGTTTCTATCCCCAAAATGATTCAATGGAACCAACTCAATCTACCCCAGCAATGGGAAGTAGATAATCCTCTTCCAAAAAGGATTGTGTATAATAGTGAACCCACCAATGTTATACAACACCCTGAAGGAAAAGTAACCATACAGTTTTCTAGGAGATCTCTAGATCTACCGAGAAATAATGTGGAAATTAGGACAATGTCGTCTTCTTCTTCAAGAAGATCTTTTGACCTGCCTCCACCCGTGATTAATATTCCTCCTCTGGTACCTCCTATAAATACCAGAGCTCCCCCAAATCAAAATAATCCTCCTTTTGTTGAAACTAGTCCTGAAATTCCAAATCAAAGCAATCCGTCTTTGATAAGAATTGTGAATGGAGATAATGGTTTACCCAGATCAGTTCACCAACAAACTGGTTATGAAGAACCAGCCTTCTCAGAGGTCTAAGAGGATGAACTCAATGTTTTAGATAAACCTTTCACACCTGACAGGAAATATCTAAACAAAGAATTTGGTTCAACAAAAAATGAGAAAATCAGGAAATGGTATTGTAATACTTTTTCTGATTTTAAAAATGAAATTAAAGATGAATATTACAAATTCATGTTTGATAATCAAACCCAAATATTATTCTTTGATTGGTTCCAGGAATATTAGCCCCTAAACAAATCAATGTTATAAACCATTGTTTTACTTGGCAGATTGGTGATGGACAAACAATTGAGTCCAACCATCCAACTCACCCAATTAAAACAAGTTTATAAGAATAAGGAGATTACTCTGGCACCTTTCAAGTCTTCTGATAAAGAAGAAAATGGAATCAGGAAAATCATTGAGCAAAATAACTTTACCAATCAACATTTGCACACTATGGGCAACAGTTAGACAGGATTGAAGTTATTTTGGATAATGATAAACCCAAAGTTTTCCCAAATGTTTCTTTAAACATTCCAAAAAACCCTCTAGAGAATTTTTAAAAGCTTTAGAGAAAAAGGAAATTAACCCCTTTGATAAAACCTTTTGAATTCCCAAAAAACCTTCTAAAGAATTTTTAGAAGCATTAAAAAGAAAATCAAAAGAACAAATTGATTTCAACAAAACCCCTAATACTGCAACATCTTCTTATACAAAACTCATGAACTTGACCATTGAGATACCCCTAATCAAAATTCAATGTTTTAAATGAAACTGATAACGAATCAGTTAACAGTTCACTTTTCGAACAAATTGATCAAATCAATAAAGTTACCTGGAAAGAACCCCAGAAACTTTACTATCAAGAGCAACCCCTCCTGATGTTTTGATCGAAGAAAATGATGAAAACAATTATCAAAACAAATATTCTGCAGGATCCACTTATGAATGGAACATAGATGGAGCCTCAGAACAAAAAATTCTCAATGTTTTGAATCAAATGATAATGTTTTCAAACACCAACAAAGCAAATGATACAAGTGATTATCACATGCCATAATGATAATTTCCGGTTTTACTGGACAATTAAAAGGTTGGTGGGATAATTATTTGGATGATGAAAGAAGAATTTTATTCTTACTTCATACAAAGTCGATGAAGAAGGAATAAAAATCCTTGATGAAAATGATGAACCTATCCCCCATATGGTAATACTCTCATATATTCTATTAGCCAACATTTTATTGGTGATCCATCTCATTTTAGAGACAGATCCTTAGAATTGTTGTCTAATATGAAATGTAAATCATTAGGAGAATTTCGCCATATAAGGATGTATTCTTCCAAAGGTCCTCCTTAGAAATGATTGTAATCAAGCTTTTGGAAAGAAAAGTTTCTTGCAGGATTACCTAATCTATAGGTGATCAAGTAAGAAATAAAATTAGAGAAGATTACAATGGTGAAATTCCTTATGATCAACTTTCATATGGAGAATTAGCCTCATATGTTTCTAAAATTGGAACAAATCTTTGCACCAACATCAGACTTCAAAAACAATTGAAAATGAACAAAGAATGAAACAAAGTCTTGGTGACTTCTGTGCCCAATATGATCCCTCTTTTGAAAATAAAAATAAAAAAACAAATGTACGAATGTTTTTCTCATAAAAAATCTAAAAGAAATTTCAAAAAGAAGAAATTCTTTAAGAAAAATAAATATGAAAAAAACAACAGAACAACAAACCTTCCAAAAAGAAAGAAAAACAATTTTGGAAAAAACTTAAATGTTTCAAATGTGGAAAAATTGGGCATACGGCAAAATTCTGCAAAATCAATGAATAAACCTTAATGAAGAAACAATGGAACACCTTTTGCAAATTTTTGCTGAAAATGATTATTCCTCTGATTCTGATTTTATTTCCTCTGACAATGAAGGAATTCAAGCCAATGACATTGAATCCACTTCTTCAGAAGAAATATATGTTCTAACCAAAGAAGAAGAAGATATTCTTCTAAAGTTAACCAAATGCCAGATTCCGAAAAACAAGAATACATTAAGAAAATAGAAAAGCAGAGTATGAATCATATCATACCAAAGCTTCCCTATAGTCTTAATGAAATTCTTGAAAAAGGAAAAAAAACAGAAACCAATCTCTGTCAATGATCTTCATTCTGAAATAAAAATTCAGAAAGAAGAAATCAAAGAATTAAAACTCATGCAAATGAAGTTGCAACAAGAATTTCTTGATTTCAAACAAAGTTTAAATCAGGAAGATTCTGATTCTGAGAATGAAGAAAACACTATTGAAAAAATGAAGTCTTCAGAATCTCAGGATCAAGATAATTACCTTCTACATCTTGTAGAAGTAACCACTAGAAAATGGATCATCAACATCACTTTGAAAATCAACAATGATTCATCTTGGAAACAACTGCATTATTTGATACGGAGCAGATTTAAATTGCATAAGAGAAGGGTTAGTACCAACAAAATATTTTGAAAAACAACCCAATCTCTTAGTTCAGCTTCTGGTAACAAACTACAGATTGATTTCAAGTTAACAGATGTTAAGATAATGAAAGATAATGTTTCTTATAACACTGCTTTCCTCTTGTCAAAAACCTTAAGCAGAATGTTATTTTAGGAACACCTTTCATCAATCTTATCCAACCTTTCAAGGTTAATGATCAAGGCATTGAGACTAAATATTTAAAAACAAGATCATTTTTAATTTTGTCTCAAAACCTAGAACAAGGTCATTAAACCAATTAAAGGAAAATTCGATTTCAGAATTGAATTGCCTGATTCAATCAAAAGAAAAGCATTTGGAATTTTTACAAAATGATTTATCTTTCTGTAAAATTGAAAAACAACTTTTAGAAAAAACTCTAAAAGAAAATGTTTCTAAATTACAAAAAGAAATTCAAAAATCGATTTGTTCAAACCTACCAAATGCCTTTTGGAATCGAAAATGCCATATTGTTGATCTTCCTTATGAAAATGATTTTGATGAAAAGAACATTCCTACCAAGGCAAGACCAACACAAATGAATCAAATTGTTCTAAATCATTGTAAAAGAAATCAATGATTTATTACAAAAATCCTTAATCAGAAAGAGTAAATCCCCATGGAGTTGCTCGGCTTTTTATGTCAATAAAAATGCTGAGATTGAGAGAGGAACACCTAGACTTGTAATTAATTACAAACCTCTCAACACAGTACTCAAATGGATTAGGTATCCAATACCTAATAAAAGAGATTTACTCAATGCCTCTATGATGCTAGAATCTTTTCAAAATTTGATATGAAATCGATTCTGGCAAATTCAAATAATGAAGCCGATAGGTATAAAACCGCGTTTACTGTTCCTTTTGGGCAGTATGAATGGAATGTTATGCCATTCGGACTCAAAAATGCACCTTCTGAGTTCCAGAGAATCATGAATGAAATATTCAATGATTTCTCCAACTTCATAATAATTTATATTGATGATGTGTTGATATACTCTCCAAACATAGATCAACACTTCAAGCATGTTAAATTATTTATGAACGTTGCTAAGAAAAATGGACTTGTTGTTTCCCCAACAAAAATTTCTCTTTTTCAAACGAAAATTAGATTTTTGGGATTCAACATCCACAATGGAACTATATTACCAATCCAAAGGTCAATAGAGTTCACTTCCAAATTCCCTGATGAAATTAAGGATAAGAACCAACTTCAAAGGTTCTTAGGAAGTCTTAATTATGTCGCGGATTTTTTCCCTAACTTAGTATTATCTGCAAACCATTGCATGATAGCTTAAGAAAAATCCTCCTCCTTGGTCTGATAAACATACCAATGTTGTCAGACTTATAAAACCAAAATCAAAGATACCTTGCCTCAATATTGCTGACCCATCTCTACAAAAAATTGTAGAGACTGATGTGTCCGATATTGGTTATGGTGGTATTCTCAAACAAGTCAATAATGGAAAAGAATGTGTAGTTCAGTTTGTCTCCAAACATTGGAATGAATGTCAAATGAACTACTCCACTATCAAAAAAGAAATTTTAGCCATTGTTTTAACGATTTCAAAATTTCAAGGAGATTTGTTAAATCAAAAATTTCTTTTAAAAGTTGATTGTAAGTCAGCAAAGAATGTTTTACAAAATGATGTTCAAAATTTGGCTTCTAAACAGATTTTTGCCAGATGGCAATCAATTTTATCCTGTTTTGATTTCGATATTGAGCACATCAAAGGAAACACCAATACACTACTTGACTTCCTCACACATGAATTTCTGCAGGGAGATGCCTCCCAAGAAGACAAGGGAAAAGGGAAAGCAGAACCCCCAAAAAAGAAAGGTCTCACAGACATCAAAACATGGCTTAATGTAGCCAAACCCTTTACAATAAATGAACCATCCACTCGGGAGGTTCAACCCTCAAAAAATGAACCATCTCAAATGGTTTAATCCCCTTCTCAGAAATCTTCCCAATCAACGGAAGATTTATCCCAATTTCTTACCCCTGAATTGTTCAGGCAATGGCCCTTAGCTAAGCAAATACTAATCCCATAATGGCTCATGAGGCAAAAAATACACCTAACCCTTCAATGGCCCAAGTGGCAAAATGTACAGAAGAGGAAGAGAAACCTCTTAATAAAAAATCTCATACAGTGGTAAACCCACAAGAAGGTGTGGTTCTTTCTCGAAAAAAATCACACCAAAATTTTCAAATAACTGAGGTGCTTTCCTCAAAGAAAGAAATTGCCCTCACAAAAATTTTCAAAAATTAGCATTTTTCATAAAAGCCATTTCCAAATATATCCTCATAGCAGAAAAAGATGTATTTGAAAATGACTTATGAATATGCTAATAAAATGTTTTCAGAAAAATTCCATTTTATTCCAAATGACATTTTCAAAACTTTGGAATTCTATGAGAAAATCTTAACTGAAACTCAATCAGTTTCCTGTAAGCATTTTCAACAAAATGGAATAACCCTCTATTCAACCGCTAGAATTTGCAAGGTTTATAACTTTAGCGAATGGACTAGCACATTTGGAAAACAACCCTTTGAACCCATCAACTTTAATATCCCAACCACCAATGCTCAACCTAACCATCGGATGCAATATAATTATTATGATTATAAGCAGGCTTGGTGGAATGCCTTCTTTCGTTCAAATGCTACACGGACTCATATATGACTCATTCTTTGACAAATGTTCTTCTAGAAACCTCCCCTACTGGTTTGCAAGCTGGTAGGATGAATTTGGAGCTGTGAATGAAATCCTTCACCTAAATGCACGGAAAGGATTCGATACCTTTCTAAAAAACTACTCCTTAAAACTTCATGAAAAGTTTTTTAAGAAAAAAATGATGTTTTTCTTACATATCAATGTTTCATGGGTAATGAGCTGGTTCTATGAATATAGAACCGATAATGCAGCAACTATCCTCACCAGGAGATACAAAGTCAAATGGTGGGATAACTACAGACTTTGGGACAAACTTGAAGAGACTGCTATTAACCAATGGATTAATAGCCATTCAAGAGCACCTTAACAATGTCAACACCTGAACAATATAGTCCTTTCTTTCATGATAAGGGATTTATAATGTCAACCATGTCACAGGCTAAAACACTAGAACAAATGAAGCAACTTCTAGAGATGGCCTTGGCAACTCTCAATGAAACCTCTGCTGGATCAGCCAATGATGAAGAATCAAGCATCAGCGGAGACTCCAATGAAGACGATTGTTATGGTATCAATTTAGCAGAACCATAACAAAAGTTCACCAATGTAATAGTGTAGGACTTAAATGTACAAAATACGTAGCCTGTTACGTATGAATATAAGTTATGCACTGTAAATGATTGTACACCTACTATGTATCACAAAGGATACTGTCTTTTTACTCTCGGGAAAAAATCACCGAAAGTAAAACAGTAAAACCTTGGATTCCCCTGACTTTTACTGTTCACGCAGTAAAAGCACATGACTATTCATTGTTTTAAACAGTGAACTGTCGGCCATTATGAGTACTGTTCACTACAGTACAACCCTTGTTTCATGCCTATATAAGCAGGATTCTTCTCATATACTGGGCACCAGTCTTTACACACAATCAGAGAAAACTCCTCCAAGCAATTCTCATCCCTCTCAAACACTCTCCCATCTCTCTTAAACACTCTCTCATCTCTCTCACTTACTCTCTCTTTCATACATTCTATCTCTCTATTAATTCTTACGCCTTCTCCTTCATTCTCACTGGTCCCTCAAGATTCACAGCACACACACATATGCGTCTGTCTTGAGGTATATGTTCCCCACCTTCAGTATATGTAATATATTTTCCATTCAATAAAGAATTTGTTTATGTTCTTGCTATCTTTAATTATTGCCTCATAAGTAGACCCTTCTTACTAAGGAATACCTGGCGTGGTGGTTAAAATTTCTTATTATCTGTGTTATTCCTCATATCTTCTCATATATATTTCATCTTATGTTTAATATATTCTTTTTAGATCCTCAAAATCCATGGTATTAGAGCCAGGTTACGATCCTGGGACCTGTGGGTTATGGGCCCGCCACGCATTGTACAAGTGAATTGTATAGTCCAATCCAATATTTCTTAAATTGTGCTATCTAATTTTTCTTCATTTGGTCAGTTTTTATAACCAAATGCTACCTTAAGCATAATAAGTTTGAATGGGACAATTGTTTGAGGATTTTAAAATGAAACAATTCAGCAATCAAACCAGGTCCTATTTAGTTCGTTGGCTTTGGTTGTTTTAGCTTTTTTTTTGTCACTTTTAAATACAACGGCTTATAAAAAAACAAATTCATAAAATTATAAACAAATATGGATACTTGTACTTATAAACAAATCAAATTGATTATATATAGATATATATCATATATAGATTCAGATACAGATGAAAATGAGATAATATTAATGTTTTTTTGTGTTTCATCCTTGAAAATGGAAGAAAATACTTGCTGCCAATAATTTTCAAACTTAACATTTGAAAAATTTCTACCATCTTACATGCAAAATTGTTGCCTCCTGTCGATTGCTAGTAATCATGTATCGTGCATTGACAATGTTAATGTTTCTATGACTTTTTCTTTTATCTTCATTATTTAAGCACAAGTAAGAAATTTAAGCGTCTTTTTCATTTCACTTGAATTCTGTATTATGTATTATTCATCAAACTTATTAATTTTACAATATTAATTCATAAATTATATTTTATTAGGATTATGAATGTCATTAATATAGATTATTAGGGGAAATCAAAAGAAAGAGAGAAAGGATGAGATTCCTATGTCTTTTATATTTCAATTTCAGAAATAAATAGTTTATACGCCTTTTCCTTTTGAAAAATGATGATAATTTATCTCCATGGAAAGAGTTTCTCCATGTTTTTTCCTATTAAGAGTATGATAATACTCATCATTTACTGTTTCTCCCCTGTTGAAGAGTAATATTGCACATCAAATCCTTAAGCACAATAAGTTGGAGAATGTAACTTGGGGACTTTAAAAGAAAATTAGACCATTAATCATCGTAATTACATTTTTTATTTTTGAGTAATTGATAACAAGGTTAATGTTACTAATGACATCTGAAATTTGACAAAATATATAATTAGGTATTTGAAAATCAAGTTTTTTCATATAATAAATTGATCAATTTTAAAGTTTAGATATTTAATTGTATATTTTATCAAAGTTCATATATCATTTGTAACATTACCTAGATAATATTGATGATTTTTATTTCTTCCACATAAAATGGAAGAAAATATTAATTGGGAGTGTCTAGGAAAATTTTCTTATGATTTCGGTTTTAAAGAAAATACTAACTGGGAGTGTCTAGGAAAATTTGCTTATGATTTCGGTTTTTAAGCTTTTAAGTAGACGTTTAAACTCAACGTGTCAAAAATTTCTAGGGTCCCCATGCAAAATGGAGCGACCTATCAATGGAGGGCAATCATATAGACAATGTTTTTATAGCATTTTCATATGGGACTGTTGTATATTATGTAATTAATTTTTATTAACCGTGTTAATTTAACAATACTGACTCATAAATTCTATTTTATTGGAGATATAAATTTTATTTATCTTTTTTTTTTTTTGTCATTACAATCAGGGAAGAGGGAATTGAACGTGAGACCTCTCATATGACAAATTAGGAAAGATATCACTAGATTATAAGGTCATTGACAAATTTCATTTATTATAATTAGTCTTTATATCTCTTCTTAATAATATTAAAGATATGAAAGAGAAAAAAAAGAGAAAAAAGGAAGAAATTCTTTCCTATTTCAATTTCTAGAAAGAAAGATTTTTTCATTCTTTCCTTTTTCAAGAAGATGTTAATAATGCCCATATCTTTTCTTTTTAAGAAGATAATAATACTTAGCATTTATTGATTTTTTCCTCCCTATTGATGAAGAGGGATTACATGAAATTTATGGTCCCATCATTAATTTTAACATAACCAGTTTCGTCATTACCCAATGGCTCACATTATTCTCAATTGTAATTTAACTACTAAAATAATTAATATTTGAATTACTATTTTTTAAATAGTTAAATAGTTTATTGGACAGTTCCATCAATGGGACCGTAGAAACTCCCGAGAGATTACAGATCTATTCCAAAGCATGACAAGAGGGATGACACCTATTTGGGGACTTTAAAAGGAAGAACCCGTTAATCCTCTTAATTATAATTTCTATTTTTCTTTTCTATTATAATGGATAAATGAATTAAACCTGACATCTTTTATTTGGGAGAGCAAAGGTGATATGACTGGACTATAAAGACATTCGGTACATTTCTACTCTTTGTAATCTAATAATATTGATGGTTTTTTCCCCCTTCTTTTCCAGGTAATGGAAGAAAATATTAGCTTTCAGTGTCTTAGAAATTTCCTTAAAATTTTAGTTCTAAGCTTTTAAATGAGCATTCCAAGTTCCAACTCAATGTTTCAAAAGTTTCTGCGGTTTCGCTTGCAAAATGTGCACGACCGGTCAATTGCCAATAATCATGCAAGCATGCAGTACAATTTTTCTATAGCCTTTTCTTCTAAATATAATATTTGAGAATAAGCAGAGCTATTTATTCATTTTACTAGATTTGCCCATTATATGTTATTTAATCTGGGTAAAATAAATTAAAATGTATCAAAAGTTAAGATAAGATTATTTAAGATATCAAAGTTTTAAGTAATAAAAAAAAAAATCAATGAATTGTAAAGTGAATCAAACAAAGTATTGATTGAAAAAAAAAAGATAAAAATCAACAAAAAAAAACTAAAATTTCGATCCCTTAAATAAACTTCACAAAACATTAACAACTCATTTGACTAACTTGATGAATTATTGATTTTTCCCTTTAACCATTTATAACTTTGCAAATGACATTATAGCTTAGTAACATCTCTCTTAATCCCACAAGTGAAAGGTATCAGGTTTAGTTCTCCCTTCCCTCGAGTGTAATAACAAAAAAAAAGAAGGAAAAAGAAAATCCATTCATAACGTTGATATATAAATAAACTTTCATAGATGTTGGTACTTTGTCTTGTAATTACCCTATGTAATATTATTTATAATTTATATTGATACATAAATTTTACTTTATTTTATTAAGGTTATAAATGCAATTTGCTTTAATTACTATTTTAATTTCTCCTCATTAACATGAAGGGGATAATGAGACTGTTGGGGGGTAAAAAAACAAAGAAGTAGATGATGTGATTCCTAAGTAAGGCTACAAACGAGTTGAGTTGAGCCAATATAATGCTAAGCTTGTACTCTAGCTCAACTCAAAATTTCAAAGTTTGAGCTCAACCGTGCTTAAAATTTTAAGGTCAAGATTGGCTCGAAATAACATCATATAAGCTTGAGCTTGACTCGGTTAAGCTCAATTTATATTAAAAAAATTTTTATTTTTGATTTAAATAATATTATTAGTCAAAATTGATTTGATTTGATTAATATTTATGCTTGACTTGACTTGAGCTTGATAGAGCTCGATTAGACTCCAAAGTTAATTGACTAAACATACGAAACTTAAGCTCGACTTGACTATTCTTAAATCAAACTTGAGTAAGATTAGTCTGTCTCAAGTAGTTTGTAAACTTCCTTAATTTATTTGCACCTTTCCTAAGACTTTCATATTTTCAGTTTCCAAAAAGAAATAGTTTTCCCTGCCTTTCCCTTTCAAGAAGATGATGATATTGTTCACTAAAGAGTTTCTCTACATCTTTTCCTTTCAAAAAGATGATAATACACTCCATTTACTGGTTCCCCTCCACCCTCCTTATGATGAGGGAAATTACAACCCCCCTCTTATGATGAGGGAGATTACAGATCTAATCCCTAACTGCAATAAGTTGGATGATAGTTATTTCAAGGCTTTATAAGAAAATAACCCATAAATAAGCTTAATTACAACTCATATTTTGGAATAATAGTTATTGGTGGCTTTGTTTTTCAACTTCGAGAATGGAAGAAAACAATAGCTATCTATGTCTTTAAAATTTCTGTGAAATTTTGGTTCTAAGCTTTGAAATAGGCATCCAAACTCGATGTTTTGAGAATTTCCACCATCCTGCCTGCAACTTGTCAATTGGGGATAATTGTGCATTGATATTGTTTTTATAACAGTTTTCCAAAGGGAAAAGTGCAAACCATCCTCCTACACTTAAGGTGCATATTTACTTTTTAAAGTGTATTTTTAGATCCCTTCAGCCTTTAATATTTGACACATGATAATTTTCATATGCACTTTAAAAATTTAGGGGTAAATCCATACACAGAGAAAAATTTCGGGGGTGAATTTGCATAGGTGAAAGTTGAAGGGGTAACTTGCAATTTTCCTTGTTTTATTTTAATGGAAAAGGTTAATTGTTCTTGATTAAGTCAATTTTTAAAAGTTTAAAAAGTCAAAAAGTACACTTTAAAAGTTTAGGGGGGAATTCTTAAAGTTAAGGGAATGAATCCGCACCTAAATAAGTAGATGAAAGTTTAGGGGAAATGATTTACAATACAAGCGAGGGACTTTAAAATTATTTCATTTCACTAGGATTGCCCATTATATATTATTTAATTATTATTTATTAATAATGTTAATTTTACAGTATTGATGCATAAATTTTATTATATTAGGGCTTTATATGTTAATTATCTTAATTAATCTCTATATATGGAAGAGGCGGTGATATTCCAAGTCTTTCATATTTTTAATTCTAGAAAGAGATAGTTTTATGCATCCTTCCCATTGAAAAAAATGATAATACTCCCTATTGAAAGAGTTTTCCATATCTTTTCGAGAAATTCTATGGTCTCATCACTATCTAACGATTTACACCATACCTAACTATGATCGAACAATTAACATAATTAATATTCCAATTACTATATTTATTTTAACGTTTAAATG